>CM075978.1:58821964-58964223 GCA_038087875.1 Malacoraja senta | reverse complement strand
GGGTTCAATCCTGACTACGGGTGCTGTCTGTATGGAGTTTGTACATTCTTCCCACGAAAGCGTGGGTTTTCTCCAAGATCTTCGGTTTTGTCCCACACTCCAAAGACGTACAGGTTTGTAGGTTCATTGGCTTTGTATACATGTAAATTGTCCCTGGTGTATGTAGGATAGTGTTAATGTGCAGGGATCGCTGGCCGGCACAAACTCCGTGGGCTGAAGGGCATGTTTCCGCGCTGTATCTCCAAAAAAAATTAACAAACTGCACACACAAGACTCCACAATTTGATAATGACTGAATATCCTATTGTTCACAATGTTGGGTGTGGACCAGTAAACAAGTTAATACCTTTGAACTCTACGGAGCTCTCAGAATGATCACTACATGTTGATGTACGAGACAAGGCTGTATTGCAATCAGAAAACTCAAGAGGAGCTCACCGATATTTCCACTGAAATCATTGAGCAATGAAATGCCACCTTCTAGTTCAATGCCAAAGAATCCGTGAGAATCCTCTGTCCTGTGGCCGCGATACCTGTCCTTTCCTGCCCGCCTCCTTCAACAAGTTCTGACATGCTGACCACAGCTGTTTATCAGCTTGTCAAGTCGCGGAGGTGTGAGAACCTCCTTTACTCACACTGACTCTGGCGCACTGAACACAGACGAGAGATAGAGCAGTTCTAAAGGGCCTGTCCCACTTGGGCGTCATTTGCGCATCATGCAGGTGTCGCGCGAGGATTTTGAGCATCCCAACATCCTGGGGTGCCGCGCGCGACTGCACGTCACTGCATACGCCACCACGTGCCATGCGCGCGTCAGGACGCGCCAACCAATTTTTGGGATGTCGCGTCAATGACACCCAAGTGGGACAGGCCCTTAACTCGTCTCCCCTCTCCCATCAGGCAAAAGGTATAGAAGTGTGAAAACACACACCTCCTGATTCAGGGACAGTTTCTTCCCAGCTGTTATCAGGCAACTGAACCATCCTACCACAACCAGAGAGCAGTGCTGAACTACTATCTACATCTCTGGTGACCCCCTTGCCTGTGGCAGCATCTCAGGCACATGAATTCAAACACACACAAAAACAAATTATGCATAAATTACAAAAAATTACATTTAAAATATCGAAAGGAAGACCATGCAAAAGAAACTAATTATTAGTAGAAAAACATAATTACAAATGTAAGCAAGTCCATAGTAATGCAAGAGATAGGCCGTAGTTGTTGTTGAGGTAGGATTAGGGTTGTGCAGATTGATTCAAGAACCTGATAGTTGTGGGAAAGTCTGTGACCCTGGTGGTGGTAAGACTTCAGGCTTCTGTATCTCCTGACCGACGGTAGCAGAGAGAAGAGGGCACTGCCCGGATGGTGGCGATCCTTGATGACAGATGCTGCTTTCTTGAGGCAGCTCCCCATGAAGATACTTTCAAAGGAGGGAGGGGGGGCTGTGGTCCTGAAGGACCGGGATAAGTCCACCATTCTCTGCAGCCTTTTGCAGTTATGCGCCTTGGAATTGCCACACCAGGCCATGGTAAAGCTAGTCAGGATGCTTTTGACAGTACAACTGTAAAGGTTTGTTGGAGTATTTGGAGACACACTAAATCTCTTTCAGTTTTTAAGAAAGTGGAGGCCCTGGTATGCCTTCTTAGTTTAGCCTAGTTTAGTTTAGACATACAATGCAGAAACAGGCCCTTCGGCCCACCGAGTCCACACCGACCAGCGATCCCCTCTGAAGCCAACTGTCAGTTTAGTTTAAGGTACACAGAAATGCTGGAGAAACTCAGCGGGTGCAGCAGCATCTATGGAGCGAAGGAAATAGGCAACGTTTCGGGCCGAAACCCTTCTTCAGACTGATAGGGGGTGGGGGCGGGGAGAAGAAAGGAAAAAGGAGGAGGAGGAGCCCGAGGGCTGAGGGAGAGATAGGAAGGGGAGGAGACAGCAGGGGCTAACAAAATTGGGAGAATTCAATGTTCATGCCCCCAGGATGCAGACTCCCCAAGCGGAATATGAGGTGCTGTTCCTCCAATTTCCAGTGTTGCTCGCTCTGGCCATGGAGGAGACCCAGGACAGAGAGGTCTGATACGGAATGGGAGGGGGAGTTGAAGTGCTGAGCCACCGAGAGGTCAGGTTGGTTAATGCGGACCGAGCGGAGGTGTTCGGCGAAATGATCGCCAAGCCTCCGCTTGGTCTCACCGATGTAGATCAGCTGACATCTAGAGCAGCGGATGCAATAGATGAGGTTGGAAGAGATGCAGGTGAACCTCTGTCGCACCTGGAACGACTGCTTGGGTCCTTGAATGGAGTCGAGGGGGGAGGTGAAGCGACAAGTGTAGCATCTCTTGCGGTTGCAAGGGAAAGTGCCCGGGGAGGGGGTAGTACGGGAGGGAAGGGAAGAATTGACAAGGGAGTTACGGAGGGAGCGGTCTTTGCGGAAGGCAGACATGGGGGGAGATGGGAAGATGTGGCGAGTGGTGGGGTCACGTTGGAGGTGGCGAAACTGACGGAGGATCACTTGTTGTATGTGACGGCTGGTGGGGTGAAAGGTGAGGACTAGGGGGACTCTGCCCTTGTTGCGAGTGGGGGGATGGGGAGAGAGAGCAGTGTTGCGGGGTATGGAAGAGACCCTGGTGCAAGTCTCATCTATGGTGGAGGAGGGGAACCCCCGTTCCCTGAAGAATGAGGACATTTCGGATGCCCTGGTGTGGAACGCCTCATCCTGGGAGCAGGTGCGGCGTAGACGGAGGAATTGGGAGTAGGGGATGGAGTCCTTACAGGAAGCAGGGTGGGAAGAAGTGTAGTCCAGATAGCCGTGGGAGTCAGTAGGTTTGTAGTGGATGTCGGTCAGAAGTCTATCACCTGCGATGGAGATAGTGAGGTCAAGGAATGGTAAGGAAGTGTCGGAAATGGTCCAGGTATATTTGAGTGCCGGATGGAAGTTGGTGGTGAAGTGGATGAAGTCAGTCAGTTGTGTGTGGGTGCAGGAGGTGGCACCAAAGCAGTCATCGATGTAGCAGAGGTAGAGGTCGGGGATGGGGCCCTGGTATGTAGCGAACAAGGATTGTTCGACGTACCCGACAAAGAGGCAGGCGTAGCTGGGGCCCATGCGTGTGCCCATAGCTACGCCTTGTATTTGGAGGAAATGGGAGGAGTCAAATGAGAAGTTATTGAGGGTAAGGACCAGCTCCGCTAGGCGGAGGAGGGTGTCAGTGGCCGGGCATAGGTTACTTCTCTGGTCGAGGAAGAACCGGAGGGCTTTGAGACCATCCTGGTGGGGGATGGAGGTGTACAATGACTGGACGTCCATGGTGAAGATGAGGGGGTGAGGGCCTAGAGAATGGAATGCGCGGAGACGACGGAGAGTGTCTGAGGTGTCTTGAGCATAGGTAGGGAGGGATTTAACCAAGAGGGATAGGATGGAGTCAAGGTAGGTGGAAATGAGTTCGGTGGGGCACGAACAGGCAGAGACAATGGGTCTACCGGGACAGTCAGGTTTGTGGATTTTGGGGAGAAGGTACAATCGGGCTGTGCGGGGCTGGGGAACGATGAGGTTGGAGGCTCGGTCGGGCAAGGCGTGGGAGTTGATGAAGTCGGTGATGGTGCTAGAGATAGTGGCCTGGTGCTCGTCAGTGGGGTCATGGTCCAGGGGTAAGTAGGAGGAGGTGTCCGAGAGTTGGCGCGTGGCCTCAGCTTTGTAGAGATCGGCGCGCCAGACTACCACGGCACCTCCCTTGTCGGCGGGTTTGACAACCCAATCTGGGTTGTTGCGGAGTGAGTCGATGGCAGTACGTTCAGGTAGTGTCAGTTTAGTTTAGTTTAGTTTAGAGTGAAAACAGGCCCTTCGGCCCAGCAAGTCCATGTCAACCATTGATCATCCATACACTGCTTCTATCCTATCCCATTTTCGCATCCCTGGAGAGAAGGAATAGGTGTGGTATCGGGTCGAGACCCTTGTTCAGACTCCAGAGATGCTGACTGACCCGCTGAGTTACTCCAGCTTTTTGTGTCTATCTTTGGTTTAAACCAGCATCTGCAGTTCCTTCCTAAAACATCTGCATTTTTGCTATGCTCTTCAAGAAACTAGGACCTTCTTGATCATTTTGGCTTAGTCCCACCTTAGTTTTTTTTAAATGAAAGATGCAGCATGGAAACTGGCCTTCCCAAGCCAAATATTGATCACCTGTTCACACTAGTTCTATGTTGTCCCACATTTGCATCCACTCCCTACACACCAGTGGCAATAATAAAGGCCAATTAACCTACAAGCCCGATGCGGGAGGAAACCATTGCACCCGGAGGAAATCAATGGAGACACATGGAAATTCGGCAAACTCCACACAGACAGCAGCCAAGGTCAGGATGGAACCCAGGTTTCTGACGCTGTGAGGCAGCAGCTTTACCAGCCGCACCCCTGTGTTCCTGCTCCACCTGTTGGTTTGCTTCATGAGTAATCAGCGGGGGCAGGATGTGTCTTTATCCTTTTAACTTCTGTGCAAACTATAATATTTCACTACGTTTTCTCCAAAGTAAAAAATGCAGGCATTTCAGGCCAGCTTGCAAGTGTGTCTTGAAAGAGGAATGGTGGAGAAGGGAGGGAGAAGGAATCCCAGACGGCAAGGAAGGTCACGGAGACATAACCATGAATGTCAAACAACTGAAAGTTGGAGGTGGTGTCTAAGCAACACAGCTTATGATGTCTGAAGAAGGGTCTCGACCCAAAACGTCACCCATTCCTTCTCTCCAGAGATGCTGCCTGTCCCGCTGAGACACTCCAGCATTTTGTGTCTACCACAGTTTATGATGTCCTCTGTTGACTTATATTCCTTATCGTTCTTTGAAAGCCACACTAATTCATGTGCTGAAGCATTTGAGAAGAATTAACTTCATGCCGACACCACGGACTAAGTTCCCTTATTGACAGCAAGCTCCTTTCTGCTGCATTCTTCCAGACGAAGGGGAAGAGGTTGTTTAAAATATGCCTGAGATCAGACTTATTTCATCAGGTTGTTCACCCTGACATGTAATCAGCAAAATATATTTGGACTTTCAAAAACCCTTCAATGGAATGCTGCCATGCTGTCTCTTGATCAAGATCACGGCAAATGGGATCGGGACGAGTGAATGAAAACTTGATAAGAGCATAAAGATAACATGGGCGTCAAAGGTAGTTAGGCTGATCGCAAATGGTGAGAAATGGAGCTCCTTAAGAATCAATGATGGAGTTATTGATAGTAGGCATAGGAAATTTTCGATTAGACTTTTACTCCTGAAAACACTGCTCCACATATAGTACAGAATCAGGAGTAAACAGGCCTTTTACTCCTGTGAACACTCTCATAGAAAACATAGAAACATAGAAAATAGGTGCAGGAGGCCATTCGGTCCTTCGAGCCAGCACCGCCATTCATTGTGATCATGGCTGATCGTCCCCTATCAATAACCCGTGCCTGCCTTCTCACCATATCCCTTGACTCCACTAGCCCCTAGAGCTCTATCTAACTCTCTCTTAAATCCATCCAGTGATTTGGCCTCCACTGCCCTCTGTGGCAGGGAATTCCATAAATTCACAACTCTCTGGGTGAAAACGTGTTTTCTCACCTCAGTCTTAAATGACCTCCCCTTTATTCTAAGACTGTGGCCCCTGGTTCTGGACTCGCCCCACATTGAGAACATTTTTCCTGCATCTAGCTTGTCTCTCCTTTTATAATTTTATATGTTTCTATAAGATCCCCCCTCATCCTTCTAAACTCCAGTGAATACAAGCCTAGTCTTTTCAATCTTTCCTCATACGACAGTCCCGCCACTCCCTGCACATTGACACAAAAAGCTGATAACTCAGGTAGCATCTCTGGAGAGAAGGAATGGTTGTCGTTTCTCCAGAGATGCTGTCTGCTCCGCTGAGTTACTCCAGCTTTTTGTGTCTACCTTTGGTTTAAACCAGCATCTGCAGTTCCTTCCTACGCAAAACTCCCTGTACCGCACCAAATTATCCCTTTAATCTTGAAAATACTATTGACTATAAAGATGAACAGAAAATGTCAATCCTTCATTCTGCAAAAGTTGACGGTGTTTTACAGTTGACTATGAAACCATTTAAAATTTTATGTCTTTATCACTCGAGCTCTAAACTCGGAGAATTTCCTACCTTGAAGAATAAGGCCCGAGTTCTGAATGGTGAACATAAACGCAGCAAAGGGGGCAAGAGGCGACTTGGCAACGATGACCTGCAACAAGACCAGAGCAGAAAGGGAGATGAGTTAAAGGTGGTAGAGTCAGGTCAAATCTGTAGGAAGCAAATTCAGAATGGCTGACGTTCACACCACCCCCCCCCCCTCCCCACCCCCACTTTCACACTATCATAATAATTAAGATGTGGACTCTTATACATCGGAGAGACCAAACATAGACTGGGCGATCGTTTCCACCCTCCTTCAGATTGAAGGGTCCCGACCTGAAACGCTGTCTGCCCATTTCCCTCCACAGATACTGCCTGACCCGCTGAGTTCCTAGTCTGAATAAGGATATCGACCTGAAACATCACCCATTCCTTCTCTCCAAAGATGCTGCCTGTCCCGCTGAGTTACTCCAGCATTTTGTGTCTACCTGTGAGTTCCTTCAGTAGTTTGTTTTTGGCTCAAGATCCCAGCACCTGCAGTCTCTTGTGCCCCTCCGACACTATGTTGGGTAGGCGTTGGGACTAGGAGCCAAGCAGCAGTCGGATAGATCGGGTATCAGCAATAGACTGGGTAGATGCACAGAGTCTCTTGCCCTGAGTAGGTGAATCGAAGACCAGAGGACATAGGCCTAAGGTGAGGGGGAAAACATTTAATAGGAATATGAGGGATAACTTTTTCACACAAAGGGTGGTGGGTGTATGGAACCCAACCTGCTTTCCCCTGGTTTCTTAGCCAGGAGGGAGAGCTACAATGTAGGCAGCTCGACAAACCTCATCAACCCTACTGAACGCAGAGTTCATCAGTTCCTACACTGGTCCCATCGACTGGCTTGATCAGCACAAATAGGAGCAGCCCTTCCCACCCCACACCACCAAAAAATAAACAGGTTTCTCAAGTTAAGCAGTTGGGTGGATAACTATTGACATACCAAGTATTTCATTCAATGGGTATGAATGTATAACTCTGTTCCAGTAAGGTTACTTAATTTGAACTGACAGATAGATAGTTCTGTAGCAAATTCAGAATCGAATTCTATTATCTTTCAGGTAAATCTCTGGTTATATTTAGAATGTAATCATTGTGACCTACTTTACAATTCTTTGCATCATTTAGTGAAACGATTTACTCCACTTGCAGAACCAGCGAAGTCTGTCAACCCGTCTTGTTTTACGAATGTTCTTTTACAAAGTTGTTAGTTTAGGCTAAAGGGCCCGTCCCACTTTCACGAGTTACTCACAAATTCTCCCGAGTTTTCCCCTTGATTCAAACTCGGAGAATGTCCGTAGCGAGTCCGTAGGAGGCCGTAGATATATCGTAGCGGCTCGTTATGTCAGCCGTAGGTACTCGGGGCATCATGTAAGTCGGGACTTTTTTCCAGCATGACAAAAAAGTCCACGAGTAAAAAAATAGTCGGGAGGTGGAGTTTGTAGATCACAAAAATCTTGATTTTTTTTTTTTAACTCGGCAGAGGACTCGGGAAAGTGGGACTGGCCCTTAAATTAAGCACAAACTGGGATTCAGCCACTGTTCAATAAGACCACTTTGTTCGGGCCCTGAATTGAATATTATCTACAGGTTATTGGATTTTTTGGATATCAGACAGGGGCGGTAGGAATTCCACAGAGTTCCTCTGTTAATCATGTAACGTAAATACAATTAACACAATAAATGCAATTAAATACAATATAAATACATGATTTGTCTTTCTGCTGACTGGTTAGCACTGATTAAATGGGGCAAGAGGCGACTTGGCAACGATGACCTGCATCAAGACCAGAGCAGAAAGGGAGGTGAGTTAATGGTAGTAGAATCAGGTCAAATCTGTACAAAGCAAATTTAGAACGGCTGTCGTTCACCCCCCCCCCCCCCGCCCACTTTCACACTATCATGAAAAGTTAGTCCGAGGCTCATCAAAGAGGTAGATAGTACTTCAGCGCTGTTCACTGGTTGCGGTAGGGAGCAGTGCTGAACTACTATCTACCTCATTGTTGACCCTCGGACTATCCTTGAACAGATTCTGCTGGCGGGTTAGCACGCAACAAAAGCTTTTCACTGTACCTTGGTACACATGGCAATAAATTAAATTAACTAACTAACTAACTCATATTGCAAATGGACACATTTACGGTGGTACTGTAAGTGGTGAAGAGATAGTGAGCCATGAGTCTGCGTGCGAGCCTACCTTGTGTGACCTCCGACCTCAAGACACTGAACTGATGAATTTCTTTTACCAGGACCTTCTAACATGGCTGCCCCCAACTTTCCCACTAGCAACCCCTAGCCACATCAGAAGGAGCCAGAGGCAGGTCATTGAGTGATACAGTGTGGAAACAGGCCCTTCAGCCCAACTCGCCCACACAATGTCCCCTCTACCCCAGTCCCACTTGCCTGCGCTTGGTCCATAACCCTCCAAACCTGTCCTATCCATGTACCTGTCCAACTATTTCTTTAACGATGGGATAGTCCCAGCCTCAACTACCTCCTCTGGCATCTTGTTCCATACTCCTTTATCTCTTCTCGCTGCTACCATGGGGCAGGAGGTACAGAAGCCTGAAGTCCCACACCAGCAGTTCAGGAGCAGTTCTACAACTCTGAGATTCTTGGACAATCCTGCACAATTCTAAGACAGACACAAAATGCTGGAGTAATTCAGTGAGTTACTGACCGAAGTCTGAAGAAGAGTCTTGACCCGAAACGTCACCCATTCCTTCTCTCCAGAGATGCTGCCTGTCCCGCTGAGTTACTCCAGCATCTTTGGTTTAAACCAGCATCTGCTGTTCCTTCCAGCACAATTCCAATCCTATCTCAGCAGTGGAACACTATGGACTACCATGGGACTAGTTTTCCAAATTGTATCTTCCATCAATGCCATTTTTTGACTATCTTTCAGAATTTATATATCATTTATGTTTTTGTAAGTTGTTTGAGTCCATGTGCTTGCGATGCTGCTGCAAGCAATATTTTCACTGTAGCTGTACCTCACCCTGCTTGAGCACATGATAATAAACTCAACTTTAAGAAGGATCTGGGGAAGGGTCCTGATTCAAAATGGTGCCTGCCAATTCCCTCCCGTGATGCTGCCTATCCCGCTGATTTCCTCCAGTACTTTGTTTTTTGCTTAAGATTCCTGCACCTGCAGTTTCTCATGCCTTGATCTTTTAATGTTTCCTTAAGACAAGAGCAGCCATTCTGCACTGCATTCATGCTTGCTCTAGGAACAAACCCATCTATCCCATTCCCCCACCTACTTGCTATAGTTTCTCACACGCACATTAACTTCCCTGATTTTTCAGCCACCCACCTCAACAGGGGCAGTTATCAGTGACTAATTAGAAACATAGAAACATAGAAAATAGGTGCAGGAGGAGGCCATTCGGCCCTTCATGTTAAGCCCCATGTCCTTAGGAATGTGCAAGGAAACCCAAGTGGTCACAGGGAGATGGTACAAACTCCACAAAGACTTTAACCAAGTTATGGATTGAACAGAGGCCGTGTTCGCTCAGCCCACTGCACAATTTTACTGCCCCTGTTCTTCCTGGGTCTCATTTACATAGAAACATAGAAAATAGGTGCAGGAGTAGGCCATTCAGCCCTTCGAGCCAGCACTGCCATTCAATATAATCATGGCTGATCATCCTAAATCAGTTCCCCGTTCCTGCTTTCTCCCCATATCCCTTGATTCCATTAGCCTTAAGAACTATATCTAACTCTCCCTTGAAAACATCCAGTGAATTGGCCTCCACTGCCTTCTGTGGCAGAAAATTCCACAGATTCACAACTCGCTGGGTGAAAAAGTTTTTCCTCATCTCAGTCCTAAATGGCCTCCCCCTTATTCTTAAACTGTGACCCCTGGTTCTGAACTCCTCCAACATATTTCCTGCATCTAGCCTGTCCAATCCCTTTAGAATTTTACATGTTTCTATGAGATTCTGTCTCATCCTTCTAAATTCCAGCAAATTTAAGCAAATTTCTTATGTCAGTCCCCCCATCCCGGGAATTATCCTCGTGAGCCTACACTGCAATCCCTCAATAGCAAGAATATCCTTCCTCAAATTAGGAGACCAAAACTGCACACAATACACCAGGTGTGGTCTCACCACGGTCATTTACAACTGCAGAATCCTCTCGCCATGAAGGCCAATATGCCATTTGGTTTCTTCACTGCCTGCTGTACCTGCATGCTTATTATTAGTGACTGATGTGCACGCAGGTCTCGTTGCACCTCACCTTTTCCTAATCTGACACCATTCAGATAATAATCCTTCTTGTTCTTGCCACCAAAGTGGATAACCTCACATTTATCCACATTATACTGCATCTGCCATGCATCTGCCCACTCACCCAACCTAACCAAATCACCCTGCAGCCTCATAGCATCATCCTCGCAGCTCACATTGCCATCCAGCTTTGTGTCATCTGCAAACTTGGAGATGTTACATTTAATTCCTTTGTTTACATCGTTAATATATATTGTAAATAACTGGGGTCCCAGCACCGAGCCTTGCGGCACCCCACTAGTCACTGCCTGCCATTCTGAAAAGGATCCGTTAATTCCTACACTTTTCTTCCTGTCTGCCAACCAGTTCTCCATCCATATCAATACCCTACCCCCAATACCATGCGCTCTAATTTTGCACACTAATCTCTTGTGTGGGACCTTGACAAAGGCATTTTAAAAGTCCAGATACACCACATCCACTGGCTCTCCCTTATCCATTCTCAAGTCAAGTCAAGAGAGTTTATTGTCATGTGTTCCTGATAGGACAATGAAATTCTTGCTTTGCTTCAGCACACAGAACATAATAGGCATTTACTACAAAACATTCTACTTGTTACATCCTTAAAAAATTCCAGAAGATTAGTCAAGCAGGATTACCCTTCATAAATCCATGCTGACTTTGACCAATCCTGTTGCTGCTTTCCAAAAAGCACTGTTATAACATCTTTAATAATCGACTCCAGCATCTTCCCCACTGCCGATGTCCGGCTAACTGGTCTATAATTCCCTATTTTCTCTCTCCCTCCTTTCTTAAAAAGTGGAGTTACATTGGCTACCCTCCAGTCCACAGGAACTGATCCAGAGTCGAGAGAACATTGGAAAATGATCACCAATGCATCCACGATTTCTAGGGCCACCTCCTTGCGTACTCTGGGATGCAAACTATCAGGCCTTGGGGATTTATCTGCCTTCAGTCCCAACAGTTTACCTAACACCATTTCCTGACTAATGTGGATTCCCTTCAGTTCCTCCCTCCATTTAGCCAGAGACCTCCTGTCATTTAGTTTAGTTTAGAGACACAGGCCCTTCGGCCCACTGAGTCCGTGCCGATCAGGATCCTACACAACCTACACACACTAGGGACAATACATTTACATTTTATACCAAGCCAATTAACCCACAAACCTGTATGTCTTTGGAATGTGGGAGGAAACTGAAAATCTCGGAGAAAACCCACGCAGGTCACAGGGGGAACATACAAACTCCGTATAACCATATAACCATATAACCATATAACCATAACAGCACGGAAACAGGCCATCTCGGCCCTTCAAGTCCGTGCCGAACTTTTTATTTTTTTTTATTTAAAAAAAAAAAAATTTAAATTAAAAATAAATACTTCCCCCTAGTCCCATCTACCTGCACTCAGACCATAACCCTCCATTCCTTTCCCGTCCATATACCCATCCAATCTATTTTTAAAGGATAACATTGAACCTGCCTCCACCACTTCCACTGGAAGCTCATTCCACACAGCTACCACTCTCTGAGTAAAGAAGTTCCCCCTAATGTTCCCCCTAAACTTCTGTCCCTTAATTCTCAAGTCATGTCCCCTTGTTTGAATCTTCCCTACTCTCAATGGGAAAAGCTTATCCACGTCCACTCTGTCTAACCCGCTCATAATTTTAAAGACCTCTATCAAGTCCCCTCTTAACCTTCTGCGCTCCAAAGAATAAAGACCTAACTTGTTCAACCTTTCTCTGTAACTTAGTTGCTGAAACCCAGGCAACATTCTAGTCAATCTCCTCTGTACTCTCTCTATTTTGTTGACATCCTTCCTATAATTAGGCGACCAAAATTGTACTCCATACTCCAGAATTGGCCTCACCAATGCCTTGTACAATTTTAACATTACATCCCAACTTCTATATTCAATGCTCTGATTTATAAAGGCCAGCACACCAAAAGCTTTCTTTACCACCCTATCTACATGAGATTCCACCTTCAGGGAACTATGCACAGTTATTCCTAGATCCCTCTGTTCAACTGCATTCCTCAATTCGCTACCATTTACCGTGTACGTCCTAGTATAGGCAGCACCCATAGTCGGGATCGAACCCGGGTCTCTGGCGTTGTGGCGGCAACTCTACCGCTGCACCATCTGGCCTTCTAGTGTACAACAAACAAAGTCTTGGCAGTGTCCAAATTGCTGATGGTGGAGGCTGCCTATTGGCAGAAGGATGCCAGGAAACCAGCGTTTGGAAGGTCACGCACTTAGTCATCTTGTGTCTTGACTATAACGGCAGCTTTCATTCCCAGTCAGTGGCTCGGATAGATCAGCTCCTCAAGGAAAGTGGGGTGGATTGCATAGGAAGGAACTGCAGATGCTGGTTCACACCGAGGATAGACACAAAATGCTGGTGTAACTCAAAGGGACAGGCAGAGAAGGAATGGGTGACGTGGGATTGATTGATCTACCTCTTGTCACCTTCTTACCAGACAGTGACCACAGTGACAGTTTCAGTTTTAGTTTAGAGATACAGCGCAGAAACAGGCCCTTCGGCCCACTGAGTCCGCGCCGACCAGCGATCCCCACACGGTAACACACTAGGGACAATTTAGAATTATACCAAGCCAATGTCTTTGGAATGTGGGAGGAAACCGGAGATCCCAGTGAAAACCCATGCAGGTCACGGGGAGAACGTACAAACTCTGTATGAACACCCGTAGTCAGGATCGAACCCGTGTCCCTGGCGCTGTAAGACAACAACACTACCACTGCACCACCGTGCCGCCCTAAATATCCTGAAACCAATATCTGAAAAGAGATGTTTAGGAAGGAACTGCAGATGCTGGAAAATCGAAGGTAGACAAAAGTGCTGGAGAAACTCAGCGGGTGAGACAGCATCTATGGAGCGAAGGAAATAGGCAACGATTCGGGCCGAAACTGAAAAGAGATGATCTGATTCTGATTTTACTGCAATGTTGTTGTTTGGCAAAGCCTGCTGCGCTCCTGAGCTTACAATCCCATTTGCTTTCTCGCCCCAGTAAAAGCACACGTCCCCTTAAACTGGTTCTGCCACTCGGCAGGTGAAGCCTGACACTTGCATTCCCTTTGTGGCTGGGGAAGGTGGGGTAAATATAGACCAGGGTTAACAAAGACAATAATAAAGAAGCAAGAATCCGCACACGCCTCAAACCCGAGATAAAAAACAGAATGTTGGAATCACATAGCAGATCAGGCAGCATCTGTACAGAGAGAACAATATCAGGTTGATGATTTTAGTCAGAACTGGAAGAGTGAGAAAACAACTTTATTTTAAATTGTGTAGAATGAGGAAATGTCTGTGGTAGGATGTTCGAGACAGTTTTCATTATCAACTTAGAGTCATAGAGTGATACAGCATGGAAACAGGCCCTTCGTTCCAACTTGCCCACACCGGTCAACATGTCCCAGCTACACTAGTCCCACCTGCCTGCGCTTGGCCTGTAACCCTCCAAACCTGTCCTATCCATGTACCTGTCTATAACTGTTTCTTAAACATTGGGAAGGTCCCTGCCTCAAATACCTCCTCTGGCAGCTTGTTCCTTACACCCATCACCCTTTGTGTGAAAAAGTTACCCCATCAAATTCCTATTAAATCTTTTCCCCTTCACCTTAAAATTCTTATAGAGTTTCTTCCACCTTTCCCACCAACTCACCTGTCCATCCCCACCACTTCATCCTGCATCCCAGAGAGAAACAAGGAATAACAAGATCAACGTCTTTTCATCAGAAATAGAAACTTGAGAAAATGTGCTTATTTTTAAAGTTGGACAGCATGTTTGTGGTAGAGATACAGGATGAGGAGGGAGATATATACAGGGTAGATGGAAACTATGCAACAAGGTAAGGGGAATTGCCTCAAATATCCTTTCACGTTATTCCATCCACCTTTCTACTTTCTGCAATTTAAAACACACTTATTACTCTTGTTCGCCTCAGATGCTGCCTGACCAGCTGAGCATCATCAACATTTTCTGCTTTTATTTTGCCAAAACTTTCTCTAATTCATTAGAAAATGAAAACTAAGGCAACCCGGTGGCACAGCGGTAGAGTTGCTGCCTTACAGCACCAGAGACCTGGGTTTGATCCTGACTACGGGTGCTGTCTGTACAGAGTTTGTACATTCTTCCCGTGACCACGTGGATTTTCTCTGAGATCTTGGGTTGCCTCCCACACTCCAAAGACGTACATGTTTGTAGATTAATTGGCTTGGTGTAAATGTAAATTGTCCCTAGTGTGTGTAGGATGGTGTTAATGTGCAGGGATCGCTGGTCGGTGAGGACTCGGTGGGCCGAAGGGCCTGTTTCCATGCTGTACCTCTAAACTAAACTAAACTATGCTCCGGCAACAGGAAAGGCCCTTATTACAAACAAAAACTAGTATCTCAAGAGTTAATATTGAAAAGGAAGTCTGTATTTTTAAATAATGCAAGATTTTACTACCTTTTTTTGTAAGTGCTCGCATACTTACATTCTTCAGATGCATTTAACTGATGTGTGATTTTCTGACACATTCTCTTGCATTCTGTCATTCTGTCATTGCTTGGAGTTGCGGCACAGCAAAGTAAAAATGCAACATCATTGCATTGTCCAGGATAAACTCCTTGCATTCTTCCTCTGTAGCAGTCACTGACCATCAAGGGTGACTTGCTCATAATTCAAGTTTGTGGGGTCTGAGTTAAGTTTTTTTTTAAGTTTTTAGAGATATAGCGCGGATACAGGCCCTTTGGCCCCCTGAGTCCGCACCGACCAGTGATCCCCGCGCATTAACACTATCCTACACACACTAGGGACAATTTTACATTGATATCAAGCCAATTAACCTGCAAACCTGTACGTCTCTGGAGTGTGGGAGGAAATAGATCTCGGAGAAAATCCACGCAGTCACGGGGAGAATGTACAGACAGCACCCGTAGTCGGGATCGAACCAGGGTCTCCGGCGCTGCAAGCGCTGTAAAGCAGCAACTCTGCCGCCGCGCCACCTTGCAGCCTTTAACTGTTGAGAGTGATGCAGGACCTGCAGATTGTTCGCCGGATGGGACAGGGCAGGGGGACAGAAAGGAGGTCGGGTGGATGGGTTGAGAGGCGATAAGATCATTCTGCTGATCTCCAATAATGGACTTGTCAGTCGTCCCTCATGTCCCTCTGACTTACTTTCTCTCATATGGCCAATTACTCCCCCTAAGTAAGGGCGTAATTGGTGTCAGGTGTCAGGGGTTATGGGGGGAAGGCAGGAGAATGGAGTTAGGAGGGAGAGATAGATTAGCTATGATTAAATGGCTGAATAGACTTGATGGGCCGAATGGCCCAATTATCCTCCGATCTCTTATGATCTTAATTGTCAAAGTCAAGGTACAATGGACGGATTTGAAAATACTGCAGAAGATATTATCTCAACCAATGTTTGCTGCTCATTATAAAAGGTGATGAAGATAGACACAAAATGCTGGAGTAACTCAGCGGGTCAGGTGGTATCGCTGGAGAGAAGGAACGGGTGACGTTTTGGATTGAGACCCTTCTTCAGACTGAGAGGCAGGAGAGAAGGAAAAGAGATATAGAGAGATATCTCTTGTTACTCCAACAATTTGTGTCTATCGTCGGTTGCACAACCAGCACCTGCAATTCCTTCCTGCATGTAAAAGATGATGACATGGCTTAAATTCTATTTAAGCAAGAGAGATGAGATGATAGCAAGAGAGATGAGATGATAGCTTCTCTGTCTCAGAGTTTAAATTACAGGGTGAATCTATCACAGTGCAATCTCAGTGGAATTTCCCGTCATTTCACTTTCATTCCACAACAATCCATTCATTGTTGATAAAGATCAAGTGATGCAACTTTCTTAATCTATATTCTTTAGACAAATTAACGCATGCGGAAGCATTAAATTCTATTGAAGATTATATGTCCACAACCGCGAACTATAATATTGACACAATTTATATTTAACAAAACATTAACTAAAGTATAAACAGAAAATGTTGTAAATACTCAGCTGGTCTGCCTGCATCTGTGGGAAGAAAAACAATTTGGGTCAAAGACCCTTGGGCAGAACTGTGAAGGAGACAAAAGGAGCTTGTTAAGCTGCGAGGAGGGTGTGGAGAGTGTCTTTGGTAGAGTCAAACAAGGGTGGTCAAGGGATAAGTTCGTTGATTCCCTAAACAGTGCTGCCTGATCTGCTGATCTGTTCAATATTTCCATCATGAACTAAAATAAACATGTTATTGCAGAGACCACCCTAGGTTTTTCTTTAATAATATCCTGGGATCAGGGGCAGCACGGTGGCACAGCGGTAGAGTTGCTGCCTTACAATGCTCGCAGCGCCGGAGACTCAGGTTCGATCCTGACTATGGGAGCCGCCTGTATCGAGTTTGGACCTTCTCCCCATGGCAGCGTGGGTTTTCTCCGAAATCTCTGGTTTCCGCCCACACTCCAAAGACGTACAGGTTTGTAGGTTAATTGGATTGGTATAAATGTAAAATTGTCTCATGTGCAGGATAGTGCTAGCGTATGGGTATCGCTGGTCGGCTGTTTTCACGTTGAATCTCTAAACTAAACGAAACAGTAATGTATATCTAAGCAAGAAGTTGGTGTTCACATGAACGTCACCTCTTTGCAAGGGAAGTAGGTGGAAGGAATGCACAATATATTTTCAGCAGTAACTACAGCAAGGGAACCTAAATTCAAGATGCCAAGCTCATTGCAAGGAATGACATGAGAGAGGATAATGGCTCTAATATCTCACTTGAAAAGAAGCATCTCAGACAGTGCAACACACCCTCAGTACGACACTGAAGTGCCAAGCATAGATCCCAAAATAAAACTCCTAAGAATCCATTCTCCAAGATCATTCCACGCTAAAATATTTCCATCAGATAGCAACGTCTACAGACATCTGAAAGAATTTGGAAGTCAACAGCATGTGGTCCATTCAGGCCAGCTTTTGGTTTCAATGATAAAGTGCAGAGCTACAGGCACGGCATCAGCCACAAGCCTGCTCCGAGATGGCATGATTGGGATCTGCGTGCACTGGGAGTGAATAAGCTCCGGGAAAAAGGAATGCCACATTTAAGTCGAAGAATGTCTTTATCAGCACTGTGCCGTTTCTGGTATGTTGCAACGTTATCTGAAGCAACCAGTCAAAGAAACAGTCAAGCAGTCAAATTCATGCTGGGGCCTTGCTAATT
The DNA here is from genome assembly GCA_038087875.1 of Malacoraja senta. Taxonomy (NCBI): domain Eukaryota; kingdom Metazoa; phylum Chordata; class Chondrichthyes; order Rajiformes; family Rajidae; genus Malacoraja; species Malacoraja senta. Next base: position 58,946,599 of record CM075978.1, on the reverse strand, counting down.
TAAAGCCTTGGATTTATAGAATGCCTTCCACAACTTCAGCGATGTTTTACAACCTATGAAGTCTTCCTGAAGTGTAGTCGTAAAGCAGGAAATAACAGCACATTTCCATACAGCAAGCACAGGGCGGCACGGTGGCGCAGCGATAGATTTGCTGCCTTACAGCGACAGAGAACCCGGTTCGATCCTGACTGCGAGTGCTGTCTGTGCGTAGTTTGTACGTTCTCCCTGTGACCTGTGTGGGTTTTCTCCGGGTGCTCCGGTATCCTCCCACTCTCCAAAAACGAGCAGGTTTGTAGGTTAATTGGCTTCGGTAAATTGTAAATTGTCCCTAGTGTGTAGGGTAGTGCCAGTGTACAGGGTACCATTGTGGTTGGCACGGACTCAATGGGCTGAAAGGCCTGTTTCCACGCTGTATCTCTAAAGTTTAAAGGCTAAAGTTTAAAGCACAGACAAACAGGAATGTAAACTACCAACTAATTTAACGATTTAGATTCCACAATTGAATTTATATCACAAATTTGGAAAAGTGAGGAAAGTGAGGAACTACGTAAGGAATCCAAGGCCCTGGTCCACTCAACATGCACACACAGGGCGGCACAGTGGAGAAGTAGGTTGAGCTGCTGCCTCACAGCACTAGGACCGGGGTTCGATCTCACCTTGGGGGCTGTCTATGTGGAGCTTGCACGCTCTCCCTGTGACCCCATGGGTTTTCTCCAGGTGCTCCAGTTTTCTCCCACATCTCAAAGATGTGCAGGTTTGTAGGTTAACTGGCCTCTGTAAAATTTTGACCCTAATGTGTTGGGAATGAATGAGAAAGTGGGATGATACAGAACAATGTTGTCGATGAATGGGTTAATGATGGTCGGCATGGACCCGATGGGCCAAAGGGCCTTTTGTCCATGCTGCATCTCTAAACTAAAGTAAAGAACAAAACTAGGTTGAACAAGTGACCGCCGTTCTATGTGGACTTGGTCGGCCTACGGGTCTATTTCCATGCCGTATTTTTAAACTAAAGCTAGACATGGATCAGAAACATTTGAAGTTGAACCTTGAATTCCTCCACGGAACACAGATGGAGAGCTCTTCCCCCTCAACCATCTACTCTTTCACGTCCCACTGACCGCCTGTGACAGGGACAGCAGATCTCCCACCAGCCTCAACAACGACCCCAGAATGCACAGAGCCGGAGTGGAAGCAAGTCACCCTTGATTTCAGGTATACTGCCCGAGAGAAAAGAGGAAACAAGGATATATAGCTGGTTAGTGTTATATTCCGGGCGGCAGAATGAATAACAATTTACGCACTGGTTGCCTGGATCACGAGAGGGAGATTTATTACCCAACATTCCCTGCTTATATTGAACACCAACTCATTAACATATACATGGATATGTATGAATATATTACACTGCTCCCCTTTTTTAAGTATTAAATCTAAGTACTCAGTTACAATTTTCTTGTTGTGATACTCGATTTAAAACAGTATTTATTTTACATATTTACACATTTTCGTTTTACTTATACAGTGAGTTACTTAATTTACAATCCTAATCTGACTACTGGTTTATGGATCCTGCCTGATCATCTAACAGTAACAGGTGGAACAGGTGTAGGTGTTGACTCAACTGTTGGCTTGTTTGGCTCTGTTTTACCATTTTACCATTTGTTTTAGTACCTTGACTTTGACCAGAGGAATCTTTCTTTGTCTGTACTAACTGAACTTTGTGTTTCAATCACAGTGGTCTCTTCCAACTCACTTTCAGATAAAGACTCAGGGATTAGGACATCATGCTCATTTTTTTGGTTCACCTTTGGCTGGAATCATTTGATCAACATGAACACTTTTGATCCTATCTCCAACTTCAACGAAGTATCTTTTTGTTCCACACACTTCCACTATTTTCCCAACATCCCATTTGTCTCGACTGGACTTGTTGGGAGGACTGAGAACACGAACCTGCTCATGTGGCTTGAAGTACCTCTCCTTTTAGTGGGAGTCAAAATGGCGTTTTTGACAACTGTTTTTGCTCAACTCTCAAGGCCAAATTGGGTTGAACTAGACTTAGGCGTATTCTTAGCCTTCTCTTCATCAACAGTTCTGCAGGTAACCTGTTGTTGTGTGTTGTGTGGTTCTGTACTTCAGCAAGAAACTAGCCAAACGATGTTTCATGCTGAGCTTTGAACTACCCTGCAAAACCTGTTTCTTGAGAGCATCTTTGACAACTCTGACAGACATTTCTGCCGCCCCGTTGGAGGCTGGATGGTATTGGGGAACAAGTGTGTGTTTTACACCATTCTGCTGCATGAACTCTGTGAACCGTTCTGAACGAAACTGAGGCCCGTTATCAAAATAAATTCTTCCATTAAACCATGGCATGCAAAAATGGATCTCAACTCATCTATGGTATGCTCAGTAGTAGTGCTTGATCCCATATGCTTCACCTCTACTAGTACCAGAAAGTGATCATTACCCTTTTCGCAAAAATCTACATGAACTCTCTGAAAATGTCTACTTGGCCATGACCAGGGTTGCAGTGGTGTTTTTGGTGGTTTACTCCGGCAATTTGGCAGACGCTACATTTGCTCACCAGTGACTTGATGTAACTGTCAATACCAGGCCAATACACAATACACAAACCAGGATGTTTGGCATGAAGTTCATTCATAAGTTCATTCATAATTTTGTTTCTCAAAGACTCTGGTACAACCACTCTGTAACCCCACTTAATGCCTCCCTGCTCACATGATAATTCATGGCGTCGATTATGGAAAGGCTTCAGCTCTGAGTTCAGAACTGAGTTCAATCCACTATCGATTTCAGTCCAACCATTCAATGTCTGTTCATAGACCCACTTCACCGGAAAGTCTTCATCTACAACTTGCAGTGTGTAGATTGAGTTCTCACTTCCCGTGTCAAATTCCTGGGCATATTTCCGAATTTCTTTCCTGGTCCCAGCACACTGATGCAATCATAAAAAAGGCACATCAGCGCCTCTACTTCCCGAGAAGATTACGGAGAGTCGGTATGTCAAGGAGGACTCTCCCGATCTTCTACAGGTGCACAGTAGAGAGCATACTGACTAGTTGCATCATGGCTTGGTTCAGCAACTTGAACGTTCAGGAGCAGAAAAGATTGCAGAAAGTTGTGACCACTGCCCAGTCCATCATCGGCTCTGACCTCCCCACCATCGAAGGGATCTATCGCAGTCGCAGCCTCAAAAAGGCTGTCAACATCATCAAAGACCTACACCATCCTGGCCACACATCTCTCCCTTGCCATCGGGAAGAAGGTACAGGAGCTTGAAATCTGGAACATCCAGGTTCAGGAACAGCTACTTCCCCACAGCCATCAGGCTATTAAACTCGCCATCAAACAAACTCTGAACAATAACAGCCTATTGCACTTTATCTGTTTGTTTATTGTGTGTATATATATATGGTCTATGGTAAATAGACACACTGAACTTTATGTGTACATATTCTGTTGTGCTGCAGCAAGCATGAATTTCATTGTCCTATCTGGGACACATGACAATAAAACTCTTTTGACCTGCCTACACACTAGGGGCAGTTAACAGTAGCCAGTTAACCTACTGCACTTCTTTGAGATGTGGGAGGAAACTGGAGTGACCAGAGGAAATCTACAAGGCGTTAGGGAGAAGATGCAAAGCCCACACAAGAATGGTCTCGACCCCAGACATCACCCATTCCTTCTCTCCTGAGATGCTGCCTGTCCCGCTGAGTTACTCCAGCATTTTGTGTCTACGCAAAGCCCAACATAGACAAGACCAGAGGTGAGGATTGAACCTAGTGTCTGGAGCTGTGAGGCAGTGACTTTACAAGCTGCACCACTGTGCCATGCATTTTTATGAACTTAGTAAGAGGAACTTTACAGTTCTGCTCACCACATTAGAAGAGAGAGCTAATTGCACTGTTCTTCAGCAAGATGTTGCCAGGACTGGAAAACTGCTGCCATGACGGAAAATTAAAATAAGCTCGTATTGTTTTCTTTGGAACAGAGGAAGCTGACTGAAGACTTAATTGAGTATAAAATATACTGGGTCTAGATACCAAGGCCTATTTTTCCTAGTAAAAGAGTCAAAAGCCAAGGACAGAGATGAGGAAAAGTTATTTCCCCACAAAGGCTGGTGTGGCCTGCAATTCACTGCCTGGTAGTGTAATGGAGGCATTTCCACCGGCTGCATCGTGAAGCAAAGGGACAATGTTCATGGCCAAATACTAAAGACCTCTGACCGGAGTTTTTAGGGAAATCTTCAACCTAATCGGCAGATCTCAGTCAATGCAGATTTGGACAGGTGCATGGATAGGACAGGATGGAGGCAGAAACTCTCATCACATTTAAACACTGCTCGTGTGTACATTTAAAGAGTGGTGATTTTTAGTTTAGTTTAGAGATACAGCGTGGAAACAGGCCCTTCGGCCCACCGAGTCTGCACCGACCAGCGATCACTGCACACTAACACTATCCTGCACACACAAGGGACAATTTACATTTACACCAAGCCAATTAACCTACAAACCTGTACGTCTTTGGAATGTGGGAGGAAACAGAAGATCTTGGAGAAAACCCACGCGATCACGGGGTGAACGTACAGACAGCACCCATAGTCAGGATCGAGCCCGGGTCTCTGGTGCTGTGTGGCAGCAACTCTACCGCTTGTGGGCCTATTAAGCCTGCAGAGCTAGGCCAAGCAGCCCATTGATTGACCAGCATGCTCATTAGTTCACGGAGGAGTCACACAGCATGGAAACAGGCCCTACAGCCCACCAAACCTGCGCATGACCTTCAAGCACAGCACCCATTTACACTAACCCAATCCTAATCTCAATTTAAACCTCACACGTACCCATCAACTATCCCCAACTTCTATGAATCACCTGCACAAGCGGAGAATTCACTGTGGTCAATTAACCTTTGGCACTCATGGGGAAACCCACATGGTCACAGGGAGAACATGCAAATTGCTAACAGACAATACCCGTGACCAGAATTGAACCCTGATGACTACACTAGAGGTAGCAGCTCCACCAGGGTGCCATCATAGGTTCATAAGTGATAGGAGCAGAATTAGGCCATTCGGCCCATCAAGTCTACTCTGCCATTCAATCATGGCTGATCCATCTTTCCCTCTCAACCCCATTCTCCTGCTTTCTCCCCATTACCCACTCACTCTGTGCCCTAAATTATCCAGGAGATCTATGATTCTACATCCTGCTTCCCTGATCAAAAGGAGATGGGATCCCAAAATAAATTCCAGTATTAGTCATCTTAGATGCAGTGAGTGGACAGGCCACTCGACCGCAAGATCATTAGAGTTATGGCCATCTTCCCAGCTGTGATCAGGCAACTGAATCATTTTACCTTTACAAGGTTAATTCCCGGGATGGCGGGACAGTCATATGGTGAGAGAATGGAGCGGCTGGGCTTATACACTGGAGTTTAGAAGGATGAGAGGGAATCTTATTGAAACATATAAGATTGTTAAGGGTTTGGACACGCTAGAGGCAGGAAACATGTTCCCGATGTTGGGGGAGTCCAGAACCAGGGGCCACAGTTTAAGAATAAGGGGTAAGCCATTTAGAACGGAGACGAGGAAACACTTTTTTTCACAGAGAGTTGTGAGTCTGTGGAATTCTCTGCCTCAGAGGACGGTGGAGGCCGGTTCTCTGGATACTTTCAAGAGAGAGCTAGATAGGGCTCTTGAAGATAGGGGATATGGGGAGAAGGCAGGAACGGGGTACTGACTGGGGATGATCAGCCATGATCACATTGAATGGCGATGCTGGCTCGAAGGGCCGAATGGCCTACTCCTGCACCTATTGTCTATGTCTATTGTCTATCCTACCACAACCAGAGAGCAGTGCCGAACTGCTATCTACCTCATTGATGACCCTCGGACTATCCTTGATCGGACTCCACTGGCTATATCTTGCACTAAACATTATTCCCTTATCATGTATCTATACACTATAAATGGCTCAACTGTAATCATGTATTGTCTTTCCGCTGGCTGGATAGCACGCAACAAAAGCTTTTTAATGTACCTCGGTACACGTGACAATAAACAAAACTAAAGGAAACTAAACTAAACATCTTTTTCCTTAGCTAAATAAACGCAGGCCCCAATTTTATCCTCTCTCATCAGAAGCAACAGGGTCCAAATCACAGCCACATCACCACAGGCCAGGGCTTCTTCAGACCACTCCCTTAACTACTTCAACTACATCTCCTTCCACAGTGTAATGTATTCATACATATTCATGTATATGTTAATGAGTTGGTGTTCAATATAAGCAGGGAATGTTGGGTAATGAATCTCTCTCTCGTGATCCAGGCAACCAGCATGTAAGTTGTTATTCATTCTGCCGCACGGAATATAACACACGCTGTAAGGTCATAAGTGATAGGAGTAAAATTAGACCATTCGGCCCATCAAGTTCACTCCACCGTTCAATCATGGCTGATCTATCTCTCCCTCCAAACCCCATTCTCCTGCCTTCCCCCCATAACCCCTGACACCCGTACTAATCAAAAATCTGTCAATCTCTGCCGTTAAAATATCCACTGACTTGGCCTCTTCAGCCTTCTGTGGCAAAGAATTCCACAGATTTACCACCCTCTGACTAAAGAAATTTCTCCTCATCTCCTTCCGAAAGGAACATCCTTTAATTCTGAGGCTATGGCCTCTGATCCTAGACTCTCCTACTGGTGGAAGCATCCTCTCCACATCCACTCTATCCAAACCTTTCACTATTCTGTAAGTTTCAATGGGGTACCCCCCTCGTTCCCCTAAACTCCAGCGAGTGAAGACCCTTTTCTCAGTAAGTAAGCTTCCTTTTCTCTCGATATCTACCTCTCTACCGTATCGATTCTCAAGATTGCAGGACTCCTAGAATGTCCTCCTTCTCAGGGCTTCCCCTCCACCATAGTTGGTGGAGCCTATACTTACGTCTCCTCCATTTCTCAGTCGTATGCTCTCACCCCCACCCTTACGCTCAGGCAGAACAGAGTTCCCTCATCTTCACCCTTAACCTTTGATAAGGTCCCACATAGGAGATTAGTGGGCAAAATTAGGGCACATGGTATTGGGGGTAGAGTGCTGACATGGATAGAGAAGTGGTTGGCAGACAGGAAACAAAGAGTAGGGATTAGCGGGTCCCTTTCAGAATGGCAGGCAGTGACTAGTGGGGTACCGCAAGGCTCGGTGCTGGGACCGCAGCTATTTACAATATACATCAATGATTTGGATGAAGGGATTCAAAGTAACATTAGCAAATTTGCAGATGACACAAAGCTGGGTGGCAGTGTGAACTGTGAGGAGGATGCTATGAGAATGCAGGGTGACTTGGACAGATTGGGGGAGTGGGCAGATGCATGGCAGATGAAGTTTAATGCGGATAAATGTGAGGTTATCCACTTTGGTAGCAAAAACAGGAAGGCAGATTACTATCTAAATGGCGTCAAGTTGGGAAAAGGGGAAGTACAACAGGATCTGGGGGTCCTTGTACATCAGTCTATGAAAGTAAGCATGCAGGTACAGCAGGCAGTGAAGAAAGTGAATGGCATGTTGGCGTTTATAACAAGAGGAATCAAATATAGGAGCAAAGAGGTCCTTCTGCAGTTGTACAGAGCCCTAGTGAGACCACACCTGGAGAATTGTGTGCAGTTTTGGTCCCCTAATTTGAGGAAGGACATTCTTGCTATTGAGGGAGTACAGCGTAGGTTTACAAGGTTAATTCCCGGGATGGCGGGACTGTCAAATGCTGAAAGAATGGAGCAGCTGGGCTTGTACACTCTGGAGTTTAGAAGGATGAGAAGGAATCTCATTGAAACATATAAGATTGTTAAGGGTTTGGACACGCTGGAGGCAGGAAACATATTCCCGATGTTGCGGTGCTGGCTCAAAGGGCCGAATGGCCTACTCCTGCACCTATTGTCTATTGTCTATTGTCTATTGTCTATAGCCTTCTGGCCTCTGTACCCAGCACATCATCATTTGCCATTCCCACCGGCTGTATCGTGAAGCAAAGGGACAACGTTTGAGGCCAAATACTAAAGACTTCTCGCTCAACTGACCAGAGTATTTAGGGAAATCTTCAATCTCATCGGCAGATCTCATCAATGCAGATTTGGACAGGTGCATGGATAGGACAGGATGGAGGCAGAAACTCTCATCACATTTAAACAGTCCTCGTGTGTATATTTAAAGAGTGGTGACTTATAGTTTAGTTCAGAGATACAGCGCGGAAACAAGCCCTTCGGCCCACCGAGTCTGCACAGATCAGCGATCCCCGCACACTTACACTATCCTACACACACTGGGGACAATTTACATTTACACCAAGCCAATTAACCCACAAACCTACAAACCTGTACGTCATTGGAATGTGGGAGGCAACCGAAGATCTCGGAGAAAACCCACGCAGGTCACGGGGGGAACGTACAAACTCCGTGCAGACAGCACCCGTAGTCAGGATTGAACCTGGTTCTCCGGCGCTGAGAGGCAGCAACTCTACCACTTGTGGGCCTATTAAGCCATCAGAGCTAGGCCAAGCAGCCCATTTATTAGCCAGCATGCTCATAGAGTCCAGCGTGGATTTGGACAGGTGCATGGATAGGATAGGTTTAGACTCGATCACTCAATGCGTGGAGGAGAGGGTGGTGAAAAGAAACCGGATGATAGGGGGCTGGGGACCAAGATGAGAAGAGGGTGTGAGAGAGGACCTGGGTAGATAGCAAGACTGAGATAGACAGAGAGCAGGTTACCTACAATTGGAGAATTCACAGTTCATGATGTTGGGATGTTGACTTCTAGATGGAATATGAAGCACTGTTCTTCTCGTTTGTGTTTGGCTTCACCCTGGCAGTGTAGGAAACCAACGAGAGACAAGTTGGCGTGGCAATGGGAAGGGGAATGAAGATTACTGATAGATGGGAGATCCAAATGGACAGCAAAGACGCCGGGTAAAGTGGAGGCCTTATCTGCGTTTGGTCTCATCGAAGTAGAGGAGGCTGCATTGTGAGCACCAAATGCAACAGGCAAGGTTACAGGAGATAAACACAAAAAGCTGGAGTAACTCAGCGGGCCAGACAGCATCTCTGGGGAAAATAGGTGACATTTTGGGTCAAGACCCTTCTTCAGACTCAACCCGAAACGTCACCTTTTCTCCAGAGATACTGTCCGACCCCGTTGAGTTACTCCAGCTTTTTGTGTGTGTCTTCAGTTTAAACCAGCATCTGCAGTTCCTTCCTACACAAGGTTGGAGGAGATGTGGGTGAATGTCTGACTCATCTGGAAGGGCTGTTTAGATCCCTGGCTGGAAGAGAGGGAGGAGATGTAGGGCCCAGTGTTATGCTTCCTACAGTTGCAGGGAAAAGTGCCTGGGGAAGGTTGGGTGGAGAGGGATGAGTGAGCTAGAGAGTTACGGCAAGAGTGGTCTCTGTGGATAGCAGAAGGGGGTGGGAAGGGGGCTATGTGACTAGTGGAACCACCTTGTAGCTGGTGGAAATGTCAACGGATGATGTGCTGGATGCAGAGGCTGCTGAGATGAAAGGTAAGAACTAAGGGGACTCTATACTCTATATCTGTATGGGGAGCGGAGGGGTAAGAGAAGACATGCGGGAAATAGAGGAGGCACAGGGCCAATCTTTGTGGTGGAGCGGGTTTCCTGAAGGGGGACGATGTTTCAAAGGTACTGGAGTGGAAAGCCTCATCTCGAGGAGTGATGTGGCAGAGACCGCATGTTGTAGTTTAGATTTAGTTTAGAGATACAGTGTGGAAACAGGTCCTTCGGCCCACCGGGTCCGCGCCGACCAGCGATACCCCCGTACACTAACACTCCCCTACACACACTTGGGACAATTTACATTTAGACCATGTATTAACCTGGAAATCTGTGCGTCTTTGGGGTGTGGGAGGAAACCGAAGATCTCGGAGAAAACCCATGCGGGTCACAGGGAGAACGTACAAACTCCATACAGACAGCACCTGTAATCGTAGTGGTGATACTATGAAGGATGAACTGCAAGTTTCTTCTGCACCAGGTCCAACTGTGAACATTATTGTGAATCTGTGAACTCAACAGCACCCCACGTCATAAGGTCACAAATGATAGGAGTAGAATTAGGCCATTCAGCCCATCAAATCTACTCCGCCATTCAATCATGGCTCATCTATCTCACCCTCCTTACCCCATTCCCCTGCCTTCTTCCCATAACCATCACGTTTACTGGTGAACTTATTCTATCACTAGACTCCAGGGACCTAATACGATCCTCAGATGATTAGATCCAAGTTGTATATTCTCAGTCGCATCAGTTTTATTGCAGATTTTCTCCACTTAGGCTTTCGCTTTTCCTATACTTCAGTGTGTCAGCAGAAGGTTCTATGGCCCAGAGTCAACTAATATCTTGGTACGGCTCAGAGTAGAGTTTGCATTCTTAAGTAGTTTATAGTACAACGAGTGCTATGCGTGGGATCTTATCCCAATAGCTCTGTGGTGTAAGATGACTTCAATTAGAATTCACTTCCCATGGCATTGCTCTTGGACAAAGACTTAAAGCATTTTGTGGTCTGCATATTAAAAAAAGGATTACATTCCAGTTATTAAATACATGGCGGCACAGTGGTGCCGCGGTAGAGTTGCTGCCTTACAGCGCCAGAGACCCGGGTTCGATCCCGACTACGGGTGCTGTCTGTATGGAATTTGTACATTCTCCCCGTGACCCACGTGGGTTTTGTCAGAGATCTTCGGTTTCCTCCCACACTCCAAAGACATACAGGTTTGTAAGTTAGTTGGCTTGGTATAAATGTAAAATTGTCCCGAGTGTTCATGTGCGGGGATCGCTGGTCGGCATGGACTCGGTGGGCCAAAGGGCCTGTATCCGCACTATATCTCAAAAATAAACATTTACCTGCTATGTACATTCATTATTAAGCTAGCACACAAGAGTTCAAATCAGTTTCTGCAATGCCGTAAATTACCCAAGGAGCCATCTTTATTTAGAAAGACCTGCCCATTGTTTGCTGATTTCTTGGTTCTTCCAGTGAGCTGTGGTTCAGTTGTACAGTTCTGGCTTCAGAGTCTTGTCACTGGAGTTCGACCCAACTCCAGAGACAAAATGGCACAGCTGCAGCCTCACAGTGCCGGAGACCTGGGTTCGATCTTCACCTCGGGTGCTGTCTGCATGGAGTTTGCACGTTCTCCCTGTTACTGTGTAGGTTTCCTCCCACATTCGTGCAGGTTTGTGGGTTAATTGGCCCTCTGTAAATTGCCCCCAATGTGTAGGGAGTGGATGCGAAAGTGGGAGCACATAGAACTACTGTGAAGAGGTGACTGATGGCCGCTGTGGACTTGGTGGGCCGAAGGGCCTGTTTTCATGCTGTATCCCTGAACTAAACCAATTAAAGCTCACACAGTGCATACTGAGGGAGTAGTGTCCGAGGTGCTTTCATTTGCATGAAATGTTCAACTGGAGCCCTCTTACTGAGCAAAGATGACTCCGTACATAATTTTAAAGGCACTCTCATTGATATGTACCATTTAACTGACATTGCTTAAACCACAGGTCATTGACTATGGAGAAACAAACGACTGCAGATGCTGGTTTATACCAAAGATAGACATAAAGTGCTGGAGTAACTCAGCGGGTCAGGCAGCATCTCTGGAGAAAAAGGATAGGTGACGTTTCAGGTCGTGACCCTTCTTCATTGTTTATGGAACTTGCTGTGCACTCGTTGACTGTGGTAGTTTTCACATTACAAAGTAAACCCCATTTCAAACATACGTCAGTGTCTGCAAAGTGCCATTAGGTGATGTGGCATTGCAATTAAATCCTTGTATATAATTTGAACATAATGCTTCCCCATGCCAGAGGATCTGCTCCACATAATACACACTGGTTATTTTACATCAGCAAGTGTGTAGAGGCCTCTGCTGCACAGCTGACGATACATGTGTGCCCTAACCAGAAACCATGGATGAATCCTGAATTCCGAGTTTAGTTTAGAGATACAGAGCGGAAACAGGCCCTACGGCCCACCAAATCTTGCACCAACCAGCGATCCCCACACATTAGCACTATCCTCTACACACTAGGGACACTTTACACTTATACCAAGTATAGGTCATAAGGTCATAAGATCATATGTGATAGGAGTAGAATTAGGCCATTTGGCCCATCAAGTCTCCTCTGCCATTGAATCGTGGCTGATCTATCTCTACCTCCTAACCCCATTCTCCTGCCTTTGCCCCATAATCTCTGGCTCTGGGTATACAAATCCAAGCCAATTAACCTACAAACCTGTGTAGGAAAGAACTGCAGATGCTGGTTTAAATCAAAGGTAGACACAAAATACTGGAGTAACTCAGCGGGACGGGCAGCAACCTCTTCACAGTAGTTCTATGTGATCCCACATTCGCATCCACTCCCTACACTTTGGGGGCAATTTACAGAGGGCCAATTAACCCACAAACCTGCACGAATGTGGGAGGAAACCTACACAGTAACAGGCTCCCAGAGGAATGGATGACGTTTTCAGGTCGAGACCCTTCTTCAGACTGATGTCAGGGGAGGGGGCGGGACAGAGATAGAATGTAGTCGGAGACAGTAAGACTGGTGGGAGAACTGGTTGGAGAGAGAGGGAAAGCAAGGGCTATTTGAAGTTAGAGAAAATGTTCATACCGCTGGGGTGTAAGCTGCCCAAGCAAAATATGAGGTGCTGTTCCTCCAATTTGAGCTGGGCCTCACTCTGACAATGGAGGAGGCCCAGGGCAGATTTCTGATTTTATTACTTCCGGCTCTGTGCCCTCTAAAGCCTCCAACCTCATCGTTCCCCAGCCCCGCACGGCCCGATTGTATCTTCTCCCCAAAATCCACAAACAGAACTGTCCTGGCAGACCCATTGTTTCTGATTGTTCATGTTCCACCAAATTAATATCCGCATACCTTGCCTCCATCCTATCCCATCTGGTCCAACCCCTCCCTACCTATGTCCAAGACACCTCACACGCTCTTCATCTCTTCAATGACTTCCATTTTCCAGGCTCCCACTCCCTCATCTTTACCATGGATGTCCAGTCACTCTACACTTCCATCCCCCACCAGGAAGGTCTTAAAGCCCTCCATTTCTACCTTGACTGCGGAACAAGCCAATTTCCGTCCACTAATACTCTCCTCCCCCTAGCAGAACTGGTACTTACCCTCAACAACTTCTCCTTCGACACCCCCCACTTCCTCCAAATCCAAGGCGTAGCTATGGGCACTTGCATGGGCCCTAGCTATGCCTGCCTCTTTGTAGGGTACGTTGAACAATCACTGTTCCAGGTGTACACTGGCCCTATCCCCGAACTCTACCTCTGCTACATTGGCGACTGCAACGGTGCTGCCTCCTGCACCCATGCAGAACTCACTGACTTCATCAACTTCATCCTGCACTCAAATTCACTTGGACCATCTCCGACATCTCCCTACCATTTCTGGATCTCACCATCACAGGAGACAGACTATTGACCAACATCTACTACAAACCTACTAACTCCCAAAGCTATCTAGACTACACTTCTTCCCACCCTGCTTCCTGTGAAGACTCTATCCCCTACTCCAAGTTCCTCCGTCTACGTTGCATCTGCGCCCAGGATGAGGTTTTCCATATCAGATCATCGGAGATATCCTCATTCTTCAGGAAACAGGGGTTCCCCGCTTCCATTATAGATGAGGCTCTCACTAGGGTCTCCTCGATATCCCACAGCTACGTTCTTGCTCCCCCTCCCCCCATTCATAACATGGACAGAGTCCCCCTTGTCCTCACCTTCCACCCCATCAGCCATCGCATACAGCATATAATCTTCCAATATTTCCACCACCTCCAACGGGATCCCACTACTTGCCACATCTTCCCATCTCCACCCTTTTCTGCTTTCTGCAGAGACAGTTCCCTCCGAAACCCCCTGGTCAACTCGTCCCTTCTCACCCAAACCACTCCCTCCCCGGGTACTTTTCCCAGCAACCGGAGGAGATGCAACACCTGTCCCTTTACCTCCCCCCTCCATCCAAGGACCACAACAGTCTTTCCAGGTGAGGCAGAGGTTCACTTGCACCTCTTCCAACCTCATCTACTGTATCCGCTGTTCCAGGTGTCAACTTCTCTACATCAGCGAGATTAAGCGCAGGCTTGGCGATCGTTTCACTGAACACCTCGGCTCAGACCTCCTTAACCTACCTGATTTCCAGGTTGCTCAGCAATTTAACTCCCCCTCCCATTCCCACACTGACCTACATATTTTGCTTGGGTAGCTTACACCCCAGCGGTATGAACATTGACTTCTCTAACTTCAAATAACCTTTGCCTTCCCTCTCACTCCATCCCCTCTCCCTTCCCAGATCTCCCACTAGTCTACTGTCTGCGACTACATTCTATCACTGTCCCGCCCACTCCCCCGACATCAGTCTGAAGAAGGGTCTCGACCCGAAACGTCGCCATTCCTTCTCTCCCGAGATGCTGCCTGTCCCGCTGAGTTACTCCAGCATTTTGTGTCAACCTACAAACCTGTACGTCTTTGGAGTGTGGGAGGAAACCGAAGATCTCGGAGAAAACCCACGCAAGTCATGGGGTGAACGTACAAACTCCGTACAGACAGCACCCGTAGTCGGGATAGAACCCGGGTCTCTGGCGCTGCAAGCGCAGTAAGGCAGCAACTCTACCGCTGCGCCACTGTGCTGCCCAAGTCTGCAATGTTTAAATCAAGCGATGCCAAATGGTACCAACAATCTATCTCGGTCTTCTCAGAGGTATTAACGATGCCAAAAGGGAATTCCGGACCAAGCTGGAGTCCCGAGGCTTCAGCACCCCACTGTGCCACTGGATCCTCGAGTATCTGACCACAGGCCACAATCAGTGGGAATAGGTAAAGGGGCTGTCCCACTGCGGCAACCTAATTTTTGGCGAGTTTAGAAGAATTTAGGAGAGTTTGGAAAAATGTCATGTTGAAGACCTCCTTCAACTATGTAGAAGGCCTCCTTCGACCTCCTTCGACTATGTTGAAGACCAGCTTCGACTAGCTTCAACTAACTTCGGGAAAATTGGACACCGAATAGTGGAGAGTGAAGACGACCTCCTTCGATCTCCTTCGACCTCCCTTCTACTATGTTGAAGACTATCTACGACTACCTTTGACTACCTTCGATTACCTTCGACTACCCTCGATTACCTACGAATAACATGCCGACCTACTACGGCCTACTACGACTAAACCAAGAGTAAAAAAAGTATTGATTTTTTCCATGGCGACCTTTTTTTTATCGCGGGCATTTTTCAACCTAGCTGAGGCCTCGGGTACGCAGGGACCACTCTCGAGCATGAAGGAGAGATACAAAGACTTCCTAGGACCTCATGTCGACCGTGCTGCGAGTATGAGTCGAGGGCAAACTCGCCTGAACTCGCGGATTAGGTCGCCGCAGTGGGACAGCCCCTTAATAACACCTCCTCCACAATCATTCTCAACACTGGTGCTCCACAAAGATGCATTCCCAGTCTAGACTAATTCCCTACACACTCACAAGTTTGCGGCCAAATTTGGCTGCAAGTTCATGAACAAGTTGGCACTGTGGTGGGCCAGATCACAAACAATGACCAGATGGAGTTCAGGGAGGAGACAGAGAAGATAGACACAAAATGTTGGGATAACTCAGCGGGACAGGGTAAGAGTAAAGGCTGAAGAAAGAACTTGCCTTTCATAACATCAAGATTGCCTCGAGGCTTCACAGCCAATTAACTACATCTGAAGCAGTTTCACAGTTGAATTGTTGTAAATATAGCAAACATTTCATGCACAACAAGTTGCCTCAAACAGCAGAGTGATGGCAGCCGGGTTTTGTTTTTAAGGTATCGGTTGTGTTCAATATTGGTCCGGATGCCTGAAATAAACTCTTCATAGAAACATAGAAAATAGTTGCAGGAGTAGGCCATTCGGGCGTTCGAGCCAGCACCGCCATTCAATATGATCATGGCTGATCATCCAAAATCAGTACCCCGTTCCTGCTTTCTCCCCATATCCCTTGATTCCCTTAGCCCTAAGAGCTCAATCTAACTCTCTCTTGAAAATATCTGGTGAATTGGCCTCCACTGCCTTCTGTGGCAGAGAATTCCACAGGTTCACAACTCTCTGGGTGAAAAAGTCTTTCCTCATCTCAGTCCAAAATGGCCGACCCCTTATTCTTAAAGTGTGACCCCAGGTTCTGAATTGAACAGAGCCACAGGTTCTTTTATGTCCAGCCTGAGGAGAGGGAGGCTATTTGACTGAGCATTACAGAGAAAAGAGGCCACCTGTGATGGTACTGCAATCCCTCAGCTGGGTACTAAAGCATTAACCTAAGTTAGACACGAAATGCTGGAGTAACACAGCGAGACTGGCAGCATCTCTGGAGAGAAGGAATGGGTGACGTTTCGGGTCGAGACAGGGGAGAGGGAAATGAGTAATGGACGGATACAAAGAACATGTAAGGTGTGAAAAGGACAAATGAAAGCAGACGATGCTCAAGAAAATGTACATTGGTTCATTGCTGGCTGAGGGGAAGTTGACAACGAGGCCTTAGAAAAAAGTAAAATGAATCAGGAGGACAGTGAAACTAGTCAGAAAACTAGGATAGGGAGGGACAGAGAGAGAGGGAAAGCAAGGGTTACCTGAAGTTAGATATCATTATTCATAGCACTGGATTGTAGAGAATGTGGTAACATGATGTCAGAACCACATCCTCTCCCTGAATATCAGCAAGATAAAGGATCTAGTTATCAACTTCAGTAACTGCAGTGGAGTACCTGCCCCAATCAGCAACAATGGTGCCAAAGTAGAAATGGGTCAGAGCTTCATGTTCCTTGGCGTTAATGACACCAATACTGTGTTGTGGACCAACCGTACTGAAGTGACAACTATGAAGGCACACCATCGCCTCTACTTCCTCAAGAGGCTGAGGAAATTCAGATGTCTCCAATGATTCTTATAAACTTCCACAAATGCACAAGAGAACAAGATCCTGTCGGGCAGCATCATCGCTTAGTTTGGAAACAGTTCTGCCCATGACTGCAAGAAATTGCAGAGAGTTATAGATGTCGCCCAGACCATCACACGGACCAGAATCCCCACCTGTGACTCCATTTACACTTCACACTGCCTTAGGAAAGCAGCAAACAAACTCAAAGACTTGTCCCGCCCCGGTCATCCTTCATGTGTGGGAAGGAACTGCAGATGCTGGTTGAAACCGAAGATAGACATAAAATGCTGGAGTAACTCAGCGGGACAGGCAGCATTTTTGGAGAGAAGGAATGGGTGACATTTCGGGTCGAGAGCCTTCTTCAGTCTGAAGAAGGGTCTCGAGCCGAAACGTCACCCATTCCTCTGCCTGTCCTGCTGAGTTACTCCGGTCATCCTTTACTTTTCCTCACTCCTGTCGGGCAGAAGATAGCGAAGCTTGAAAGCGCGCACCACCAGACTCAAGAACAGGTTCTTCCCCTCTGTCATCAAGCTTTCGAACTGTTCCTCCATAAGCTAGGGTACTGTCTGATTCCCACTATCCCATTCCTAATATTGGACTTTGTCTATGGTACTGGTGCACAAGTCAGTGGCTGGCTTATAGTTTACAGTTCAGATCATTGTCCCATGTACCGAAGTACAGTGAAAAGCTTTTGGTGCGTGCTATCCAGTCAGCGGAAAGACGATACATGATTACAACCGAGCCTTGTACAGTGTATAGATAACTGATAAGGGAATAACTTTTAGTGCAAGGTAAAGCTATCAAGGATAGTCTGAGGGTCATCAATGAGGTCGATAGTAGTTCAGGACTGCTCTCTGGTTGTGGTAGGATGATTCAGTTGCCTGACAACAGCTGGGAAGAAACTGTCCCTGAGTCTGGAGGTGTGCAGATGGTGTGGATTTGGGCTGGATTGTGAAGCATGGATGATTTTGTCCATCCCTAACCCAGTGGTACTGAGGTCAGTGGTGGACTGCACCGTGGCGCAGTCAGTAGAGCTGCTGCCTCACAGCACCAGAGGCCCAGGTTGCGGCTGTGCAGATTGTCTCTGATGTGCAGCAGAATGGTGGAATCAGAGGTGTGTTGATCTGAATGTAGGGAGAATAAAATGGGATCAGTGTAACTGAGCGATTGATGGTCAATGTGGACAGTGTGCCCAAGGGGCCTTTTTCCACTCTGTGTCTCTCTATGACTACAGTGGAGAGCACAAGGCTGAAGTAATACTTGGAACCTACCGTCACGTTGTCTGTTGTGCAACAATTTATCTGGATTATTTGGAAAATTAATGGGGACGCACCTATCCGTGACTCATTCATCAAAATCAAGATGCACTTGGTTGCAGGTAAGTGTGAGACAGGCTCCACGGTGTTTCTGTGGAGGACTGGTAGGTAGCTGTACAGCTTGTGGCAACACACTATTGTGGTCAAGGGAAATAACCGTGTCTGGCTGAGATGAGCCCAGTCTTTGTATATCCGGTGTGTGCAGCTTCACACAACATCAAATAATGGCATCAACAGCCCACGCATCAGCCTAACAACCAAAAGAAAGGAAAGTAAAGGCATAGACATAGAAATGAAAGGCTGAAGAAGGGTATCGACCCGCAATGTCACCCGTTCGCTGTATAGCAAAGCTTGGGAAGCTTACGCCCCAGTGGTATGAATATTGATTTCTCTAATTTCATGTAACCCTTCCATTCCCTTTCTCTCCACCCCTCTCCCACCCCAGTCATCCTGATATACCCCTTCATAATCACCTCTTCCACAACCAACAATGGACCATTGTGGGGTCCACCTTTCCTTGGTCATATGTGCCAGCTCTGATTTATTCCAAACCTTTTCATACCTCTAGTTTCCCTCCCTCCTGACTCTCAGTCTGAAAAAGGATCTCGACCCGAAACGTCACCCATTCATTCTCTCCAGAGGTGCTGCCTGTCCCGCTGAGTTCCTCCAGCATTTTGTGTCTATCTTCATTGTAAACCAGCACCTGCAGTTCCTTCCTACACAGAATTAAAGGCATGGTGTTTTGACTCGGAATCTGCATGAAAGTATGTATTGTGCAGGAAGGAACTGCAGATGCTGGTTTACATCGTAGATAGACACAAAATGCTGCATTAACTCAGCGGGACGTGCAGCATCTCTGGAGCGGAATGGGTGGCGTTTCGGGTCAAGAAGTATATAATAGTGGAAGGGAATACCAGCATTTTGGATAATATTACATGATTTGCAACAAATATCTTTATAAAAACACAAGAGAAGTGGTCTAGGAGACACAAAGGACTGCAGATGCTGAAATCTGGAACATATGATCAATCTAGAAGGATTCAGTGGATTAGGCAGCATTTGTGAGGCAGGGAGATGGTCGACCTTTGGAGACAAGATCTTGCATCTGGACAGAGAGTGCAGAGGGAAAAAGACCAGTCTGAAGTGAGGGGTGAGACAGAGGCTGGAAGGTGACTGGTGTCCAGTCTATAGAAGTGAGAGGGAGATGTAAAACCCCGGATCACAGGAGACATGTCATATCACATTGAATCCAAGGAAAAGCCTTAAAGTTTCCAGGAAAAGCCTCGAGTGCATGGATTGAGAGTTGAATTTCAATGAAGGATGACCATGAAATTGACAAAGACAGAAAAATAGATACAAGATAACCTAACAGAATTTGAACAAGTATATAAAAATGAATAGACAAGCTGAGCAAATAAATTAGTGATCCTTTTATATGGAACAGGGTACTGATTGGGGATGATCAGCCATGATCACATTGCATGGGGGCGGGAAGAAGAAAGGAAGAGGCGGAGACAGTGGACTTAGGGAGAGCTGGAAAGGGGAGGAGAAAACCCCATGGGTATTTGGACTACACTTCTTCCCACCCTGCTTCCTGTAAGGACTCTATCCCCTACTCAAAATTCCTCCATCAACGCGGCATCTGCACCCAGGATGAGGTGTTCCACACCAGGGCATCGGGGATGTCCTCATTCTTCAGGGAACGGGGGTTCCCCTCTTCTACTACAGATGAGGCTCTCACCAGGGTCTCTTCTATACCCCGTAACTCTGCTCTCACTCCCCGTCCCCCCACTCGTAACAAGGGTGGAGTCCCCCTTGTCCTCACCTTCCACCCTACCAGCTGTCACATACAACAAATAATCCTCCGACATTTTCGCCACCTCCAACGGGATCCCACCACTGGCCACGTGTTCCCATCTCCTCCCCTATCTGCTTTCCGCAGAGACCGCTTCCTCCGTAACTCCCTGGTCAATTTGTCCCTTACCACCCAAATCACCCCCTCTCCTGGCACTTTCCCTTGCAACCACAGGAAATGCTACACTTGTCACTTTACCTTCCCCCTTGACTCCATTCAAGGACCCAAGCAGTCTTTCCAGGTGCGACAGAGGTTCACCTGCACCTCCTCCAACCTCATCTATTGCATCCGCTGCTCTAGATGTCAGCTGCTCTACATCGGTGAGACCAAGCGTAGGCTTGGCGATCGCTTCGCCCAACACCTCCGCTCGGTTCGCAATAACAAACCTGATCTCCCGGTGGCTCAGCACTTCAACTCCCCCTCCCATTCCGAATCCGACCCTTCTGCCCTGGGCCTCCTCCATGGCCAGAGTGAGGTCCACCCTAAATTGGAGGAGCAGCACCTCATATTTCGCTTGGCCAGTTTACACCCCAGCGGTATGAACATTGACTTCTCCAATTTCAGGTAGTCCCGGCTTTCTCCTCCCATTCCCAGCTCTCCCTAAGCCCACCGTCTCCGCCTCTTCCTTTCTTCTTCCTGCCCCACCCCCCCACCCTCACATCAGTCTGAAGAAGGGTCTCGACCTGAAACGTCAACTATTCCTTCGCTCCATAGATGCTGCCTTACCCGCTGAGTTTCTCCAACATTTTTGTCTACCTTCGATTTTCCAGCATCTGCAGTTCCTTCTTAAACGCTATCTGTATCCTGTAACTTATCCTGACAATAAGCATTGCCGTTGCAACCTGCTTTTATTGGGAACATTTGTATTTTCAGTTGGAAGTCTGCTTGAATTTTTTACGGACTCAGCTGTAACTACCGCTCTGTCTCCACATTCACTTCTGCTCACACTAATGTTTCTGGCAAGAAACAGCACTGCTGACGGATTATGCTTCCAACCACAGGGTTGAGAGGTATTCGGTGCTAAAGGGTGGATCCCGTGATCTCAATAACACTATTTAAAATGCTCAACTACCATCAGACATGGGACATGGTCCCATAAAAAACAGCTTCACCAGCAGTGTATATGGTGGACCATTTAACACTCCAGTAGTCCACCGTGGAGCTTGAAGCAATTAGGGGAATGCACCAGTTCCTCCCCAATTCCCCATAGCCAAGCTGAGTGCGCAGTGTCAGAGAGAAATGAAATATTCCGAGATTGGAAATACTTAGCAGATAAAGCAGCATCTGTGGAAAATGAAACTATGTTAATGTTTCACATCCGAGAACCTTTGACAGAACTGGAAGAAACAAATAAGATTGTTTCCGGTCGGATAAAAGAGGGGATTGGGGGGGGGTAGGGATAATAAGAACAAAGGGAATATCTCTGATAGTAAGAGACCAAATGAGGTAACACAATACGATACGAAATAACTCTATTTATCCCAGGAGGGAAATTGATCTGAAAAACAGTCATAAAACACAAGATACATGAAACATGAAATTAAAGTGACGAGTGGAAAGGATTGGGGGTGTGCAAAGTATGGGGGGGGGTTCAGTCTACCCCACGACAGAAGGTGGAGGAGTTGTACAGTTTGATAGCCACAGGGATAGGGATGTGGCAGCTGGAGGCAGATTATGCTTCCTTGTCTGTGCTAATAGCAGGCTGTGGGATATGGCCATCAGATCAGGCTATACCATAGGAGAAAGAAAAGCTGGTCTTGAGAGAAAGTGCCGTCCGCTATTCAAACAGTGCCGTGGATCTGCAGCAGTCACCTCCCTGGGCAGCCAGTAACTGTGTTCAACCCCCTGCCTGACAGACCCTGCTTTCAACAGCGCTACACTCCCTCGGAGCTGTGCTGGGTTCGCAGCTGAGGTTGTCGTCCAAACTATAGCACAGAATTTGAACTCCCGACCTCCCGACCAGAGGCGTGATTTCAAGAAAATGAGCCAGAGATGACATCAATAAAGTGTTGTTAGGACAATATTGGAATACAAGTAGTATACAATACAAAACGTGCCAACTTCTCCTGATCCCCATTCAATTTATTTTCCATGTAATTTTGAAATAACAGAGGTAGAATTTGAAGGGGCTGTCCCACTTGGGCGACCTAATTGGCGAGTTTAGAAGAGTTTGAAAAAATGACATGTTGAAGACCTCCTTCGACTATGTAGAAGACCAGCTTCGACTATGTTGAAGACCAGCTTCGACTAGCTACGACTAACTACGACAAACGTCGGGAAAATTGGACACCAAATAGCGGAAAGTGAAGAAGATCTCCTTCGACCTCCCTTCGACCTCCCTTCGACTATGATGAATACTATCTACGACTACCTTCGACTACCTTCGACTCCCCTCGATTACCTACGACTAACATGTCGACCTTCTACGACCTACTAGGACTAAACCTGCGAGTGAAAAAAGTATCGATTTTTTCCATAGTGAACTTTTTTTACTCAGGGGCAATTATTAACATATTGAAAAAACCGTTGCGACTTAGCTGAGTCCTCGAGTACGCGGAGACCACTCTCGAGCATGAAGGAGAGTTACGAAGACCTCCTATGATCTCGTGTCGACCATGCTGCGAGTATGTGTCAAGGGCAAACTCGCCAGAACTCGCGGATTAGGTCGCCCAAGTGGGACAGGCCTTTAAGCAGCGTCCTCCACAACCTTAAGACACGCCCAAGTGATTTATTGTGGAATCAGTGTTGCAAACTAAAACATGTGTGTAAAAAATGAAGGGCTGATAATGGCAATCAGGAATGCTGGTGAAGGGCAAATCAGGGCCATACCTCCCTCTCCGATCATAAGGTCATAAGGAATAGGAGTAGAATTCGACCCATCATGTCTACTCCGCCATTCAATCATGGCTGATCTATCTCTCCATCCTAACCCTATTCTCCTGTCTTCTCCCCATAACCTCTGACACCCGTACTAATCAAGAATCTATCTATCTCTGCCTTAAAAATATCCATTGACAGCCTCCACCGCCTTCTGTGGCAAAGAATTCCACAGATTCGCCACCCTCTGACTAAAGAAATTCCTCCTCATCTCCTTCCTAAAAGAACGTTCTTTAATTCTGAGGCTATGACCTCCAGACCTAGACTCTCCCACTAGTGGAAACATCCTCTCCACATCCACTCTATCCAAGCCTTTCACTTCTCAACGAGGTCCCCCCTCATTCGTCTAAACTCCAGCGAGTACAGGCCCAGTGCCGACAAATGCTCATCGCAGGTTAACCTACTCTTCAAAGTAGTCCACCTGACAGGGATGACAGAGATCGCTCAGCACAGAAATGCAGTTTCAGACTTCTGTGTAGATGGGACTAGAACCCAGACTGGTGACTCAGATGAGAATACCACTCAGTTGGAGGTTGCACAGGAAGGACAGTCATAGAGAGACACGGTACAGAAACAGGTTCCTCGGCCCCCCGAGCCTGCAATTGCAATAAAGCACCCATTTACACCAATCTTGGTGGTGGGGGCACTGCAAGCCGGCAGCCCTGTCAGCAGCGTATTAGTTTTTTCAACTTTTTTTATTTTTTTTAGTGTGTTTTAATGTATGCTTTTAATGTTTCTTTGTGTGTCTTGTGTGGGGGGGTAAGGGGAAAACCGCTTTGGTCGCCTCCTCCACGGAGAGGCGACATTTTCCATGTCGCCTCCCCCATGGCCTAACAGCAAGGATCGGCGCGGCCTTTCCCGGAGACACGCCCGGGGCTTCAGCGGCGGGCGCAGCGCGGACTCTCGGCGTGGAGCAGGCTAGCCCTCGCCGGAGGGGAGCGCTCCTTTCGCTGGCCCGCGGCAGCCTGAAGCCGCGGTCTGCAGAGCTCCGGCCGGCGTGGCTCCCGCAGCCTGGGATCCCTCTTGGGGCACCCGGGGGAAGAAGAGTTCCAACTGCCGGCCCGCGGCCACTTCTACCGCGGGCGCGGCGGGGACTTACCATCAGGAGCGGGGTCCCTCGCCGGGGATCCCTGGAGGGGAGCTTCGACCATCGGCCCTGCGGTCTGCGGTGCTTCTGGCTGCGGCGCGAACTTTCAATCTCCGACCGCCGGCCTGCGGCCTTCACCAACTTGAAGCCGCGGTCTCCGGTGGGGGAGGCACCGATTCAGGACTTACCTGGAAGTTTTTACCTTGTCTGCACATCTGGATGCCCGCAGCGATGGCTGCGGAGGGTTGAGGTCCCGACCACGGGGGAAAATGGAGGAGGACTGGCCAATGTTTGTGTTAAATTTTTAGTGTGTTTTGTGTGTTCTTTATCATTGTACCGCTGCTGGCAAATTCATTTCACTTGCACTTTATGTGCAATGTGACAAATAAAACTGATTGTTGATTGTTACATCAGTCCCATCGTTCATTCTCCTCACAATCTCATCAACTGCGACCAGATTCGACCACTTACCCACACTGAAGGTGCAATTCACAGTAGCTGGTTAACCTACCGTCCAGCACATCTTTGGGATATGGGAGGATTGATGCAGTCACGAGATGACTGTGTGAATTCCACACGGCGCCCCAGGTCAGAATTGAACCCAGGTCTCTGGCATTGCAAGGCAGCAGCTCCACCAACTGTGCCATTATGCTGCCCACTATGCCAAGTCTCCCCCTCCTATTGTAAAATTACCGCCAGAAGGGTCTCGACCCTAAATGTCGCCTATCCCTTCGCTCTGTAGATGCTGCCTCACCCGCTGAGTTTCTCCAGCTTTTATGTCTACCTGCAAGCATGGTGGCGCAGCGGTAGAGTTACTGCCTTACAGCACTGGAGACCCGAGTTTGATCCTGACTACGGGTGCTGTCTGTACAGAGTTTGTGCGTTCTCCCCGTGACCTTGTGGGTTTTCTCCAAGATCTTCGGTTTCCTCCCCCACTCCAAAGACGTACAGGTTTGTAGGTTAATTGGCTTGGTGTGTATGTAAATTGTCCCTAGTGTGTGTAG
This sequence comes from Malacoraja senta, assembly GCA_038087875.1. NCBI lineage: Eukaryota > Metazoa > Chordata > Chondrichthyes > Rajiformes > Rajidae > Malacoraja > Malacoraja senta. The sequence goes on along the minus strand of CM075978.1, from coordinate 58,921,450 downwards.
GATAGTGTTCATGTGTGGGGATCGCTGGTCAGTGTGGATCCGGTGGGCCGCAGGGCCTGTTTCCGCGCTGTATCTCTAAAACTAAATACTAAAACTAAAATCAAGAAGGTAAGGCGAGACCAAGCACGGGCTCGGCGATCGTTTCGCTGAACACCTCCGCTCAGTCCGTCTTAACCTACCTGATCTCCCGGTTGCTCAGCACTTCAACTCCCTCCCATTCCCAATCTGGCCTTTCTGTCCTGGGCCTCCTCCATTGTCAGAGTGAGGCCCAGCGCAAATTAGAGGAACAGCACCTCATATTTTGCTTGGGTAGCTTACACCCCTTCGGTATGAACATTGACTTCTCTAACTTCAGATAGCTCTTGCTTTCCTCTCCATCCCCTTCCCCTTCGTAGTTTCTCACTAGTCTTACTGGCTCTGCCTACATTCTATCTTTGTCCCGTAGCACACGCACCTGATCATTGTGCTGCTGCTGTGTGGTACGAAGCAAGTGGATAAACAGGAACTCTGATTGAGCAGCTACTAACACATATCACAGCTTATTGCAGGCTATTCTTAGGAGCTTCTATCGCGCTGGCTCATTGGAGCTCTGCAGACTGCCCCGGCTTATCTCTCCCTGTGGTCGAGGTTTTGAACCTGGTGTGACAACCCACGCATCGACAGATAGGCTTTGTTTCCTCCGCCTCCGCCCTTGCTTGCAGCTCGTGTGATCTCACCTGCCTGCCGTGGTAGTCCAGATACTGCATGATCAGCCTGGTGTTGATGCTGTGACTCCACGTGTTTCCCAAGGCTGCAGTCGCAAAGCTTGTCTCCCCGTCAGGGCTCACCCCGCAACCTGCACGCAGGGGCAAAAGCACAGAAAAAGCAAGTCAGCAGAAGATGAGAGAGCAAACTTTACTTATCGTAAACATGTCGTAGACAACCATAACTCTACGCCATTTGGGAGAAATTTTGAGCCCCATATCCGAGGAAGGAATCGCTGGCACTGGAGAGGGTCTGGTGGAGGTTTACGAGAATGATCCCAGGAATGAGTGGGTTTACGTATGATGAGCGTTTGACGGCACTGGAGTTTAGAAGGATGAGGTGGGATCTCATTGAAACTTACCGAGTAGTGAAAGGCTTGGATAGAGTGGACGAGGAAAGGATGTTTCTACTAGTGGGAGCGTCTAGGACTAGAGGTCATAGCCTCAGAAGTAAGGGACGTTCCTTTAGGAAGTAGATGAGGAGGAATTTCGGTGAATCTGTGGAATTCATTGCCACAGAAGGCTGTGGAGGCCAAGTCAATGAATATTTTAAAGGCAGAGATAGACAGATTCTTGAGTAGTACAGGTGTCAGGGGTAATGGGGAGAAGGCAGGAGAATGAGGTTAGGAGGGAGAGATAGATCAGCCATGAGTGAATGGCGGAGTAGACTTGATGGGCCGAGTGGCCTAATTCTGCTCCTATCACTCATGAACATTTCATCAATTTTGACAGATGCACCACAGAGACTAATCATATCATTATGCATCACCGCTTGACATGGCAACTGCTCAGCCCAAAACTGCAAGATCCTGCAGAGAGTCCTGCTTGACCTAAACCAGCCTCCCCCTCACCAACACCATCTACACTTCACGTGAGGCAGTGAAGCAGCCAACATTACCAAGGATCACTCATGCTCACCTCCCTCCTCTCCTGTCGGGCAGAAGATGGAAAAGCGTGAAAGCACATACCACCAGATTCCAGAACAGCTTCTTCCCCGCTGTTATCAGACTATTCATCGGACCGCTCAAATGCGAAGGATGAATTCCCAATCGTTCCACCTACCTGATTGCAACCCAACCCACGCCACTTATTTTTATCTGCACTTTCTCTGTAGCTGGAACACAATATCCTACAGATAGGCACAAAATGCTGGAGTAAATCAGCGGGACAGGCAGTATCTCTGGAGAGAAGGGTCTCCACCCAAAACCCAGAGATGCTGCCTGTCCCGCTGAGTTACTCCAGCATTTTGTGTCTATCTTCGGTGTAAACCAGCATCCGCAGTTCCTCTCAACACTACAGTGCTTATGTGCATCTTCAGAGACAAGAGAAGTTGTAAGCCTTCTGAATACTTGTTTCTCCATAACAATGCTGCAAACAATCAAGGATTTATACCAAAGATAGACACAAAGTGCTGGAGTAACTCAGCGGGTCAGGCAGCCCCTCTGGAGAAAAGGGATTGGTGACGTTTCGAGTCGGGACCCCGCTACTCATTCTCGGGTAGGATGGTGACATCTTGACTACAGCGCTGTGATGTGTGTGTGGGCCTGAAAGCTCCTTCTGGGAATGAAAAGTTGGGGTCGAAAGTTGCTTTCTTACAGGCAACAGGAGTGTCAGGGTAAGAGTAAAGGCTGAAGAAAGAACTTGCCTTTCATAACATCAAGATTGCCTCGAGGCTTCACAGCCAATTAACTACATCTGAAGCAGTTTCACAGTTGAATTGTTGTAAATATAGCAAACATTTCATGCACAACAAGTTGCCTCAAACAGCAGAGTGATGGCAGCCGGGTTTTGTTTTTAAGGTATCGGTTGTGTTCAATATTGGTCCGGATGCCTGAAATAAACTCTTCATAGAAACATAGAAAATAGTTGCAGGAGTAGGCCATTCGGGCGTTCGAGCCAGCACCGCCATTCAATATGATCATGGCTGATCATCCAAAATCAGTACCCCGTTCCTGCTTTCTCCCCATATCCCTTGATTCCCTTAGCCCTAAGAGCTCAATCTAACTCTCTCTTGAAAATATCTGGTGAATTGGCCTCCACTGCCTTCTGTGGCAGAGAATTCCACAGGTTCACAACTCTCTGGGTGAAAAAGTCTTTCCTCATCTCAGTCCAAAATGGCCGACCCCTTATTCTTAAAGTGTGATCCCAGGTTCTGAATTGAACAGAGCCACAGGTTCTTTTATGTCCAGCCTGAGGAGAGGGAGGCTATTTGACTGAGCATTACAGAGAATAGAGGCCACCTGTGATGGTACTGCAATCCCTCAGCTGGGTACTAAAGCATTAACCTAAGTTAGACACGAAATGCTGGAGTAACTCAGCGAGACTGGCAGCATCTCTGGAGAGAAGGAATGGGTGACGTTTCGGGTCGAGACCCTTCTTCCCACCTGAAAAGTCACCCATTCCTTCTCTCCAGAGATGCTGCCTGTCCCGCTGAGTTACTCCAGCATTTTGTGTCCATCTTCGGTTTAAACCAGCATCTGCAGTTCCTTCCTACAAATTATCCTAAGTTGCCTGTTCAAGTCTCTGGAAAAGGAACTTGAAAGCTACAACTTCTGACTTAGGGGTGTTGCTACTGAGCCACAGTTGATATAACACTCCCTACACTCTACCCATGGGCAATTTTACATACCTTAAATGTTGTTCTTCATCTTAGGCCTTGTAAACAACATGTGTAATGAAATTCAGCATGCAAGTGCACCAGCTTTTCCTTAGTGAGACAGGAACCAGTGTCTTATAAAGTCATAAAGAATAGGAGTAGAATCAGGCCATTTGGCCCATCAAGTCTACTCCGCCATTCAACCATGGCTGATCTATCTCTCCCTCCTAACCCCATTCTCCTGCCTTCTCCCCATAACCTCTGACCCCCGTACTAATCAAGAATCTATCTATCTTTGCCTTAAAAATATCCACTGACTTGGCCTGCACAGCCTTCTGTGGCAAAGAATTCCACAGATTCACCACCATCTGACTAAAGACTTCACACCGTATGTAAGTCTGCTGTCAGGTGATTGGAAATGTCATTGCTGGAATCATTCCCAATCCGGCATGCAAAAAAGGTAAATAGACAAGCTCTCCTGGTTAGGATACACACTTGGTCAAGGTAATACCTCAACGTGTAATGTTGGCCCAACTACAGGATGACAGCTTACACCCCAGCAGTATGAATATTGACTTCTCTAACTTCAAGTAACCCTTGCTATCCCTCTCTCTCCATTACTCCCCCTTCCTAGTTCTCCGACTAATCTGACTGTCCCCCTGATTAAATTGTATCTGTTTGCTTTGTTGTCCCCTTCTCTTGGCCACCAATGATCTATTCTACATTTTCCTTGACCCTCATTCCCCTTTGATGTTTTGTTTTCACACCTCACACTTCCTTATCTCTGTGTCTCCCTCTCCCCTACATCTCAGTCTGAGGAAGTGTCTCGACCTGAAACGTCATCCATTTCTTCTCTCCAGAGATGCTGTCTGTCCCGCTGAGTTACTCCAGCATTTTGTGTCTATCTTCGGTGTAAACCAGCATCTGCAGTTCCTTCCTACAGGAAACACAGGCCTGTTCAGGCACCTCTCCTCCTGCCTGTTCAGGTACCTCACACCTGCCTGTTCTGGTACTTGCTCAGCTCTCCTTACACCTAAAATGTCATCCCCCACCTGTCTTCTTGCATGTACATTTAGATTCATTCAAGGGATGGGAGCTTTACAGGCTGAGCCAACATTTAATTGCCTGTAGATAGACACAAAATGCTGGAGTAACTCAGCAGAACAGGCAGCATCTCTGGAGAGAAGGAATGGGCTACATTTCTTAGTTTCTTCGGTCTCGACCCGAAACGTCACCCATTCCTTCTTTCCAGAGATGCTGCCTGTCCCACTGAGTTGCTCCAGCATTTTGCTGTCTATCTTTGGTGCAAACCAGCATCTGCAGTTCCTACACATTTAATTGCCCGTCTCAAAACTGCCTTTGAGAAGTTGGTGGTGAGCTGGCTTCCTGAACCGCTGTCGTCCTCGAGGTGTGGGTATACCTAACGACGGTGTGAGGGGAGAGAGCTCCAGGGTTTTGACCCAGCAATGATGAAGGGACAGCGATATATTTCCATGACCGGACAGTGTGAGGCTTTTAGGGCGACTTCCAGGTGTTTTTGCTGCCCATGTCCTTCTAGCTAGTAGAGGTGGTGGTTCCGGAGGGTGCTATCAAAGCAGTTTTGGTGAGTTGCTGCAGTGCATCCTGCAGATGGTACAAACAGCTGCTACTGTGCGTTGGTGGTGGTGAGTGAATGCTTGTGGATGGGGAGCTTATCTAGTGGGGCTGCCACATCCTATAGGTTGTCCAGGGTTTGTTCAAGCTGCAATCACCCAGGCAAGTGGAGAGTTCCATCACTCCCTACTTGAGCCTCGTGCACAGTGGGCAAGTGTTGGTGAGTGAGGAGATGAGTTACTTTAGTTTAATTTAGTTCAGTTCAGAGCTACAGCGTGCAAACAGGCTCTTCGCGGAAACCGAGTCCGCGCCGACCAGTGATCCCTGATCGCTGATACTACTCCTACACACAATGTACATTTATACCGAGCCAATTAACCGACAAACCTGTACGTCTTTGGAGTGTGGGAGGAAACTGAAAATCTCAGAGAAAACCCACAGGCCATGCGGAGAACGTACAAACTCCGTACAGACAAGCACCCATAGTCAGGATCGAACCTGGTTCTCTGGCGCTTTAGGGCAGTAGCTCTACCTATGTGCCACCGTGCCGCCCTTGTTGCAGGATTCCTAGCCTCTGACCTGCTTTTGCAGCTACATTGTGTATATGGCTAGTCCAGAGCAGTTTGTGGTAACCCCCAGGATATTGTTGGATGGCAAATCAGTGATGTCAATGCTATCAATTGTCAGAGGGTTGGATGTGCTCGATTTTGTCATTTTGGATACATTCAAAGTTGTGTGTCACCGAGGTTACATGCCCGCTGTCGGCCATGCCCGCTGGCGGCCATGTTAACCAGGTCTTGCTGCATTTGGAAGTGGACAACTTCATTATCTGAGGAGTCGCAAACAGTGCTGAGCATTCAACCATCAGTGAGACACCCCTTCATCTGACCGTACAACTGAGGGAAGATGATGACAGTGACAATGGTTGAGCCTAGGACCACTGCCTTGAGCAACCTCCGACCGCCACAGCCAACTTCCTTTGTGCTTTGTCCGATTCCACCCAGCAGTGGGGTTTCCCCCTGATAGAGGACTCCAGTTTAGCCAAGGCTTCTTGATGCCATTTCGGATCAAAGGCTGCCTTGATGTGAAACCTTTGTCCTACCTGCTCTTGCAATGTACACCGTCTGTCTGCCTCTTCTTGCATCCCGTCCATCCGCTGGTTCTTGCATTGCACACCCATCTGTCTGTCTGTTCTTGCATTACACACCCGTCTGTCTGCCTGTTCTTGCATTACACACCCGTCTGTCTGCCTGTTCTTGTATTACACACCCGTCTGTCTGCCTGTTCTTGCATTACACACCCGTCTGTCTGCCTGTTCTTGCATTACACACCCGTCTGTCTGCTCTTGCACAGTACACTCGTCCATCTGACAGTCCTTGCACTACACACCACAACTGCCACCTGTACTTGCATTGTGAGAGCACTCCAATTTCTGGTCTTACACCACATCCTCTTGCATGTATTTGTGCTGTATACCTCTTCTCCCACCTGTGCTTGCCCTGTTACCAACAGTTACCCTATCCAGCCTTACCGGTCTTACTCAAGCTGATGCCATGGATGACCTTGTCCACGTAACCACGTGGACTACTTTATGTCTGTAAACAAAACACTCTCCTCTCCACTGCAACTCTCCTGTGCAACGTCCTCCTTGGGTTTACACCCAGCCTCGCCACTCCTGTCTGTAATTGCAGTTAGAAATCTCCAGGTTCCACATTACAACCCAGCAATGAGCTCCTATGTCATTCCACTCGAGCCACCTTCCTCTGATTGCATTGCATAGTGTGTCATAGTTCTCCAGTGCAGAAACAGGTCCTTCAGTCCAATTGTTCCGCGCTGGCATTTGCGATTCGCACTGCCCTCCAGCCCACTCTTCTTCAGTTCACCCTTGTAACGCATCATTGCATTTCTTTCTCCTCATCTACTAAACAGGCTTCACATTTGCAACCAGCTGCAATATTCCAGGTGGTGGCAAGTTCCAGTCACAGGGAATAGTGTAACTGGTAGTTTTTGGCCTGTCATTCCTGGCAGATGAACTTGTGGCCTGGGTTTTCATTCCCATGCTCTCCTCTGCACCCCCGGACTTAGACCATCGGAAATGCTGTATGCGCAACAATTGCAGAGATGGGCAAAATATATATTTTTTAATTCCAAGCTCCAACCTGCTTTTTTTTTTTAAACCAAAAATAATGTATTCACCTATTTACAATAACATGTACAATACTAAATTGTTCAAAACAAACCACCTACCACAATACAAGCTACCACATTACAAGCAAAACAAAAATTCTCAAATTACTATTTCCCCATTCGTACTGAGGATGTATTTCACCCCCCCGCAGTGCCCAGCAGTCCCGGAACTCCCCCAGGGAGCCCGTTGACAGCGCTTAGTCACTTTCTAGTACCACCCGGGCACGGACATAACCCCGGAAAAGGGGCCGGCAGCCATCTCGGGCAGAGCCCTCTTCCACCTGGCGCCGTGACTCATGGATGGCCAGCTTGGCCAGGCCTAGGACCAACCCAACCAGGACATCTTCAGCCCTACCCGCTCCCCTATGCACAGGATGTCCAAAGATGAGGATAGTGAGTGAGACGTGCCAGCCCCAACGTGCTGGCCTTATACAGTTTGTGAACTCAAAATCAGGCCACCCAGCAAACTCCCAGGAAAGTGTGGCTGAGGGCACTGCCTGTGAACAGTGGGGAATGATATGAGCACCAGGGCACCCATGTTAGCAGGCAGCAACTCCAAGGTGGGCGGCAACTTTCACCAAGGCTAAGTATGGTATGGCCTTGTGTTTCGGGAGTCCTTCATGCAGAACCCTCCACCCTTCTCGCATCTGAGTGGCATCGTCACAACCAGTCAATGCCCAACTCTGGATTGTTTGAGGATGACAGCTGGTTGACCTGCATAGAGTCATAGAGTCACACAGCACGGAAACAGGCCCGGCCGCCCAACTTGCCCATGTCGACCAAGATGCCCCATCAACAATGGGCACGGCCTAACTGCCTGGGTTTGGCTAATTTCCCTCTAAACCTTTCCTATCCATCCTGTAACATTAAGTCTGTTTCTCTCCCCACACCAGTTGAGTATCCCCAGGAGACCCCTGAAGAAGGGTCCCGTCATGGAATGCCACCAATTCCGTCTCTCCAGAGATGCTCCCTGTCCCACTGAGTTACTCCAGCATTTTGTGTCTATCCCAGGGCATTTGAGCTTCATTTCAGATTTCTAGAACCTTTGGTTTTATTTTTTGTTGTTCCATTGATTTTGGAATCTTTTTGAAGCACAAATTAAGACAATGCATCTCCAGGGCAATGTTAATGTGCAGTTGAGACCCCGCTCGTATCAAAGGCTGTGTGATGGTCAGCACACTGGTCTTCTACCTAGTGACCTAGCCTCAGTGTTTACCAAACCACATCCTTCTTCCATGCAACAATAGCTTATGCTTGCAAGCATTCAAACTCTTTCCATTGCAATAGATAACCCGAGCCGATTTCCACCACTGATGAAGAGGAAACATTATTCACATTCTCACAAGGTTTAGTCGAGCACCGCAACTCTTCAGAAAGAGGCCGGAACCATCCCCAGCCATCGCCTTGGCCGACCATGTTTGCGTCCGCGTGTGTCAATGGTATATTAAACACAAAAGGCTGGAGTAACTCAGCGGGACAGGCAGCATCCCTGGAGAGAAGGAATGGGTGACATTTCGGGTCGAGACCCTTCCTCAGACTGAAAGTCAGGGGAAAAGAAAACGAGAGATGAGGTAGACAGATTAAGAACAACAAATGATTTTAACTTCTTAGAACCAACCATTTTTACCCATGGGGAATGCTATGTGGCAAGGATATTTTGCAAGGCAAGATGTGATTTAGGAGGGCGATTCTTAACTTGCTTCAGGGTACCACACTCCTGTTACTTAATGCTTCCTCTGCGAACGTAATCTGGAGAAGCACGTACATAATTACATGTTCAGTCGTGGTTGCTTTACCACTGTGGAATCCACCCAGTTATCTCCTTGCTGTTCCTATTGATTACTGCTGTAGAGATGAGCAGTTCCATGTCTTACTCCAGACCTAAGGCGGCACGGTGGCGCAGTGGTAGAGTTGCTGCCTTACAGCGCCAGGGACCCAGTTTCACTCCTGTATACGGCTGCTAGTCTGTACGGATCTCTAGGATCTCCAGGATCTCTGTTTCCCTCCCACAATCCAAAGACGTACAGGCTTGTAGGTTAATTGTCTCGAGTGTGTAGGGTCGTGTTAACGTGTGGGGATCGCTGGTCGGCGTGGACACGATGGGCCGAAGGGCCTGTTTCTGCGCCGTATCTCTAAACTAAACATTTAAGTGAAACTTAACTGAACTAAAACTCACACAGTCCACATTTATTGCCCGATTTTCATCAAAGAAGGCAATATAGTTATCAATAGTAGGCACCGGAGATTGCTGATGCTTAAAATGAGCAGTCGAGATGAAGTGTCTATGCCTGAAACGTCCCTCCACTGACGCTGCCTCACGTGCTGAGTTCCTCCATCTGCCTTCCATTTTCTGCTCACTATCTATGGCAGTGGCAGTAAAACTATTTTAAAAAATCTTTGCTGTAGAGCGTAAATTTCTTTTACTACTGTTGCAAGTAAAGGTCAGATTTGGGAAGGGTTAAGCAGGCTAGGTTTTTTAATAGAGCACAATCCTGGAGAATTAGGTAAAGATAGAGAGCAACAGCATAGAATGAAAAGGGACAGACACAAAATGCTGGAGTAACTCAGCATGACTGGAGAGAAGTAATGGGTGATGTTTCGGGACGAGACCCTTCCTCAGACTCCACTACGAAATCTCCTCAAGGTATCCAGAGATGCTGCCTGTCCCGCTGAGTTACTCCAGCATGTAAACCAGCATCTGCAGTTCCTTCCTACATAGAATGTGAAGGGGACATGCGAGATGTTAAATAGAAGTGGGTAGGAAGAACTGAGGATACTGGTTTAAATTGAAGATAGACACAAAATGCTGTAGTAACTCAGTGGGACAGGCAGCATCCCTGGAGAGAAGTAATGGGTGAGGTTTCGGATCGAGACCCTTATTCAGACTGATGCTGATGAGTCTTCAGACAGACAGGAGACGCAGAAGTTTCTAACTATTTGTCAATGCAGCAATATTGGGTTATCATTGACTGTTTTGCATGGATCTCGTATTGTCACTCTGTGGAACTTCCATGTACCATTCTGAAGTCACTCGGTCAGGGGTGGGGAACCTTTTCATGTTGGAATGCCGCATTAAGTTAGCTGTAATCTAATAAGGCCGCATCCAAGAAACTTCAATTAGATATACTTCAAAATGTACATTATTTTGTTAAAATAGCCCTCATGACTTACTAATGTTTGAATTGTGGCCGTCAGTCGGGGAGGATTATTTCGTTGAATCTTCTTTTACTCTTTGGTATTTTAAATACGTTCATTTTAAGATTAAAAATAAAAATAATAAAAGACGAACAAAAACATATTAATAAAATAAAAGGTAGACAAAAATGCTGGAGAAACTCAGCGGGTGAGGCAGCATCTATGGAGCGAAGGAAATAGGCGACGTTTTGGGTCGAGACCCTTCTTCAGACCTCACCCGCTGAGTTTCTCCAGCATTTTTGTCTACCTTCGATTTTCCAGCATCTGCAGTTCCTTCTTAAGTAAAAATAAAAGGATTTGTTCTACAAAATTTGGATTCATTCAAAAGGCCGCACTTAATGGCCTCGAAGGCCACATGTGGCCTTAAGGCCGCAGATTCCCCACCCCTGCACTGGGTCATCCTGAACCAGGGTGCCACAGGAAAGCAGAGCTGAGCCTGGTGCTGTCACTTGATATCCAGGACGTTCTGGTCGGATGATGGTCGACAATTATGTCCCCCCCAGCCATCGTTCGCTATCTCAGTCCCGACAAAATGAGCCTGTTGATGGAGTTTGGGATCTCACTGGTCTGTGTGGGTCAACTCTACAGGAGCACTCACTAACTAAGCCGTCAGAGTAATACATCATTGATGTGCAGGAAGGAACTGCAGATGCTGGTTTAAAACCGTAGACTCAAAAAGTTGGAGTAACTCAGCGGGACAGGCAGCAGCTCTGGAGAAAAGGAATAGGTGACGTTTTGGATTGAGACCCTTCTTCAGTTGTTCAGACCCTACTGTGTTGTGTGAGCCTTAGACACTAAGAACTCTGTTAAAGAATCAAAATCAAAGAATGTTAAGATTTTGATTTGATTTATTTTGGGGAACAGTTTCGAGTATATAAATGTCAAAATTCATGCTCTTTGGTTACGGACTCTTTCATCCTCTTCATACTTTCATTTCCTCTAAATAAATTTGACTTTGTTCTCATCTGGCAAACAAGCAGCACACAGGTTTCCACCCAAAAAAAACCCACTGAACCACGTGGTGAAGAACCTGTGTAGACCGCTCATGTTTAACAGTATGTGGAGAGGATGTTTCCACTAGTGCGAGAGTCTAGGACTAGAGGACATAGCCTCAGAATTAAAGGACATTCCTTAAGGAAGGAGATGAGGAGGAATTTCTTTAGTGAGAGGGTGGTGCATCTGTGGAATTCTTTGCCACAGAAGGCTGTGGAGGCCAAGTCAGTGGATATTTTTACGGCAGAGATAGATAGATTCTTGATTAGTACGGGTGTCAGGGGTTATGGGGAGAAGGCAGGAGAATGGGGTTAGGAGGGAGAGATAGATCAGCCATGATGGAATGGCGGAGTAGACTTGATGGGCCGAATGGGTTAATTCTGCTCCTATCACTTATGACCTTATGAGTATGGTACTGTGGTAATTCTGTGTAGTGCAGTGTGCCATCCATGGAATGTAGTAACGACAAACACTCCTGTAAAGCACCCACAACATATATAAAATCATGCGTATAAAATCATGAGAGGAATAGATTGGGTAGATGCACAGAGTCTCTTGCCCAAAGTAGGTGAATCGAGGACCGTCCGAGAACATAGGTTGATGGTGAAGGGGAAAAGATTTAATAGGAATCCGAGGGGTAACCTTTTTACACAAAGGGTGGTAGGTGTATGGAACAAGCTGCCAGAGGAGGTAGTTGAGGTGGGACGATCCCAACATTTAAGAAGCAGTTAGACAGGTACATGGATAGAACAGGTTTGGAGGGATATGGACCAAGCGCAGGCAAGTGGGACTAGTGCAGCTGAGACATGTTGGATGGTGTGGGCAAGTTGGGCCGAAGGGCCTGTTTCCACGCTGTATCACTCTATGACTCTACGTGATGCAATCTCCATAATGCAAGTTCTGATGAGGGGAAAACACGTGGTTAAAATAAACCAGATTTCATTAAAGTATCTTCTGGGGCACTATTTTCTGTTGCACTCGATCACGGAAGAATGGAGATTCGGTCCAGGGCTGATAATGAAATAAAAACCCACGGAAACAAAGTATTGGGGGCAAGAAAGTGATCGTATGATAGCTAATGGGACGTGTGAAAACATCCCCCTGGGGAAACTTAACTTCAGTATCCATGGTGCTATTAAAAACAACTAATGACCAGAATAGTATGACGGAAATTTAAATACGTCTGTGCTGGACGCTATTTATGTGTGTCACTTTGAGGTGAATGAGGTCCCTTAGGTCTCTGTGGGTTCCTGCCCTGTGAATGTTGCCATTGAGATCAGCAACTCAAGCAGGAAGTGTGGAACTAATTATAGCGGGCATTTTACTGCTTTGACCCAAGCCTCACTGAGCTGTGCAAACACACAGTCTAGGCTGAAGAGTGTATAAATCACCTATACCGTAACATCACTGTAAATATGGCACTTCTTTGCACTCCTGTTTCTGCTTCCAAATTGCCCCCACAACCACTTACCTCTCCTCTCCTGAAGGTTTAATGGTGTAAGATTGAATAGGTGGCAGATTTCTACTGCTAGAAAGCAACGACTTGCACTTTTTGAATGTTTTCATTGCGTCACAGAGAGAGATAAGGCACAGAGTCTGGGTCTTTGGCCCACCGAGTCTGCAGCAATCATCAACCATCCATTTACACCAACTATATTAAAACCATTTTTTTTATCCTCCCCGTATTCTCATCAACTCGGCCGAGAGTCTACCACTCACTTCAACACTAGAGGCAATTAACAGTGGACAGTTAATCTATTAATCTAAACGTCTTTTCGGATATGGGCAGAAACCTGTGCAGGCCAACTGGTGATGGCACACTGTAAAAGCCCTGTCCCACGGTACGAGTTCATTCCAAGAACTCTCCCGAGTTTGCCCTGATTCGAACTCGGAGATTTACGGTAATGGCCACTCATCGGTACTCGGGGCTCTTGTGGACATTTTTCAACGTGTTGAAAAATCTTCACGAGTCTTTTCGTGCTTACCTGCCGTTAGCGAGTCTTCCCGAGTACCTGCCGTTCGCGTAACGAGCCACTAAGAGACGTCCACGAGCTCAGACGTACCCGCTACGTTCATTCTCCGTGCTTACCACGAGTTTGATTTTTTTAAAACTCGGGAGAGCACTTGGAATGAACTCATACCGTGGGACAAGGCTTTAACTCCACCTTTCCAGCCAGCCTTGATCCACTGCAGTTTGCTTAAGGTCGTAAAAGGTCCACAACTGACTCCATCTCCCTGGCCCTAAACTCATCTCTGGAACACTTAGACAACAAGAACTCCAACGTTACATTCCAATTTCTTGATTATATCTTCGCCTTCAAAATAATAATCCAAACTCAGCTCCAGGTTGGTTCTCTGGATGCTTTCAAGAGAGAGTTAGATAGAGCTCTTAGGGATAGCGGAGTTAAGGGATATGGAGAGAAGACAGGAACGGGGTACTGATTGTGGATGATCAGCCATGATCACATTGAATGGCGGTGCTGGCTCGAAGGACAAATGGCCTACTCCTGCACCTATTGTCTATGGTCTAAAATAGATAGACACAAAATGCTGGAGTAACTCAGCGGGACAGGCAGCATCGCTGGAGAGAAGGAACGGGTGATGTTTTGGGTTTTGGGACCCTTCTTTAGAGTGAGAGTCAGGGGAGTGGGAAACTAGAGGTATGGAAGGGTAAGATGTGAAAACGACAGATCCAGATCAAGTTTAGTGGTTATCTCCAAACCTCTGGACTTAGGAATGACCAAACCCACCTGCCATGTTATCCTCGATGTTTTGACCCACAGACCACAATCAGTGAAGCCAGGCAACAACACTTCCTCCACAATAATTCTCAAGGAGTGTCCTGACCCGAAACGTCACCTATCCATTTTCTCCACAGATGCCGCCTGACCCGCTGAGTTACTCCAGCTTTTTGTGATTACCTCTCACTCAATGTCAGCAAGACGAAGGCGCTAGTTATCGAATTCAGGAAGCACGGTGGAGTTCATGCCCCAATCAGTATCAACGGTGCCAAAGTGGAAATGGGTGAGACCTTCAAGTTACTTTAATATTATCAACGGAAGGTAGACAAACATGCTGGAGAAACTCAGCGGGTGAGGCAGCATCTATGGAGCGAAGGAAATAGGCAACGTTTCGGGTCGAGACTCTTCTTCAGACTGATTTTCGCTTGGGCAGTTTACACCCCAGCGGTATGAACAGTGGCTTCTGCAATTTCAGGTTGTCCCTGCTTTCTCCTCCCCTTCCCAGCTCTCCCTCAGCCCACTTTCTCCGCCTCTTCCTTTCTTCTTCCCCACCCCCCACCCTCACATCAGTCTGAAGAAGGGTCTCGACCTGAAACGTTGCCTATTTCCTTCGCTCCATAGATGCTGCTGCACCCGCTGAGTTTCTTCAGCATTTTTGTCTACCTTTAATATTACCAATAATCAGTCGTGGGCCAACCACGTTGGGGTGACAGCCAAGAAGACACACCAATGCATCTACTTCCCCAGGAGGCTGAGGAAATTGGGAATGCCTCCAATGAATCTTACAAACATCTACAGGTGCACCATAGAATGCATACTGTCGAGATGCATCACAGCTTGGTTTTGGAGCAGCTCTGCCCAATACCACAAGAAATTGCAGAGGGTCCACCACACAGAGCAGGCCTCTCACCAATCACTCCATCTACAATTCACGTTGCCCAGGAAATGCAGCCAACAGAATCAAAGTCCCACCCAGTCAGACCTTCTACTCTCTGCTCCCGTCCAGCGGAAGATACAGAAACTTGAAAGTGCACGCCACTAGACTCAGGAACATGCTCAGCTACAGTGCGCTACAATGCTGAGAACTATATTCTGCACTCTGCATCTATCCCTTTGCTCTAACTATTGTATTGGAGCTTGACTTGATTGTATTTATGTACAGTATACCAGATATTTTTGGATAGCATGCAAAATAAAGTTGCAAACATTAGAGTCATCGAGTGAAACCGCGGAAACAGGCCCTTCGGCTTGCCCACACTGACCAACATGTCCCAGCTACACGAGTCCCACCTGCCCATATCCCTCCAAACCTGTCCTATCCATGTACCCGTCTAACTGTTTATTAAATGTAGGGATAGTCCCTGCCTCAACTACTTCCTCTGGAAGCTTGTTCCATACACCCTTTGTGTGAAAAAGTTACCCCTCAGATTCCTATTAAATCTTTTCCCCTTCACCTTAAACCAATGTCCTCTGGTCCTCGATTCACCTACTCTGGGCAAGAGACTCTGTGCATCTACCTGATCTGTTCCTCTCATGATTTTATACACCTCTGTAAGATCACCCGTCATCCTCCTGCGCCCCAAGGAATAGAGTCCTAGCCTACTCAACCTCTCCCAATAGCTCAGACCTTCTAGTCCTGGCCACATCCTCGTAAATCTTTTCTGTGCCCTTTACAGCTTGACAACATCTTTCCTATAACATGGTGCCCAGAACTGAACACAACACTCTAAATGCAGCCTCTTCTTTTTTTCTTAGGCCCCCTTCGGTCAGAGACTGGTGCACAGACAGCCACCACACTATCCTAGACAGATCTGGGTCAGGATCCAGTTGCATGGGGTCCAAGACGACCGGAGACCCTTTTCAGCTGCAGCCTTCATCCGCCTTCCCAACCGTTGTGACGCTCCACTAAGGTCAGCCATCGCCCTCCGCCAGTTCCACCGTTGAGGTCTTGGTTGGATTGCTCTTTGTCAGAGTCCTCCCCCTCGACCTTACCGCCCTGACCTTCTCCGTGGATTGTCACCTTGTTGTGGTGGAGAAGCTTGTGTGGTTCTGAGATCCTGAGAGCGATGCCGTCTGGAACTATGCTCTTGGTAGGGTCACCCATAGGGTAATGCAGCCTCACCAACTTCTTATATAACCACAATTTGACCTCCCAACTTTTATACTCAATACTCTGATCCATGAAGGCCAATGTGCCAAGCCTTTTTGACTACCCTCTCTACCTGTGACTCGACCTTCAAGGAACCATGCACCTGCACTCCTAGATCCCTCTGCTCATGCTACCATTTATAGGATGAAGGAACAGTTTGCATGGACAGTTTATTTCAATTACGTAAGTTAGGGGAATAGCGAGCACTTCTTATAATCATTATGATACTCTGGCTCCTCCAGTCCTGCTCCCCCCCCCCCCCTCCCTCCATGTATCCCCATTCTCATTGTTCCACAATTAGCAACAACATCTTCAGTCTCATTCCCCCAATCTCTGGAATTTTATTCCTTTGGCCTCACCACCTACATTTAAAAACTCTTTAAAACAGCCTTTAACCAAATCCTTTCAACAAGCTTTTTATTTTTCAATTCTCCCTAATATCTTTCCATTCTCGTTTCGGTTTGCAATGCTCCTGTGAAGCACCTCAGGTGGTTTTACTGCACAAAATGGCATTATGTAAATACCAGCTGATGTTCTAAGTGGACACCTAAGGTATACAAATAACGGCCACCTGCGGCACTGACAAAGTTACAAAGTACGCCGGCTCCTCCTTTCTTCTCCCCTCCACGCCGGCTCCCCATTGTCCACTGTTCTTCCCCCTCCCTCATGACGGTCCCCCCAAGCTCCCATCGACCACCGACCAGCAACAACCTTTATTCCAGATACATGAATAGAATTTCAGATATACCAGCTGCTGGTGCCTCTGGATTAGTAGCCCAGGATGGGTCAATCTGATGATCTCAGCCAATGTAGTGGTAGTAGGTGCTATTAGCCTCAGCATTAATCCATGAGCTATGGGAGAGTATTAGCTAGCCGTCCCATATCCAAGAGACAATGAGATTGCTGGCACATGCACAGGTTGACAAAGAAAACCATTGCCTTTAGGCAAATATCCCAGCTTGCTGACCAGTCATAGACTGCTGGAGGTGAGCGAGTGAACACCATTCGTCCCATACCAATCACTCATATCTACTGTGTAGGAAGGAACTGCAGATGCTGGTTTACATTGAAGATAGACACAAAATGCTGGAGTAACTCAGCGGGACAGGCAGCATCTCTGGAGAGAAGGAATGGGTGATGTTTCAGGTCGAGATCCTTCTTCAGACTGAAAGTCACGGGAAAGGGAAACAAGAGACATAGACAGTGATGTAGAGAGATATAGAACAATGAATGAAAGATATGTTGGGTGAGAACGAGAAGCTGGTGCGACTAAGGTGAAGGAGGGATGGAAAGAGGGAATGTGGGGGTTACTTGAAGTTGGAGAATTCAATATTCATACCACTGGGTTGTAAGCTGCCCAAGCGAAATATGAGATGCTGCTCCTCCCGCTGAGTTAGTCCAGCATTTTGTATCGATCTTTGGTTTAACCCAGCATCTGCAGTTCCTTTCTACTCATATCTACTCGATGCTGCTCAGAGAGTGGGAATAAAGGCAAACTTCTGGGACAAGCAGTGTTCGCAGGCATTTGGACTGCAGTCTCAGCTTTTCAGATGTATTCAAGAGAGAGTTGGATGCAGCTCGTAGGGCTAACGGAATCAAGGAATATGGGGAAAAAGCAGGAACGGGATACTGATTTTGGATGATCAGCCATGATCATATGGAATGGCGGTGCTGGCTCAAAGAGCCGAATGGCCTACTCCTGCACCTATTTCTAAGTTTCTATGTTTCACTGTTTATGACTGTAAGTTTGAATGAAGGGATAGAGAGCAGTAGATCCAAGTTTGCACACAACTACTTAGGCCCCTGTCCCACGATGCGGGTTTACCCAAGAGCTCCCCCGAGTCTAAAAAAAAAATCTAACTCGTGGTACTTCATCACGAGTATTTTTTTACTTGGAAATTTTTCACACTGTTGAATAAACTTCACGAGTTTCACGAGCTTACCGCGTTTCCCGAGTACCTGCCGTTAGCTTTACGAGCCGCTACGAGACATCCACTAACTCCGACGTACCCGCTATGTTCATTCTATGTACTTACTACGAGTTTGATTTTGTTTTAAACTCGGGAGAGCTCTTGGGTAAACTTGCATCATGGGACAGGCCCTCTAGGAGAAACCGAGCTGTTTAGATGGGAAAATGAAATGGTACAGTAGCATGGGTAGTAGATTGGAGTGGACAGTCACTGTCAAATAGAACCAAAGTGTGAGATCGACTACTCCGGATCAATAGACAATAGACAATAGGTGCAGGAGTAGGCCATTCGGCTCTTCGAGCCAGCACCGCCATTCAATGTGACCATGGCTGATCATCCCCAGTCAGTACCCCGTTCCTGCCTTCTCCCCATATCCCCTGACTCTGCTATTTTTAAGAGCCCTATCTAGCTCTCTCTTGAAAGCATCCAGAGAACCCGCCTCCACCGCCCTCTGAGGCAGAGAGTCGTGGCAATGGGTCGCGGCAGATCAATGAAAAATAAATCAGAATGTGTACTTAATGATAAAAATCTAGGAACATAAAGGAGAAAATGGATCTGCCAGTCCACACACACACAGATTATTAACTAAGAGCTAGACTGTAAGCACTAAAATGTTTCAACAGTCCAACGCGTTGCAACAGCCTATCTAGGAATAGACAGGGTAAATGCACAGAGCCTTTACCCACAGTAGGAAGGAAATCAAGAACTAGAGGTCACAGGTTTAAGGTGAGAGGGAAAACATTTAATAGGAAACTGAGGGACGACTTTTTCACACAAAGGGTGGCGGATATATGGAACAAGCTGCCAGAGGAGGTGGTTGAACCAGATATGCCTTTATTGTCATTCAGACCGAAGTCTGGACGAAATTGCAGCAGTCATACATATAATACAATAAAAACAACAATAAACACATATTAACATCCACCACAGTGAGTCCACCCAGCATCTCCTCACTGTGATGGAGGCAACAGTCTTAGGTCTGCAGTCTCTTCCCTCCTCTTCTCCCTCTGCGCTGAGGCGATACCATGGTACTATCAGAACATTTAAAAGACATTTGGCCAGGTATATATCTATATATAGGAAAGGTTGAGAAGGATATGGGGCATCGGCAAGCAGGTGGGACTAGTGTAGATGGGGCATCTTGGTCGGCGTGGGCAAGCTGGGTTGAAGGGCCTGTTTCCACACTGTTTGACTCTATGACTCTAACAGTTCAATGGGTCGCGGCAGTGCTGGGCTTTGGTGACAGAGCGTGTTTCATGGGCGAGGAGAGGTGATTCTGATTGTAGGCTGGCCAGTGTGCAGTTGCCGCCTCTCCCGGCTATCTACTCGCCTCTTCTCCCTTCCGGATGATTCCGCGGATGAGATGAAATTTGTCACCAATGAATGAGAAAGCGCAGCTTCAGATATACAGAGTTTTGATTAGTTGCTATCTCTGATCAAATATGGTGCCATATGTAATGAGGGATACACTGGCCAAATAACCCAAAGACTAGCAGGACAAAGGATTAGACTGAATGCACAAAACCTGGCTTGCATCCCGATGACTTTAAAACATTCCAGCAGTGATCTAATCTAAATTATTAGCAGAATTTTATATCTCCGGGACTCTGCTGGGGGTATCCAAAACAATGCTGCACAAACCATAAAAATAACATTGTAGAATGTGAAATCCGACTGAGGTGAACAGATTTTTGTGAGTTAAATATATCAATGAAGGTGAGGGAGAGACTTGCAAATGGAAGTCACGGTAATGATCGACCATTGTGTAAATTAACTTTCCAAAAGGGTAGCACGGTGGCACAGTGGTAGAGTTGCTGCCTTACAGCGCCAGAGACCTGGGTTTAATCCTGCCTACGGGTGCTGTTTGTACGGGGTTTGTTCGTTCTCCCCGTGACCGCGTGGGTTTTGTCCGTGTGCTCCGGCTTCCTCCCACACTCCAAAGACGAACAGGTTTGTAGGTTAATTGGCTTAGGTAAAAATGGTCCCCAGTGTGTAATGGGGATCGCTGGCCTCCGCGGACTCGTTGAGACGAAGAGCCTGTTTCTGCTCCGTATCAATAAACTAAACTAAACATTCCTTCTCCCCGCTCCAATGACAGGAAGGATTTGGATGCCACCCCTCACCAACATTCCCACTCCCCAGCTATCCTAAACACCCACCACGGCCCCCACCAAAGGATTTTTGGCAGCAAGGATGAGGGTTGCCAATGGGGGAAGTGGTCTTTGGTGTCCCACTATGATGTCCATCCATTGCACTGACATGTTATGGCCCTATTTATCTACCAAATCGCTTGTTCTATCCTTGTGTTAACGTTCTACACTTCCCCATCAAAGTGAGTAAGTCCAAACATTCCCACATCTGCCTTGTTCCTGCCCACTGCCTGAAGTTTCATATTCCCTGGGATATGTGTTCGATTCATTATTCATTTCCTCACCTGGCTTTGCATCATCTTGGAAAAGGTTATATTTAATTTAATTGAGAGATACAGCGCAGAAACAGGCCCTTCGGCCCACCGAGTCCGCGCCGACCAGCGATCCCCGCACATTAACACTATACTACACACACACTAGGGACAATTGTACATTTTGTACCAAGCCCATTAACCTACAAAACTGTACGTCTTTGGAGTGTGGGAGGAAACCAAAGTTCTCGGAGAAAACCCACGCGGTCACGGGGAGAACGTACAAACTCCGTACCGACAGCACCTGTAGTCGGGATCGAACCTGGATCTCGGGCGCTGCAAGCATTGTAAGGCAGCAACTCTACCACTATGCCACCGTGCCGCCCTGCTGATATGTTGATTGCTAATATGCTGATTTTTTTAGCTTAAGGTGAATAGGTGAGGCCTCAGTACTGACTCCTGTGACATCCCACTAGCAAACCTCCCACATCTCCTTCTCTGCCACTAGCTGATGTACTTTCTGGACCCCATGCTCCAGAAGTCCCTCCCTAAACCTCTCCTATTACTTTACTCCTTTAAGAGTAAAGTATTCCTTGGTGTCAAAACGTTCCGATTCACTCTCTATAATGCTCCATGGGATACATTAGTGTTCAAGGGCCCAAAAATGCACGTTTCTGTTTCGATTCACAGTTATACAATGCAGAAGCAGGCCCTTCGGCCCAACCTGCCCATGCTAGCCAAGCTGCCTGTCTAACCTACAAAAAGGAGTGCTGCTGATGGCTGAGGCAGCATCTGTGGAAGGAAGTAGACTACACTATGCCTATTTGATTGTGTTTCACCCATATCCCTCTCATCGTTTCCTATCCATGTACATCTCCAAATTTATTTTAAACATTGCAATTGTACCTGCCTCGACCACTTTGTCTCGTAGCTCGTTCCAAATACGCCCCCCCCCCCCCCATCATCTGGGTGGTAAACTTGCCCCTCAATCCTCCTTTATATTTTTTTCTCTCATCTTAAATCTATACTCTCTAGTTTTAGCCATGGCAAAAGGGTGTGACTGTCTTTGCCACTCATAATTTTATAAACACCTATGAGGTCTCCCCTCAGCCTCCTTCGATCCAGGGAAAGCACTCCCAATATATTCAATGTTTATAACAGGAGCCCTCCAGTCCCGGCAACATTCCTGTGAATCTACTCTGAACCCCCCTCTGGCTTAATCACTTCCTTCCTATGGAGCGAAATATTCAGTTGCTCACTGTGTAACAAGTTCACCTACACCCAAGATAGACACACATTGTTGGAGTAACTCAGCGGGTCAGGCAGCGTCTCTGGAGAAAAGGAACAGGTGACATTTCGGGTCGAGACCCTTCGTCAGACTGAGAGTCAGGGAGGGGGGACACTGGAGGTATGGGAATGTACAGAACAGATCAGAGCGTGCATCGATAACTCAGGAAAGGTGGAGCCCACAATGGTCCATTGTTGGCTGGGGACGAGGTAATGAAGGAATACAAACGGTGAAACTAGCAAGAGGAACAGGGTGGGGGAAGGATGGAGATAGAGGGAATGCAGGGGTTACTTGAAGTTAGAGAAATCAATATTCGTCTGAAGAAGGGTTTCGGCCCGAAACGTTGCCTATTTCCTTCGCTCCATAGATGCTGCTGCACCCGCTGAGTTTCTCCAGCATTTTTGTGTACCTTCAATATTCATACCCTGGGTGGCACAGTGGGCCAGCTGTTTGTACTACTACTGTCTCACAACTTCACAAACCATTTTGATCCCGACCCGCAATGCTGTCAGTGTGAAGTTTGCACGTTCTCCCTGTGGCTGCGTGGGTTTCCCCGAGTGTGCCGCTTTTTGCCCACATCCCAGGCATATTGCGGGTTAGTAGAGTAGTTAGCCGCTGTTACTAACCCTAGTGTAGGGGGACGGCAGGAGAATCGGGGGGAGTTGATCGGATGCAAAACAGAATAGGTTACATGACAATAAATGAGGACAGAGTACTGGTGGGAATACTTCGAGAGCCAGCATTGACATGATGGGCAGAATGGCATACTTCCATGTCACAAGCAAATACGAGAGGTAGTATTCTTTGTGTTCCATATTCGTATTTTCTCCTGCCTGTACACCTCCACTGAAGCATTGATTAAGAACCACCATGCATTTGGAATTATTCAGGGAAGTTTGGGCAAACCCATCCCACCAATCTCAATCCCTTTGTGGATAAAGGGAAGCTGGAGTGATTGTAAATTCCTTATGAAAACGTCTGGAGCTTTAACATTCCACCTTATTTAATGGACATATTTCTTGTCCAACAGCCTGGAATAGATCTGAAGTTAACAAAACACATACACAAGTATGCCTGTACAAGTAGCCAAACTAATACACACAAGACAAATACTAGCATGTGTAATGTGCACAGCCATGCATGAATGCTTTGGTGAATGTAATAATAATAATAATAATGGATTTTATTTACGGGCGCCTTATACCGAGGTCTCAAGGACACCATACAGAGATTTATAGAAAACATATAATCAGAATTTTAAAAAAAATTGGTTATAAAGACCAATACATAAATCAGGGACAGAATTCCTTCCAAAAACACAAAAAAAAGAAAATCAGAAGCACAATTTGAGGATGAACAAGAGTGGCATTATAGACAGCTCATACATACACACACATGCTTAAGCACAAACAGACATACTGACATACATATGACAGTATGTCATGCCTGCCGATGATAGTTATCACAACACAGCATCTAACAATGTAGAAGCACTCTTGTAGGTGAATAGATACACACACAGAAAGCAAATGCTCCCAAACCAATGTTGATCCAAACATAGCCCTTTGATTTTTATAACTGTTATAATCTATATTACTAAAAGTCTCATCTTGACCACTTCCTGTTGCACTGTATATTGATTTTAGAAAAAACGCTGCCACTTACGGCTGTGATTTTTGGCCATCTTACTCAGAGTCCCCCTCCGCTGGCCAGGACAAGAGGATTTTTCCCATTGATGAAAAATAAAAGACTTATTAATGTTTAAAGAATGTTGAGATTCTCTCTCCTGAAGGCCACGCCCCTTCCGGAGGGACTATAAAACCCAGAAGTGTGGAGGTGCCTCAGTTCTCTGCAAGATGGGGGGAGCGAGAGGTTGCAATTCTCAGTCTGAGCTGTGAATAACATTGAACACATGTCTACTAAACTGTAAGTGGTTTTACTGACCTGTCAGTGCCCTTAATGTCGTTTGAAAATGTAGTTTGAAAATGCAAAAGTGTTTTTTGGTTTGAAAATGCAAAAGTGTTTTTTGGTTTGAAAATGCAAAAGTTGTCTTGCCTAATTGAAAAGTTGGTTTGAGAATGCTAAAGTTGCCTTGCCTAATTGAAAAGTTGGTTTGAGAATGTTAAAGTTGCTTTGCCTAATTGAAAAGTTGGTTTGAGAATGCTAAAGTTGCCTTGCCTAATTGAAAAGTTGGTTTGAGAATGCTAAAGTTGCCTTGCCTAATTGAAAAGTTGATTTGAGAATGATAAAGTTGCCTTGCCTAATTGAAAAATTGGTTTGAGAATGCTAAAGTTGCCTTGCCTAATTTAAAAAGTTGGTTTGATAATGTTAAAGTTGCCTTGGCTAATTAAAAAGTTGGTTTGAGAATGCTAAAGTTGCCTTGCCTAATTGAAAAGTTGGTTTGAGAATGCTAAAGTTGCCTTGCCGTCTATATAATTAAAAGTCTAATCTTGACCACTTCCTGTTTGCGCTGTATATTGATTTTAGGAAAAACGCTACCACGTACGGCTGTGATTTTTGGCCAACTTCGATCCCATCGAAGAAAAATAATAGAGTTATTAGTGTTTAAAAAATGTTGAAATTTTCTCTCCTGTCAATCACGCCATGAAGGCCACGCCTCTTCTGGTAGTGTGGGCGTGGCTCAGTCTCTGCAAGAAGGGGGAGGGAATGGTCACAACTCTGTCTTTAGTGGCCTTGCACCCTGCTTGAAATGGTATGAAACTGCATTTGAATTTGGTGGCCTTGCACCATGCTTGAAATGGTATGAAACTGCACTTGAATTTGGTGGCCTTGCACCCTGCTTGAAATGGTAGGACTTTGCACTCGAATTTAGTGGCCTTGCTCCCGACTTGAAGTGGCAGGAAACTGCACTTGAATTTGGTGGCCTTGCACCCGGCTTGAAGTGGTATGAAACTGCACTTGAATTTGGTGGCCTTGCACCCTGCTTGAAATGGTATGAAACTGCACTTGAATTTGGTGGCCTTGCACCCTGCTTGAAATGGTAGGACTTTGCACACGAATTTAGTGGCCTTGCTCCCGACTTGAAGTGGCAGGAAACTGCACTTGAATTTGGTGGCCTTGCACCCTGCTTGAAGTGGTATGAAACTGCACTTGAATTTGGTGGCCTTGCACCCTGCTTGAAGTGCCATTTCAAGGAATAGCCATGAGTCAACTACTAGCCCACCAGCCTTGAGTGAGTGAGCTGCCAGCACACAGGCTTGAGTGACTGAGCCGCCAGCCTAAGAATCCATTCGGCCCACAATGTTCATACTAGCCCTCTGGAAACCAGTCCCTTCCCCCCACAACACCCATACTAGCGCTCCAGAAAGCCCCCCTGCCCCCCCCACTGGCCAACAATATTGTAATTGGTGGAGAGGTGGAATATTGCGTTGGGGGACCAGCCCTCCCGTGTGAACATGGGACCCAACGGGTCCCACTTAGAATAGTACATAATATATTTATATGAATAATCTATATTATATTCTCGGTGGCGACCAGTAAGCAGTTCCCAGAAACTCACTGTGGTCAGTTGGACAGCAGAAATAATAATAAAAATCCTGTCTTAAACCTCTGCCACTTTCAGTTAAGACTTAATTAAAATTGCCTCTGACAAACTACTACATTCCCTATATATTAAGTGACCAGAGGCAACGTTTTGTTTGATAATTTCCCTCTGAAGTGGCATGCAATACTTGACTGCCTTTAAAGTGCTATATAAATACATGTCTGAAGGGTCTCGACCCGAAACGTTGCCTATTTCCTTCGCTCCATAGATTCTGGCTCACCCGCTGAGTTTCTCCAACATTTTGTCTACCTTCGATAGTCCAGCATCTGCAGTTCCTTCTTAAACAAAATATAAATACATGTTGTCATCCCTGTAAAAGGAAGTAGTCGATGGAGAGATTTTTTCCCTTTTTTACAAGTTGACCAATCGTGGCCATAAAAACCGTAGTTCAGTTGTATCCTGATAGATTAGATCAGAGTAACCAGTCCACTTCACCTCCCGAAAACACCCCTTGCTTGCATGTATCTGCTGAGGACAGCTTCAACATTAAAAACCTCAACATCTTATTCACTGTCAAAGAAGCCTTTGATGTGGCCCCTCTCTCCCTTTATGAAATAAGCGGAAATGTTTTGGTACGCATGGAAGTTGTAACTTATTCTCTGACAGCTAGGACTCTCAGCGCCAAAATAACCCGCAACCTAAGATAAGCTGGACCGACCTTCCTCCCAGTAACCCCAGTACCTGGAACAGCACAAAACCGCACCATCCTGGTGTTTTGCAAGATAATCACAGGCAGGGCATTGGAAAGGGCTGGAGGATAGAATCAAAAAGCAATCAAGGGTCTAGAAGTAAATGGCTCCCTGTAGATAAAAATGGGTACCTGAAGCAGGTGATACCTTTGAAACTGCATCCAGCATCTTGACTCCTGTATATCGGCGAGACCAAGCGCAGGCTCGGCGATTCTTTCGCTGAACACCTCCGCTCAGTCTGCCCAAACCTACCTGATCTCCCGGTTGCTCAAAACCTTAACTACCCTTCCCATTCCCACACTGACCTTCCTGACCTGCGCCTCCTCCACTGTCAGAGTAAAGCCCAGTACCTCATATTTCGCTTGGGCAGCTTACACCCCAGCAGTGTGAATATTGACTTCTCTAACTTCAAGTAGCCCTTGCTTTCCCTCTCTCTCCATCCCCTCCCCCTTCCCAGTTCTCCCACCAGACAACATTTCATCTCTTTAACGCCCACTCCCCTGACATCAGTCTGATGAAGGGTCTCGACCCGAAACATCACCGTTCCTTCTCTCCAGATATGCTGCCTGTCCCGCTGAGTTACTCCAGTTTTTAGTGTCTATCCAGCATCTTGAGTAAGTAAGTAAGTAAGTTTATTGGCCAAGTATTCACATACAAGGAATTTGTCTTGGTGCTCCGCCCACAAGTAACAACATGACATAGATTGACCGTTTCGAATGACTCAGAAAACACTAAACATTAATAATAATAAACATTAATGATAAAACACCATTGATCAAGCATGTGAACCAACAAAATACCAGATCAAAGGGAGGCTACAGATTTTTGGCTGTTGAGTAGAGCAACTACTCGTGGATAAAAACTGTTTTTATGTCTGGCTGTGGCAGCTTTGACAATCCGGAGTCGCCTTCGAGAGACTCATCAGCAAAATAATTAGCATCCAGAATGCAATTATCAATTTCTCCTCTTTGTGATGTGGAGCTGAGACGTATGGAGCAACAAGTATTAGTCCCACACCCAGAGGGTGCTGATCTAACCGCTCGCATTCAGGGCACAATTAAATTAGGCTTCAAATGCTCCGGGAGGGTAGATAGTGCTCATTTCTGATTGGGATGCGGTGATTCCAGGTGGAAAATGAGGAAAGAAAGAAGGGAAAAGGGAGAAAAAACATAAAAAGAAATCACTGTGGCTTTCATACTCTCAGGTTGTCCAAAAATACTATCCCGCCACTGAGGAGCTGTCACTGAACTGAGCAGGAAAGAACTGCAGATGTTGGTTTAAGCCAAAGATAGACACAAAAAGCTGGAGTAACTCAACGGGTCAGACAGCATCTCTGGAGAAAAGGAATGGGTAACGTTTCGGGTCAAGACTCTGAAGAAGGGTCACCTATTCCTTTTCTCCAGAGATGCTGTCTGACCCGCTGCATTACTCCAGCTTTTTATGTCTCTGAACTGAAGTGCATTCACCGTTGTAAAGCAGCCAAAAAGTTATCAATAGCAAGCTCCCACAGAAACCATCTGATAAGGACTTCACGATTTGTATATAATAGTATTGCCTGGAAGATAAATACAAATCAGGACTCGTAGGACAACATTCCAGTCTTTTTCAACATCGTCTCCACCTGTCTGTAGAAACTGGGAATAGACAATGGGAATCATTCCTGTAGTAATGTGATGTTGGTGTCCGTCAGGGAAGGGAATGCAGAAGGTTCTCGACCCAAAACCTCACCTCGAGTCATAGAGTGATACAGTGTGGAAACAGACCCTGGGGATGGGAGATTGCAATCTTCACGTGGTCCGCCCTGTTTCCACGAATGCAATCAACCCGGCGTGCACAATCAAATAAGATCAAATAGAACAAGTTGTCCTACAACTTTAGGCTGTGCACGCCCTACACAAGAAGAAGAAACAGACCCTTCAGCCCAACTTACCCACACCGGCCAACATGTCCTACCTACACTAGTCCCACCTGATTGCATTTGGTCCATATCCCTCCAAACCTGTCCTATCCTGTACCTGTCTAATTGTTTCTTAAATGTTGGGATAGTCCCAGCCTCAACTACCTCCTCCGGCAGCTTGTTCCATACAACCACCACTTTGTGTGAAAAAGTTACCCCTCAGATTCCTATCAAATCTTTTCCCCTTCACCTTAAACCTATGTCCTCTGGTCCTCGATTCACCTACTCTGGGCAAGAGGCTCTGTGTGTCTACCCGATCTATTCTTTTTCTGACTGGCATGCCTATTCCTTTTCTCCAGAGATGCTGCCTGTCCCACTGAGTTACTCCAGCTTTTTGTGTCTATCTTCAAATGCATCATTCTAAGATCTGAGTACTAGAGTCAGGAAGTCATGTTGCAGTTGTATAAAACTTTGGTTAGGGTCACATTTGGAGGAGTACCATGTGCAGTTCTGGTCACTACGGCACAAGAAGGATGTGGAGGCTATGGAGAGGGTGCAAAAGAGGTTCACCTGAATGTATGCCAGGATTAGAGTATTCAGTTGAAGGTTTCTTCCAGAGTGTGGGAGGCCGCAAGGCAACCAGATGTAAAACTATGAGAGGCACTGATTAGGTAGATAGTCTAGATAAGCATGCAGGTACAGCAGGCAGTGAAGAAAGCAAATGACATGTTGGCCTTCATAACAAGAGGAGTTGAGTATAGGAGCAAAGAGGACCTTCTGCAGTTGTACAGGGACCTAGTGAGGCCACACCTGGAGTATTGTGTGCAGTTTTGGTCCCCTAATTTGAGGAAGGACATTCTTGCATTGAGGGAGTTCAGCGTAGGTTTACAAGGTTAATTCCCGGGAAGGCGGATGACTGGTTAGCACGCAACAAAAGCTTTTCACTCTACCTCGGTACACATGACGATAAACTAAACTAAACTAAACATGCTGTTGGGAGAGTTAGTAAAAATAGATATGATAGCAGGTTTAAGAAGCTTTTAGACAGAAACAAGAATAGACAAGTAATAGAAAGAGACAGACCATGAGCTGGCAGATGGGATTGGGTTCATGGTTGGCACTGACAAAGTTTAAGAACTTTGTTCTATGTAGAACTCAATCAAATGGGATTATCTGGAAATCCGGGAAACATTGCATAATAAATATCAATATCAATAGTTAACTATGCAATTACCATAGATTTCTCATCGTACTGCTGGCATAACCATGACTTGGGAATGCTTGTGTATGTAAGCCATGTACAGGTTGGGGAGGTCGCAGCCTGATCAATCTGTGGGTGGTCAGCATGACTCAGGGCTAAACTTGTTCTTGGAAACTGACAAAACCTACAAGGCGGTAGTTTTTCCCGCTTATTTACCTGGCTGTATTAAGAAACAGCCACATGGTATGGGATTGAACAATCGTCAGAAAGGTGACCTGTTCCATTTTTCGGTGACCTGATGCGTCAGTCAATGATGCCGGCAGTCGCCCAAAAAAAATCGCCAAGTCGGACAGGCCCTTTAGTCTGAAGAAGGGTCTCGATCCGAAACGTCACTCAATCCTTCTTTCCAGAGATGCTGCCATCCAGCTGAGTTACTCCAGCATTTTGTGTCTATCCTCACTGCAATACAGAGCTTTGAAGGAATTAAAGCAGAGTTGATGCCGGGTGGGTGGGATGGTTTTCAAATTGGGGTTGGAGTTAGCAGTACATTCAATCCATTGAATCAGACTCCCCCCCGCCCCCACTGCCGACAGTACAACAGTGCCGCACACATTTTTCCCATCATTACTTATATGAACAAAATCTCTTTGCGATTTGCCACGGCGTAATATCAGAGGTGTTTACAACACGTGGCAGTTGTTTAAACCAGACTGATGTAACCTGCAGCAAGGGCATTCCACAATAACCTGGCATCTACAACACAGCTCAGACAAAGGGCCAGCGTTCCTTTAATGGGGCCATAAATTCTACTGATAGGATCAGTGGCTTTACTGTCTGAGGCTGCTCTCCCAAGTTCTATAAATCACATCGGAATAAGCAATAGTCGCCACTCATCAAAGAATGTGTATATATCAGGGTGGAGATTAGAGAGGCAGGTACAAGGAGGTGATTTGACCTGAAACATTAACTCGATATATCTTTCCGTGATGCCAGCAGATCTGCTGAATGTCTTCAGCATTTTCTCTTTTCATTCCAGAGTTTACAGAGAGGCAGGTGCAGCCTGAGACTCAGGTTAACAGAAAAGGGGACAATCTGACATGGATACGGAATGGGATACAGACTTGAAGCAAATGCAATGAGAGGACTAGAGTAAGAAAACAGGGATGTAATGCTGAGGCTCTATAAGGCGCTGGTCAGACCGCATTTGGAGTACTGTGAGAAATTTTGGGCCCTATATCTGAGGAAGGATGTGCTGGCTCTGGAGAGGGTCTTGAGGAGGTTTACAAGAAGGATCCACGGAATAACATATGATGAACGTTTGACGGCTTGTTGGAGTTTAGAACAATGAGGGGGGACCTCACTAAAACCTACCGACTAGAGTGGATGTGGAAAGGATGTTTCCATTAGTGGGAGTCTATGACAAGAGATCACAGCCTTAGAATTAAAGGACGTTCCATTAGGAAGGAGATGAGGAGGAATTTCTTTAGTCAGAGGGTGGTGAATCTGTGGAATTCATTGCCACAGAAGGCTGTGGAGGCCAAGTCAGTGGATATTTTTAAGGCAGAGTTAGATGGATTCTTCATTAGTACGGATGTCAAGGGTAATGGGGAGAAGGCAGGAGAATGGGGTTATAAGGGAAAGATGGATCAGCCATGATTGAATAGCAAAGTAGATGAATGTGTCGAATGGTCTAATTCTGCTCCTATCACCTATGAATTTATGGTAGACACAAAATGCTGGAGATGCTGGACAGGCAGCATCTCTGAAGAGGACTGGGTGATGTTTTGGGTCAAGACCCTTCTTCAGACCCATTCATTCTCTCCAAGTTATGCTGCTTGTCCCGCCAAGTTACTCCAGCATTTTGTGTCTACCTTCGATTGAAACCAGAATCTGCAGTTCTTTCCAACACAATTATGAACTTATTACCCCCCCCCCCCCACCCGCTACATTAAGACGCAAGAGGCATTTCACAAAAGGACAATGGGGAGAAAGCAGGAACGGGGTACTGATTTTGGATGATCAGCCATGATCATGTTGAATGGCAGTGCTGGCTCGAAGGGCCGAATGGCCTACTCCTGCACCTATTTTCTACGTTTCTGACACTAACGAGTCGGCTTCGGCGATGATCTTCAAACCTGCTGACCAACTTCCTAGTGGTTGTACACCAGCCATTCCTGACCCAGGCACGGGTTTCCAGATCTTTTGGGGCTAGACCTGCGTGCTTGAGGTGGTCCCTGATGCAGTCTTTGAACTGTTTCTTTGGGCATGAGGAAAGGAGCAACACTAGATTGAAGCCAACATTTCCAGAAATTCCTCTCCCTCAGATTCCTCCTGAATGTGGCTGGGCATTAAGGAAATCAAGGGAAGTGCAGATTACTCCGGCCTCATCCGAACTTCGCTCCGATTACTCATCCCTCTTAACCAAATCCAGGCCGGAAAAGAGTGAAATCTATCTCATGTTTGTAATTGAATTCCCAGCAAAAAGAAAACAAGGTCTAAATTAGCTAAATAAGTAATGCTAATGCATTAATCCTGAGTAGATTTTACTTGATATTAAACATAGATCAGTTTTAGTACTCTTGCAATCCACACTGTGCTTGCTAATCCCATTAATCAAGGCCAGATCTGGAATGCAAAATTGGCTCCAGCATCACTAAAGTGTTTCATGGGTTCGAATGTACGGAATAATATGGAGACAGGTTTTATGCAAATTTGGCAATGAATCGTAGCCCTCAGATCTACTCGTTCAGCTTCAAAAACACAGGCAACGTACTTAGTGGTCTCAACCTCTTTTAGAACATGATTTTGGTTGCATGTCCCTTCTCAAGAGTCAAGTCAAGTCAAGAGAGTTTATTGTCATGTGCCCCAGATAGGACAATGGAATTCTTGCTTGCTGCAGCACAACAGAGTATTGTAAGCAAAAATACAGAACAGTTCAGTGTGTCTATATAGCATAGACCATATATACACACACATAAATAAACAGATAAAGTGCAATAGGCTGTTATAGTTCAGAGTTCTGAGTTTGTTTAATGGTGAGTTTAATAGCCTGATGGCTGTGGGGAAGTAGCTGTTCCTGAACCTGGATGTACCAGATTTCAGGCTCCTGTGCCTTCTACCTGATGGTAGCGGAGAGATGAGTGTGTGGCCAGGATGGTGTTGGTCCTTGATGATGCTGGCAGCCTTATCATCCTCCCTTTAAAGTATTATCATCAAAATCTTTTCTTACCCACAGGGAACGAATGTAGAAACATAGAAAATAGGTGCAGGAGTAGGCCATTCGGCCCTTCGAGCCAGCACTGCCATTCGATATGATCATGGCTGATCATCCAGAATCAGTATCCCGTTCCTGCTTTCTCCCCATATCCCTTGATTCCGCACCAGTGGGACAGACCAATTTCAGGCCCAGAGATAAAACACAAAGTGCTGGAGTAACTCAGCGGGTCAGACAGCATTTGCGGAGGGAATGGACACCAATGGTTTTGGGTAATTTCTGTCCATTCCCGCCAGAGTTGCTGCCCAACCCGCTGAGTTACTCCAGCACATTTAGATCTTTTACTCAGCATTCCAGCATCTGCAGTTCCTTGTGCCTCAAGCCCAAAGAAGCGTTGCTGCTCGGCTACGAGATGAGGAGAAACTTTAGACATTGAAGCTGGGAGTCGAGGGAGGTGTGGAGGAGAAATGCCATTTGTCAGACGAGTGATCATAAGCTCCTTGAACAAAAGCCAATTGTAGAAAAATGCACCAATAAAACTTTATATTGCAAGGTTAAAGTGACAAAGTGTCCCCAAGCACTTTCTGAAAATTCTTAATTTATGCAGTAAGAGGCCTGTATCTTGCCAAATATTAAGTTTAATCAATGGCCGCATTGTGTGGGATCGCTCTGTTCCACAGCCAGAGAATGTCAGGACTTTTCCATTTTAGAGTCGGGGATCAACGAGATCAAGCCCAACCTAAGGTCAAAGATCAATGCAATCATTTCATACTAAAGCCAAAAGTCTTTGAGATCATTCCATCCCATGGCCAAGGAACACCAGATGACTTCAGGGATCACTGGGATTAGTCCCTGTCTTAACTGAAGAATGTTGGAATCATTACATAGAATATAAGAGCAGGGAGGTTATGGTGCATGTTAATAAAACATCAATCATTCCACAGCTGTGGTGCAGTGCACAATTCTGGTTGCCATACTACAGGAAGGGTGTGAATGGACTTGAGGTGGGTTGGGTGCAGAAAGCTTCACCAGGACCCCAGCTATGTACAATATATATTAATGATCTGGATGAGGGAATTGAAGGCAATATCTCCAAGTTTGCAGATGACACTAAGCTGGGGGGCAGTGTTAGCTGTGAGGAGGATGCTAGGAGACTGCAAGGTGACTTGGATAGGCTGGGCGAGTGGGCAAATGTTTGGCAGATGCAGTATAATGTGGATAAATGTGAGGTTATCCATTTTGGTGGAAAAAACAGGAAAGCAGACTATTATCTAAATGGTGGCCGACTAGGAAAAGGGGAGATGCAGCGAGACCTGGGTGTCATGGTACACCAGTCATTGAAAGTAGGCATGCAGGTGCAGCAGGCAGTGAAGAAAGCGAATGGTATGTTAGCTTTCATAGCAAAGGGATTTGAGTATAGGAGCAGGGAGGTTCTACTGCAGTTGTACAGGGTCTTGGTGAGACCACACCTGGAGTATTGCGTACAGTTTTGGTCTCCAAATCTGAGGAAGGACATTATTGCCATAGAGGGAGTGCAGAGAAGGTTCACCAGACTGATTCCTGGGATGTCAGGACTGTCTTATGAAGAAAGACTGGATAGACTTGGTTTATACTCTCTAGAATTTAGGAGATTGAGAGGGGATCTTATAGAAACTTACAAAATTCTTAAGGGGTTGGACAGGCTAGATGCAGGAAGATTGCTCCCGATGTTGGGGAAGTCCAGGACAAGGGGTCACAGCTTAAGGATAAGGGGGAAATCCTTTAAAACCGAGATGAGAAGAACTTTTTTCACACAGAGAGTGGTGAATCTCTGGAACTCTCTGCCACAGAGGGTAGTCGAGGCATGTTCATTGGCTATATTTAAGAGGGAGTTAGATGTGGCCCTTGTGGCTAAAGGGATCAGAGGGTATGGAGAGAAGGCAGGTACGGGATACTGAGTTGGATGATCAGCCATGATCATATTGAATGGCGGTGCAGGCTCGAAGGGCCGAATGGCCTACTCCTGCACCTAATTTCTATGTTTCTATGTTTCTATGATGTTGTAGAAACAAAGAACTGCAGAAGAGATGGGTGACGTTTCGGGCCGGGTTCCTTCTTGAGTCTGAAATGACGAAATGTCACCCATCCTTTTTCTCGAGATGCTGCCTGACCCGCTGAGTTACTCCAGCACTTTGTGCCGACCACCGGGATGATGCCTGGGATGAAGGCCTTGATTTGTAAGGATAGCCGGTGTTTATTTTCCTTGGAGAAAAGGGGGAATGAGAGGGGGGACCATCAAACTGGCCATCAAGAAGTACAACTCCTCCCCCTTCTGTCGTGGGGTAGACTGATTCCCCTCCCACCCCACCCCCTACTGACATTTTGACATTTCAGACTCAAAAATCTTTGTACATCCACAATCCTGGACTTTCCACTCGTCACTTTAACTTCATGTTTCATGTACCTTGTTGTGTTTTATGACTGTTGGCAGATCAATTTCCCTCCTGGGATAAATAAAGTTATATCATACCGTATCGTATGATAGAAACATGGAAAATAGGTGCAGGAGTAGGCCATTCGGCCCTTCGAGCCAGCACAGCCATTCAATAGGATCATGGCTGATCATCCAAAATCAGTACCCCGTTCCCGCTTTCTCCCCATATCCCTTGATCCCATTATCCCTAAGAGCTAAGTCTAACTCTCTCTTGAGAGATGGGGATTACAACATTATGAGGCATAGATACGGTAAGGGGTAAGAAACATTCCACATAACAGAGATATCTAAAACTGGAGGGCAGAGGTTTAGAGTAAGGGATAAGAAGTTGAGAGGGGATTCATGGAATAATTTTTTAACCCGAGGGGTCATTGCAAATTGGAACGCAGCCAGGAGGCAGTGCTCTCGTCGAATTTAAGTCTGTGGAGGATCACCAAGGGCACAAAAGGCTACCGGCCACATGCTAGTAAATGGGATTGGTATAGATGGGTACTAGATGTCAGCTAGATGTGGTGGGCTGAAGGGTCTGTTTCTGTGCTGTGTGGCTCCATGAGTCAACTTTAAGTCACCCTTGGGAGAGTGGAGTCTCACCTCTAAATCACCCTTCGCACCAGCTGCACTCATGCACCCGATCTTCAGTTCACTGCTGAAGGAAATACTTCGCAACCACTCCTGTATATCGGCGAGACCAAGCGCAGGCAAACCTGTAGATGGAATTAGAGCTGGATGTGGCTGTACAGTCGTGAGTGTATAGGGAGTACCGTAGGGGACCGAGAACATATCCTTGGGGTGTGGGCTGAGAACTATTGTGAGAACACTGACCTTTCTGTCCTGGGCCTCCTCCATTGTCACAAATTGGAGGAACAGCACCTCATATTTCGCTTGGGCAGCTTACGCCCCTGCGGTATGAACATTGACTTCTCTAACTTCAAGTAACTCTCGCTTTCCCTCTCTCTCCATCCCCTCCCCCTTCTCCGACCAGTCTTACTGTCCCCGACTACATTATATCTCTGTTTGCTTTGTTGTTACCTTCTCCAAACTAACATTGATCTATTCTACATTTTCCACGATCGCCATTCCCTTTGTCCTGTTTTCACACCTGACATTCCCTTATCTATATACTTCCTTATCTATGTACCTCCCACTCCCCTGACATCAGCCTGAAGAAGGGTCTCGACCCGAAACGTCACCCATTCCTTCTCTCCAGAGATGCTGCCTGTTACTCCAGTATTTTGTGTCTATGTTCAGAACCACTGTTAAGTGTAGCCATGAGTGTTTGGGTTAGCAACATAAACATGTTTGATGTAAACCATGCGCTGGAAAGCAGAGCAGCTGAACCTGTTGATAGCAGTAGGCCTTAGCGGGGAGCTGAAGGGACAGTCTGCAAAAACAGAAACCATTCTGAGCTGTGGGCACGAGAGGCCACCCTGTGGCTATGACATTGGAAATAAAAGTAGCATTGGCCACATAATTAGTTTTATGATGTTGGATGTGCAGTGTTTTCATATGATAGCCTTTGTGGCAATGTGAGATGTTTTACCACATTAAAATGTCAATTAAATTGAAGTTGTTATTGGATAAACGTTCAAAAGTTCATGTGATAGGAGTAGAATTAAACCAATCGGCCCATCAATTCTACGCCATTCAATCATGGCTGATCTGTCTCTCCCTCCTAACTCCATTCTCCTACCTTCTCCCCATAACTTCTCAGACCCGTACTAATCAAGAATCTATCTATCTCTGCCTTAAATATATCCACTGACTTTGCCTCCACAGCCTTCTGTGGCAAAGAATTCCACAGATTCACCGCCAACGTTGGCCAGCTCACTGAGAAAACCCTGCTTCAATAATTCTGTGATATCTTTAACACACCATAAGGGGAGACGAAGTCTTGGTTTGAATTCTCATCCTGCAAGTTTCAGACAATTCCCCAGGCCGAGCAGATTTTGTGCTCCTATCTGTGGGAAAAGGTTTGAATGAACTAACCTGATTTAGAGGCAAGAGTCCAGCCTGTGAACCAAGGCTGAAATTATGCCAGGAACTCAGTTACTGCAGGTGACAGTCAATTCAAATTGAACCTGGACCTACCTGATCCCCTGGTTGCCAAACACTTTCATTCCCCTTCCCATTCCCACATTGCCCTTTCTGTCCTGGGCCTCCTCCCTTGTCAGAGTGAGGCCAAATGCGCCTCATTTTTCGCTTGGGCAGCTTGCAACCAAGGCGGTCACGGTGGCACAGCGGTAGAGTTGCTGCCTTCCAGCAAATGCAGCGCCAGAGACCCGGATTCGTTCCCGACTACGGGTGCTGTCTGTACGGAGTTTGTACGTTCTCCCCATGACCTGCGTGAGTTTTATCCAAGATCTTTGGTTTCCTCCCACACTCCAAGGACGTACAGGTTTGTTGGTTAACCGGCTTGGTAATGTAAAACTTGTCCTTGGTGGGTGCAGGATAGTGTTCATGTGTGGGGATCGCTGGTCGGCGCGGACCCGGTGGGCCGAAGGGCCTGTTTCCGCGCTGTATCTCTAAAACTAAAAAACTAAACTAAAAAACCCAGTGGTATGAAAATTGACTTCTCTAATTTCATTTAAACCTTGCATCCCCTCTCTCTCCATCCCTACCCCACCAAGTCATACCAGGTTCACCTTGTTGAGTCTCATTGTCTGTACTTTTAACAAACAGCTAACAATGGCCTGTTTCCTTTATCATCGTTACATTTTTGCATATCTTTCATTCATTTGTTCTACAGCTCTCTACATCACCGTCTATATCTCTCCTTTCCCTTTCCCGACTCTCAGTCTGAAGAAGGGTCTCGACCCGAAACGTCACCTATTCCTTTTCTGCAGAGATGCTGCCTGACCCGCTGAGTTCGTCCAGCATTTTGTGTCTATCTTGAGTTTATTGTCATAGGCACAAGCACAGAGGGGTACAGCTACAATGAGAATCTTGTTCCCAACAGTATCACAGGCACGGAAACAACATATACAAATATAAATTATAGATAAATTGCACATAGATTCTGCAAAAGCAGCAAAACAAACAGTAAAACGAATCGAGACCGCAACAGTAAAGATATTAGTGCAAAACACAATTAGAAGACAAGTATGATAATGCAAGAGATGGTCTGTGGTGTGCAGGCTGTTCCTGAATCAGTACCCCATTCCTGCTTTTCCCCCCATATCTCTTGATTCCTTCAGCCCTACGAGGCTTCAGGCTTCTGCATGGAGCAAAGTTATACTGACCATCAGATAGCAGAGTCTATTCTAAGAGTCCCCTCTTGCACAACCATGGACTTGCAATTTTCTAACTGTGTTTTGCACAAAAGCCCTGCTTTGCTCAGCTTTTTTTTTCTTTTTACCATCTTGCAGAATTTTATGTGCAATTTACATATCATTTTTTTGTGTGCATTTGTCTGAGTCTACAGTGTGTGCCTGTGACTCTGCAGCAAGTGAGATTTTCATAGTGCCTGTGACTCTGCAGCAAGTGAGATTTTCATAGTGCCTGTGCCTCACTGGACGTGCATATGACAATAAACGTAACCATGCAAGGAGCAGAATGAGTCAGTAAATATCTAACATTACACCACCAGCACGATCACAAACCCGAACCTTCCCCCATTCAGTTCTGCCACTCATAACAGCAGAATCGAACACTTCCAGGCACAGATGCACAACTACATCTGCAGTGTCTTGTGTCTGCATGAATATAATAATAATAATAATACATTTTATTTATGGGCGCCTTTCAAAAGTCTCAAGGACACCTTACAAAGTTTAACAAATAGTAGAAACATGTAAGCGGAATGAAATAAATAGTAAAGACATCACGAGTATACAAATTAAAGAGAGAATTCAATCCAAAGACAAAAATCAAAAACACAATATGGGAGAGAGAGC
This sequence comes from Malacoraja senta, assembly GCA_038087875.1. Taxonomy (NCBI): domain Eukaryota; kingdom Metazoa; phylum Chordata; class Chondrichthyes; order Rajiformes; family Rajidae; genus Malacoraja; species Malacoraja senta. The sequence continues at coordinate 58,882,662 of CM075978.1, read as the reverse complement.
AGCGGCTGCTAAAGCGCGCCAGCGTCCACTCTCCCCCCCGGCAGCCATCTTGGACACAAAATAAAATATCATTAACACACAAAAAAAAATCACCCCCCCACAATGATTGTGGTTGCAGTGGTTTGACAATCCCTTCCCTAACCAGCTCCACCCCGAGAAACATTCTTCACCTGCATAAAATGCGACCTGTGGGCAGAGAGTCAAGAGGCCAGAGATGGGGCAGATAGTTTTGTTTAGTTTTAGAGATACAGCGCGGAAGCAGGCGCTACGGCCCACCGAGTTCACACCGACCGGCGATCCCTGCACATTAACATTTTGTCACATACACTAGGGACAATTTACAATTATGCCAAGCCAATTAACCTACAAACCTGTACGTCTTTGGAGTGTGGGAGGAAACCGGAGATCCCGGAGAAAGCCCACGCAGGTCACGGGGAGAACATACAAACTCCATACAGACAGCACCCGTAGACAGGATTGAAACCGGGTCTGTAAGTCAGTAGACTCTACCGCTGCATCTCCGTGATGCCCTCTCAGCATTTTGCTCAGAGATTTGCAATTTGTACTGGAAGAATGTTTTACAATAGGCCTGAATAAAATGCTATCCTATGAATGCTAATGTCAACTTCCCAGCCACGGGTTTTGATTTCAATGGGTAATATATTTGCCTACATTGAAACAGATGATCTCCCGACTCTCAATTTTCACCAACAACCACGTGCAAACTCAATACTTCCAGTCATCAATTGCATTAAAACATTGTCAGTTTTATCTTTTGAAGTGCAGCCACCACAGTTATAATGTGAAACACACAAAGCACGAACATACCTTGCAAAGCAATCGTAAACTATAATGTACGGGTGACATTGGGATTAGATAGAGCAGGAGTATGTCACATACGGCCAGATCAGACATCAGATAGGCCGTTGCAATTCCACTCACAAACCCCTGAGATCACCAGCCTCTTTAAACGCCTGCTGGTGGCAGGAGATGGTTGGTCTCCTGTCACCTTATGTATAGTAGGGAAGTGAAGAGGAAAACCAGAATTTCAGGTCAAACAGGAGTTAATTCTGCACACAGGAGTCAGGGGTTAACAGTCCCCCCTTCTGGGCCTCATATAGGCCCAGCTTCGATGGGCCGGCCGTGTGATCCAGATGGATGAATCCAGCATATCTCGTCAGCTCCTGTACGGAGCACTGTCACAGGGTCAAAGGAACCCAGGGCACCCAAAGAACCCACCCAGGGCATCCATCAAGGACCACCTCCAGCACGCAAGCCCAGCCCCAAAAGAACTGGAGACCCATGCCAGTGACAGGACTGGCTGGCGTAAACCTCTAGGAAGGTGGGTCAGCAGTTTTGAAGATAATCGCCGAAGCCGACTCGTTAGTGCCAGAGACAGGAGGGAAGGCTGCAACCCTCAATCGCTGCACCCCCACAGCTGCCTTCATTTGCCCCCACTGCTCCTGGTGTGTGTCTCGTGCATCGGTCTCATAAAGCCACACTCGATGCCACAAGACATGAGATTGCACAACCATGCTATCGTCCTCTACGACGGGCCACCACCAGTGACAAATAACTCACAGTTGTGCTTGTGCAAACTATTCACTGGCTGCTATTTTACACAACTGGTTCCCAACATGTGATGACACTGCTGCTGCAAAGCTCCCACGACCCTGGTCCGATCCTACATGGAGCCTGCACGTTCTCCCTGTGTCTGAATGGGCTTCCTCCAGAATTCCTCCCACATCCCAAAGATGCTCTGGTGGGTTAAATGCCCCCCCCCCCCCCCGCCTCTCTTCCCTGTGCCCCAACTGGATGTACACACATTTCTCCCTTTCCCTCCCCCCCCACCCCACCTCCCCACCACCTATTTCTCTATCGTCACATTTCACGCATCTTCTGCCCTTACCGCACACTTTGTCTTTTCATCTCTGGCTTTTCCCCCAATTCCAGCGAATTGTGGACGCAGCCCAGACCATCACACAAACCCACCTCCCTTCTAGTGACTGCATTCACACCTCACGCTGCCTTGGCAAGGCCAGCAGCATAATCAAGGCCTTGTTGCACCCTGGCCACTCCCTCTTCTCCTCTCTCCTATCAGGCAAAAGGTGTAGAAGTTTGAAAACGCACGAGATTCAGGGACAGTTTCTTCCCAGCTGTTATCAGGCATCTGAATCATCCTACCACAACCAGAGAGCGATGCTGAACTACTATCTACCTCTTTGGTGAGCCTCGGACTATCCTTGATCAGATTTTGCTGGCTTTACCTTGAACTAAACGTTATTCTCTTATTATGTATCATCTATACATTGTAAATGGATTGATTGTAATCATGTATTGTCTTTCTGCTGACTGGTTAGCATGCAACAAAAGCTTTTCACTGTTACCTCGGTACACGTGACAATAAACTAAATGGAACCCCCCCACCACTACATTCAGTCTGAAGAAGGTTCCTGCCTTAATACGCTGCCTATTCACGTTTTCCAGATATGCTGCCTGACCTGCCGAGTTTCTCCAGCACTTTGTGTCTTTTTAGTAAACCAGCATCTGCAGTTGCTCGAGTCTGCTTGAACATCATTGCTGTGGTTTGACAACGTGCTACCTGAGGAGGAGCACAGACTGAGACAACACAAGTTTAATTTAGTTTAGTTTAGATTAGAGGTACAACTAAACCACCAGGTCCAAACCGACCAGCGATCCCGGCACACCAACACTATCCTACACACACTAGGGACAATATTTACACTTGCACCAAGCCAATTAACCTTCAAACCTGTAGGTCTTTAGAGTGGGAGGAAATCGAAGATTTCGGAGAAAACCCGCGCAGGTCACGGGGAGAACGTACAAACTTCGTAGTCAGGATCAAACCCGGGTCACTGGCGCTGTAAGGCAGCAGCTCTACCACTACGCCACCGTGCCACCCAAACCGCAAATAAGTGTAAATTGTTTATTTTGCCTACTGAGCTCTATATTAGAAAATCATGAACAGATTTTATGATCTATAGCAGTGTTCACAACCCTCTTGAGAAATTAAAAAATGCCTTACAGCCAGTAAAATTTTTCAACATATACAGTCGTCACCGTAGTAATGGAATAAGGCAAGTGCTCGTACCAGGTTCAGAGTGTTATCACAAGGTCTTGTGCTCATCGTGCAGAATGTTGTTTACTACAAAACTGGGCAAGTGGGCAGCTGAATGGTTAATGGAGTTTAATGCAGGTAAGTGCGAGGTGTTGGATTTTGGAAAGTCAAACCCGGGCAGGACCTTCATGGTGAATGTCAAGGTCCTGGGAAGTGTGTAGGGCAGAGGGATCTTGGAGTTCCCTGAAAATGGAGTCAAAGGTAGATAGGGCTGTCAAGAAGACTTTTGGTACATTGGCCTTCATCAGTATCTTCTCAGCCAATAAAACTAAATAATAGTAATCTATTAATAAATCTACGGTAATCTATAAATAATATAACCTCTCCCTATAGCTCAGGTCCTCAAGTCCTGGCAACATCCTTGTAAATGTTCCCTGCACACTTTCCAATTTAACGACATCCTTCCTGTGATAGGAATAGTTAATCTAGTCAAGATTACTTCGTCGTTCATGAGAATGTACAACTCCCAGCTTGGGTGTCACACTTCCTAAATCTGCACAGGGCCTACACTTCAGATGTACTTCATTGGCTATTAGGAGTTTTGAGAATCCTGACACCCTGATAAGACGCAAATACATTGGGTCGGCACGCTGGCGCAGTGGTAGAGTTGCTGCCTTACAGCAATTATAGCGCTAGAGACCCGGGTTCGATCCTGACTATGGGTGCTGTCTGTACGGAGTTTGTACGTTCTCCTCGTGACCACGTAGGTTCTCTCTGCGATCTTTGGTTTCCTCCCACATTCCAAAGTCGTACAGGTTTGTAGGTTAATTGGCTTGGTATAAATGCAAATTGTCCCTAGTGTATGTAGGATAGTGTTAGTGTGCGGGGATCGCTGGTCGGCGCAGACTCGGTAGGCCGAAGAGCCTGTTTCCGCGCTGTATCACTAAACTAAACTAAACTAAACTAAACATCCGTCTTTATTTTGACCCAAACCATATGAGTGGGAATGACCCTGACAAGGATCTGACTCGTGAAGCAACTGAGTGAAAATCATGTAACCAAGCAGGACAAAGGAAGCCGCCATTACCTTCAGACTGAAGTAAATCAATCCCCACAGAGCTTGGCCTAATGCTGGCAGCTTGTCTTTGACCCATCCTCGTTGTAATTTGGTTCGTCAGAATAACCTGCAAAACAAAAACCAGCGTTATAGCAGTGGTACGATACATTTTCTTTCATCCGCTCTGTCCTCTCACCCCATCAAGCCTGTACGCCATTGATGGACGCAAAAAGCTGGAGTAACTCAGCGGGTCAGACAGCATCTCTGGAGAAAAGGAATAGGCGACGTTTCGATTCGAGACCCTTCTTCAGAGTGAAGAACGTCACCTATTCCTTTTTTCCAGATGAACTGTCTAACCAACTGTGTTACTCAAGCTTTTTGTGTCTATCTTCGGTTTAAACCAGCATCTGCAGTTCCTTCTTACGCTAATGAATTAAGTCTACCTTTCCCAAATGTAAGTATTACAAGCCATGCAAGAGCATTAATGGTGACCAGGTGCTGCTTGTATTGAGTGAGCAGGTAAAATGTTTCAGGTTATTTACCTGACCACAACATTCTACTGTGGGATTTCAACTCAGTTTCCGAGGTATTTGTCCAGGCATCTGGCTGATTAGCCTGGTCATTACCTGCTGAGCTATCATAAGATCAAAAGGAATAGGAGCAGAATTAGGCCATGTGGCCCATCAAACTACGCCATTCAATCATGGCTGATCTATCTCTCCCTCCTAACCCCATTCTCCTGCCTTCTCCCCATAACCTCTGACACCTGTACTGATCAACAATCTATCTATCTCTGCCTTAAAAATATCCACTGACATCCACCACAGCCTTCTGTGGCAATGAATTCCACAGATTCGCCACCCTCTGACTAAAGAAATTAACTTAATCTCCTTCCTGAAAGAACGTCCTTTGATACTGAGGCCATGACCTCTAGTCCTAGACTCTCCCACTAGTGGAAACATCCTCTCCACATCCACTCTATCCAAGCCTTTCACTATTCTGTACATTTCAATGAGGTCCCCCCTCATTCTTCTAAATTCCAGCGAGTACAGGCCCAGTGCCGACAAACGCTCATCATAGGTTAACGTAGTTATTCCTGGGATCATTCTTGTAAACCTCCTCTGGACTCTCTCCAGAGCCAGCACATCCCTCCTCAGATATGGTGCCCAAACGTGCTCACAATATTCCAGATGCGGCCTGACCAGCTCCTTATAGAGCCTCAGCATTACATGCCAATGGGATTGGTTGACCCATCTATGCCTTGTGTGGTGTTGTTAGGCCAAACACGTAACTGCAAATGGGTCATCTAAAAGACCTACAGTGCTGGTGAGTTCCACAACCTTTGACCACGACAGAAACAGATCCTTCTCTATTAGCCCACGACAATTACAATAAGTTAAGTTTGCAAATAAAGCTTGCTCTACATGATTCTTTCAGGGCAGATCCCATTGTTCAATACGAAGTAAAGTGTGCTCTGTCACCAGTTCGTTCATCCTTAAAAGTCCGAATAACGAACCCCCAAATGGTAGTTCCATTTCCCCCCTCAAGAACGCACCCCCTTGACTGAGATGTAGGCAATTTCATCAGGAATGAATCTGAGAATGTCATATTTTACTTTGTACCAACTTATGTAGAAATCACTTGTTCAATGGTAGTTTATTGTCACATGTACCGAGGTACAGCAATTTTCTTTTTTGCATAGTTCTGTTATGTATTACGACACATAAGCACAATATTAGATTGAGTACAAGTGTATAGGAATAGTACACACCCTCTTTAGCCAGAGGGTGGTGAATCTGTGGAATTCATTGCCACAGAAGGCTGTGGAGGCCAAGTCAGTGGATATTTTTAAGGCAGAGATAGATAGATTCTTGATTAGCCCACGTGTCAGAGGTTATGGGGAGAAAGCTGGAGAATGGGGTTAGATCAGTTAGAAGGGCGGAATAGACCTGATGGGCCGAATGGTCTAATTCAGCTCCCATAACGTACAAACCTACGAGATAGCAGGGGGAGGGGAGTATGGGCGCAGGGAGATTTGATTACTAGTACACTCACGTTGCAAAACCTCTAATTGCTCATTGCAAGAGATTAAGAAAGATGAAAACCTTTCTTTGCATGCAATCAAACAAATATCTGAGGCAGCGGCTCGTCTGAACCACACCACGTTGCTGAAAGGGCGATCACTCAAAGCCTGAATTTATCGGCAACTAAACAAGAGGAAAGGTAGAGGCAGTGTGGTTTTGTAAATGGGGCGCATGTGTGACCACAATACTTGCAGCCGAGAGCATGTAATCTTGCCAGTGTGGTTCAGCTGTTTCCACATCACTGCTCAATGCGCCCGTCAAAAAACAGCAAACAAGATGCCTTTGCCCAAGCTTTGCTCCTTATTTTAAAACGTTATATACTCCCTGCGGCAGCAACAAGGGGTATTGTGCAACGTTAACACAGCAGGGTGCCCGAGAACACTGAAGAGGAGAATTGCCAAACAAAACTAATCGCCACAGCACGGGAGCTGAGAGGACGGATGAGCCTCAGACAAGGAAAGTTTTAAGATGCATCTTCAACGGAAGAGAAAAATATTGAGGTGGAGATATTTAGAAAGGAGAAGACAAGAGAGATAATTTCAATCGCAGATCAAATGCAATCAGGGATCATGAAGAGTCCAGAACTGGATACACATCAGGATGTATCAGAGGGTGGGTTGCAAGGCAGAGGAGATTAAAATGACACACAGATTAAAGTGAATGGGGTCTGTAAATTAGGATCAAAATTTAAAAATGGAGGCATTGATTAACCTCAATTAAAAGTAGGTCAGGCCACACAGGTGCCACGGGTGAACAAGACGCGGTTCAAATTAATATACGGATGGAAGAGTTTTATGAAGTACCACTGCTTTGTCCAACATTTCATCAAGAAGGTTCCACAAAACCAGCACTCAATCCATGCAGCCACTATGTATCCTGAGATCAACAACGATGGAGAGACAGGCAGAGGGGGAGAGGGAGGCAGGGGGAGAGACAGGCAGAGGGAGGGAGGAGAGACATGGCAAGAGGTAGGCCCCGGGGCAAAGGGTGGCAGATCATGAGGGAAAGAGACGGGAGAGGTGAGAAGGGAGGCAAGGGAAGAGGAAAGAGAGACAGTGGAGGGGGCAGAGTGGAGGCGGAGGAGGAAGAGAGGCAGGGGAGAGGAGAGAGAGGCAGGGGAGAGGGGAGAGAGGCAGGGGAGAGAGGTAAAGGAGGGGGGAGAGAGGCAGAGGAGGGGGAGAGAGGCAGGGGAGAGAGGTAAAAGGGGGGGAGAGAGGCAGGAGAGGGGGGAGAGAAGCAGTGGAGGGGGAGAGGCAGGGGAGGGGGAAGAGAGGCAGGGGAGGGGGAGATAGGCAGGAGAGGGAGAGAGACAGGGGAGAGGGAGATAGGCAGGAGAGGGAGAGAGGCAGGAGAGGGAAGAGAGGCAGGGGAGAGGGAGAGAGGCAGGAGAGAGAAGAGAGGCAGGGGAGAGGGAGAGAGGCAGGGGAGGGGGGGAGTACCGGGGGAGAGAGGCAGGGGAGGGGGAGAGAGGCAGGGGAGGGGGGGAGAGGCAGGGGAGGGGGAGAGAGGCAGGGGAGAGGGGAGAGAGGCAGGGGAGAGGGGAGAGAGGCAGAGGAGGGGGAGAGACAGGGGAGGGGGAGTGAAGCAGGCAAGGGAGGGGGGAGAGAGACAGTGGAGGGGGAGAGAGGCAAGGGAGGGGGAGAGAGGCAGGGGAGGGGGAGAGAGGCAGGGGAGGGGGAGAGAGGCAGGGGAGGGGGAGAGAGGTAGTGGAGAGGGGAGAGAGGCAGAGGAGGGGGAGAGACAGGGGAGGGGGATTGAAGCAGGCAGGGGAGGGGGAGAGAGGCAGGGGAGGGGGAGAGAGGCAGGGGAGGGGGAGAGACAGGGGAAGGTGGAGAGAGGCAGGGGCGAGGGAGAGAGGCAGGGGAGGGGGGGAGAGACAGGGGAGGGGGGGAGAGAGGCAGGGGAGGGGGTAAGAGGCAGGGGAGGGGGGGTGAAGCAGGCAGGGGAGGGGGAGTGAAGCAGGCAGCAGGGGAGGTGAAAGAGAAGCAGGCAGCAGAAAGGGGGGAAGAGGCAAGTGACAGGGAAAGACAAGTAGGGGTTTGACAGTCAGGCAGGGAACGAGCCTGAAATGGGCTGTGGCTGGATGCCCCTTCTGATCTGGTGCTGGTTTCAGCGTGGCAGCTTACATTGCCTGAGTTTGTTGAAATCTATGATCTTTGGTTGAAATCTCTTCAAAGGTATTGGGCTATTACAGAGCCCGAGGCCTTTGCTGCTGGAGGCATGGGCTTGCTATGCACAACAACCTCCGCTGCACTTGAGATGACATTGCCCACACTTCACAAGTGACAGGAGCCACAAGGAACTGCAGATGCTGGAAACGTGCAAAGAACAAATAACTGGAGGAACTCGTGTGGGAAGGAACTGCAGATGCTGGTTTAAACACAAAAAGCTGGAGTAACCCAGCGGGTCAGACAGCATCTCTGGAGAAAAGGAATAGGTGATGTTTTTGGGCTGAAGGGTCTGGACCTGAAACGTCACCTTTTCCTTTTCTCCAGAGAAGCTATCTGACCTGCTGAGTTACTCCAGCTTTTTGTGTCTAACTGGAGGAACTCAGCGGGCCAGGCAGCATCAGTGGAGGGAATGGAGAGGCAACGTTTTGGGTCGGGACCCTTCGATGCTGCTGTTTTCTGCTTCACAAATACCTCACTGGGTGCGAAACAGTTTGCAGATGCCACGGTTATGAACTCTGCTGTTGAAATGCAGGTTCTTTCTCGACCTACTGTATTATGAAAAGACACCAACAACTCGACGGAGCTCGGGGGGTTTCTGTGCGGGTTTTTTTTGGTACATTCAATTCTAAAAAGCTGATGAATTATCTGACAAAGCTTGTTTGGAAAAGGTAGGTGAGTGAAAGCAGACTTAGGGCTGGTTCCATTAGATAAGGTGGTTTCAGGCACTGCTTGTTTCCATTTATTTAATAGTCTGTCAATGAGAGATTTACTGGTGTCCAATCCCACACACTCACACAGCAAGAGTTTTGCTGAGTCACACTGCTTATCCTTCATCCTTTCATGTCAAAATTTGCACAGTTCAGCTTCTGGCTGGTTGCTAATGAGCTTCACGTTCACAGACACCAAATGCTGGAGTAACTCAGCAAGACAGGCAGCATCTCTGGAGAGAAGGGCGGCACGGTGGCGCAGCGGTAGAGTTTGTGACTTACAGCGCCGGATACCCGTGTTCAATCCCGGCTACGGGTGGTGTCTGTACGGAGTTTGTACATTCTCCCCGTGACCGGTGTGGATTTTCTCCGAGATCATCGGTTTCCCCCCACACTCCTAACACATACAGGTTTGTAGGTTGATTAACTTGGTGTATGTGTAAAATTGTCCCTAGTGTGTGTAGGGGAGTGTTTGTGTGCAGCGATCGCTGGTCGGCGTGTACTCGGTGGGCCGAAGGGCCTGTTTCCGCGCTGTATCTCTAAACTAAACCAAAAGGAGAAATGGGCGAGGTATCGGGTCGAGACCCTTCTTCAGTCTTCATTCCTTCTCTCCAGAGATGCTGCCACTCCCGCTGAGTTACTCCAGCATTTGGTGTCTATTTTTGGTGCAAACCAGCATCTGCAGTTCCTTCCTACACAGCTTCATGTTCATGTCTCAGTGCTACTTTGGGGCATCTCTTCGCAACACTGGGTAAGTGGCAGCCATTTACTCCCATCAGGCCCTGCACAGCTCGTGTGTGTCGCCAAGTGAGCCACCAACATCACGCGTAAGTAAGTACGTTTATTGGCCAAGTATTCACATACAAGGAATTTGCCTTGGTGCTCCGCCCACAAATAACAACATGACATACAGTGACAGTTATGAATGACTCAAAAAACACTAAACATTAATAATAATAAACATTAATGATAAAACACCATTGATCAAGCATGTGAACCAACAAAATACCAGATCAAAGGGAGGCTACAGATTTTTGGTTGTTGAGTAGAGCGACTACTCGTGGATAAAAACAGTTTTTATGTCTGGCTGTGGCAGCTTTGACAATCCGGAGTCGCCTTCCAGAGGGAAGTGATTCAAAGAGTTTGTGGCTAGGGTGGGAGGGGTAAATGGGGAACAATTCAGTCCTGTCCAGTATTGAACATCTCCTGTGAAACTTAGTATCAGCATGTGTATTTCAACAATACTCAGAATAAAACTGTTTGATGCTGTAGAAGTCGGAGCCATGCAGACAGAAACAGGCACTTCGGCCCACCAAATCCATCTAGACCATCAAGCACACATTTACCCAAATTCTATGGTGATTTTAGTTTAGTTTAGTTTAGAGATTGAGCACGGAAACAGGCCCTTCGGCCCATCGAGTCCGCACCGACCAATGAAGCCCGCACATTAACACTACCCAACACTCAATAGGGACCATTTATACTTATACCAAGTCAATTAACCTACAAACCTGTACGTGTTTGGAGTGTGGGAGGAAACTGAAGATCTCGGAGAAAGCCCACGTGGTCACGGGGAGAACGTACAAACTCCGTACAGACAGCAACTGACGTTAGGATCGAACCCGTGTCTCCAGCGCTGCAAGCGCTGTAAGGCAGCAACTCTACCGCTGCGACACCGTGCCACCCATGTGATGCCATTTCAATTTCCCACATTCCCGTCAACATTGCCCACTCACCTACTCACCAAGTGTGATTTTTCAGTGCCCAGTTAACCTATAAGCCGGGACATCTTTAGGATGTTTGTGGAAACTGGAGCACCTGAGGGAAACCCAGACGGTCACAGGGAGAATGTGTAAACTCCACACAGATATGGCACCAGAGGTTGGAATTGAACCCAGGTTACTAGTGTTGTGAGGCAGCAGCTCTAATAGCTGTACCCACATGCCAACGAGTGAATGTGTGGGATTCATTCCTTCCTGGTGCTACATGGCTTCAGTTTCAGCTCCTGCATGCAGGAAGAATGCAAACGGTAAAAGGGAGCATTACACTCCCACCTGGTCCGATGTAGTCATGACTGCTCAGTATCTCCTCCTTCATGCCCTATCTGGCATCATTTGACACACCGGCCCCCCCTCCCATATCCAAGAATCTAGTCATCTGAGCCTCGTACATACTCATTGATCAAGTATCCGGTGGAGGCTGGTTCTCGGGACACTTTCAAGGGAGGGCTCTAAAAGATAGCGGAGTCAGAATATATGGGGAGAAGGCAGGAACGGGGTACTGATTGGGGATGATCAGCCATGATCACATTGAATGGCGGTGCTGGCTCGAAGGGCCGAATGGCCTACTCCTGCACCTATTGTCTATTGTCTATTGTCTATCCACATTGTCACCGAGTTCCAACACACCCGACTAGAAATTTCTCCTCATCTTTTTCCTAAATTGCTGAACATTGATTTTGAAGCCGGGGACCATGCGAGAGTGCAACATTTCAGGCTGCATCCTAACTAATCCATCTGAGAATTTGTTGCCAACCTCAGCTGCAACAATGATAGTGATGCAGTTAACGCCAAGCGACTGGCCGAGTTCCACTTTGGATTCAAGTTGGAAATGAGATAAATGGGAGGGCAAGAGCGCAGGGGGGTTGGAGTAGGCAGGAAGTCGTGAGATTAAAGAGTCATAGAGTGATACAGTGTGAAAACAGGCCCTTCTGCCCAACATGCCCACACCGGCCAACATGTCCCAGTTACACTAGTCCCACCTGCCCACGTTTGGTCCATAATCCTCCAAACCTGTCCTATCCATGTAGATTATTTAAGATAAATATATCTGGCTGTTTTAACTGTCAACATGATGCCACTGTCACAGACAGGAAGGGAGGCAGAGAACTGGAGGATTGAGGCATTGCTGAGAAAACCGAGTCTGGTCATCGGCAGTGATTGCAATCTGTGATGTCTCCGCCTACAGTGAAGGAGCCTCATTCAACTATGATTACTGCTTCTGGTCAAAGACTTCATAAGTTTTAGGTGCAGAATAAGGCCATTCGGCCCATCAAGTCAACTCTGCCATTCAATCATGACTGATCTATCTCTCCCTCTCAACACCAATCTCCTGCCTTCTCCCCATAACCCCTGACACCTTTGCTAACCAAGAATCTGTCAACCTCCGCCTCAAAAATATCCATTGACGTGTTGTGCTCATGAAACTGTGTAAAGCACTGGTGGTTTGGAAGACTTTCAGGACCAAGTGTAACCCATTCATGAGCAGTGGGCAAGAGCCTCGAGTCTAGACAACTGAGGTACAAGTGGCATTGGTGATGCAATCAACACCCAGGCACTAAAGTCATCAGGACATAAGGTCATAAGTGATCGGAGCAGGCACCACCCTCTGACTAAAGAAATTCCTCATCTCCTTCTTAAAGAATGTCCTTTAACTCTGAGGCTATGACCTCCAGTCCTAGACTCTCCCACTAGTGGAAACACCCTCTCCACATCCACTCTATCCAGGCCTTTCACTATTCGGTCGGTTTTTCAATGAGGTCCCACCCTCGTCCTTCTAAACTCCAGCGAGTACAGGCGCAGTGCCGTCAAACGCTCATCATATGTTCATAAGTCACCCACAGGCAAAATAACAGAAACAGTTCCATCCGCTGTGAACCAGCCAGCATGCAGCATGAACCGTCCCATGCACATGTTGTCCCACGGCTCAATGATCTAAACAGGTTCCAGGTCTGCCTCGCCCAGAATTCAGTACTCCCCCCCATTTAATCTTCGAGTGCAACTGTGATATTCAATCGTTGCGAGCCGTGCCTTGGGCTGCCCGGGCACAAAGCTGTGGAATTCCCACCCTAAATCACCCCACCTCTCATTCTTCTCCAAAGAGCTCGAGCAACGCAGCGGGTCAGACAGCATTGCTGGAGAACAGAAATAGTTGAGGTTTCGGGTCGAGACCCTTCCTCAATCTCATTCTCTTCTGTTGTTCCTTAAACCACCCTTTCTGACAGAACTTTTCAAAATAAGTCAATAATTGCTATTGCACTGCTTAAATTGAATCCCCACCTAAAGTATACGATCAACCCTCTGATGGCAAGTTGCTTTCATTTGGGATGTGCTGCCTGAAGGCGTGGAGAACGCAGATTCAATTCCTGGGCGTGCACATCTCTGAAGATCTTTCCTGGTCCGAGAACATATGATGCCATTATTAAGAAAGCACATCAGCGCCTCTACTTCCTGAGAAGATTACGGAGAGTCGGTTTGTCAAGGAGGACTCTCTCTAACTTCTACAGGTGCACAGTAGAGAGCATGCTGACCAGTTGCATCGTGGCTTGGTTCGGCAACTTGAGTGCCCTGGAGAGGAAAAGACTACAGAAAGTAGTAAACACTGCCCAGTCCATCATCGGCTCTGACCTCCCTTCCATCGAGGGGATCTATCACAGTCGCTGCCTCAAAAAAGGCTGGCAGCATCATCAAGGACCCACACCATCCTGGCCACACACTCATCTCCCTACTACCTTCAGGTAGAAGGTACAGGAGCCTGAAGACTGCAACGACCAGGTTCAGGAACAGCTACTTCCCCACAGCCATCAGGCTATTAAACCTGGCTCGGACATACACTGAACTTTATTAGCCAATACTGTTATTTGCACTTTATCAGTATACTTGACCATTGTGTATATATTTATAGAATGCCTTGTAGTAAATGCCTACTATGTTCTGTTGTGCTCAAGCAAAGCAAGAATTTCATTGTCCTACCAGGGACACATGACAATAAACTCACTTGACTTGACTTGACTTGACTTGAACTTTCAGTAAGTTATTGGATCAATACCTAAGAGAAAACAATTACAGGGCTAAGCAGCTGCAAATCTTGGCGATCGTTTCGCCGAACACCTCCGGTCGGTCCGCAATAACCAACCTGACCTCCCGGTGGCTCAGCACTTCAACTCCCCCTCCCATTCCGTATCTGACCTCTCTGTCCTGGGTCTCCTCCATGGCCACAGCGAGCAACACCGGAAATTGGAGGAAATGCACCTCATATTCCGCTTGGGCAGTCTACATCCTGGGGGCTTGAACATTGAATTCTCCCAATTCTGCTAGCCCTTGCTGTCCCCTCCCCTTCATCAGCCATCTGGTTGTCTCCTCCCTCCCCTAGCCCTCGGGGCTCCTCCTCCGCCTTTTTTCCTTTTTTCCTTTCTTCTCCCCACCCCCTATCAGTCTGAAGAAGGGTTTCGGCCCGAAACGTTGCTATTTCCTTCGCTCCATAGATGCTGCTGCACCCGCTGAGTTTCTCCAGCATTTTTGTCTACCTTCGATTTTCCAGCATCTGCAGTTCCTTCTTTAACACAGCTGCAAATCTAAATGAGTTGAACTGAAATGTTTAAAAAAGGGGACATAAACATACTACACACCTCCAAATGGCCCTGGGGAGATTTAAGAGCTCATTTGTAGACACTAGTAGGCATTTGTAAAAAACACTAGTGGAATGATAGTAGGGGATATCAATTAGCCTGGGAGACAATAATCGTAAAATATATGGATTCCGTAAAATGCCTAAATTTAATCCGAGAAATTGTTTTAATCAGCCCTACAAAACCGGTAGTAGGACAATTATTGATTTAGCTACAGAGAAAGATGCCGGGCGGGTGAAACAAGCAGTGGGAGAGGATTTATGGATAGTGGACCATCATATAGGTAGATTTAGCATGGTTATGGAAAAGGACAAGGAAAAATTGAAGGAAAGGTTCTTAATTGGGAATAAACTCATTTTAGTAGATTGAGAAATGATTTAACAAAAGTGAGTGAGAAGAGTTACTTGAAGGTAAATTTGTATTAATATTGGTTTATTATGGCATGTGTAAACAGATACACTGAAAACCAGTCAAATCATACGATACATGAGTAAAATCACGCCATGCACAAGTACAACAGGTAGTATGTCAACACAAAATGCAGGAGTAACTCAGCGGGACAGGCAGCATCCCTGGGGAGAGGAATGGGTGACCTTTCGGGTCGCGACCCTTCTTCAGACTGAAAAGTTACTCCAGCTTTTTGTGTCTATCTTCGTTTAAACCAGCATCTGCAGTTTCCTTCCTGCACAGATAGTATGTTAAATAAAAATACCAGAGTACAGAATATAGCGTTGCACACTACAGTGTTAGGGTTACAGGGAAAGGGAAGATTTTAAAAAGTGCAGGGGTGCAGTGAGATTGATTAAGAGATGGGGGACTACACCCTACACCCTTGGCTTGTGAGAGGACAGTTATGTAGTCTGAAAAGTATTGGAAGCAATTCTGAGGGGGCAGATATATGTAACTTTGTGTAACTTTCATAACAGCTCTGGGTCAGATGAAATTACTTGCTGTACAATATGGTACTCTGACACTGACGTTTAGTTGCGTTACCGCCTTCAGTAAAGGGTTTTCTGTAATAAAACTCGACCTCTTTGCTTATGCAGGTTAACAACATAAAAGAACCTACAGACCCTACAAGCATAAAACCTTCTTTCAAAATGGCACCCATCAATTAAACATTTGTTATGAAAGTCGCATCCATCTGACTTAATTAAAGTTGCGAAGGACAAAGCAAGAAGCGCCAATGAGGGCAGTGTATATGAAATAGTCAGCATTGATTACAGAAAACATGTCTAGCTGGTTCTAAGCACTATTACCAATGAACTCCACAGGGTAGTAGTCCGATCCTTTGGTATTATATAATTAACGATTCATGATTGAATGCAGAGGTCGTGATCAGAAAGTTCTTCTGGCCCTTGGCACACCACGTGCATGCTGACCATTTATCACCCATTTACACTGATCACATTGTATTCTCCCCAAACTCCCATCAGCTCCCCCCAGATTGCACCACTCCCCCTACACCCCATGGGCAATTAATAGTGGATGATTAATCCACCAAGCCGCACATCTTTGGGATGAGGGAAGAAACACGCGTGGTTACAGAGAGAACGTGCAACACGAACACCACCGGTGGTCGGAATCGAACTGGGTCACTGCGGGTGTGTGGCAGCACCTCAACCTGCTGTATCTCTCCGCTGCCCCATTCTTTAGGTTTCATGTCATTGAGAGATACAGCGTGGAAACAGGCCCTTCGGCCCACCGAGTCCGCACCGACCAGTGATTCCCCGCAAACGTACACTATCCTACACACACTAGGGACAATTTTACATTCATAGCAAACCAATTAACCTACAAACCCGCACGTCTTTGGAATGTGTGAGAAAACCGCCGATCACGGAGAACACCAACAAACTCCGTACAGACAAGCACCCGTTGTCAGGATCGAACCCCAGGTCTCTTCCGGTGTAGCTTTACCGCTGCGTCACCATGCCGCCCCCTGTTCTGTGAAAAGTGTGGTGGAGATGGACTGACTGGGTCGCTCTCTCAAAGAGCCTGCAAAGGCACATGGAGATGACCAGCACAACGATCTTAAAGTGTGTTTACTATTTATTCCGGGAAAACAAATAGTGTTTTGCCTGGCAACTGCTGCAAGAATATTAAAGAACTCCACATACCACCCATAAACAAACAAATCTCCTCACCCTCAGGAAACTGCGTTTTACAGTACATATGTTTACCATCAGGGATTTTTATATCACGGTAAAATACATCAAACTTGACAATAGCTCGATCCAGTTGGTATTGCTCTGTCCTTATACCCTTCCAACACAACTCAATGTTAATGAATAAAATCCCTGCCTAATTCAACATAAACAACTTTTGATTATACAAGCTGCGGTCATCCAGCCCAAACCTCACGTTCAATAACTTCAGATTTTAAGCAGGCTTTCAAAAAAGAATGCACGCTCTTTGGTTTTGTAAATAATGGCAGCAATTACTGAAGCACTGAAGTTACATTAATCCCTTTGTAAATCACTGGCTAAGCCCCGGCTGAATTACTGCGGCCATTTCTGGCTATCGCACGCTAAGCCGTGCAGAGAAGAAAATGAATGAAGAACCTCAGTTCTTGGGCGGCAGAGTGATGCAACGGGTAGAGCTGCAGCCTCATGGCGGCCGAGACCTGGGTTCGATCCTGACCTCGGCTGCTGTCTGTGTGGAGTTTGCATGTGTGACCGCTTGGGTTTCCCCCAGGTGCCCCAGTTTCCGCCTACATCCCAAAGATGTGTGGGTTTGCAGCAGGTACGTGCCGTCAGGGTAGGCAAGGTAGGCAGTGCCTACCCTGACTAAAATTATAAAATGGTCATTATTTTATATATATATATAAAATATATATAAAAATATATATAAAATATATATAAATGATCATAAATAGTAAAGGCACGGGAGAATTATGCTTCCCTAAGAGATCAATCTCTTAGGGAAGCATAATTCTCCCGTGCCTTTACCATTTATTATTCTCCCGTGCCTTTCATCCACAGTACATTTAAAACGCGGAAGTATGTGCTACTCGCGTGCCGTCGACGATGCTTCAAGCCATCAGTGGGAACGGTCTGTAAAGGCAGCTGAAATTCTGTCTTTTACACTGTGGACTGCGTGCATGTGCTGCACTGCGCACTTCGCATGCGCACCATCCTACTGCGAATGCGGATGTGCAAGTTCTTGGCGGGTTTTTCAAAGAATGGATAATGATTACCTGAAGAGTTTTTCGAAGCAAACTTATGAGGAAAAGACTAAAATAATTGAAAATGGCAGACCAACGCCGGAACTTAAAGAACTTCAACAGCGCAAAGGAACAAAAATAATTAGAACATTTAAAAGCTTGTTACAAAGAGAGAAGAATGGATTTCGTGTACAAATAATATGATAAGTAAACTTCTTTGAGCTATATGTTTTAAATACTTTATTAAGAGATAGGATCTATTGAAGACAAATTACTTAATTAAAAGTCGAGGGAACAATCTGCGCATGCGCGGTTTCCAAGCTTTTTTAAAGCCGACTGACAGCTCGCCGGGGAGAGAATAATCTGCGCATGCGTGGTTTTCAAGATTTTTAAAAGCCACTGCGTACCCTGACTAATTACTCACGGCACGTGCCTGATTTGCAGGTAAACTGGCCTCTGTAAAAAAAAATTGGCGTTACTGTGTAGGGGGGATGCAAAAGTGGAATAACTTGGAACTAGTGTGAACGGGTAATTGATGGTTTGTTGTGCACTTTGTAGGCCAAAGGCCGCTGTTTCCATGCTGTATCTCTAAAACAAACTGAACTAGAGACTTGGAGTGTTATTGTTCAACCAGAAATGGTCATGCCAGATTTAGTATAGGTGTTCAAACTGATCGGAAGTTTAAATGAGGAGCAGGGAGAAGTGTTATCAGTGCAGGAAGGAACTGCAGATGCTGGTTTTACACCGAAGATAATCACAAAATGCTGGAGTAACTCGCGGGTCAGGCAGCTTCTCTGGAGAGAAGGAGAAGGTGATGTTTGGGTTCGAGACCCTTCTTCAGACTGAGAGTCAGGAGAGAGAGAGAAACCGGAGATAGGAAAAGGTACAGAGCGGGGAGCAGTGAGAGAGGGTGTTGCTGAACAGCCGTCAAGAGAGAGGAGAACTTCTTCAAAAGTACCTTGAGGAATATTTTGCAGTGGACCAGACAAATTGTTTAGCAGTTTCATTTGGATCAATGCCTACAATTCACAGAGTGAGGTTGGCGAAAGAGAGGGAGAAGAAATCTGGTGTGTATTAAAGGGTGGAGGATGCCAATTCAATGGAACTTAATCTTATGCTTATAAAGAAACAGAGAAAAGGTGCATTGTGGTGCAGCGGCAGAGTTGCTGCCTTATAGTGCCAGGGACCCGGGTTCGATCCTGACTATGGGGCTGTCTGTACGGAGTTTGTACGTTCTCCCCGTGATCTGCGTGGGTTTTCTCCGGTTCTCTCCCACACTCCAAAGACGTGCAGGTTGAGGTAATGGGCTTCGGTACAGATTATAAATTGTCCCTAGTGATCAGAACTCCAGTGAATAACTCAGCCAGCTGAGGTTGCAAAGGTCAACGCTTTCATTTTGCACGGCCACAAAGCCCAATGCTCATTGCCCTTGCAAAGATGGAGGTAATGAGTTGCAGGGGAATGATACAGTGACGACAATATGGTCCAAGCCTCCTGCGTACCGTTGGAGCCCTTGAGAAAAGTGGACTATATTCCAACAGCAGCGTCATAGTGAGATACTGCTTAGAAAGAGCACTCGCAGCGAATCTGTACTGCCCATGAATCACTCATTTTACATCAATCCACCCAGAATAGTGAAAGGCTCGGATACAGTGGGCGTGGAGAGGATGTTTCCACTAGTGGGAGAGTCTAGGACTAGGGGCAATAGCCTTAGAATAAAGGACGTTCTTTCAGGAAGGAGATGAGGAGTTAATTTTTTTAGTCAGAGGGTGGTGAATTTGTGGAATTCTTTGCCACAGAAGGGCTGCGAAGGCCGTCAGTGGATATTTTAGGGCAGAGATAGATAGATTTTTGATTAGCACACCTGTCAGAGGTTATGGGGAGAAGGCAGGAGAATGGGGTTAGATCAGCTGTGATTGAATGGTGGAGTAGACTTGATGGGCTGAATGGCCTAATTCCTACTCCTATCACATGACCTTATTACCTTACAGTAGCCCGGCTGTCAGGGATTATGGGGAGGAGGCAGTAGAATGGGGTTAGGAGGGAGAGATAGATCAGCCATGATTGCATGGCAGGAGACTTGATGGGCTGAATGGCCTAATTCTGCTCCTATCACCTATGGCCTTATGAAGCAAATACCACTATCAAATCTGCAGTGGGGCAGTCACACAGTCCTGTACTTTCCAATTAAAAGTTGTAATTGTTATTGGTCAGTGAAATCACAGCTATATTAGTAATATATCCCATGATGACAGCCCATATATATCCTGTGATGAACTTATTCTCCCCACATTCTACCACTCACCTACACATGAGGAGTAGTTTACAGCAGCCCATTAATCTACCAACCCCGCAGGTCTTTGGGATGCGCGAGGAAGCCCCCTGTGGTCAAACGCACAACATGCAAACTCCCGGCAATACAGCAACTGAGATCAGGATTGAACCAAGGTCTCTGGCACTGTGAGGTAGCAGCTCTACCAGCTGCTCTGATATGTTAACTACATCTCCCTCCTGGTCTGGTATACGAGTATTTCCTCCAGTTTCTTTCTGTTTTTCAGGTTTCCAGCACACACCCTATTTTGCTTTTATTTTAATTTTGGAATTGGGTTTATTTTTGCTCTTTGGGGCAGCAAACATATTATGATGCATTGTGCAATACTGCAAGCAGAAGAATATTATAATACCTGTCTCTGTTTCATTTCATTAACTTTTCAATGCACACATGCAGTGACTGACAAATCTCCCCTCTGGCTCATGAAACACTGCCCTACACCACTGCATGAGTATCATAATGAGGTGGCATGGTGGCACAGCGGTAGAGTTGCTGCTTTACAGCACCTGCGACACAGGGTCGATCCTGGCTATGGGTGCTTGTCTGGATGGAGTTTGTACGTTCTCCCCGAGACCTGCGTGGGGTTATTCCGAGAACTCGGTTTTCCCCGAGAACTTCTGGTTTCCCTCATACTCTAAAGACGTACAGGTTTGTAGGTTATTTGGCTTGGTATAAATGTAAAAATTGTCCCTAGTGTTAATGTGCGGGGATCACTGGCCGGTGTTGACTCAGTGGGGCTGTTTCTGCACTGTTGGTTTCCGAGGTACATACATAAGTAAGCGAAATATATTCACTCTCAACCTTACTCACAACCATTTGATTTCTTGGGAGTGGTGTAAAAATGAATTGAAATCCGGAGAAATGTTGTGGGGATTCCCAGGAAAATCTTCCAGATCTTGCAGGAAAATAGGCAGCATAACCATTCGAAGGAAGCCAAAGACCAGCCGTTCACCTCGAGAAGTTTTCTGAGCGCCACCACGGACCACAGTTAGTATGGTCCTGCCAGCAAGTCAGCTGCTCCAGCCCACGTGCAACTCGCTCCCAAGTGTCCTGGATCCAAGTGTCAGGCTGCTGACTAGTTGGAGCAGTGTTGTCCCACAGCCCTGTCCAACACCCCTGAGTAAACCACACACCAGAAAATGCAAGTCCCAACTAAATGAAGACGTTTCTTTAAGAAAACATAGCAGACTCTGGCAAGTTTACTCCCGCTGCGAATGTGTTTGAATCAAATCCAAGAGATTCCTTGCTGCAACCTTCGAACGCACCTCGGAAGAGATCATGCTTCAACGTGTACTGATGTTTACATGAGAGAACAGCTACTCAAAGACACCTTCGTGTGGGGTTTCACTCCGCAACCTTCCACTTGAGGCAATTGGATTTAGGATGAGAGTGTTCATGCTAATTTTGCTGTCTGTCATAAGAAAGCGCAGGGAATTGCTTGGAACCCTGTCTCTTCAGCCATTATCTTTTTCACTTTAGACACTAAATGCTGGAGTAACTCAGCGGGACAGGCAGCATTTCTGGAGCGTCCACCGAGACTGAAGAGGGGTCTCGACCCGAAACGTCACCCATTCCTTCAGAGATGCTGCCTGTCCCGCTGAGTTACTCCAGCATTTAGTGTCGATCTTCGGTTTAAACCAGCATCTGCAGTTCTTCCGCTTTGGTGGGTTATCTACCCACGACTTTCACGGCAGATGACAAACCAACCTACCTGTTGCAATTTGCCATTAGTCTGTGAATATGACATATTAGTTAAGTCAGCATTAACTCTCAGAGACCTCTGTAATGCTGTAAAGGATATATCTCAGCTTATGTTTCCTGGACACAAACAGATGCTGAATGTAATGCATCCACATTCTGTATTAAGTATTGCTTATGGCATGTCTCAGGCTGTAGTTGATCCTGCATCGAACATATCCCAGACCACATCCTGAAAATAACATGCATCATGCCTGTGTGTTATTCTGTATCTAACAAATTCTCTCCCAGCTACAGATTCAGGGCTGCAGACAAAACTGAACCAAAAGGGCCACCTACACTTGCCAAGATTCAAGGAATATATTTGTCCCCACACAGATCCTCCTGCCTCCTCCAGCCTTCCTGTAACATTCTCCAGGTTCTGGCAGACTGAATTACAGCAGCCTGTAAAACTCCCGCTGACTCAACTCTCTGTCCCGTTTTCCAAATAAGAACAAATCTCAAGAGCTGATCGGAGAGAAATGTAATGTCGCCAATGTTTCACGTTCTGTCTCGCCAACAGATGGTGCACGGTATGTTCAGTTAGCGACAGTTCAGTTCAGTGCAGAATTAGGCCCTTCGGCACATCGAGTCCACACTGACCAGCGACCCCCCGCAAACTAACACTATCCTACACACACACATAGGGTCAATTTACGTTCATACCAAGCCAATTAACCTACAAACCGGTACGTCATTGGAGTCGGAAGAAAACCGAAGATCTCGGAGAAAACCCACGCAGGTCACGGGGGGAAAGTACAAAACAAGCTCCCGTAGTCAAGAACGAACCCGGGTCTCTGGCGCTGTAAGGCAACATCCCTACCGCTGCGCCACTGTGCTGCCAGGTATGCTGAAAGAAAAGCCAGGCACTCAAGCAGCACCGTCATGCCTGCATCTGGGCTGAGCCTACACCTTCCGAACCAGCCTGCGGGAATGGCCTCAGTACAGAGGCCCAACTGCTATGGTGGGGTGGGGAGAACAAAACCAGGAGACATAAACAGCTGAAAATCTCAGTGTGAATTTCCTTGCCCAGACTGTGGTGAGGATATGGAACTCACTACCGCACTGCATGTTTGAGGTGAAACTGTTGAAGAAAAGCTGGAGAAAAAGGACTGGCTGAAATGGTGGTTACAATATGCAGAAATCCTTCCATATCTCTGTGTCTCCCTCTCCCCCAACTCTCAGTCTGAAGAAGGGCCTTGACCCAAAAACGTCACCCATTCCTTTATCCAAGCAATGCTGCCTGTCCCCGCTGAGTTATTCCAGCATTTTGTGCCATTGCTACAATTTGCAGTTTTGCTTTCTATCATACACAACTATCAAAGCAGCATTAATTCTGGTTATTTAATATCCCAACCAGAGCATAGTTGAAATATAAAATGTTCAATATTTTTTATTATCCCAGGGAACTTCAGGAGGCTCCAGGTTGATGTGGAGTTGGAAGCCCGATAGAGGCCACACTAAGCTGCCAGAGGCACCAACAACACATTCATCCCAAAGAAAAGCCAACCAGAATGTGCAACCAAGAACCAAGAATACAAGATACACAAGGAATCAGGGATGCAGACCCAAGAAGTGTCTCTACCTGAAGCATTGACTACCCATTTCCTCCACAGATGCTGCCTGACCTGCTGAATAACTCCAGTACTTTGTGTTTTAACCAAGAATAAAAGTCCTTTTGTCACCTTTTTGCATCTTACGGTCACCTTCAATGACTGTGCCTTGATCCTGGCTGCATGTGTGGAGTTTGCACGCTCTCTGTGTGAACGGGTGCATGCTCCAAATTCCTCCCATGTCCCCGCCGATGTGCAGGGTGGTGGGTTTAGTTCCCACTGGCTAAGTGTTTCTAATGCATACGTGTGGAAGAATCTTGTGGGGAGGAATGGTGGAGTTGATGGGAATGTGGGGATTAGTGGATGGTGGAATGGGATTTGTGTCAATGGGTGCTGGAGGGCCGGCGTGGTCTGATTTGGGCCGCAGGGCCTGTTTCCACGCTCCCACTGTACACTTTCAGCACACCTCAAACACTCTACCACTGACACAGGACTTGTGTGATGCAGTCACCAGTAGCTGGAGATAGGTGCACCACTGCACCGTCAGCAGCAAGATTTTCTATAATGAACAATGAGATCAACGAGGAGATAAAAGCACATAGACCTGGAACTCTAACTTTGTTTTCCTCTTCACGCATGCTCCTGGACCTGCTGAACATTTTGAGCATTTATTCCGATCTCCAGCCACTGGAGGGTGCCACGGTGGCACAGCGGTAGAGTTGCTGCCTTACAGCGCCAAAGACCCGGGTTCGATCCCGACTATGGGTGCTGTCTGTAAGGAGTTAGTAACTTCTTCCCGTGACCGCGTTGGTTTCCTCTGAGATCTTCGGTTTCCGCCCACTCCAAAGACGTACAGGTTTGTAGGTTAATTGTCCCTAGTGTGCGTAGGATAGTGTTAATGTGCGGGGATCGCCAGTTGGTGTGGACTAGGTGGGCCGAATGGCCTGTTTCCTAGCCGTATCTCTAAAGTAAACTAAACACTGCAGTATTTTTTGTTTTACCATGAGACATACCTATTTGAGAGCTGCAAGTTCATAA
The DNA here is from genome assembly GCA_038087875.1 of Malacoraja senta. NCBI lineage: Eukaryota > Metazoa > Chordata > Chondrichthyes > Rajiformes > Rajidae > Malacoraja > Malacoraja senta. The sequence goes on along the minus strand of CM075978.1, from coordinate 58,858,331 downwards.
ATTCTAAGAGCAGAATTAGTCCATTCAGCCCATCAAGTCTACTCCGCCATTCAATCATGGCTGATATTTCTTTCTTTCTCTACCCCCATTCTCCTTCTTTCGCCCCATAACCCCTGACATCCTTCAGAAGCAAGAATCTGTCTATCCATCTTAAAATATGCATTGGACAGCCTCCACATCCGTCCGTGGCCAATGAATTCCACAGATTCACCACCCTCTGACTAAAGATATTCCTCACCTCCTTTCTAAACGTACCTCCTTTTCTTCTGAGGCTATGTCCTCTGGTCCTGGACTCTCCCACGAGTGGAAACATCCTCTTCCTCATTTACTTTATCCAGACCAGGCCAAGTTAAAGAAGGAGTCTTGCCCAGGCAAGAGAAACAACCTTACATGCTTTCATGATATCGCCACAACATCTCTTACAACTGCTTGAGTGAGGCAATGGAGATGTGGTTTCATATCTCATCGGTAGAAGACGACACCTTTGACAATGCAGTACTCTCTCAGCTCTGCACCTATACTCTGCAGTATGTGCTCTAATCTATCACATAAACCAGCTTCCTGGCCATTGCCTGCATCTATAATTCACACTGCCTTGAGAAAGCAGCCAACATAATCAAGGATCATTGATTGATGTATTGAAGAGAGAGTCAGATTTAGCTCTTCGGGCTAACGGAATCAAGGGATGCGGGGAGAAAGCAGGAACAGGGTACTGATTTTGGTCATGATCATGTCAAATGGCGGTGCTGACTCAAAGGGCCAAATGGCCTACTCCTGCACCTATTTTCTATGTTTCTATGTTTCACCTCAGTGAGAAGAGAATGCCATTTTACTTCGGAGTCACATGAGTGACTACGTGAAGAACCCCGCCAGTACGCCTGCGCGTCATTACGTCAGACGCCTTGACGCAAACGGACGTGAGGAGCAGAGCTCCTCGAGTGGATTTGTAGTTTTTCAACTACAAGGTAAGTAAAAACTTTTTTCAGGTTTTCCAGGTCCGTTTACTGTGGGTCTATGGGGATTTTTTCCACAGACGCCATGGAAAAAACGGACAGGGGGAAGAGGCGAGCGACACAGCCGACAGAAGTCGGGAAAGTCGGGAGTCCGCGGTTAGAGACCAACCGCCTCTAAACCCCGGTACAGTCGTCAGCGGTGAGCATAGCGACTGTGGACCTGGGGCTGGTGAAAACACTGTCAGCGCCTGTCGGGCAAAAGACACAGTTTAAATCCCAACGGCCCACGGAGGGAGTCCCAGGCAATGTAAGTAGCTCCAGGGCTAGATATTGCCCAAATAGAAAGCCTTTTACATAGGCTGTTGGAGCAAAGTTCACTCAGGGAGGAGTGTACTGAAAGCAAGCTGCTGGAAACAGCTCAAACAGCTCCTGGTACAGGGCTAGATACTGCTTTCGAGCATGTTGCCCAAATAGAAAGTCTTTTACATAGGCTGTTGGAGCAAAGTTCACTCAGGAAGGAGTGTACTGTAATCCAAGCTGCAGGAGCAGCTTAACAGCACCTGGCTCAGGGCTGATGGAATGCACCCTCAGGAAGAGGAGCGTGCTACGGGTCATGAGATTTCAGACCCCGACTCTGACGGTGAGGCTGTACAAGGCGATGAACGGCAGCTGCCAGATGTTCCACTCCTGGCAGTAGGATTCGCTGCCCCGTCAGGGTCAGGAGAGCCATTAGAAGAAGAACTGGCCTCCTTAATAAATTACTTGGTTTACCATTAGCTGGAACAGCAGGAAATGGATGAGACTGCAAGAAGTAACTGTGGGCAGCAGTGAATCAAATTATCTGGAATCAGTTGCAGAGAATATTAAAGCTGCTGGGTTCTGGAATAACTGCTTTTGCCAGAATAGCAGAAAAAAGCCAAGAGATGACGGAGTTGCATCAGGAAACACTGGGGTTGCTATGCAGCACCCACTTCGAGACAATTGTCTGAGGAAAAGTGTGATACGGCCTACTATGAATCCAAAATTCGCAGCACTCTGCAAACCAAGTAATATACAATTACCCAACTTACTCTTTGGAGAGGATCTCGGGAGACATATTAAAGAGTTGGAAGATGAAGCGAAAACAGGATTGATGAAGACATCAATGGTTGTGAAGTCTGTAAAGAGGAAGTATCCTTTCAGACGTCATACGGATCCTGGACCAAGTCGCTCATCAACGCAGGGACGTAGTTGGCGGCCTGCAGCAGGAGCAAGAACCAGTGGGCGTGCTTCCGGGAGAACCCAGGAATCTCAGGGTACTCAAATGACTCAAGAGGTAGGTGGACCTGGTTCTCATGAGAACATACTAACTGGATTAAGTCCAAAAGTTGGAGGCAGGTTACATTTCTTTTATAATAATTGGAAGAAAATTACTTCAGAATGTGGTAATCCTGAATCATATACAAGGATTTTGAATTGAATTCAATCCAAATTATGATTTGCCTGTTCAGCATGTTCCTAGCCGAACTCTGCACTTTGTACAAAAAGAAGTGATGGAGGTTCAGGTTGCACTTAAAACCCTATATAAAAAAGGGGTTATTGAAAAAATCAGTCTACCAAAGTCACCAATTTGTGTGAAATATATTCCCTCGATCAAAAAAGGATGGAGGATGTAGGATTATTCTAGATTTGACAAATCTGAATCCTTTTGTGCAATTTAGACATTTTAAATGGAAACATTTGTGACTGCCAAACAGCTTATTTCAGAAGCATGTTATATGGCAACTATAGACTTGAAAGATGCATATTATTCAGTGTCTGTTCATTCAGAAGATAGGAAGTATCTTAAATTTAAATGGATGAACCAGTTGTGGCAGTTCAAAGCTCTGCCTAATGGGTTAACATCTGCACCCAGAATATTCACAAAATTGTTAAAACCAATTCTGGGTTTGCTGAAAAGCCAGGGGCATGTACTCATGGCATATTTGGATGATGTCTTGATTATAGGAAAGACAAAACAGTCAACAGAAGCATCTGTTGCAGTTGTGAAATCAACTTTTGAAAATTTGGGGTTTCTAATTCATCCAAAGAAATCTAGGTTAACACCATGTACCTCTATTAGTTATTTGGGGTTTACAATTGATTCAGTCCAAATGAATATTACTTTGCCCAGGGAAAAAAGGGTGGATTTGATTAAAGATTGTAGTAATCTCCTAAACGAGCAAAAACCCTCAATTGGAGAGGATCTCGGGAGACATATTAAAGAGTTGGAAGATGAAGCGAAAACAGGATTGATGTACTGGGAAAATTAGTAGCAGCATTCCCAGCAGTTCAATTTGGACCATTACATTATCAACAGCTGCAGAGAATTAAAGAACAGGCACTGAGAAAGCATGTTGGTCATTTTTGATAGAACCATGCAACTAACAACAAATGCAGTTTCTGATCTGCAGTGGTGGATTCTACATGTCTCAAGCAGTTCCAGTAAAGTGCTGATTGAACAACCTTCCATGATATTACAAACTGATGCCAGTGCACTAGGATGGGGTGCAACTGACTTAACATCTAGCTGCGGAGGCAGATGGAATCAGGAAGAGTCATTGTTACTGCAGACATGGGGAATTAACTATTTGGAGCTTCTAGGATGTTTCTATGGGCTCCAAGCTTACTGTTCTAACACAACTAATAAGCATGTTCAAGTTCAAATTGATAACACAACAGCAGTTGCCTATATTAATCATATGGGTGGAATCAAGTCGGTGTCATGTGACAAAATGGTTAATCAAATTTGGTCTTGGTGTATTGAAAAGAATATTTGGATTTCAGCTATCCATCTAACAGGTAGAATGAATACGATAGCAGACACCAGGTCACGAAAGTTCCATGATAATAAACAACGGTTGTTGAATCAAGAGGTATTCAATGATATAGTAACCAGATTTGGAATGACCGACATCGACTTGAATCATCAGCTATCGAGATATGTCTCATGGAAACCAGATCCAGGAGCAGTGGCGATTGATGCTTTCTCGCTACATTGGGGTGGTATGTTTTCATATATATTTCCACCTTTCTGCCTCATAAGCCAATGTTTGCTTAAAATCAGGCAAGATGCTGCTTCATGGGTATTGGTAGTACCATATTGGCCTATACAGCCATGGTATCTGTTGATATTAGAATTAACAACACAAATGTTGATGAAAGTCCCAAAAAGGAGTAATTTATTGTTGTACTCTGTAACAGGGTAACAACATCCATTATACCATCGTTTGGATTTGTTGATTTGCAGGTTTTAAGAATGCCTTTTCTGGGACGAGGACTGTCTGAGCATACTGTGGACATGCTTACGGCAGCCGGGAGGAAGAGCACTCAAAAACAGTACCTTTCTTATATTAAGAAATGGGAAGAGTTCTGTGTACAAAAGAATGTGCAATAAAGTACTGCAGATATTTCAAATGTTTAGAATTTCTGTCAAAACTTTATTATGATGAAGGTCTGAGTTGTAATGCAATTAATTCAGCCAGAAGTGCATTGTCCTCATATTTGGTTCTGGATTCAGAAAGAAACTCAATTGGGTCACACCCAATTGTTTCCAGACTAATGAAAGGAATCTTTAATTCCAAACCACCGAAACCTAGGTACGTGACAATCTGGGATGTAAGTGTGGTACTGAAACTACTTCGTGAATGGTCATCAAGTGTGTCTTTACCTTTGGTCAAGCTCAGTATGAAAGTATTCATGCTTATGGCATGAGTGACAGCACAACGAGTGCAAACACTTGGAAAATTACAAAAAGACAGTATGGAAGTAACTGAAGACAAGGTTACATTCTATATCTATGACCTACTAAAGTAAATTAGGCCAGGTGTGACAGGATTTAAAATTATGCTAGCAGCATATCCAAATGATCCATGTCTCTGTATTAAGACATATTTATTAAAATACATTGAGGTCACAAAGAATTTGAGAATACGGAAACTGGGTTGTTGATCACACACAAGAAACCACACAAGAGAGTTTCAATACAGACTATTTCCAGATGGATAAAAGAAGTCTTAACAGCTGCTGGTATTAACACTTATGTTTTTACGTCTCACTCGCCTAGGGCAGCAGAAACGTCGGCGGCCAGGGCAAAAGACGGCCCCGTCGACCATATCCTCGCAGCCGCCGGGTGGTCCAATGAGTTGATGTTTCAACATTTTTACCATCGGCCTATTGTTAATGCGGGGTTGTTTGCAGAAACTATTTTAAGTTCTGTGTAAATTCCTCTGGTTTAAAGGGGATCTGATTCATTTCATTATTGAAATGAATTACTGCATTTGTGGTACAAATGTTATTATGAATGCATGATTGATTATTCTCGTTCCGAGTCAATCTATGCAGTGAGAAGCCGGGATTGATCCACGGCATGAAATCACAAAGCTTTAAAATCTTCACGTAGTCACTCACGTGACTCCGAAGTAAAATAGTAAGATTAAACGAGAACTTACCGAAGTTTGAAGTTTGATCTTTATTTTATGAGGAGTTACGTAGGTGATTACGTGCCCACCACGACCCTACCCTCTATCATAAAGGTCAGATGGAAGTTCTTGTATTACTCGTTTTATTATGAGACTATATTACTTCGGTTATTGTTTTTTGTGATTTCACACCGCTGCTTTGAAGATTGACGCGCAGGCGCACTGGCGGGGTTCTTCACGTAATCACCTACGTAACTCCTCATAAAATAAAGATCAAACTTCAAACTTAGGTAAGTTCTCGTTTAATCTTACTATTTATTGTCATTTAACACCAAGGTTCAACGAAATTTCGTTCCTGCAGTCATAACAGCAACAAAAAAAAACCCCACACAATTAACACAATTCCACACAAACATCCATCACAGTGAATCTCCAAACACCTCCTCACTGTGATGGAAGGCAAAAGTCTTATCTCTTCCCTGTTCTCTGTTCTTTATTCTTCTCCCGCAGTCAAGCAGTCAAACTGCTGCATCGAGCTGATCGAGGCTCTTGATGTTGGAGCCCCCATTCAGGCCGCGCCGGGCGATGCAAGGCCGCGCTCCAGGTCTTGATGTTGGAGTCCCCGATAACGCCAGCAAGTCCAGCGGCCATTTAAAGCCGTGCCGGGCGATGTTCGACCCTGCTCCAGGCCATCCTCAACCCCGCAACTCGGGCGAGAGAAGTTGCCGTTGCGGGAGCCCCGAAAAGCGGTCTCCCACCAGGGACCTGCGAGCTCCCGATGTTACCATCCACCAGGCCGGTGGCTGGAGCTTCCGAATCTCCGGGGTCGGGTAGCAGCCGCGCGCCACCACAGCTCTCCACGCTCCGAACTCGGTCAGCTCCGTGATGGTGAGTAGTCCGCAGGCTCCGCGACTGGAGCCCCAGGTCGCTCCGGATGGAGGCCGCTCCACGGTGCTAGGCCCCAACGACAACGGAGACTCGACAGGGAAAAGGTCGGGTCTCCCGTGCAGGGAAGAGATTTAAAAGTTTCCCCACCCACCCCCCACACATACCCAGCTAAAAAAAACACTATACACTACACTCAAACGAGACAAAAAAGTATTCCTGCTTCTCCCCTCTTCCATCAGCTTGAAAGTACATACCATCAGATTCAGGAACAGCTTCTTCCCCGCTGTCATCAGACAAATTAACTGTCCCCCAGAAAGACAGGGTGTGCTCCTGATCTTCCAACCTACCTCACTTAGAAATTGCATTCTTTTTATCTTCACTTTCTCTGCAACTGTGCTGCTACAACACTGTAACATCATATTCTATACTCTGGTAATTTCTCTTTGCACTACCTGTTGTACTTGTGCATGGCTTGGTTGTAGTCAACTATAATATGATTTGCCTGGATAGCTCAGAAACAAAGCTTTCCACTGTATCACAATACACGGGACATAATCAACCAATACCAGTAAGATGCAGACCACTCATGGCCCAAGTCTACTGGATCACAAAGGCCAGTCATGGTCCAATTTCACTCAACCTCTACACCAGGGGAGCAAGTACCGAGATGTAACAAGACCTCAACAGTGACTCAGCCTCAGTTGGTATGGTCCCCAGTAGATCACTCTGATGGTCTTTGACAAACAGTCGACAGACGGGGCCTTCTTCTTCTTATCGAATCCACACACAAGATTAGAAGTTGTTCAGCCAGAGCTGAAAGGGCCTGTCCCACATGGCCATCATTTACGCGACAGGCCGGTAGTGACTGACGCGCGACGATCGCGCGTGTCATCATGCGTCCACACAGCCGTCTGGAGCGCGTGACATCATTTGAAGATAGACACAAAATGCAAGAGTAACTCAGCGGGACTGGCAGCATCTCTGGAGAGAAGGAATGGATGATGTTTCGGGTCGAGACTCTTCTTCAGTCTGAAGAAGGGTCTCGACCCGAAACGTCACCCATTGCTTCTCTCCAGAGATGCTGCCGGTCCCGCTGAGTTACTCCAGCATTTTGTGTATATCTCCAATCGTCTTGGCCCCGCTCTGGTAGTAGGAGTGGGGGTTGATCCGGATCCGCAACGGCCGTGAGGCCCCAGGCCGAGCTCGGCGATCGTTTGCCTGCTTCTGCTGCTGTCAGAGGTGAGACGTTGCGCTGGGTCAGGGTCTTGGGCCTGTCCCACTTTGGCCGTCAGTTACGCGACAGGCCGGTGGCGTGCGAAGATTTCGTGCAGGACGAAGTCCACACTCCTCCACGCCACTCCACACTCCTCCACACCACTCCATGCACCCATCCCGCGCTACCCACATGCTAGCAGGTCGCGTAAATGGCGCACGAATGACGGCCAAGTGGGACAGGCCCTGAACACACTTCTTGGCATCTGCATACAATGGTGTCTGTCTTGTCACTTCTTGTGCTTCTTGTGCATGGTGGTGGAAAGATTGGTAGAAACAGGGCCGCGACGTGAACGCTCTTTCTTTGACACCACGGGGGCCTTCTGTCAATGCTGGATTGTATTTTTCTTTTAATAAATCTATTTTGAAATGTCTTTGATATTCATTACAATGATGCAGATATTATTTTTTAAGCCTATTAAAAACATTTACAACGCAATAAAAATTGTTTAAAAAAAAGTTCTCCTTGGCCGCAACACTTGGACCTGAGTGTCTTTCGCACAATTAGGAATGTTCCCCAAGGACATCACAGCAGAAGAAATTGTTCTGCTGTAGTCCTGATTACTCTCCAGATTAAACAGAGCAGTCAATGCACGGACACCAAGTATACCCAGTTAGTACCAAGAATATGTTTTGCAAGGAGATAGATAGATATTCTTGTTCATTTAAATGCCATGGAGAACATGGGAATATTAGGGTACAAAGGAACTGCAGATGCTGGTATATATCGAAGATAGACACAAAGTGCCGGAGTAACTCGGTGGGTTCGGCATTATCTCAGGAGAAAAAGGATGGGTCTGAAGAAGGGTCCCAACCCAAAACGTAACCCATCCTTTTCCTCACGAGATGCTGCCTGACCCGCGTGAGTTACTCCAGCACTTTGTGTCTATCCTGGGAATATTGTGTTGGGTTCGATCAGCCATGATCACAATGAATGGCAGAGCAGGATGGAAGGGCCAAATTTCCTACTCCTACATTTTATTTTCCTATGCTAGTTTAGCTCAGGGGAAGTTTATTGACATTCTTTAAGATCCTGTTGTGGGATCCTTTGCAACCACTTGCAAGGATGCATGGGGGCCTTGGAGTCAGCCATGCAGAAGGTGAGAACTACAGCAGTGCCCGGTACCTCAATGAGAATGCCGGCAAAGAGGAGAAGGAGGATGTTTATTCCTGAATGGAATTATTCCCTCCTTGGGTTCAAAGAGTCCAGCCACTGCCAAACCAATGAAGATCAGAGGGACTGAAGCTGCATCTCCTGTCTGTATTAGACGATTCCAGCCGTGGCAGTTGCCAGGACTACAACTCACCTGGGATCCTTGGTCGGAATGAGAGTGACCGCACCAGCACCACAAGGTGGCTTCTCTCTCCCGATCTGGGAATCCTCAACATCTCCCCGAGAGGCAAGGCCTGGAGCTTGTTGCACGGGTTTGGCACACACATTTTTTTTTTTTTTTGAAAATATTTTTTTATTGGAGATAAGTACACAACCTATTAACATCATTACAGTCTTACATTTTTAAATTGATAATATTATCAATTATTATTACCTTTTCTCCAATACCTTTTGCCTTTTAAAAAACAAACTAGATAGAACTAAAAAGATAGATGAAGTAAAGAAAGAAAAGAGAAAAAAAAAATAATAATAAAGAGAAAAATAGTTAAAGAGGAATGGAAACATTTATTAAAATAAAAAACTTAATTCGAGATATATTCGTACATTTCAGAGTATAGCATTTCATCCATTCTTTAGCCCGAGTATTAGTCAGGTTCCTGTCCTGAACCATTCTGACCCTTTAAATAATCAATAAAGGGAGACCATGTTCCAACGAATAATTCCTGTTTGTCCAACAGGGAAAATCTGATTCTTTCCACGTTTAAGGTCTCCGTCATTTCTATAATCCACATTTTGATTGTGGGGGACGTAGGGCCTTTCCAAAATTTTAGAATTAATTTTTTTCCTGTTATTATACTATAATCAATAAAGTTTCTTTGTGTTGTTGTAAATGTTTGATTTAATTCTAATGTTCCGAGTATTATTAATTTTGGATCCGGGTCCAATTGTTTGCTGGTCACTTTAGATATTATACTAAAAATATTTACCCAGAATTTTTTAATTTTTATACAGTTTACAAACATATGAGATAAGGTAGCTTCTAAATGTTGACATTTATCACATATAGGTGAGATATGTTGAAAGATTTTATGTAATTTTGTTTTTGAATAATGTAACCTATGTATTACTTTAAATTGTATTAAAGAATGTCTGGCATTTAATGAACATTGATGTATGTGTTGTAAACTTTCTTCCCAAGTATCTTTCGTTATTATTTGATTTAATTCTTTTTCCCATGTTTGTCTGTGTAAGTCCGTCGATGGAATGTCACTGTCTAATAAGATATTATATATATAAGATATAAATTTTTCTGTATTAGGATGTTTATTCCAACATTCGTCAAGAATTTCTGAATTTCTAATTCGAAAATTTTGAGTATTCGATTTTACATAATCTCTGAGTTGAAGATATCTGAAATAATCATTTCCTCGGAGTCCATAAGTCTGTTGCAACTCCTGAAATGTCAGAAAAGTGCCTTCCTTGTAAAGTTGTCCCATATTTTTAATTCCATAATTCTTCCATTGTGTAAAACCCCTGTCCAACCATGAGGGCTTAAACAAAGGGTTATTCACAATTGGGAGAAAAAGTGATAAATTATCTAATTTTAATGTCTTTTTTAATTGTTTCCAAATTCGTATGGCACTAAATATTATAGGGTTTTCCCTATAAATTTTTTTGTTTAATTTAGATGTAGCAAATAATATCGAACCGATATCAAAAGGCAAACAATCTTCCTTTTCCATTTTTAACCAATCTGGTTGTTGATCTATTTCTTCCAACCAGAAATTCATATTTTTAATATTAACTGCCCAAAAATAAAACAGAAAGTTGGGTAGAACCAAGCCTCCATTTATTTTTGATTTACACAAATGTCTTTTATTTATCCTATGATTCATATAATAGGATATTAACAACCTTTGGTTTGTTAATATTCTAGCCGTAGGATTTGTATATAACAGTTTTATCCATGTGCAGAATTTCTCCCCTAGCTGCATATTTTCCATCACCGAAAATAAATAAGACCATTCAACCTGATCAAATGCTTTTTCAGCGTCAAGTGAGATTATTGCTAGATCTTCATGAATAATTCTCTTAGAATAAATAATATTAAATAATCTTCTTAGATTATAATATGAGTACCGTTTCTGAATAAAGCCTGTTTGATCAGGGTGTATTAATTTATTCATCACTGTACTTAATCTATGCGCTAGTATTTTAGTTAATATTTTCTGATCTGTATTTAAAAGTGCGATTGCTCTATATGATCCCGGATCTTCCGGATCTTTATCAGCTTTAGGAATAAGTGTTATTATAGATTCATTTAAAGTATCTGGAAGTTTCTGTTGAGTATAGATATGCTCATACAGCCTTTGTAAACGTGGGCAGAGCAAGTCATAAATTTTTTAATAAAATTCAGAGCCTAAACCATCTGGTCCTACTGCTTTACCATTTTTTAAAGAGCCAATAGACTCCTCAATATCCTTTATCGTAATCTCCCTTTCTATTAATTCTCTATCGTTTGAATCTAAACCTTTTAAATTACATTTTAGTAAAAAATCTGCTATTCCTTCTGATTGTGCTACAGTTTTAGTTGAATAAAGGTTATGATAGTATTGGAGAAATCTTTCATTTATGTCCTTGGGCATTTTTAATAATTCTCCTGTCTCTGTTCTAATTTTATGAATTATTTTTTCCCCTTCTATTTTTCGTAACTGACGTGCTAATAGTTTTTGTGGTTTGTCTCCAAATTCAAAATGTAATTGTTTGGTTTTTTGATAAAGTTTTATTACTTGTTCTGAATACATTTTTTTTAATTTATATTTCAATACAGCAATTTTATTATGTTTTAAAATAGATGTCATTCTCGCATTTTCTATATCTAGTTGCTTGATTTCCCTTTCCAATGTTTGTTGTTTAATCCTGTTCTCTTTATTATAAAATACTTGAGCAGAAATTAATGTACCTCGAACAAACGCTTTAAACGTTTCCCACATAAGAGAAGTAGGTGTGTCAGGGTTGTCATTTACCTCAAAAAATATTTGAATCTGTTTAATAATATATTCCTGGCATGATCTTTCATTCAAAATTTGTGGGTTAAATCTCCAATATGTTTGTTTCTCGGACATTCCATTTAATTTAATCATGAATGTTACAGGTGCGTGATCTGAGATTATAATATTATGATATTTTGAGTTATAAGTAAATGGGATAAACGCGGAGTCAACTAAAAAATAATCTATTCTTGAGTATGTTTTGTGTACTGGTGAGTAAAATGAATATTAACGTCCAGTTGGATTTTCTATTCTCCAGACATCCTTAATATTAGTGGTATTAATAAATGAATTTAGAAATACACTTGATTGAGATTTTACTTTTTTTTGCCTTGATGATCTATCTAAGTATGAATCTAATGTACAATTGAAGTCTCCTCCAATTATTAATTTATATTGTGTAAATTCAGGAATTTTATTAAATGTTTTATTAAAAAACATAGGATTATCAAAATTAGGCCCATATACATTAAGAAGAATCACTTTTTCTCCATTTAACTCTCCAACTAATATAATATATCTACCATCAATATCCGCTATTGTTGATGAATTCGTAAAAGGTATTCCTTTACGAATTAATATTGCAACTCCTCTGGACTTATGGGAAAAAGAGGAATGATATGATTCAGCGATCCACTTAGCTTTAAGTCTATGTTGAGATTCCTTTTTAAGGTGTGTTTCTTGAAGGAATATTATATCTGTTTTGATTAAATTTAGATGTGCCAAAACTTTACCTCTCTTAATTGGTTCATTGATTCCCTTGACATTCCAACTACAAAATGTTATTCCCTGACCCCCTCTTGTCATATTAACATCTTGCATATTGTTTCTAAGGTGGTCTATAACCGAGCAGAAGGTGCAACACATAAAACCTGACCCTGCTCCCGAACCTCAAATAGATGAATTTAAAATCATATACATCGCTCTTCCGAACACATCTCCTTGTATTAGTCTTGTTTTTCCATTCAAACATTAAGTTATAAAAATATTTAAAGTGAAAAAAGTGATAGAATTGGTTAGTATAGGGTGAAAGAAAAAAAACTACATCTACAATTAGTGTAGTTAATGATAGCCACACTAACGTGGCTAGAATTCTAAAGACTTCCGTAGCCTTTGTAAAAAAAAATTCCCAGCTCCGTGCCCGAAAAAAAAAAAAGATTATTTCTAACAATCAAATAACTTCTTTGGGAGTAACAAACATATATACATACCCATACATACACACACACATACATACACATATATATATATATATATATATATATATATATATATATATATATATATATATATACCCATATGCATACATACATAAGCACGTATCCCTGCAGAAAAGTCCGAGAACAGCATAAATTCACAACGTTATTATTCTCTACATATCATATTAATATCTTCGCTAAATCTATAAATTTAATTTTAAATTGAAAAATAAAGAGAAAAACCGTCAAACCTTATTATGACGTAGGCTGAATTACCTCTTGCATATCTTCCTATATAATATAAGTATGTAATTCATTTCTACGTTAACCAAAGACTGTTAGTTATTAATCATTGTTATCAATCAAACCCAGTATTAAATTTTTATGAGTAATATAAATGTTAATAATTTTAGTAGTAATATAGATATTTAATAAGTATTAGTTGTTACATATATAGTTAGATATGAATATACAGATAATAATAGTGATTAATAAAAATTAAAAAAAAATAAAAAAACACAGTTTTCTCCAAAGTCCACCGTCCATTTCGGTTTTCGAATGGCACACACATTTTGTCATGGTTTAAGAGTTGTTATTCACTCACATGCACAGAGTGCCAACACAGAGTGTTCATCCGATTGCTTGAACTGCTCTGATCTGAACGAGCGGCACATTCTCCCTCCCACACCGGCAGAAGAAGCAGCAGGACGAACACGACACTCCAGTGGAAAAGGAAGGAAGCTATCAGAATACAATTTTGGAACCTCTCCTTAATGCATTAACTCTCTAGCTGTTCTGCAAACCAGCAGGTTGCCCCCTCCCCTTCTTCAGCCTGTGCTGATATTAGCTTGGAGGAGATTGTACTTCCTTATCTATGTATCTCATTGTCCCCTGACATCAATCTGAAGAAGGGCCTCGACCCGAAACTACCCCGTTCCTTCTCTCCAGAGATGCTGCCTGTCCCGCTGAGTTACTCCAGCATTTTGTGTCTATCTTTAGTTTATTAGTCAGTTTAGTTTATTGTCACGTGTACCGAGGTACAGTGAAAACCTTTTTGTTGTGTGCTAACCAGTCAGCAAAAAAAAGAGAATACATGATTACAATCGATCCATTTACAGTGTATGGAAAAATAATAACGTTTAGTGCAAGTTAAAGCCAGCTGAGTCGGGTCAAGGATAGTCCGAGGGACATCAAAGAGGTAGATAGTAGTTCAGCACTGCTCTCAGCTGATTGTATATGCCCTCGGTGAGAGAGTATCCTGCATGGTCCAGTGTCCCCAGCTGCACTGGGGAAATGCTTGCACTATCCAGACGGTCAAAGTGCAGTCTTGGGTTAAGGTCACATGGAGTAGCAGGGTTTACTTTCATTCAAAAGTAATGTATAAATATTGCCTTGGCAAATGAAATTCCTCGTATGTTGCAAAACATACTTGGCTAATAAAGTATTATTGTGATTGTGATTGTGATTATGTCATGGTACTTCCCCCCCACCCCCCCTCCCCCTCCCATTTCCCTCATTCTTCAGCCCACAGGCCTGTATGTGCCTGATTGTGCACGTCTAATTCCCCAGTTTCTCCATCCCTATAATTCTGGACTCACTGACTTAATCAATCTACGTTGGCCTTCCTTTCCGCTAACCAGGTAATAAATCTGAAGAAATGTCACCCATTCCTTCTCTCCAGAGATGCTGCCTGTCCCACTGAGTTACTCCAGCATTTTGTGTCTATCTTCGGTTTAAACCAGCATCTGCAGCTCCTTCTTACACAGATAAGTTACACTATTCTTTGACTAAACTTCCACAGCTTTTTTGCCTCCTTTAAGAAACTGGACAAGTGCTTCATCAGTTGCCAACAACTCCTCTTGTGTCGAAGTGTTAAATTATATTTGCCTAGATTGTTTTCTCCTGATAAACCTTATAATAATTTATGATGTTAAATATAATGCATGAACACAAGTTGAGGGCCTCAGTTATATTATTTGAACTCCTGCACCAGTAACGACCTGGATCCACTTCAATTCACCTACGGCCACAGCAGAACAACAGCGGATGCGATTTTGCTGGCTCTTCAATCTTTGAATCTGGACAACAGGCCAATCTGGACAATCTGGACAACAGGCCAATATTCGTCAGTCTGTTGTTCATCAACCACAGGGTGGCACGGTGGCGCAGCGATAGAGCTACTGCATCACAATGCCAGAGATCTGGGTTCAATCCCGACTAGGTGCGCTTGTCTGTTCGGAGTTTGTACACTCGCCCCGTGAGCTGCGAGACCTTCGGTTTCCTCCCACACTCCAAAGACGCACAGGTTTGTAGGTTAATTGGCTTGGTGTAAATGTAAAATTGTCCCTAGTGTGTGCAGGGTAGCGTTAATATGCGGCGATCGCTGGTCCTATGCTACTGAATCCTCAACGTCCCGATCGGCCGACCTCAATCAATATAGATGGTCAACACCACCACCTCCACACTCACTACCAGCACAGGGGCACCTCAGGACTGCGTGCTCACTTCCTTGCCCTGCTCTTCTCTCGATGCCGACAAATGTGTAGTGATGCACAGCTCCAATACCATCTTTAAATTCATCAGTAGTGCCACAGATGTTGGACGAAGAATGGGTAACAATGAGTCGGAGAAGAGAAGGGCGATCGATAATCTGCTTGAGTGGAAATGTCTCCACTTTAGCAACTTCAAGGAGCTGATTGTTGACTCCTGGGAGGGAAGACCAAGGAACCATGCTCTGGAAACTGCCCGGTTGCTAAACACTTTAACTCCCCCTCCGATTCCCATACTAACCTTTCTGACCTGGGCCCCCTCCACTGTCAGAGTGTGACCCAACGCAAATTGGAGGAACAGTATCTCATATTTCGCTTGGGCAGCTTACATCCCAGCGATATGAATATTGACTTCTCTAACCTCAAGTAACCCTTGCTTTCCCTCTCTCTCCATCCTTCCCCCACCCTAGTTCTCTGGCCAGGTTGACTGTCCTCCTGATTACATTACATCTCTGTATGCTTCATTGTCACCTTCTCCTAGCTAACAATGATCTATTCTACATGATCCTTGATCTCAACCCACTTTGATGTCTCATTTTCACACCTTACACTTCCTTATGTCTGTGTCTCCCTCTCCCCTGACTCTGAGTCTGAAGAAGGGTCTCGACCCGAAACGTCACCCATTCCTTCTCTCCAGAGATGCTGCCAGTCCCGCTGAGTTACTCTTAGCATTTTGCGGCAATCTCTGGTGACAGGAAGGTTGTGGAGAAACACCATCTTCAATTACATTGTGTACACATCCATAATGATCTGTTCTGGGTGATCAATACAAACGCAAAGAAAGCGCACCAACACCTCGACTTGCTCAGCAGTTTGAGGAGATTTGGCATTTGTCAATGTACTCTATTGAACCTTTACAGCTGTACAGCACAGAACATAGTGAAATGCTTGCATCGCGGCCTGCTATAGAAATTCAAACGTTCAAGGAGGTTCAAGAATGTAGGAGGCTGCAGAGAGTGGTGGACAATGCCCGGTCCATCACGGGTACGGACCTCCCCACCAATGAAGTGATCTAACGGAAGGCCCACACTACCATGGCCATGCCCTCTTCTCTTTGGGAAGATGGTAAAGGAGCCTGAGAACCGTTACCTCCAGGTTCAAGAATTCCCATCAACTATCTGGCTCTTGAACCACAATGCACAACCCTATCTCAGCATTGAACCACTACAGACTTTACGCTGTTACGACTGCTCGGTGTTCTTCATCTTCTATGCTCCCATGCTCTAGTTGGAATAATTGATAATTTAATGTATATGCATTGTTAGTGCAGTGAACTTAAACATCTAGCTGCAGCAACTTAGAATTTCATCGCTCCGCTTCCGATCCAGTACCTGTGACAATTGAACTCTTTAGACTTTTGAAAGTGGCGATCATGCCTGCATGCACCAAATAAAGCAGAGATAGATAGATTCTTTATTATTACGGGTGCCAGGGGTTATGGGGAGAAGGGAGGAGAACGGGGTTTGGAGGGAGAGAGAGATCAGCCATGGTTGAATGGTGGAGTAGACTTGATGGGCCAAATGGCCTAATTCTACTCATATCACTTATAACCTTATGACCTTAAAAACTAACCGTGAACTTCCCAGAATTAGTATCTGTTACAGGTTGCACCCAAGTCAAAATTGGTGTTGGACAAGAGGTATACACTTATTGGAGCAAGGCATTTTCCATGGTGGTTGTGCAAATGAGGTATGAAAAGAGCCTGCTATGCCCTCAAAATAAAACCTGCTGCTGTCATTAGCTCTGTGGATCAGCCAGAAACTCTAGCCTCGGAGATAAAAGTTTGTAAATTTGATTCCCAGTCCCGAGTCTCACACGTAGAATAGTAGAAGTAGAGATGGTTGAAAACTTAAAATTCCTAGGAGTCAATATCACCAACAATTTCTCCTGGACCACCCATATTGAAGTAATGACCAAGAAAGCAACGAAAACCAATGCCTCAACTTCCTTAGCATGCTTAGGAAGTTTGGCATGTCCCCTACAACTCTCACCAACTTCTACAGATGCACCATAGGAAGCATTTTATCAGGATGCGTCACAGCTTGATTTGGGAACAGCTCCATCCGAGACCACAAGTAATTACAGCGAATTGTGGACGTAGCCCAGACCATCACACAAACCAACCATTCTATTAACTCCATTTATACCTCACGCTGCCTCGGCAAGGCCAGCAGCATAATCAAGGACGAGTCGTACCCTGGCCACTCCCTCTTCTCCCCTCTCCCGTCAGGTAAAAGGTATAGAAGTGTGAAAATGTACACCTCCAGCTTCAGGGACAGATTCATCCCAGCTTTTATCAGGCAACTGAATCATGGTACCACAACCAGAGAGCAGTGCTGAACTACTATCTACCTCATTGGTGACCCTCGGACTATCCTTGATCGGACTTTGCTGACTTTACCTTGCACTAAACGTTATTCTCTTATCATGTATCTGTACACTGTAAATGGCTCGATTGTAATCATGTATTGTCTTTCCACGGACTGGTTAGCACGCAACAAAAGCTTTTCACTGTACCTTGGTACACGTGACAATAAACTAAACTGAACAGGACTGAACTAAAAATCTAACCCAAAGCAGGTTGTACAGAATACAACCCCACCGGAGATGGCAGGTGAGAAGTTGAACCGGGGCCACAGCTGCCCGTAAGTGGGTATAAGAGATGTGATCAAAGGTACTTGACTAAACAGCTAGGGGGTGGTGAGTATTCCCAGCAGCTTTATCTTTCAATCGTTACTGCAAAACCGATTACCTGATCATTATCACGTTACTGATGGGAAGGGATGTGGTGTGCAAGTTGGCTGTGGTGTTTCCTACTCTACAACAGACGTCTTGCTTCACAAAGCAATCCAAAAGCAAAAGGGCTTAAAGTGAGTTTTTTCTGGCACTGAGACTGTTAACGGTGTTGTGGAAATGTAATCTACTTCTTTCAATGAAACAGAAATACAAGTCATCAATGGCATTAGTGTCTCATTGCCTGCAACTGTGTACGAATTGAACACCTCAGGAACGAACAATACCAAAGGCAAGCAGGTTAAGCCCCTGTCCCACTTACATGTCCTTGGCACGCTAATTACGCGACCTCGTGGTCGCATTGAGGCGCGACGGTCCCACGAAGGTCGCTCGCGATTTCATGCGCCCGCACAGCCGTCTGGAGCGCGTGACGTCATTTGAAGATAGACACACAATGCTGGAGTAACTCAGCGGGACCGGCAGCATCTTTGGAGAGAAGGAATGGGTGACATTGCATGTCGAGACTCTTCTTCAGTCTGAAAGAAGGGTCTTGACCCGAAACGTCATCCATTCCTTCTCTCCAGAGATGCTGCCGGTCCCGCTGAGTTTTACTCCAGCACTTGGTCTATCTTCAATTTTCTTGGCCCCGCTCTGGGAGTAGAAGTGGGGGCGGATCCGGACCGCAACGGCCGTGAGCCCCAGGCCGAGCTCGGCGATCGTTTGCCTGCTTCTGCTGCTGTTGGAGGTGAGACGTTGCGTCGCGCCAGTGTCTTGGGCCTGTCCCACTTTGGCCGTCAGTTACGCGACAGGCCGGTGGCGTGCGAAGATTTTGTTCACAAAATTTCGGAGCGCCGTGCGATATCGCGCACAACTACATACCCCTCCGCGCTTCTCAGTGGGACCGGCCCCACGCGGCCACACTATGCCCGTGCACCTCAACGCGACGACAAGGTCGCGTAATTTGCGTGCCAAGGACACGTAAGTGGGACAGGCCCTTTAGTGTGTATGTTTGCCTCAGCAAATGGCCTTAATGTGCATCGACATAAAATGCTGGAGTAACTCAGCGGGACAGTCAGCATCTCTGGAGAGAAGGTATGGGTGACGTTTTGGGTCGAGACCCTGCAAAGCCTCCAACGTATTGTTCCCCAGCCCCGCAAGGTTCGGTTTTATCTTCTCCCCAAAATCCATAATCACAACTGCCCTGAAAGACCCATTGTTTCTGCCTGCTCCTGCCCCACTGAAATGATTTCCACGCACCTCGACTGCATCCTATCCCCCCTAGTCCAATCTCTCCCGACCTATGTCCAAGATACCTCACACACACTTTATCTCTTTAATGACTTCCGCTGTCCAAGCCCCCACTCCCTCATCTTTACTATTCCGCCCGCAGGCCTTAATGTGCGGGTGAGTGAAGTAGAAGTGGGAGAATCTGGAAGGGGATGATCAAACAGGACACAGTTGACAGGAATGTGGGGAAACAGGATTAGTGTAGGATTGTTCAGCACAGACTGGGTAAACTGAGAGGCCTATACAACTATAATTTACAACTCTAATACAAAGCAAATGATCAAATTACAAAGATTATAGAATCACAAAATAGAAAGATTAAATGAGAACTTACCGTTTGAAGTTTGATCTTTATTTTATGAGAAGTTGAAGTGAGGGATTACGTGAAGAGCCCGCCAGCCCGCATGCGCGTCAATCTTCAAAGTAGCTGTATGAAACCACAGAATAGTTGCTGACCTAAGCTATAGGAAGATTAACGAGCTAAGAACTACCGAATGATCTTTATGAGAATAGGGTTGGGAGTGGAGGGCACGTAATCCCTCACTTCAACTTCTCATAAAATAAAGATCAAACTTCAAACGGTAAGTTCTCGTTTAATCTTTCTATTTTATTTCGAAGTCACGTGAGTGACTACGTGAAGATTTCAAAGCTCTGTGATTTCATGCAGTGACACAATCTGTGTGTGAAACACTTAAACAGATAAACCATTAATGATAGGAAAAAACATGAGTTATTAATATTATGATGCTAACTTGCATACATGGCCATTGTTCTTAACTGGACCGTAGTCCCAATAGACTGTTGAGTTAGACAATAACTCATGCAACACTGTGCATAATTCTATCTGCAAATATCCAGACATATTCCACCAAATTTTATAATTTATTACTGCACTATGTAAACCTCATGCTGTATAATGAAAGGGAAATCCATTCTATTGGCTGCTAATGAGCCATCAGCAATATCTTGAGACTATTGAATAACAAAAGAACTATCTTTTATTTCATAGGTACCAGCAACTGAGTGCACTTGTATACCTAATGACATCCCCGATTTCTGCTCTTGTGGGTATGCTGTCATCCTCAAATGTACGCAATCCTGCTCATTTGCTTATGAGATTATTTCTATAACAAGCTACCCTAATGTCAGTTATGACGTAGAGACTAAGCCAGGGATTGAGTAAAGGCTGTGTTCTTTATGCTGAGATTAGTTGCTGAAAGCATAATCATCTTAAGATACTGGTCCCATTAGGAAAAATAGAGGAATATTTACATAACAATTTACTGATATACATCGCACACTACAATGAGTGTAGGCTATTAGAGTGGTCAAATAAAAGACACCCTGCATAACGTTAGAGAATAGTGGGTGAATAACCAATCATTTATGTCCCACTTATGGTACTAGAGAAATTGATAAAGCAGCACAAGCAATGTCAATTGTGCTATCACATAAAAGCTTCTCTAGGCTCAAACTGGAAGCCACACAAACCTCTGCTACTTCCGTTTAAAATTGACTCACATATGTTGTTCACAAGCTTCTCATACAATCGTGCAGAGCTAGCTGCCCGAGAAGACAGGCTGCCCCAGCCATCACTCGTGACTGAGTAAATAAAAGTTGCTTCAGCCGCCTACCATGGCGTGATTGAATAGGCAAATTGGTACTGTTAAATTTCATGTTGCCTCATTTGTAATATCGCAAAAGATGTCTACCGACAACCCATACGTTTTATCAGCTGCAATTTTTTCATATTACCTAAAACTCGATGACACAATATCCTTTAATCTGAGAAGGGCAGCATAGGCTTACACCACTAGCTTTGTTATTAAAACAGCAGAATCTGTGCCTTATGTGTATAGATATAACAGAGTATGCAACTACCAGATTGATTCTCTGAGTCAGTTAAATTGCAGAAACCCAATCATCCATCTTAAACTGGGTAAACCCCTAATCCGATTAGCCAAATGCTAACCCGATTCGGCCTGCACCATATTTCTGTAATCTTGAGAAGTATCAGAAATATACCCCTCTAGTCCTTGGCCAGACCACTCATCCTCGGATGAGCTGTCACTGATTGAACCCCTGTTCCTTTATTGATCCTACGGATGGAATTTTTTTTGGCTTTCCTACCCGCGGAAGATGCATTATCTAGTTATTCATACATATCGCTGATAACATATAATCAGCAGCTAATGACTAGAGCTGAAACCACAGTCTCCCTTAGGTGTGGGAATACGAGTTCCCTGTCAACTCTTGACTAAGAGTCACCACGAATACTCAGCGTTTTCCTTCAGAGTGGAAATAGTATAATGCAAGGCTGAATCAGGAATTATCTCGCAGTCCTTTGACTGAAACCACATGTCTAAGTCGCTAGAGTGCACAACACAATCTCTTCGACCTGCCACTCAATCAGGAATACTGGTATTGAGAGTCTATGGATTATTATAAATCCATTGTTGATTCACAACATGAACCTGCAGGTCAGATAAAATTATATTATATGCCAGACGAGCTTCCTGCTGGTAACTACCTGTCCCAGAGAGGATGGCAATGATGATTCCAATGAACCAGCAATTCTACTAACTGAGGAGAAATAAACCATATGTTGAGAAAAACTTCAACTACTTTATTCTATTGAGCCGTCTGATAACCTCAATCACAGCTGATGAAGCAGTGCTTCCCTGATCACTCTGACCCCTATGGCCAGCCAGTTCCATGATGGTCTACCCTGATCCAGGGTAACTAAACTGTTCCTACTTGGAACTTACAGAGCTTACTATGCAAGGCACCCTGCCAATGTCTCTGCATCAACCTGATCTATCCCAGAGACAGTGAAACCGACTAGACAGCCCATGCTGGCAGTAAACCCGACCTGGGCCAACAGACTGCTCCATTTCGGAGTTTACGGAGGTTAATAACGAGACCTTACTTACCAGCGTCTCTAACCCCGGGTCGATTTTCTTTGTTGGAGCTTCAGCGAAGTTCCATTTGCAGACCCTGTCTATCATGCTTGTCATTTCTGTTAGATAGCTGATGCCGCTGGCCAACTCCTCTTGTAGTGACTTGTCCGTCCCCGAGGGAACAGCAAATTTAGTGGCAAGAGCAGGCAGCTCTTCCTTATGCGATTGTCGCACATCATGCATTAAAGCATGGGATTCAGGCACATAGTCATGTTCGGGGTCATGTTTGGAGTCAGTCCATACTGATCTCTGACACTCTCTTAGAGTGGGAGAAATATTGCACCCTGAAGCAGGCGTTGCCATATGCGTATGCCTCGGACTGCCTGTGCATGTTTCCATAACACAGAGCATATTTTGTGACACCATCTTCGATAGTCTTTCGGGTGGGAGGAATATACCAACCCTGAAACCAGGGGCAGCTACAGGCATATGACTTGAACTCCGTAATACGGAGCATAAAATATGGCACCATCTCCATCACTTCATACATCTGAGTGGGAGGACTTATGCAACCCTGAACTAGGAGCTGCCTCAGGCATGTGTGCATATATAGTTTGGCACCATCTCCATCACTCCGTTCATCCGAGTGGGAGGAATATTGCAACCCTGAACCAGGAGCTGCTTCAGGCATATGTGCATATATAGTTTGGCTCCATCTCCACTATTCCTTTCATCCGAGTGGGAGGAAAATTGCAACCCTGAACCAGGAGCTGCTGTCTGACATGCCTTATAACATGGAGCATTTCTTGTGCCACCATCTGATTCATCAGATGTTCTAATTGAGACAAACGCCCAATCACATCTGCCATAGATGTCCCAAATCATCCGACAAGACTTGTCCCACAGACTTGGCTATGACTTTGCCCCGACTTGGGGTTGTCAGGCTGCTCCCTTCAGCAGCCGAACCGGGACTAGCTGTGCAGATCGGTGCTCTGTTGGTATCATCATTATAGTTACCAAACATGATGCACCAGCTAGTGACTCCGAGTCCTTGCTCCCTTTTGGAGCCCCAACGGAGTATTACAGGGAAGGACTGGAGCGCCTCTGGCCCCCATAGGCTAGACAGGTTGGGAGAAATACTGCAAACCTGCCAGGTGTTGTCATAGGCAATTACGTTCATATGATTAAAAGAAGCCTATCCCCATTAAATCAGAGATTCAACTGCTTTATCGATATGCACATAGTTGGAGTCTCTTGTAAAAGAATCTTCAACAGTCCCCTCTAGTGAGCGGAAATTATCATGACGCCACCAGGTGTAGCTCCCACAGGTGTCTGATAGGCAAAGCTCAAAAAAGGCTTCCTAAGCCAGGAGCTCTGGACTGCAATGGCAAGTCCAATTTCGCTACACCATTGGTGTATGTGATAATCAATATGCTATATGTTGCTGCAGCACAGCTGTAGCAGTAACTATGTAAATATGTTCGGTGCTACGGCAGCTGAGCTTACCTAAGCGGTAGCTCTTGGCCGCGGCTATTTTTAAACTCACCGGCTGCTGGAACCACCTGCAGCGATAATAGACCTGGCTGCCGGCAGCCGCAATTTATGAATCCTAGCTCCTTACGGAGCCCCACGGCTGCCTCCAACTCTGGCTGCCTGCTCCCGTATGGAGCACTGATGCCGGCAGCTGCAATAACTTATCCCAGCCGGCGGTCTCCAATTTCGGCCGCAGAGCTATAACGGCGGCAGCCGCAATCCCAGCTCCTATGGAGCCCACGGCAGTCTCCAATTTCGGCCGCCTGCTCCCGTGCAGAGCTATAACGGCGGCAGCCACAATCCCAGCTCCTATGGAGCCCACGGCAGTCTCCAATTTCAGCCGCCTGCTCCTGTGGAGAGCTCGAACTGCGGCGCAAATTTTTTTTCTCACTCTAGCTCCTATGGAGCTTCCACGGCAGCCCAAACCCCGGCCGCCTCCATAGCTACTCTGGGCACGCTATCAGAGTGGCCCGCTGAAAATTGACTTACCTGGCAGAGCAGTTCAAAACTGCTCCGCTCCGACTAGTGCGCCATGCGTTAGAGTATTGACGTGCATGCGGGCTGGCGGGCTCTTCACGTAGTCACTCACGTGACTTCGAAATAAAATGAGACAGTACAGACTCATTATGTAGGAAGGAACTGCAGATGCTGGTTTAAAACAAAGATAGACACAAAATGCTGGAGTAACTCAGCGGCACAGGTTGCATCCCTGGAGAGAAGGAATGGGTGACATTTCAGGTGAAGACCCTTCTTCAGACTGACATCAGGGGGGAGGGAGATAGATAGATAGATAGATAGGGAAGTGTGAAGGTGTGAAAACAGGGCACAGGGATGGAGATCAAGGAAAATGTAGAATAGATCATTGTTAGCAAGGAGAAGATACCAACAAAGGGAACAGAGAAAATGTAGTCGGGGACAGTAAGACTGGTCGGAGAACTGGGAAGGGGGAGGGGACGGAGAGAGAGGGAAAACAAGTGTTACTTGAAGTTAGAGAAGTCAACGCTCATACCGCTGGGGTGTAAGCTGTCCAAGCGAAATATGAGATGATGTTCCTCCAATTTGTGCTGGATGTCCAAATTTCTAATTTATGTTCGGGTCTCGACCCGAAACGTCACCCATTCCTTCTCTCCGGAGATGCTGCCTGTCCCGCTGAGTTACTCCAGCTTTACGTGTCTATCACTGACTCATTATCTGTATATGCCTTGAAAGAGACATTCAATTCGCTGCTGCCCCCCACTGCCCGGCAAATGTCTTCTCTTTACACCCCTTTTGATACGTCCAACTGTATTTATTCATCACCCTTTCAGTCAAGATCAAAATAATGCACAGTCTTTAAACAAACATATCTTTCCACTGGTTCCTTTGCTTTCTAATGACATTCATCTCCTAGTGACCAGGTGGGGAAGAGGAGAAGCATAAAGCTGGGCCGAGACTGAAATGATCTTGTTGCCAAGTCACGAGGAATGCCCAGGGGCATTGGGAGAATCGGACGATGCTGGTGGAATACTTGCAAAGGATGGGAGCCCGGTCAGGACAAGTCTGAATTTACTTGGGATGCAGCCTAAGTAAATCTCGCAACAGGCGAGTTGCCACTGGCTTCCCCGTGTGAACCGAACAGCGAATAGCTCCAGGAAAAGAGACATGAAGGAGATGGAAAAGAGGAACATGTGAGGCATGGTTGGGAGAGCAAGGGAGAAGCAGAGTTGGAGGAAATCACATTCCAGACCAGCATGTACAATGCCACAGGAATTACAGGAGAATACTGCCACTACAACCTTAAAACCTCCTAGATAGACACAAAAAGCTGGTGTAAAACAGCGGGACAGGCAGCATCTCTGGAGAGAAGGAATGGGTGACGTTTTGGGTCGAGACCCAGTCTGAAGAAGGGTCTCGACCCGAAATGTCACCCATTCCTTCTTTCCAGAGATGCTGCTTGACCCGCTGAGTTACTCCAGTTTTTTATGTCAATCTTCAGTTTAAACCAGCATCTGCAGTTCCTTCCTACACTTAAAACCTCCCACACAGTTCAAAGCCATGTATGACAATTATCAGAAGGTAAAAAATAATTTACCTGGGATTTAACTACCACATTCCAGAAATTTCAAAATCAGAAAATGTGAACACTCAGTAGGTCAGAGGGCATCTGACGGGGAAAAAATAACTTAAAATTTCAGATCGATATAACGTAAGCAACCTGAATCATTTACTCTTTCTCGATCTACAGATGCTGCCTGACCTGAGTATTTGCAGCATGTCAATTTTTTATTCAATTATTAGATTTTTTTTGCCATTGGATTTCCTTTGCATTCATTCTATTGTTGCAAAGTGACTGAATGCTCGTGGGAAAAGGCAATGTTGGTGTTAACACAGACAAGACTACACCCAGTGTACACAAGCAAGTATAATCTTGCATATGTGTGCGCACGTGAGTGTGCACAAACATGCACACTTGTCCAACAAACACATAGAATCTCAATAACAAAAGGAGGAATTCTGCATGCATGCTGCTGCACCTGCTGCAAGCAAACACCTTTCTCTGGCACCATTTCTGTTTTCTCTTCCATTTACTCGGGAGTGGTTGCGTTATGGTAATTCCACAACACAGCAACGCAAGAGGCTGCAGAGAGCAGTGGACTCGGCCTGGTCCATCACAGACACCACTCCCCACCCACCACCAACCTCCCACCACCAACGGCAGCATCCATCATCAAGGATCTCCACCATGCGATGCATGCCCTCTACAGTACTCATTGTTACCATTTCGCAGTAGCCTGAAGTCCCACACCGCCAGGTTCAGGGACAGGCACTTTCCTACAGCAGACAACTTTTGAACAAACCCACACAACCCTAATCATCATAATGATCATAATCATACTTTATTAGCCAAGTATGTTTTGCAACATACAAGGAATTTGATTTGCCATACAGTCACACCAATAAAAAGCAACAGAGCACACAAAATACATTTTATCATAAACATCCACCACAGTGACTCCTCCACATTCCTAACGGTGATGGAAGACGAAAAAAAATTCAATCTCTTCCCTCCTTTGTCCTCCAACGGTCGGGGGCCTCGAACCTTCCGTCGACAGGACGATCTTGCCTCCTCGTTGGGGCCATCAAGCTCTTGCATCGGGGAAATGTCATCTCCCCATGCCTGGCGATCTACCACAGGTCGGGCTAGTTGAACCTTCTGCGTCGTTGGAGCTTCCTGACTCGGTCTCTCCCGAGACTGCGAGCCCTTGATGTTAAAGTCCGCAGGCCGCGGTTGGAGCATCGATCCCAGGCAAGGGATCATCTCCGTTTGTAAGTCCACGTCCCGCGGTGGGGCTCAAAGTCAGTCCTGAGCAAGGCCGCCAGCTCCATGATGTTAGGCCGCAGAGCGACCGGAGATACAACCCGGAAAACAATCGCGTCTCCGGCAAGGTAAGAGATTGAAAAAAAGTTTCCCCCTACCCCCTCCCCCACCCCCTACATAAAACAAACCAGACTTTTAAAACACACTAAAAATACAAAAAAAAAGACGAACAGTCATACTTCGACAACAGAACACAATGCACCACCTCTTGCACTGCCATGGACTTGTATTTTTTTCTAATTGCATTTTGCATTAAGGTCTTTCATTTTTACACAATCTTCTTTCTTTTTACTATCTTGAAGAATTTTATGGATAATTGATGTTTCTGTGTGTTGGTTTTAGTCTCTGTGCATGTGAGGCTGCTGTAAGCGGGATTTTGCTTGTACCTGCACTTCACTGTACCTGCGCATACGACAATAACGTCGACTTGCCCTGACAAGAAGCCTTGGGGCAGCAAGCAAAAAGAAGTTCGGACATTTCAAGGCACTGGCCCGCAGGCGGCATGGTGGCACAGCGGTAGAGCTACTGCCTTGCAGGGCCAGAGACCTGGGTTCCATCCTGACTACGGGTGCTTGGCTGTACAGAGTTTGTATGTTCGTCCCGTAACCTGCGAGGGTTTTCTTCGGGTGCTCCGGTTCCCTCCCACACTCCAAAGACGTACAGGTTTGTAGATTAGTTGACTTTGGTATGAATGTAAAATTGTGCCTAGTGTGTGTACGATAGTGCTAATGTGCGAGGATCGCTGGGGACTTGGTGGGCCACAGGGCCTGTTTCCGCACTGTATCTCTAAACTAAAGAAGATGCCATAATGTCTCTTTGAAAGAGAAGGGAGTGGATTTAAATGCAGAGGTCTTAGAGACTGCGTTCACATCTCAGTCCAGAAGCTTCAAAACAAATTCCAGCCTTGTGTTCTGCACTGTTGCAGTTTACGCCAAGACCCTGCTCAATATTTATCTCTCAACGAACATGATCACAACAAATGTTCTACTTATTAACTCATTGTTGTTTGCAAAGAACCTGTTGTGTTCCCCAAATTATAGCACTGATTACATTTCAAAATATTGGATTGGACATGAATTGATTGTACGATAGAAAAAATCTCACAAAAATGCAATGTTATACCAATCGTCAATCTTGTATTTTTGTAAAAAGCAGTTGGAAATTTTTGTAAAAGCAGTTGGAAATTTGAAATTTGAAATTAAAACAAAAAATGCTGAAAACTCTTAGCAAGTCATGCAGCACCTGCGCAAAAAGTGACTGAAATAAAGCAATGACCAAAGGCACATCACGGGGGAATCATCAAAACATAACAGGCAGTCCAGCACTCAAGGTGTTGGGGAAATCAGTCTGAAAAAGGGTTTCGGCCTGAAACGTTGCCTATTTCCTTCGCTCCATAGATGCTGCCGCACCCGCTGAGTTTCTCCAGCATTTTTGTCTACCTTCGATTTTCCTTCTTGAACGTGTTGGAGAAAGGTTGGGTTCAGGAAGTGTATTCTAAGGAGCATCTTGCCAGGGTGGCACAGTGGCGCAGCGGTAGAGTTGCTACCTTACAGCGCTTGCAGCGCCGGAGAACCAGGTTCGATCCCGACTACGGGTTTGTACGCTCTCCCCGTGACTGCGTGGGTTTTCTCCGAGATCTTCGCTTTCCTCCCACACTCCAAAGACGTACATGTTTGTAGGTTAATTGGTTAATTGTAGGCTTGGTATAAGTGTACATTATCCCGTGTGCGTGTAGGACTGTGTTAATATGCGGGCATTGCTGGATGCCATGGAGTCGGTGGGCCGAATGGTCTGTTTCCGCGCCGTAACTGTAAACTAAAACTAAACTAAACATCTTAGAGAGTAAGGTGAAGACTGACAGGGACAGTGCTCTGAACCAGGGCATGCAAAGCCAGCACTTGTCAGTGGGGAGAGATTATATTCAGGGATGTGCAGTGGCTCAGAACCGGAGGAAGGCTTACAGGAGGGCAGGCCTGTCATTAACTTGTTTTAAACAAAGCCTTGGAGCCAATCTTCGATCCGGTGCCTTTGGAAACCACTCAGCGCAACGAGCGGCTGATAAAAGTGCAGCTGGGTCCCACAGGGTCGTTTCAGGGCAGGTGTTAAAGCCACTGCATCAGACAAAAACAACATCCCCAGGGCACCCCACCCACCCATTTTCACTACCTCCCAGCACGGCTCAGAGCTGCATCAAAGGCCCGATTAGTGAAGCAATCCTCTGCTCATCAACAGAATTCACCACTGAGTTTATCGGAACAAGGCATGCAGGTCAATAACAGGGTCAGCACCTAGTACCTTGAACCCCTCGAATCTCAGTGCCTCCAGTTTCACTTGACCCCTGCAATATGAGGACATGGTTCCAAGATGTTTTCATGGCAACTGCAATTCCAGCCTTTTTTTAATCGTTCTTTTCAGATGGCAAAGTATTTTGCCTTGACCAGAAGGACCAGGGTAGATTTCCAGGATTCTTCTACTGTCCTCCAACACAATATTTTACTGAGGTCAATTCACCTATTAACACGCACATTTGGAGAATGAGAGCATGAATACTCGAAGATCCATTAAAAGTCTAAAATTTAAATTATTTATTTTGGTGTTTATATCCTCACAAAAGTGGCATCAGGTTAGCCTCAAGGGCCTGTCCCACTTGGGCAAACTAATCTGCGAGTTCTGGCGAGTTTGCCCTCGACTCATACTCGCAGCATGGTCGACACGAGGTCGTAGGAGGTATTCGTAACTCTCCTTCATGTTCGAGAGTGGTCTCAGCGTACTCGAGGCCTCAGCTAGGTCGCGGCGTTTTTTTCAATATGTTAAAAAATGCCCGCGAGTAAACAAAAGGTCGCCATGGAAAAAATCGATACATTTTTTTTACTCATAGGTTTAGTCGTAGTAGGTCGTAGTAGTTCATAGTAGGTCGGCATGTTAGTCATAGGTAATTGAAGGTAGTCAAAGGTAGTCGTAGATAGTCTTCATCATAGTCGAAGGGAGGTCGAAGGAGATCGAAGGAGGTCGTCTTCACTCTCCACTATTCGGTGTCCAATTTTCCCGAAGTTAGTCGTAGCTAGTCGTAGCTAGTCTTCAACATAGTCGAAGGAGGTCGAAGGAGGTCTTCTACATAGTTGAAGGAGGTCTTCAACATGTCATTTTTTTAAACCCTTCTAAACTCGCCAATTAGGTCGCCCCTTAACAATGTTTCCTTTTCAAAAACACATATTGATTGATATTTGCCCAATCCTAGTATTTTTCAAAAATATGTAGGAAGGAACTGCAGAAGCTGGTTTACACTGAAGAAAGGCACAGAGTGCTGGAGTCACTCAGCGGCTCAGGCAGCATCTCTGGAGAAAGGGAATGTGACGTTTCGGATCTGAAGGAGGCAGCAACTCTACTGCTGCGCCGCCGCTATGGACAACACCTGATGGACATTACGTGGGGGACTATTGTTGTTTGCATTGCTCAGTACCTGCTCGGGAGAGCAAAGGTGTGGACCTTGCTATGTTGCCAAATTCTGCACGCCCTACCTTACGACATCATTGTAAGTAGCCAGCAAGGTAATACAGTGACAAATAAGGCAAGCATCCTTACCACTATCAGAAATGAGATGACTGCTCTGCACAAGCCAAGGTTTCGGTTGGACCGACAGGGGTTAGCTAGTCCGTCCATTGGAGTCTTCTTTCATGTCAATCTTCCATGTTCCAAATGTTGACCTCGCTGTCATCGCCCGTCCTGAAAAGGACACAAGCTTCCGGCGACAATCAGTGGAAGCCATCACTTGTTGCAATAGATGGTGGTGGTAGCAGAATTAGCTCAGGATACTTCCAGTTTCCAGCCCCGCGACGTGGACGCTGCTGCTATGGGGCCTGTCCACAGGAGTCCGCTCACTACACAGGAGATAATCAATAACTTGCACTTAACACCGGACGCCCTCTCAAAGCAGTTCAAAGATATAGATATCAAATAATAGACACAAAATGCTGGACTAACTCAGCGGGACAGTGTCTATCTTCAGCGTAAACCAGCATCTGCAGTTCCTTCCTACACAGATAACAAATGATATTTCGCCCCGAGCCACTTAGAAGCTGATTATGAACAGCATTGTCCTGAAAAGTGAACTCTTCTGCCGTCTGCCAATCTTGTGTATTTCCAGATTTACTATTTTTTACATTTGGCTGCCCATCATCTATAGTATTTTGTTATTGTTAGAATCTATAAAAGATATGACAACAGAAATCATCAGTGTCAGATTATTTGACGAGAAATGGGGGGTAGAAATGGGATATGTGCAAGCAAAGCTTTGGAATACATGGATTAGAAATGCAAAGAATCTGCAAAATGGTGTTAACCTGAAATAAAAACAGAAAGAAATACCGGAAATACTCAGCAAGTCAAGCAGCACCTGTGAGAAGAGAAACGTTTGTGTTTCCGTTTGAAAGCCTTTTATCAGAACTGCTAAAGTGAGAAGACAAGTTGGTTTCGAGTTAAAACGAAGATTCAGACGATTGTGCTGGGGTTGCTCTGGTGACAAACCGATCAGATTGATAGATGAATGAGGCCAGTTACGGAGCAAGGAAATAAACAACGCTGTGAAATGCAGCTTAGAACTGTTGCCACAGTCTGAAACCAAAAAGAGAATGGCCAGCAGCTGAGGAGGGTGTCTGGCCAGAAAAAAGTTGGGTAATATTATACATGGATAGGACAGGTTTGGAGGGATATGGACCAAACGCAGGCAGGTGGGACTAGTGTAGCTGGGACATGTTGGCCGATCGTGGGCAAGTTGGGCCGCAGGGTCTGTTTCCACATTGTATCACTCTATGACTCTACATGACTAACCTTATAGCAGAACCCAGCCAGTTCATGTGAAGGCAGACACACCGAGTTGCCCAAAACTGTTGAATTCAATATCAAGTCCCAAAGGCTGCAAAATTACCATGTTGAAAAGTGCTATTTTTCAAGCATATATCGTGCCTTGGTCGGACTGAGCAGGGGCAACACTGAAGTGGGTCAGTGTGGAGTGAGATGGAGAAGTTAAGCATCAGGCAGCTCAGGGTCTTCATGTGGACTGAACAAAAGTACCCTCTCTCTCTAACAGGGTCAGCATCATAAAGAGGTACAGCAGAGAAACAGGCCTTTCGGCCCACTAAATCTGTGCTGCCCATCTAACACGCATCCTACATTAACCCCATTCAATTCTCCTCACATTCCCATCAACTCCCTCCGTATTCCACTGATCACATGCCCACCAGGGGCAATATTCTGTGACCAAGTAACCTAACAATCTGTGCGTTTTTCAACTGTGGGATGAAACTGGAGTACCCATTTCCTCTAAACCATGTGGTCCCAGGAGGAACATACATGCTCCACACAGACAGTTTAGTTTAGAGATACAGCGCGGAAACAGACCCTTCGGCCATTAACATCCCCGCACATTAACATTATCCTATACACTAGGGACAATTTACATTTATACCAATCCAATTTACCTACAAACCTGTACGTCTTTGGAGTGTGGGAGGATACCGAAGTTCTCGGAAAAAAACCCATGCAGTCACGGGGAGAACGTAAAACTCCGTATAGAAAGGAGTCGGGATCAAACCGGGTCTCCGGCGCTGCAAACGCTGTAACAACTCTACCGCTGCGCCACCGTGCCGCTCACAGGATTGATGACAGGATTGAACCCAGATTACTGGAGCAGTTCGGCACCTGCTTTACAGAATGGCTCAGCAAACAACATATCACCCCATCAGCCCATACTGCAACCTATTACACATTTGGCCTGTCCAACGTCCTCCCTGCAAATTAAAATCAACTTGTTTTCTGACTTTCCCAGTTCTGATGAAGGTCTTTGATCAAAAATGTCCACCCCATTTCTCCTTCCACGGACGTAGACAAATCTGACCAGCTCTTCTTCTGTTTTTCTGGGAACAAACAAGTCTGGTGGCACAATGGCATGTGCGAACATCAGCAGAAAATGCGCTGAGGAAAAGTAGAGGTAAATACACCATGGAGCTAGAAGTAAGTGGCGTTGGAGAGAGGACCTGTAGTCAGAGAAGTTCAGCTTCAGGTCAAACGGGATGGTGAGGTAACAAAGCTTTATGGATCAATCTTAGACTGCAGCCAGAGAGAGCTATGGAATCAGTGACTAAGGCTCGCAGACGCTCAAAAATAAACCCTTTTATCTTTATGATATTCATTTACAAAGTAACTTACATATTGATAGGGTGTAAATGATGAATTGTAAATTTGTATAAAAGGACTGGTCACACACTGTAACTTTACAGAGAGTATTTCATAGCTTTCCAATTAGAAATGACCAAAATTAAGAACAGTGCTAATTTTTACAAATTTGCAAGGAGATACATTATATATCATGCATGATACTTGCCAATACACCAAGAATTAAACTCGGTACCGGGTAGCATTTAATCATTTCAGTTTAGTTTATTGTCACGTGTAAGGAGGTACAGTGAAAAGCTTTTGTTGCGTGCTAACCAGCCAGCAGAAAGACAATACATGATTACAATCGATCCATTTACAGTGTATAGATCAGAGTTTCTCAACCGGGGTTGCCCAGAACACTTGGGTTCCGCGAGACCTCGCTAGGGGTTCTGAGAGAAATAGTGATAAACTAGACCAGGGGTGTCAAACTACCGGCCTGCGTCCGCATCCGGCCCGCGAAGGGGTCCAATCCAGCCCGCGGGATGATTTCCCCAATGTCAGAACGGTCTGCAGCTGTCACCGGTGCCGGATCGGTCTGCAGATGTCCCCGGTGCCGGGGCGTCTGGGCCCCCCCTGAGCCGCTGCTCGTGTGCGTGACCCTCCTCCCTAATCAGCCGCACGCTCCTTATATGGCATGAGAGGCCGCGGCTGCGCACTGCCAGCATTGTGACGACTCCTTGACTCGGGGGGGGGGGGGCGGGTCCAAACGTGGGGAGAGCCAGACAAACGTGCTGGCGGTCATCCCGCGTGACTGACACCAGGCTGGCCCAATAGGAGAAGGGACCGCCCTCTGGGCAGTCAGCTGTGGCCAATGAGGAGGGAGGGGGCGGGCGCTGGGCGGGGTTAGGTTGCCCAGTGCGGAGCGGCTGGGTGCTGGGTTCAAATGCTATGAGGGAAAAAACAACATTGTAGCGGTGAGGGCTGCGCGGTGGATACTTTTTCTCTTTACTCTTTACACTTTACGCATGGCGGAGGAGAGAGCTCAGCCGACTGCAAAGCGTCTCTGTTCTAGGCCCTTCCCAGTCTCCCGATCGTCCCAGAAACCCGCACTGAACGGGAGAGGCCACAACCCGGAGTCTCGCTTGGATGCTAGTGCTAAAATGGTGGCGGAGAAGTAGACCTAAAAAAACAACAATTTGTTTAGTTAGGTTTAGTTATTTGTGTCTGCTAATGTTCTATTTCAAATGGTTTATTAATGGAAAGGGTGTGGCTCCCAAGACAATCTTAGCCAAAATAGCATTGTTTTTTCTCTCTCTCATCACAACTTTCTTGTAGCCTACGACTGTGTTAATACCAATCTTAAAAGTAATGCTTGCTAGGCAATCTTCTTCATAAGAAACAAAATACTTAAAGTGAAACACTTTGTAGTTAGAGCCGAGACTGAGACACATGAGAGCAGGTTGAAAAAACGAAGGCAACGAAAGCTGTGGGAGCACGCATGCGTTTTGCCCAATCCGGCCCGTGACCTAAAATGAGTTTGACACCCTGAACTAGACCAAGTGTGGACCCATTGGGTCCCCCTCCCCAAACGCAATATTCCCCCAGTGGCACTCACCTATACACAACGCTGGATGTTAAAATGGCGATGCCGGCTCGGCAATCCTCCCACAACTGCGCAGGCGCGGCTGACGGGTCCCCATTGTGACGCCAGAGATCGCCGTTGTGACGCGAGTCAAAATGGCGATCTCAAAATGGTGGCGGGCCCAGCAACCCCCAACTGAGGCATGAAAATTATTTCAAGGGTTCCGTGAGGGTAAAAACTTTGAGAAACGCTGGTAAAGACACGATAAGGGAATAATGTTTAGTGCAAGGTAAAGCCAGCAAGTCTGATCAAGGGTAGTCCGAGGGTCACCAAAGAGGTGGATGGTTGTTCACACTGCTCTCTGGTTGTGGTGGGATGATTCAGTTGCCTGATAACAGCTGGGAAGAAACTGTCCCCGAATCTGATGGTGTGCGTTTTCACACTTCTATTCCTCTTGCTCTCATAATACTCTTAACTCATGAGCAAAGGAGAATATTCATTTCTCAAGGTAGACACAAAATGCTGGAGTAACTCAGCAGGACAAGCAGCATCTCTGGAGAGAAGGAATGGGTGACGTTTCGGGTCGAGACCCTTCTTCAGACCCGATAACAATAACACACAGTGAGTATAGAAAATATTCACAGAGCAGACCAAAAAAAGACTGATATCGAAGTTTGCCAGAAACTTGAATAATTCATCTAATTAAATTGAGGCAATGTCAACTCCTGATTGTCATCCAATTGCAAGTCCCAATCCAGACCCAATGATCACACCTCCTAAAATCCTGTAAGTTCAGCCAATTGAAGTCTCCAAGCACAAGAACATCAAGGCATGGCTTACTTAAACATGATTCCATTAATGGATAAGGAGATAAGAATATATACAGCACTCTCTTAAGACAGTGGAATTGATTGTAGACTTTAGGAGAGCTTCCCTCCCCTCCCCCACTCACCATCAACAACACTAAAGTCCCAACTGGAGACATTGAAGTTCCTCAGAACCATCATCTCCAGCGACATTAAATGGGAGGCCACCATCGACTCCGCAGTCAAAAAGTCCCAACAGAGGATGTACTTCCTGCGGCAGCTAAGGAAACACAACCTGCCACAGGCAATGATGGTCCAGTTTTCCACTGCCATCATAGACTCTGTCCTCACCTTCTCCATCAAGGTCTGGTTCAGCTCAGCCACCACGCACGACATCCGGAGGCTGCAGAGCATCAACCGGTCAGCTGAGAAGGTTGTTGGCTGCAACCTTCCCCCCATCGACAATCTGAACCCTGCAAGGGCCAAGAGGTGAGCGGGTAAAGTCATCTCTGACCCCTCTCAACCTGGCCACAAACTCTTTGAAGTCCTCC
>CM075978.1:58336947-58821764 GCA_038087875.1 Malacoraja senta | reverse complement strand
CGAGCTGATCGAGGCTCTTGATGTTGGAGCCCCCATTCAGGCCGCGCCGGGCGATGCAAGGCCGCGCTCCAGGTCTTGATGTTGGAGTCCCCGATAACGCCAGCAAGTCCAGCGGCCATTTAAAGCCGTGCCGGGCGATGTTCGACCCTGCTCCAGGCCATCCTCAACCCCGCAACTCGGGCGAGAGAAGTTGCCATTGCGGGAGCCCCGAAAAGCGGTCTCCCACCAGGGACCTGCGAGCTCCCGATGTTACCATCCACCAGGCCGGTGGCTGGAGCTTCCGAATCTCCGGGGTCGGGTAGCAGCCGCGCGCCACCACAGCTCTCCACGCTCCGAACTCGGTCAGCTCCGTGATGGTGAGTAGTCCGCAGGCTCCGCGACTGGAGCCCCAGGTCGCTCCGGATGGAGGCCGCTCCACGGTGCTAGGCCCCAACGACAACGGAGACTCGACAGGGAAAAGGTCGGGTCTCCCGTGCAGGGAAGAGATTTAAAAGTTTCCCCACCCACCCCCCACACATACCCAGCTAAAAAAAACACTATACACTACACTCAAACGAGACAAAAAAGTATTCCTGCTTCTCCCCTCTTCCATCAGCTTGAAAGTACATACCATCAGATTCAGGAACAGCTTCTTCCCCGCTGTCATCAGACAAATTAACTGTCCCCCAGAAAGACAGGGTGTGCTCCTGATCTTCCAACCTACCTCACTTAGAAATTGCATTCTTTTTATCTTCACTTTCTCTGCAACTGTGCTGCTACAACACTGTAACATCATATTCTATACTCTGGTAATTTCTCTTTGCACTACCTGTTGTACTTGTGCATGGCTTGGTTGTAGTCAACTATAATATGATTTGCCTGGATAGCTCAGAAACAAAGCTTTCCACTGTATCACAATACACGGGACATAATCAACCAATACCAGTAAGATGCAGACCACTCATGGCCCAAGTCTACTGGATCACAAAGGCCAGTCATGGTCCAATTTCACTCAACCTCTACACCAGGGGAGCAAGTACCGAGATGTAACAAGACCTCAACAGTGACTCAGCCTCAGTTGGTATGGTCCCCAGTAGATCACTCTGATGGTCTTTGACAAACAGTCGACAGACGGGGCCTTCTTCTTCTTATCGAATCCACACACAAGATTAGAAGTTGTTCAGCCAGAGCTGAAAGGGCCTGTCCCACATGGCCATCATTTACGCGACAGGCCGGTAGTGACTGACGCGCGACGATCGCGCGTGTCATCATGCGTCCACACAGCCGTCTGGAGCGCGTGACATCATTTGAAGATAGACACAAAATGCAAGAGTAACTCAGCGGGACTGGCAGCATCTCTGGAGAGAAGGAATGGATGATGTTTCGGGTCGAGACTCTTCTTCAGTCTGAAGAAGGGTCTCGACCCAAAACGTCACCCATTGCTTCTCTCCAGAGATGCTGCCGGTCCCGCTGAGTTACTCCAGCATTTTGTGTATATCTCCAATCGTCTTGGCCCCGCTCTGGTAGTAGGAGTGGGGGTTGATCCGGATCCGCAACGGCCGTGAGGCCCCAGGCCGAGCTCGGCGATCGTTTGCCTGCTTCTGCTGCTGTCAGAGGTGAGACGTTGCGCCGGGTCAGGGTCTTGGGCCTGTCCCACTTTGGCCGTCAGTTACGCGACAGGCCGGTGGCGTGCGAAGATTTCGTGCAGGACGAAGTCCACACTCCTCCACGCCACTCCACACTCCTCCACACCACTCCATGCACCCATCCCGCGCTACCCACATGCTAGCAGGTCGCGTAAATGGCGCACGAATGACGGCCAAGTGGGACAGGCCCTGAACACACTTCTTGGCATCTGCATACAATGGTGTCTGTCTTGTCACTTCTTGTGCTTCTTGTGCATGGTGGTGGAAAGATTGGTAGAAACAGGGCCGCGACGTGAACGCTCTTTCTTTGACACCACGGGGGCCTTCTGTCAATGCTGGATTGTATTTTTCTTTTAATAAATCTATTTTGAAATGTCTTTGATATTCATTACAATGATGCAGATATTATTTTTTAAGCCTATTAAAAACATTTACAACGCAATAAAAATTGTTTAAAAAAAAGTTCTCCTTGGCCGCAACACTTGGACCTGAGTGTCTTTCGCACAATTAGGAATGTTCCCCAAGGACATCACAGCAGAAGAAATTGTTCTGCTGTAGTCCTGATTACTCTCCAGATTAAACAGAGCAGTCAATGCACGGACACCAAGTTTACCCAGTTAGTACCAAGAATATGTTTTGCAAGGAGATAGATAGATATTCTTGTTCATTTAAATGCCATGGAGAACATGGGAATATTAGGGTACAAAGGAACTGCAGATGCTGGTATATATCGAAGATAGACACAAAGTGCCGGAGTAACTCGGTGGGTTCGGCATTATCTCAGGAGAAAAAGGATGGGTCTGAAGAAGGGTCCCAACCCAAAACGTAACCCATCCTTTTCCTCACGAGATGCTGCCTGACCCGCGTGAGTTACTCCAGCACTTTGTGTCTATCCTGGGAATATTGTGTTGGGTTCGATCAGCCATGATCACAATGAATGGCAGAGCAGGATGGAAGGGCCAAATTTCCTACTCCTACATTTTATTTTCCTATGCTAGTTTAGCTCAGGGGAAGTTTATTGACATTCTTTAAGATCCTGTTGTGGGATCCTTTGCAACCACTTGCAAGGATGCATGGGGGCCTTGGAGTCAGCCATGCAGAAGGTGAGAACTACAGCAGTGCCCGGTACCTCAATGAGAATGCCGGCAAAGAGGAGAAGGAGGATGTTTATTCCTGAATGGAATTATTCCCTCCTTGGGTTCAAAGAGTCCAGCCACTGCCAAACCAATGAAGATCAGAGGGACTGAAGCTGCATCTCCTGTCTGTATTAGACGATTCCAGCCGTGGCAGTTGCCAGGACTACAACTCACCTGGGATCCTTGGTCGGAATGAGAGTGACCGCACCAGCACCACAAGGTGGCTTCTCTCTCCCGATCTGGGAATCCTCAACATCTCCCCGAGAGGCAAGGCCTGGAGCTTGTTGCACGGGTTTGGCACACACATTTTTTTTTTTTTTTTTTAATATTTTTTTATTGGAGATAAGTACACAACCTATTAACATCATTACAGTCTTACATTTTTAAATTGATAATATTATCAATTATTATTACCTTTTCTCCAATACCTTTTGCCTTTTAAAAAACAAACTAGATAGAACTAAAAAGATAGATGAAGTAAAGAAAGAAAAGAGAAAAAAAAAATAATAATAAAGAGAAAAATAGTTAAAGAGGAATGGAAACATTTATTAAAATAAAAAACTTAATTCGAGATATATTCGTACATTTCAGAGTATAGCATTTCATCCATTCTTTAGCCCGAGTATTAGTCAGGTTCCTGTCCTGAACCATTCTGACCCTTTAAATAATCAATAAAGGGAGACCATGTTCCAACGAATAATTCCTGTTTGTCCAACAGGGAAAATCTGATTCTTTCCACGTTTAAGGTCTCCGTCATTTCTATAATCCACATTTTGATTGTGGGGGACGTAGGGCCTTTCCAAAATTTTAGAATTAATTTTTTTCCTGTTATTATACTATAATCAATAAAGTTTCTTTGTGTTGTTGTAAATGTTTGATTTAATTCTAATGTTCCGAGTATTATTAATTTTGGATCCGGGTCCAATTGTTTGCTGGTCACTTTAGATATTATACTAAAAATATTTACCCAGAATTTTTTAATTTTTATACAGTTTACAAACATATGAGATAAGGTAGCTTCTAAATGTTGACATTTATCACATATAGGTGAGATATGTTGAAAGATTTTATGTAATTTTGTTTTTGAATAATGTAACCTATGTATTACTTTAAATTGTATTAAAGAATGTCTGGCATTTAATGAACATTGATGTATGTGTTGTAAACTTTCTTCCCAAGTATCTTTCGTTATTATTTGATTTAATTCTTTTTCCCATGTTTGTCTGTGTAAGTCCGTCGATGGAATGTCACTGTCTAATAAGATATTATATATATAAGATATAAATTTTTCTGTATTAGGATGTTTATTCCAACATTCGTCAAGAATTTCTGAATTTCTAATTCGAAAATTTTGAGTATTCGATTTTACATAATCTCTGAGTTGAAGATATCTGAAATAATCATTTCCTCGGAGTCCATAAGTCTGTTGCAACTCCTGAAATGTCAGAAAAGTGCCTTCCTTGTAAAGTTGTCCCATATTTTTAATTCCATAATTCTTCCATTGTGTAAAACCCCTGTCCAACCATGAGGGCTTAAACAAAGGGTTATTCACAATTGGGAGAAAAAGTGATAAATTATCTAATTTTAATGTCTTTTTTAATTGTTTCCAAATTCGTATGGCACTAAATATTATAGGGTTTTCCCTATAAATTTTTTTGTTTAATTTAGATGTAGCAAATAATATCGAACCGATATCAAAAGGCAAACAATCTTCCTTTTCCATTTTTAACCAATCTGGTTGTTGATCTATTTCTTCCAACCAGAAATTCATATTTTTAATATTAACTGCCCAAAAATAAAACAGAAAGTTGGGTAGAACCAAGCCTCCATTTATTTTTGATTTACACAAATGTCTTTTATTTATCCTATGATTCTTATAATAGGATATTAACAACCTTTGGTTTGTTAATATTCTAGCCGTAGGATTTGTATATAACAGTTTTATCCATGTGCAGAATTTCTCCCCTAGCTGCATATTTTCCATCACCGAAAATAAATAAGACCATTCAACCTGATCAAATGCTTTTTCAGCGTCAAGTGAGATTATTGCTAGATCTTCATGAATAATTCTCTTAGAATAAATAATATTAAATAATCTTCTTAGATTATAATATGAGTACCGTTTCTGAATAAAGCCTGTTTGATCAGGGTGTATTAATTTATTCATCACTGTACTTAATCTATGCGCTAGTATTTTAGTTAATATTTTCTGATCTGTATTTAAAAGTGCGATTGCTCTATATGATCCCGGATCTTCCGGATCTTTATCAGCTTTAGGAATAAGTGTTATTATAGATTCATTTAAAGTATCTGGAAGTTTCTGTTGAGTATAGATATGCTCATACAGCCTTTGTAAACGTGGGCAGAGCAAGTCATAAATTTTTTAATAAAATTCAGAGCCTAAACCATCTGGTCCTACTGCTTTACCATTTTTTAAAGAGCCAATAGACTCCTCAATATCCTTTATCGTAATCTCCCTTTCTATTAATTCTCTATCGTTTGAATCTAAACCTTTTAAATTACATTTTAGTAAAAAATCTGCTATTCCTTCTGATTGTGCTACAGTTTTAGTTGAATAAAGGTTATGATAGTATTGGAGAAATCTTTCATTTATGTCCTTGGGCATTTTTAATAATTCTCCTGTCTCTGTTCTAATTTTATGAATTATTTTTTCCCCTTCTATTTTTCGTAACTGACGTGCTAATAGTTTTTGTGGTTTGTCTCCAAATTCAAAATGTAATTGTTTGGTTTTTTGATAAAGTTTTATTACTTGTTCTGAATACATTTTATTTAATTTATATTTCAATACAGCAATTTTATTATGTTTTAAAATAGATGTCATTCTCGCATTTTCTATATCTAGTTGCTTGATTTCCCTTTCCAATGTTTGTTGTTTAATCCTGTTCTCTTTATTATAAAATACTTGAGCAGAAATTAATGTACCTCGAACAAACGCTTTAAACGTTTCCCACATAAGAGAAGTAGGTGTGTCAGGGTTGTCATTTACCTCAAAAAATATTTGAATCTGTTTAATAATATATTCCTGGCATGATCTTTCATTCAAAATTTGTGGGTTAAATCTCCAATATGTTTGTTTCTCGGACATTCCATTTAATTTAATCATGAATGTTACAGGTGCGTGATCTGAGATTATAATATTATGATATTTTGAGTTATAAGTAAATGGGATAAACGCGGAGTCAACTAAAAAATAATCTATTCTTGAGTATGTTTTGTGTACTGGTGAGTAAAATGAATATTAACGTCCAGTTGGATTTTCTATTCTCCAGACATCCTTAATATTAGTGGTATTAATAAATGAATTTAGAAATACACTTGATTGAGATTTTACTTTTTTTTGCCTTGATGATCTATCTAAGTATGAATCTAATGTACAATTGAAGTCTCCTCCAATTATTAATTTATATTGTGTAAATTCAGGAATTTTATTAAATGTTTTATTAAAAAACATAGGATTATCAAAATTAGGCCCATATACATTAAGAAGAATCACTTTTTCTCCATTTAACTCTCCAACTAATATAATATATCTACCATCAATATCCGCTATTGTTGATGAATTCGTAAAAGGTATTCCTTTACGAATTAATATTGCAACTCCTCTGGACTTATGGGAAAAAGAGGAATGATATGATTCAGCGATCCACTTAGCTTTAAGTCTATGTTGAGATTCCTTTTTAAGGTGTGTTTCTTGAAGGAATATTATATCTGTTTTGATTAAATTTAGATGTGCCAAAACTTTACCTCTCTTAATTGGTTCATTGATTCCCTTGACATTCCAACTACAAAATGTTATTCCCTGACCCCCTCTTGTCATATTAACATCTTGCATATTGTTTCTAAGGTGGTCTATAACCAAGCAGAAGGTGCAACACATAAAACCTGACCCTGCTCCCGAACCTCAAATAGATGAATTTAAAATCATATACATCGCTCTTCCGAACACATCTCCTTGTATTAGTCTTGTTTTTCCATTCAAACATTAAGTTATAAAAATATTTAAAGTGAAAAAAGTGATAGAATTGGTTAGTATAGGGTGAAAGAAAAAAAACTACATCTACAATTAGTGTAGTTAATGATAGCCACACTAACGTGGCTAGAATTCTAAAGACTTCCGTAGCCTTTGTAAAAAAAAATTCCCAGCTCCGTGCCCGAAAAAAAAAAAAGATTATTTCTAACAATCAAATAACTTCTTTGGGAGTAACAAACATATATACATACCCATACATACACACACACATACATACACATATATATATATATATATATATATATATATATATATATATATATATATATATATATATATACCCATATGCATACATACATAAGCACGTATCCCTGCAGAAAAGTCCGAGAACAGCATAAATTCACAACGTTATTATTCTCTACATATCATATTAATATCTTCGCTAAATCTATAAATTTAATTTTAAATTGAAAAATAAAGAGAAAAACCGTCAAACCTTATTATGACGTAGGCTGAATTACCTCTTGCATATCTTCCTATATAATATAAGTATGTAATTCATTTCTACGTTAACCAAAGACTGTTAGTTATTAATCATTGTTATCAATCAAACCCAGTATTAAATTTTTATGAGTAATATAAATGTTAATAATTTTAGTAGTAATATAGATATTTAATAAGTATTAGTTGTTACATATATAGTTAGATATGAATATACAGATAATAATAGTGATTAATAAAAATTAAAAAAAAATAAAAAAACACAGTTTTCTCCAAAGTCCACCGTCCATTTCGGTTTTCGAATGGCACACACATTTTGTCATGGTTTAAGAGTTGTTATTCACTCACATGCACAGAGTGCCAACACAGAGTGTTCATCCGATTGCTTGAACTGCTCTGATCTGAACGAGCGGCACATTCTCCCTCCCACACCGGCAGAAGAAGCAGCAGGACGAACACGACACTCCAGTGGAAAAGGAAGGAAGCTATCAGAATACAATTTTGGAACCTCTCCTTAATGCATTAACTCTCTAGCTGTTCTGCAAACCAGCAGGTTGCCCCCTCCCCTTCTTCAGCCTGTGCTGATATTAGCTTGGAGGAGATTGTACTTCCTTATCTATGTATCTCATTGTCCCCTGACATCAATCTGAAGAAGGGCCTCGACCCGAAACTACCCCGTTCCTTCTCTCCAGAGATGCTGCCTGTCCCGCTGAGTTACTCCAGCATTTTGTGTCTATCTTTAGTTTATTAGTCAGTTTAGTTTATTGTCACGTGTACCGAGGTACAGTGAAAACCTTTTTGTTGTGTGCTAACCAGTCAGCAAAAAAAAGAGAATACATGATTACAATCGATCCATTTACAGTGTATGGAAAAATAATAACGTTTAGTGCAAGTTAAAGCCAGCTGAGTCGGGTCAAGGATAGTCCGAGGGACATCAAAGAGGTAGATAGTAGTTCAGCACTGCTCTCAGCTGATTGTATATGCCCTCGGTGAGAGAGTATCCTGCATGGTCCAGTGTCCCCAGCTGCACTGGGGAAATGCTTGCACTATCCAGACGGTCAAAGTGCAGTCTTGGGTTAAGGTCACATGGAGTAGCAGGGTTTACTTTCATTCAAAAGTAATGTATAAATATTGCCTTGGCAAATGAAATTCCTCGTATGTTGCAAAACATACTTGGCTAATAAAGTATTATTGTGATTGTGATTGTGATTATGTCATGGTACTTCCCCCCCACCCCCCCTCCCCCTCCCATTTCCCTCTTTCTTCAGCCCACAGGCCTGTATG
Organism: Malacoraja senta; assembly: GCA_038087875.1. Classification (NCBI taxonomy): domain Eukaryota; kingdom Metazoa; phylum Chordata; class Chondrichthyes; order Rajiformes; family Rajidae; genus Malacoraja; species Malacoraja senta. The sequence goes on along the minus strand of CM075978.1, from coordinate 58,813,227 downwards.
TGCCTGATTGTGCACGTCTAATTCCCCAGTTTCTCCATCCCTATAATTCTGGACTCACTGACTTAATCAATCTACGTTGGCCTTCCTTTCCGCTAACCAGGTAATAAATCTGAAGAAATGTCACCCATTCCTTCTCTCCAGAGATGCTGCCTGTCCCACTGAGTTACTCCAGCATTTTGTGTCTATCTTCGGTTTAAACCAGCATCTGCAGCTCCTTCTTACACAGATAAGTTACACTATTCTTTGACTAAACTTCCACAGCTTTTTTGCCTCCTTTAAGAAACTGGACAAGTGCTTCATCAGTTGCCAACAACTCCTCTTGTGTCGAAGTGTTAAATTATATTTGCCTAGATTGTTTTCTCCTGATAAACCTTATAATAATTTATGATGTTAAATATAATGCATGAACACAAGTTGAGGGCCTCAGTTATATTATTTGAACTCCTGCACCAGTAACGACCTGGATCCACTTCAATTCACCTACGGCCACAGCAGAACAACAGCGGATGCGATTTTGCTGGCTCTTCAATCTTTGAATCTGGACAACAGGCCAATCTGGACAATCTGGACAACAGGCCAATATTCGTCAGTCTGTTGTTCATCAACCACAGGGCGGCACGGTGGCGCAGCGATAGAGCTACTGCATCACAATGCCAGAGATCTGGGTTCAATCCCGACTAGGTGCGCTTGTCTGTTCGGAGTTTGTACACTCGCCCCGTGAGCTGCGAGACCTTCGGTTTCCTCCCACACTCCAAAGACGCACAGGTTTGTAGGTTAATTGGCTTGGTGTAAATGTAAAATTGTCCCTAGTGTGTGCAGGGTAGCGTTAATATGCGGCGATCGCTGGTCCTATGCTACTGAATCCTCAACGTCCCGATCGGCCGACCTCAATCAATATAGATGGTCAACACCACCACCTCCACACTCACTACCAGCACAGGGGCACCTCAGGACTGCGTGCTCACTTCCTTGCCCTGCTCTTCTCTCGATGCCGACAAATGTGTAGTGATGCACAGCTCCAATACCATCTTTAAATTCATCAGTAGTGCCACAGATGTTGGACGAAGAATGGGTAACAATGAGTCGGAGAAGAGAAGGGCGATCGATAATCTGCTTGAGTGGAAATGTCTCCACTTTAGCAACTTCAAGGAGCTGATTGTTGACTCCTGGGAGGGAAGACCAAGGAACCATGCTCTGGAAACTGCCCGGTTGCTAAACACTTTAACTCCCCCTCCGATTCCCATACTAACCTTTCTGACCTGGGCCCCCTCCACTGTCAGAGTGTGACCCAACGCAAATTGGAGGAACAGTATCTCATATTTCGCTTGGGCAGCTTACATCCCAGCGATATGAATATTGACTTCTCTAACCTCAAGTAACCCTTGCTTTCCCTCTCTCTCCATCCTTCCCCCACCCTAGTTCTCTGGCCAGGTTGACTGTCCTCCTGATTACATTACATCTCTGTATGCTTCATTGTCACCTTCTCCTAGCTAACAATGATCTATTCTACATGATCCTTGATCTCAACCCACTTTGATGTCTCATTTTCACACCTTACACTTCCTTATGTCTGTGTCTCCCTCTCCCCTGACTCTGAGTCTGAAGAAGGGTCTCGACCCGAAACGTCACCCATTCCTTCTCTCCAGAGATGCTGCCAGTCCCGCTGAGTTACTCTTAGCATTTTGCGGCAATCTCTGGTGACAGGAAGGTTGTGGAGAAACACCATCTTCAATTACATTGTGTACACATCCATAATGATCTGTTCTGGGTGATCAATACAAACGCAAAGAAAGCGCACCAACACCTCGACTTGCTCAGCAGTTTGAGGAGATTTGGCATTTGTCAATGTACTCTATTGAACCTTTACAGCTGTACAGCACAGAACATAGTGAAATGCTTGCATCGCGGCCTGCTATAGAAATTCAAACGTTCAAGGAGGTTCAAGAATGTAGGAGGCTGCAGAGAGTGGTGGACAATGCCCGGTCCATCACGGGTACGGACCTCCCCACCAATGAAGTGATCTAACGGAAGGCCCACACTACCATGGCCATGCCCTCTTCTCTTTGGGAAGATGGTAAAGGAGCCTGAGAACCGTTACCTCCAGGTTCAAGAATTCCCATCAACTATCTGGCTCTTGAACCACAATGCACAACCCTATCTCAGCATTGAACCACTACAGACTTTACGCTGCTACGACTGCTCGGTGTTCTTCATCTTCTATGCTCCCATGCTCTAGTTGGAATAATTGATAATTTAATGTATATGCATTGTTAGTGCAGTGAACTTAAACATCTAGCTGCAGCAACTTAGAATTTCATCGCTCCGCTTCCGATCCAGTACCTGTGACAATTGAACTCTTTAGACTTTTGAAAGTGGCGATCATGCCTGCATGCACCAAATAAAGCAGAGATAGATAGATTCTTTATTATTACGGGTGCCAGGGGTTATGGGGAGAAGGGAGGAGAACGGGGTTTGGAGGGAGAGAGAGATCAGCCATGGTTGAATGGTGGAGTAGACTTGATGGGCCAAATGGCCTAATTCTACTCATATCACTTATAACCTTATGACCTTAAAAACTAACCGTGAACTTCCCAGAATTAGTATCTGTTACAGGTTGCACCCAAGTCAAAATTGGTGTTGGACAAGAGGTATACACTTATTGGAGCAAGGCATTTTCCATGGTGGTTGTGCAAATGAGGTATGAAAAGAGCCTGCTGTGCCCTCAAAATAAAACCTGCTGCTGTCATTAGCTCTGTGGATCAGCCAGAAACTCTAGCCTCGGAGATAAAAGTTTGTAAATTTGATTCCCAGTCCCGAGTCTCACACGTAGAATAGTAGAAGTAGAGATGGTTGAAAACTTAAAATTCCTAGGAGTCAATATCACCAACAATTTCTCCTGGACCACCCATATTGAAGTAATGACCAAGAAAGCAACGAAAACCAATGCCTCAACTTCCTTAGCATGCTTAGGAAGTTTGGCATGTCCCCTACAACTCTCACCAACTTCTACAGATGCACCATAGGAAGCATTTTATCAGGATGCGTCACAGCTTGATTTGGGAACAGCTCCATCCGAGACCACAAGTAATTACAGCGAATTGTGGACGTAGCCCAGACCATCACACAAACCAACCATTCTATTAACTCCATTTATACCTCACGCTGCCTCGGCAAGGCCAGCAGCATAATCAAGGACGAGTCGTACCCTGGCCACTCCCTCTTCTCCCCTCTCCCGTCAGGTAAAAGGTATAGAAGTGTGAAAATATACACCTCCAGCTTCAGGGACAGATTCATCCCAGCTTTTATCAGGCAACTGAATCATGGTACCACAACCAGAGAGCAGTGCTGAACTACTATCTACCTCATTGGTGACCCTCGGACTATCCTTGATCGGACTTTGCTGACTTTACCTTGCACTAAACGTTATTCTCTTATCATGTATCTGTACACTGTAAATGGCTCGATTGTAATCATGTATTGTCTTTCCACGGACTGGTTAGCACGCAACAAAAGCTTTTCACTGTACCTTGGTACACGTGACAATAAACTAAACTGAACAGGACTGAACTAAAAATCTAACCCAAAGCAGGTTGTACAGAATACAACCCCACCGGAGATGGCAGGTGAGAAGTTGAACCGGGGCCACAGCTGCCCGTAAGTGGGTATAAGAGATGTGATCAAAGGTACTTGACTAAACAGCTAGGGGGTGGTGAGTATTCCCAGCAGCTTTATCTTTCAATCGTTACTGCAAAACCGATTACCTGATCATTATCACGTTACTGATGGGAAGGGATGTGGTGTGCAAGTTGGCTGTGGTGTTTCCTACTCTACAACAGACGTCTTGCTTCACAAAGCAATCCAAAAGCAAAAGGGCTTAAAGTGAGTTTTTTCTGGCACTGAGACTGTTAACGGTGTTGTGGAAATGTAATCTACTTCTTTCAATGAAACAGAAATACAAGTCATCAATGGCATTAGTGTCTCATTGCCTGCAACTGTGTACGAATTGAACACCTCAGGAACGAACAATACCAAAGGCAAGCAGGTTAAGCCCCTGTCCCACTTACATGTCCTTGGCACGCTAATTACGCGACCTCGTGGTCGCATTGAGGCGCGACGGTCCCACGAAGGTCGCTCGCGATTTCATGCGCCCGCACAGCCGTCTGGAGCGCGTGACGTCATTTGAAGATAGACACACAATGCTGGAGTAACTCAGCGGGACCGGCAGCATCTTTGGAGAGAAGGAATGGGTGACATTGCATGTCGAGACTCTTCTTCAGTCTGAAAGAAGGGTCTTGACCCGAAACGTCATCCATTCCTTCTCTCCAGAGATGCTGCTGGTCCCGCTGAGTTTTACTCCAGCACTTGGTCTATCTTCAATTTTCTTGGCCCCGCTCTGGGAGTAGAAGTGGGGGCGGATCCGGACCGCAACGGCCGTGAGCCCCAGGCCGAGCTCGGCGATCGTTTGCCTGCTTCTGCTGCTGTTGGAGGTGAGACGTTGCGTCGCGCCAGTGTCTTGGGCCTGTCCCACTTTGGCCGTCAGTTACGCGACAGGCCGGTGGCGTGCGAAGATTTTGTTCACAAAATTTCGGAGCGCCGTGCGATATCGCGCACAACTACATACCCCTCCGCGCTTCTCAGTGGGACCGGCCCCACGCGGCCACACTATGCCCGTGCACCTCAACGCGACGACAAGGTCGCGTAATTTGCGTGCCAAGGACACGTAAGTGGGACAGGCCCTTTAGTGTGTATGTTTGCCTCAGCAAATGGCCTTAATGTGCATCGACATAAAATGCTGGAGTAACTCAGCGGGACAGTCAGCATCTCTGGAGAGAAGGTATGGGTGACGTTTTGGGTCGAGACCCTGCAAAGCCTCCAACGTATTGTTCCCCAGCCCCGCAAGGTTCGGTTTTATCTTCTCCCCAAAATCCATAATCACAACTGCCCTGAAAGACCCATTGTTTCTGCCTGCTCCTGCCCCACTGAAATGATTTCCACGCACCTCGACTGCATCCTATCCCCCCTAGTCCAATCTCTCCCGACCTATGTCCAAGATACCTCACACACACTTTATCTCTTCCGCTGTCCAAGCCCCCACTCCCTCATCTTTACTATTCCGCCCGCAGGCCTTAATGTGCGGGTGAGTGAAGTAGAAGTGGGAGAATCTGGAAGGGGATGATCAAACAGGACACAGTTGACAGGAATGTGGGGAAACAGGATTAGTGTAGGATTGTTCAGCACAGACTGGGTAAACTGAGAGGCCTATACAACTATAATTTACAACTCTAATACAAAGCAAATGATCAAATTACAAAGATTATAGAATCACAAAATAGAAAGATTAAATGAGAACTTACCGTTTGAAGTTTGATCTTTATTTTATGAGAAGTTGAAGTGAGGGATTACGTGAAGAGCCCGCCAGCCCGCATGCGCGTCAATCTTCAAAGTAGCTGTATGAAACCACAGAATAGTTGCTGACCTAAGCTATAGGAAGATTAACGAGCTAAGAACTACCGAATGATCTTTATGAGAATAGGGTTGGGAGTGGAGGGCACGTAATCCCTCACTTCAACTTCTCATAAAATAAAGATCAAACTTCAAACGGTAAGTTCTCGTTTAATCTTTCTATTTTATTTCGAAGTCACGTGAGTGACTACGTGAAGATTTCAAAGCTCTGTGATTTCATGCAGTGACACAATCTGTGTGTGAAACACTTAAACAGATAAACCATTAATGATAGGAAAAAACATGAGTTATTAATATTATGATGCTAACTTGCATACATGGCCATTGTTCTTAACTGGACCGTAGTCCCAATAGACTGTTGAGTTAGACAATAACTCATGCAACACTGTGCATAATTCTATCTGCAAATATCCAGACATATTCCACCAAATTTTATAATTTATTACTGCACTATGTAAACCTCATGCTGTATAATGAAAGGGAAATCCATTCTATTGGCTGCTAATGAGCCATCAGCAATATCTTGAGACTATTGAATAACAAAAGAACTATCTTTTATTTCATAGGTACCAGCAACTGAGTGCACTTGTATACCTAATGACATCCCCGATTTCTGCTCTTGTGGGTATGCTGTCATCCTCAAATGTACGCAATCCTGCTCATTTGCTTATGAGATTATTTCTATAACAAGCTACCCTAATGTCAGTTATGACGTAGAGACTAAGCCAGGGATTGAGTAAAGGCTGTGTTCTTTATGCTGAGATTAGTTGCTGAAAGCATAATCATCTTAAGATACTGGTCCCATTAGGAAAAATAGAGGAATATTTACATAACAATTTACTGATATACATCGCACACTACAATGAGTGTAGGCTATTAGAGTGGTCAAATAAAAGACACCCTGCATAACGTTAGAGAATAGTGGGTGAATAACCAATCATTTATGTCCCACTTATGGTACTAGAGAAATTGATAAAGCAGCACAAGCAATGTCAATTGTGCTATCACATAAAAGCTTCTCTAGGCTCAAACTGGAAGCCACACAAACCTCTGCTACTTCCGTTTAAAATTGACTCACATATGTTGTTCACAAGCTTCTCATACAATCGTGCAGAGCTAGCTGCCCGAGAAGACAGGCTGCCCCAGCCATCACTCGTGACTGAGTAAATAAAAGTTGCTTCAGCCGCCTACCATGGCGTGATTGAATAGGCAAATTGGTACTGTTAAATTTCATGTTGCCTCATTTGTAATATCGCAAAAGATGTCTACCGACAACCCATACGTTTTATCAGCTGCAATTTTTTCATATTACCTAAAACTCGATGACACAATATCCTTTAATCTGAGAAGGGCAGCATAGGCTTACACCACTAGCTTTGTTATTAAAACAGCAGAATCTGTGCCTTATGTGTATAGATATAACAGAGTATGCAACTACCAGATTGATTCTCTGAGTCAGTTAAATTGCAGAAACCCAATCATCCATCTTAAACTGGGTAAACCCCTAATCCGATTAGCCAAATGCTAACCCGATTCGGCCTGCACCATATTTCTGTAATCTTGAGAAGTATCAGAAATATACCCCTCTAGTCCTTGGCCAGACCACTCATCCTCGGATGAGCTGTCACTGATTGAACCCCTGTTCCTTTATTGATCCTACGGATGGAATTTTTTTTGGCTTTCCTACCCGCGGAAGATGCATTATCTAGTTATTCATACATATCGCTGATAACATATAATCAGCAGCTAATGACTAGAGCTGAAACCACAGTCTCCCTTAGGTGTGGGAATACGAGTTCCCTGTCAACTCTTGACTAAGAGTCACCACGAATACTCAGCGTTTTCCTTCAGAGTGGAAATAGTATAATGCAAGGCTGAATCAGGAATTATCTCGCAGTCCTTTGACTGAAACCACATGTCTAAGTCGCTAGAGTGCACAACACAATCTCTTCGACCTGCCACTCAATCAGGAATACTGGTATTGAGAGTCTATGGATTATTATAAATCCATTGTTGATTCACAACATGAACCTGCAGGTCAGATAAAATTATATTATATGCCAGACGAGCTTCCTGCTGGTAACTACCTGTCCCAGAGAGGATGGCAATGATGATTCCAATGAACCAGCAATTCTACTAACTGAGGAGAAATAAACCATATGTTGAGAAAAACTTCAACTACTTTATTCTATTGAGCCGTCTGATAACCTCAATCACAGCTGATGAAGCAGTGCTTCCCTGATCACTCTGACCCCTATGGCCAGCCAGTTCCATGATGGTCTACCCTGATCCAGGGTAACTAAACTGTTCCTACTTGGAACTTACAGAGCTTACTATGCAAGGCACCCTGCCAATGTCTCTGCATCAACCTGATCTATCCCAGAGACAGTGAAACCGACTAGACAGCCCATGCTGGCAGTAAACCCGACCTGGGCCAACAGACTGCTCCATTTCGGAGTTTACGGAGGTTAATAACGAGACCTTACTTACCAGCGTCTCTAACCCCGGGTCGATTTTCTTTGTTGGAGCTTCAGCGAAGTTCCATTTGCAGACCCTGTCTATCATGCTTGTCATTTCTGTTAGATAGCTGATGCCGCTGGCCAACTCCTCTTGTAGTGACTTGTCCGTCCCCGAGGGAACAGCAAATTTAGTGGCAAGAGCAGGCAGCTCTTCCTTATGCGATTGTCGCACATCATGCATTAAAGCATGGGATTCAGGCACATAGTCATGTTCGGGGTCATGTTTGGAGTCAGTCCATACTGATCTCTGACACTCTCTTAGAGTGGGAGAAATATTGCACCCTGAAGCAGGCGTTGCCATATGCGTATGCCTCGGACTGCCTGTGCATGTTTCCATAACACAGAGCATATTTTGTGACACCATCTTCGATAGTCTTTCGGGTGGGAGGAATATACCAACCCTGAAACCAGGGGCAGCTACAGGCATATGACTTGAACTCCGTAATACGGAGCATAAAATATGGCACCATCTCCATCACTTCATACATCTGAGTGGGAGGACTTATGCAACCCTGAACTAGGAGCTGCCTCAGGCATGTGTGCATATATAGTTTGGCACCATCTCCATCACTCCGTTCATCCGAGTGGGAGGAATATTGCAACCCTGAACCAGGAGCTGCTTCAGGCATATGTGCATATATAGTTTGGCTCCATCTCCACTATTCCTTTCATCCGAGTGGGAGGAAAATTGCAACCCTGAACCAGGAGCTGCTGTCTGACATGCCTTATAACATGGAGCATTTCTTGTGCCACCATCTGATTCATCAGATGTTCTAATTGAGACAAACGCCCAATCACATCTGCCATAGATGTCCCAAATCATCCGACAAGACTTGTCCCACAGACTTGGCTATGACTTTGCCCCGACTTGGGGTTGTCAGGCTGCTCCCTTCAGCAGCCGAACCGGGACTAGCTGTGCAGATCGGTGCTCTGTTGGTATCATCATTATAGTTACCAAACATGATGCACCAGCTAGTGACTCCGAGTCCTTGCTCCCTTTTGGAGCCCCAACGGAGTATTACAGGGAAGGACTGGAGCGCCTCTGGCCCCCATAGGCTAGACAGGTTGGGAGAAATACTGCAAACCTGCCAGGTGTTGTCATAGGCAATTACGTTCATATGATTAAAAGAAGCCTATCCCCATTAAATCAGAGATTCAACTGCTTTATCGATATGCACATAGTTGGAGTCTCTTGTAAAAGAATCTTCAACAGTCCCCTCTAGTGAGCGGAAATTATCATGACGCCACCAGGTGTAGCTCCCACAGGTGTCTGATAGGCAAAGCTCAAAAAAGGCTTCCTAAGCCAGGAGCTCTGGACTGCAATGGCAAGTCCAATTTCGCTACACCATTGGTGTATGTGATAATCAATATGCTATATGTTGCTGCAGCACAGCTGTAGCAGTAACTATGTAAATATGTTCGGTGCTACGGCAGCTGAGCTTACCTAAGCGGTAGCTCTTGGCCGCGGCTATTTTTAAACTCACCGGCTGCTGGAACCACCTGCAGCGATAATAGACCTGGCTGCCGGCAGCCGCAATTTATGAATCCTAGCTCCTTACGGAGCCCCACGGCTGCCTCCAACTCTGGCTGCCTGCTCCCGTATGGAGCACTGATGCCGGCAGCTGCAATAACTTATCCCAGCCGGCGGTCTCCAATTTCGGCCGCAGAGCTATAACGGCGGCAGCCGCAATCCCAGCTCCTATGGAGCCCACGGCAGTCTCCAATTTCGGCCGCCTGCTCCCGTGCAGAGCTATAACGGCGGCAGCCACAATCCCAGCTCCTATGGAGCCCACGGCAGTCTCCAATTTCAGCCGCCTGCTCCTGTGGAGAGCTCGAACTGCGGCGCAAATTTTTTTTCTCACTCTAGCTCCTATGGAGCTTCCACGGCAGCCCAAACCCCGGCCGCCTCCATAGCTACTCTGGGCACGCTATCAGAGTGGCCCGCTGAAAATTGACTTACCTGGCAGAGCAGTTCAAAACTGCTCCGCTCCGACTAGTGCGCCATGCGTTAGAGTATTGACGTGCATGCGGGCTGGCGGGCTCTTCACGTAGTCACTCACGTGACTTCGAAATAAAATGAGACAGTACAGACTCATTATGTAGGAAGGAACTGCAGATGCTGGTTTAAAACAAAGATAGACACAAAATGCTGGAGTAACTCAGCGGCACAGGTTGCATCCCTGGAGAGAAGGAATGGGTGACATTTCAGGTGAAGACCCTTCTTCAGACTGACATCAGGGGGGAGGGAGATAGATAGATAGATAGATAGGGAAGTGTGAAGGTGTGAAAACAGGGCACAGGGATGGAGATCAAGGAAAATGTAGAATAGATCATTGTTAGCAAGGAGAAGATACCAACAAAGGGAACAGAGAAAATGTAGTCGGGGACAGTAAGACTGGTCGGAGAACTGGGAAGGGGGAGGGGACGGAGAGAGAGGGAAAACAAGTGTTACTTGAAGTTAGAGAAGTCAACGCTCATACCGCTGGGGTGTAAGCTGTCCAAGCGAAATATGAGATGATGTTCCTCCAATTTGTGCTGGATGTCCAAATTTCTAATTTATGTTCGGGTCTCGACCCGAAACGTCACCCATTCCTTCTCTCCGGAGATGCTGCCTGTCCCGCTGAGTTACTCCAGCTTTACGTGTCTATCACTGACTCATTATCTGTATATGCCTTGAAAGAGACATTCAATTCGCTGCTGCCCCCCACTGCCCGGCAAATGTCTTCTCTTTACACCCCTTTTGATACGTCCAACTGTATTTATTCATCACCCTTTCAGTCAAGATCAAAATAATGCACAGTCTTTAAACAAACATATCTTTCCACTGGTTCCTTTGCTTTCTAATGACATTCATCTCCTAGTGACCAGGTGGGGAAGAGGAGAAGCATAAAGCTGGGCCGAGACTGAAATGATCTTGTTGCCAAGTCACGAGGAATGCCCAGGGGCATTGGGAGAATCGGACGATGCTGGTGGAATACTTGCAAAGGATGGGAGCCCGGTCAGGACAAGTCTGAATTTACTTGGGATGCAGCCTAAGTAAATCTCGCAACAGGCGAGTTGCCACTGGCTTCCCCGTGTGAACCGAACAGCGAATAGCTCCAGGAAAAGAGACATGAAGGAGATGGAAAAGAGGAACATGTGAGGCATGGTTGGGAGAGCAAGGGAGAAGCAGAGTTGGAGGAAATCACATTCCAGACCAGCATGTACAATGCCACAGGAATTACAGGAGAATACTGCCACTACAACCTTAAAACCTCCTAGATAGACACAAAAAGCTGGTGTAAAACAGCGGGACAGGCAGCATCTCTGGAGAGAAGGAATGGGTGACGTTTTGGGTCGAGACCCAGTCTGAAGAAGGGTCTCGACCCGAAATGTCACCCATTCCTTCTTTCCAGAGATGCTGCTTGACCCGCTGAGTTACTCCAGTTTTTTATGTCAATCTTCAGTTTAAACCAGCATCTGCAGTTCCTTCCTACACTTAAAACCTCCCACACAGTTCAAAGCCATGTATGACAATTATCAGAAGGTAAAAAATAATTTACCTGGGATTTAACTACCACATTCCAGAAATTTCAAAATCAGAAAATGTGAACACTCAGTAGGTCAGAGGGCATCTGACGGGGAAAAAATAACTTAAAATTTCAGATCGATATAACGTAAGCAACCTGAATCATTTACTCTTTCTCGATCTACAGATGCTGCCTGACCTGAGTATTTGCAGCATGTCAATTTTTTATTCAATTATTAGATTTTTTTTGCCATTGGATTTCCTTTGCATTCATTCTATTGTTGCAAAGTGACTGAATGCTCGTGGGAAAAGGCAATGTTGGTGTTAACACAGACAAGACTACACCCAGTGTACACAAGCAAGTATAATCTTGCATATGTGTGCGCACGTGAGTGTGCACAAACATGCACACTTGTCCAACAAACACATAGAATCTCAATAACAAAAGGAGGAATTCTGCATGCATGCTGCTGCACCTGCTGCAAGCAAACACCTTTCTCTGGCACCATTTCTGTTTTCTCTTCCATTTACTCGGGAGTGGTTGCGTTATGGTAATTCCACAACACAGCAACGCAAGAGGCTGCAGAGAGCAGTGGACTCGGCCTGGTCCATCACAGACACCACTCCCCACCCACCACCAACCTCCCACCACCAACGGCAGCATCCATCATCAAGGATCTCCACCATGCGATGCATGCCCTCTACAGTACTCATTGTTACCATTTCGCAGTAGCCTGAAGTCCCACACCGCCAGGTTCAGGGACAGGCACTTTCCTACAGCAGACAACTTTTGAACAAACCCACACAACCCTAATCATCATAATGATCATAATCATACTTTATTAGCCAAGTATGTTTTGCAACATACAAGGAATTTGATTTGCCATACAGTCACACCAATAAAAAGCAACAGAGCACACAAAATACATTTTATCATAAACATCCACCACAGTGACTCCTCCACATTCCTAACGGTGATGGAAGACGAAAAAAAATTCAATCTCTTCCCTCCTTTGTCCTCCAACGGTCGGGGGCCTCGAACCTTCCGTCGACGGGACGATCTTGCCTCCTCGTTGGGGCCATCAAGCTCTTGCATCGGGGAAATGTCATCTCCCCGTGCCTGGCGATCTACCACAGGTCGGGCTAGTTGAACCTTCTGCGTCGTTGGAGCTTCCTGACTCGGTCTCTCCCGAGACTGCGAGCCCTTGATGTTAAAGTCCGCAGGCCGCGGTTGGAGCATCGATCCCAGGCAAGGGATCATCTCCGTTTGTAAGTCCACGTCCCGCGGTGGGGCTCAAAGTCAGTCCTGAGCAAGGCCGCCAGCTCCATGATGTTAGGCCGCAGAGCGACCGGAGATACAACCCGGAAAACAATCGCGTCTCCGGCAAGGTAAGAGATTGAAAAAAAGTTTCCCCCTACCCCCTCCCCCACCCCCTACATAAAACAAACCAGACTTTTAAAACACACTAAAAATACAAAAAAAAAGACGAACAGTCATACTTCGACAACAGAACACAATGCACCACCTCTTGCACTGCCATGGACTTGTATTTTTTTCTAATTGCATTTTGCATTAAGGTCTTTCATTTTTACACAATCTTCTTTCTTTTTACTATCTTGAAGAATTTTATGGATAATTGATGTTTCTGTGTGTTGGTTTTAGTCTCTGTGCATGTGAGGCTGCTGTAAGCGGGATTTTGCTTGTACCTGCACTTCACTGTACCTGCGCATACGACAATAACGTCGACTTGCCCTGACAAGAAGCCTTGGGGCAGCAAGCAAAAAGAAGTTCGGACATTTCAAGGCACTGGCCCGCAGGCGGCATGGTGGCACAGCGGTAGAGCTACTGCCTTGCAGGGCCAGAGACCTGGGTTCCATCCTGACTACGGGTGCTTGGCTGTACAGAGTTTGTATGTTCGTCCCGTAACCTGCGAGGGTTTTCTTCGGGTGCTCCGGTTCCCTCCCACACTCCAAAGACGTACAGGTTTGTAGATTAGTTGACTTTGGTATGAATGTAAAATTGTGCCTAGTGTGTGTACGATAGTGCTAATGTGCGAGGATCGCTGGGGACTTGGTGGGCCACAGGGCCTGTTTCCGCACTGTATCTCTAAACTAAAGAAGATGCCATAATGTCTCTTTGAAAGAGAAGGGAGTGGATTTAAATGCAGAGGTCTTAGAGACTGCGTTCACATCTCAGTCCAGAAGCTTCAAAACAAATTCCAGCCTTGTGTTCTGCACTGTTGCAGTTTACGCCAAGACCCTGCTCAATATTTATCTCTCAACGAACATGATCACAACAAATGTTCTACTTATTAACTCATTGTTGTTTGCAAAGAACCTGTTGTGTTCCCCAAATTATAGCACTGATTACATTTCAAAATATTGGATTGGACATGAATTGATTGTACGATAGAAAAAATCTCACAAAAATGCAATGTTATACCAATCGTCAATCTTGTATTTTTGTAAAAAGCAGTTGGAAATTTTTGTAAAAGCAGTTGGAAATTTGAAATTTGAAATTAAAACAAAAAATGCTGAAAACTCTTAGCAAGTCATGCAGCACCTGCGCAAAAAGTGACTGAAATAAAGCAATGACCAAAGGCACATCACGGGGGAATCATCAAAACATAACAGGCAGTCCAGCACTCAAGGTGTTGGGGAAATCAGTCTGAAAAAGGGTTTCGGCCTGAAACGTTGCCTATTTCCTTCGCTCCATAGATGCTGCCGCACCCGCTGAGTTTCTCCAGCATTTTTGTCTACCTTCGATTTTCCTTCTTGAACGTGTTGGAGAAAGGTTGGGTTCAGGAAGTGTATTCTAAGGAGCATCTTGCCAGGGTGGCACAGTGGCGCAGCGGTAGAGTTGCTACCTTACAGCGCTTGCAGCGCCGGAGAACCAGGTTCGATCCCGACTACGGGTTTGTACGCTCTCCCCGTGACTGCGTGGGTTTTCTCCGAGATCTTCGCTTTCCTCCCACACTCCAAAGACGTACATGTTTGTAGGTTAATTGGTTAATTGTAGGCTTGGTATAAGTGTACATTATCCCGTGTGCGTGTAGGACTGTGTTAATATGCGGGCATTGCTGGATGCCATGGAGTCGGTGGGCCGAATGGTCTGTTTCCGCGCCGTAACTGTAAACTAAAACTAAACTAAACATCTTAGAGAGTAAGGTGAAGACTGACAGGGACAGTGCTCTGAACCAGGGCATGCAAAGCCAGCACTTGTCAGTGGGGAGAGATTATATTCAGGGATGTGCAGTGGCTCAGAACCGGAGGAAGGCTTACAGGAGGGCAGGCCTGTCATTAACTTGTTTTAAACAAAGCCTTGGAGCCAATCTTCGATCCGGTGCCTTTGGAAACCACTCAGCGCAACGAGCGGCTGATAAAAGTGCAGCTGGGTCCCACAGGGTCGTTTCAGGGCAGGTGTTAAAGCCACTGCATCAGACAAAAACAACATCCCCAGGGCACCCCACCCACCCATTTTCACTACCTCCCAGCACGGCTCAGAGCTGCATCAAAGGCCCGATTAGTGAAGCAATCCTCTGCTCATCAACAGAATTCACCACTGAGTTTATCGGAACAAGGCATGCAGGTCAATAACAGGGTCAGCACCTAGTACCTTGAACCCCTCGAATCTCAGTGCCTCCAGTTTCACTTGACCCCTGCAATATGAGGACATGGTTCCAAGATGTTTTCATGGCAACTGCAATTCCAGCCTTTTTTTAATCGTTCTTTTCAGATGGCAAAGTATTTTGCCTTGACCAGAAGGACCAGGGTAGATTTCCAGGATTCTTCTACTGTCCTCCAACACAATATTTTACTGAGGTCAATTCACCTATTAACACGCACATTTGGAGAATGAGAGCATGAATACTCGAAGATCCATTAAAAGTCTAAAATTTAAATTATTTATTTTGGTGTTTATATCCTCACAAAAGTGGCATCAGGTTAGCCTCAAGGGCCTGTCCCACTTGGGCAAACTAATCTGCGAGTTCTGGCGAGTTTGCCCTCGACTCATACTCGCAGCATGGTCGACACGAGGTCGTAGGAGGTATTCGTAACTCTCCTTCATGTTCGAGAGTGGTCTCAGCGTACTCGAGGCCTCAGCTAGGTCGCGGCGTTTTTTTCAATATGTTAAAAAATGCCCGCGAGTAAACAAAAGGTCGCCATGGAAAAAATCGATACATTTTTTTTACTCATAGGTTTAGTCGTAGTAGGTCGTAGTAGTTCATAGTAGGTCGGCATGTTAGTCATAGGTAATTGAAGGTAGTCAAAGGTAGTCGTAGATAGTCTTCATCATAGTCGAAGGGAGGTCGAAGGAGATCGAAGGAGGTCGTCTTCACTCTCCACTATTCGGTGTCCAATTTTCCCGAAGTTAGTCGTAGCTAGTCGTAGCTAGTCTTCAACATAGTCGAAGGAGGTCGAAGGAGGTCTTCTACATAGTTGAAGGAGGTCTTCAACATGTCATTTTTTTAAACCCTTCTAAACTCGCCAATTAGGTCGCCCCTTAACAATGTTTCCTTTTCAAAAACACATATTGATTGATATTTGCCCAATCCTAGTATTTTTCAAAAATATGTAGGAAGGAACTGCAGAAGCTGGTTTACACTGAAGAAAGGCACAGAGTGCTGGAGTCACTCAGCGGCTCAGGCAGCATCTCTGGAGAAAGGGAATGTGACGTTTCGGATCTGAAGGAGGCAGCAACTCTACTGCTGCGCCGCCGCTATGGACAACACCTGATGGACATTACGTGGGGGACTATTGTTGTTTGCATTGCTCAGTACCTGCTCGGTAGAGCAAAGGTGTGGACCTTGCTATGTTGCCAAATTCTGCACGCCCTACCTTACGACATCATTGTAAGTAGCCAGCAAGGTAATACAGTGACAAATAAGGCAAGCATCCTTACCACTATCAGAAATGAGATGACTGCTCTGCACAAGCCAAGGTTTCGGTTGGACCGACAGGGGTTAGCTAGTCCGTCCATTGGAGTCTTCTTTCATGTCAATCTTCCATGTTCCAAATGTTGACCTCGCTGTCATCGCCCGTCCTGAAAAGGACACA
Source organism: Malacoraja senta (assembly GCA_038087875.1). Classification (NCBI taxonomy): domain Eukaryota; kingdom Metazoa; phylum Chordata; class Chondrichthyes; order Rajiformes; family Rajidae; genus Malacoraja; species Malacoraja senta. Next base: position 58,796,679 of record CM075978.1, on the reverse strand, counting down.
AGCTTCCGGCGACAATCAGTGGAAGCCATCACTTGTTGCAATAGATGGTGGTGGTAGCAGAATTAGCTCAGGATACTTCCAGTTTCCAGCCCCGCGACGTGGACGCTGCTGCTATGGGGCCTGTCCACAGGAGTCCGCTCACTACACAGGAGATAATCAATAACTTGCACTTAACACCGGACGCCCTCTCAAAGCAGTTCAAAGATATAGATATCAAATAATAGACACAAAATGCTGGACTAACTCAGCGGGACAGTGTCTATCTTCAGCGTAAACCAGCATCTGCAGTTCCTTCCTACACAGATAACAAATGATATTTCGCCCCGAGCCACTTAGAAGCTGATTATGAACAGCATTGTCCTGAAAAGTGAACTCTTCTGCCGTCTGCCAATCTTGTGTATTTCCAGATTTACTATTTTTTACATTTGGCTGCCCATCATCTATAGTATTTTGTTATTGTTAGAATCTATAAAAGATATGACAACAGAAATCATCAGTGTCAGATTATTTGACGAGAAATGGGGGGTAGAAATGGGATATGTGCAAGCAAAGCTTTGGAATACATGGATTAGAAATGCAAAGAATCTGCAAATGGTGTTAACCTGAAATAAAAACAGAAAGAAATACCGGAAATACTCAGCAAGTCAAGCAGCACCTGTGAGAAGAGAAACCGTTTGTGTTTCCGTTTGAAAGCCTTTTATCAGAACTGCTAAAGTGAGAAGACAAGTTGGTTTCGAGTTAAAACGAAGATTCAGACGATTGTGCTGGGGTTGCTCTGGTGACAAACCGATCAGATTGATAGATGAATGAGGCCAGTTACGGAGCAAGGAAATAAACAACGCTGTGAAATGCAGCTTAGAACTGTTGCCACAGTCTGAAACCAAAAAGAGAATGGCCAGCAGCTGAGGAGGTGTCTGGCCAGAAAAAAGTTGGGTAATATTATACATGGATAGGACAGGTTTGGAGGGATATGGACCAAACGCAGGCAGGTGGGACTAGTGTAGCTGGGACATGTTGGCCGATCGTGGGCAAGTTGGGCCGCAGGGTCTGTTTCCACATTGTATCACTCTATGACTCTACATGACTAACCTTATAGCAGAACCAGCCAGTTCATGTGAAGGCAGACACACCGAGTTGCCCAAAACTGTTGAATTCAATATCAAGTCCCAAAGGCTGCAAAATTACCATGTTGAAAAGTGCTATTTTTCAAGCATATATCGTGCCTTGGTCGGACTGAGCAGGGGCAACACTGAAGTGGGTCAGTGTGGAGTGAGATGGAGAAGTTAAGCATCAGGCAGCTCAGGGTCTTCATGTGGACTGAACAAAAGTACCCTCTCTCTCTAACAGGGTCAGCATCATAAAGAGGTACAGCAGAGAAACAGGCCTTTCGGCCCACTAAATCTGTGCTGCCCATCTAACACGCATCCTACATTAACCCCATTCAATTCTCCTCACATTCCCATCAACTCCCTCCGTATTCCACTGATCACATGCCCACCAGGGGCAATATTCTGTGACCAAGTAACCTAACAATCTGTGCGTTTTTCAACTGTGGGATGAAACTGGAGTACCCATTTCCTCTAAACCATGTGGTCCCAGGAGGAACATACATGCTCCACACAGACAGTTTAGTTTAGAGATACAGCGCGGAAACAGACCCTTCGGCCATTAACATCCCCGCACATTAACATTATCCTATACACTAGGGACAATTTACATTTATACCAATCCAATTTACCTACAAACCTGTACGTCTTTGGAGTGTGGGAGGATACCGAAGTTCTCGGAAAAAAACCCATGCAGTCACGGGGAGAACGTAAAAACTCCGTATAGAAAGGAGTCGGGATCAAACCCGGGTCTCCGGCGCTGCAAACGCTGTAACAACTCTACCGCTGCGCCACCGTGCCGCTCACAGGATTGATGACAGGATTGAACCCAGATTACTGGAGCAGTTCGGCACCTGCTTTACAGATGGCTCAGCAAACAACATATCACCCCATCAGCCCATACTGCAACCTATTACACATTTGGCCTGTCCAACGTCCTCCCTGCAAATTAAAATCAACTTGTTTTCTGACTTTCCCAGTTCTGATGAAGGTCTTTGATCAAAAATGTCCACCCCATTTCTCCTTCCACGGACGTAGACAAATCTGACCAGCTCTTCTTCTGTTTTTCTGGGAACAAACAAGTCTGGTGGCACAATGGCATGTGCGAACATCAGCAGAAAATGCGCTGAGGAAAAGTAGAGGTAAATACACCATGGAGCTAGAAGTAAGTGGCGTTGGAGAGAGGACCTGTAGTCAGAGAAGTTCAGCTTCAGGTCAAACGGGATGGTGAGGTAACAAAGCTTTATGGATCAATCTTAGACTGCAGCCAGAGAGAGCTATGGAATCAGTGACTAAGGCTCGCAGATGCTCAAAAATAAACCCTTTTATCTTTATGATATTCATTTACAAAGTAACTTACATATTGATAGGGTGTAAATGATGAATTGTAAATTTGTATAAAAGGACTGGTCACACACTGTAACTTTACAGAGAGTATTTCATAGCTTTCCAATTAGAAATGACCAAATTAAGAACAGTGCTAATTTTTACAAATTTGCAAGGAGATACATTATATATCATGCATGATACTTGCCAATACACCAAGAATTAAACTCGGTACCGGGTAGCATTTAATCATTTCAGTTTAGTTTATTGTCACGTGTAAGGAGGTACAGTGAAAAGCTTTTGTTGCGTGCTAACCAGCCAGCAGAAAGACAATACATGATTACAATCGATCCATTTACAGTGTATAGATCAGAGTTTCTCAACCGGGGTTGCCCAGAACACTTGGGTTCCGCGAGACCTCGCTAGGGGTTCTGAGAGAAATAGTGATAAACTAGACCAGGGGTGTCAAACTACCGGCCTGCGTCCGCATCCGGCCCGCGAAGGGGTCCAATCCAGCCCGCGGGATGATTTCCCCAATGTCAGAACGGTCTGCAGCTGTCACCGGTGCCGGATCGGTCTGCAGATGTCCCCGGTGCCGGGGCATCTGGGCCCCCCCTGAGCCGCTGCTCGTGTGCGTGACCCTCCTCCCTAATCAGCCGCACGCTCCTTATATGGCATGAGAGGCCGCGGCTGCGCACTGCCAGCATTGTGACGACTCCTTGACTCGGGGGGGGGGGGCGGGTCCAAACGTGGGGAGAGCCAGACAAACGTGCTGGCGGTCATCCCGCGTGACTGACACCAGGCTGGCCCAATAGGAGAAGGGACCGCCCTCTGGGCAGTCAGCTGTGGCCAATGAGGAGGGAGGGGGCGGGCGCTGGGCGGGGTTAGGTTGCCCAGTGCGGAGCGGCTGGGTGCTGGGTTCAAATGCTATGAGGGAAAAAAACAACATTGTAGCGGTGAGGGCTGCGCGGTGGATACTTTTTCTCTTTACTCTTTACACTTTACGCATGGCGGAGGAGAGAGCTCAGCCGACTGCAAAGCGTCTCTGTTCTAGGCCCTTCCCAGTCTCCCGATCGTCCCAGAAACCCGCACTGAACGGGAGAGGCCACAACCCGGAGTCTCGCTTGGATGCTAGTGCTAAAATGGTGGCGGAGAAGTAGACCTAAAAAAACAACAATTTGTTTAGTTAGGTTTAGTTATTTGTGTCTGCTAATGTTCTATTTCAAATGGTTTATTAATGGAAAGGGTGTGGCTCCCAAGACAATCTTAGCCAAAATAGCATTGTTTTTTCTCTCTCTCATCACAACTTTCTTGTAGCCTACGACTGTGTTAATACCAATCTTAAAAGTAATGCTTGCTAGGCAATCTTCTTCATAAGAAACAAAATACTTAAAGTGAAACACTTTGTAGTTAGAGCCGAGACTGAGACACATGAGAGCAGGTTGAAAAAACGAAGGCAACGAAAGCTGTGGGAGCACGCATGCGTTTTGCCCAATCCGGCCCGTGACCTAAAATGAGTTTGACACCCCTGAACTAGACCAAGTGTGGACCCATTGGGTCCCCCTCCCCAAACGCAATATTCCCCCAGTGGCACTCACCTATACACAACGCTGGATGTTAAAATGGCGATGCCGGCTCAGCAATCCTCCCACAACTGCGCAGGCGCGGCTGACGGGTCCCCATTGTGACGCCAGAGATCGCCGTTGTGACGCGAGTCAAAATGGCGATCTCAAAATGGTGGCGGGCCCAGCAACCCCCAACTGAGGCATGAAAATTATTTCAAGGGTTCCGTGAGGGTAAAAACTTTGAGAAACGCTGGTAAAGACACGATAAGGGAATAATGTTTAGTGCAAGGTAAAGCCAGCAAGTCTGATCAAGGGTAGTCCGAGGGTCACCAAAGAGGTGGATGGTTGTTCACACTGCTCTCTGGTTGTGGTGGGATGATTCAGTTGCCTGATAACAGCTGGGAAGAAACTGTCCCCGAATCTGATGGTGTGCGTTTTCACACTTCTATTCCTCTTGCTCTCATAATACTCTTAACTCATGAGCAAAGGAGAATATTCATTTCTCAAGGTAGACACAAAATGCTGGAGTAACTCAGCGGGACAAGCAGCATCTCTGGAGAGAAGGAATGGGTGACGTTTCGGGTCGAGACCCTTCTTCAGACCCGATAACAATAACACACAGTGAGTATAGAAAATATTCACAGAGCAGACCAAAAAAAGACTGATATCGAAGTTTGCCAGAAACTTGAATAATTCATCTAATTAAATTGAGGCAATGTCAACTCCTGATTGTCATCCAATTGCAAGTCCCAATCCAGACCCAATGATCACACCTCCTAAAATCCTGTAAGTTCAGCCAATTGAAGTCTCCAAGCACAAGAACATCAAGGCATGGCTTACTTAAACATGATTCCATTAATGGATAGGAGATAAGAATATATACAGCACTCTCTTAAGACAGTGGAATTGATTGTAGACTTTAGGAGAGCTTCCCTCCCCTCCCCCCACTCACCATCAACAACACTAAAGTCCCAACTGGAGACATTGAAGTTCCTCAGAACCATCATCTCCAGCGACATTAAATGGGAGGCCACCATCGACTCCGCAGTCAAAAAGTCCCAACAGAGAATGTACTTCCTGCGGCAGCTAAGGAAACACAACCTGCCACAGGCAATGATGGTCCAGTTTTCCACTGCCATCATAGACTCTGTCCTCACCTTCTCCATCAAGGTCTGGTTCAGCTCAGCCACCACGCACGACATCCGGAGGCTGCAGAGCATCAACCGGTCAGCTGAGAAGGTTGTTGGCTGCAACCTTCCCCCCATCGACAATCTGAACCCTGCAAGGGCCAAGAGGTGAGCGGGTAAAGTCATCTCTGACCCCTCTCAACCTGGCCACAAACTCTTTGAAGTCCTCCCCTCTGGACTATAAAAACCTCCACATCCAGACATAAAAACAGCTTCTTCTCACGAGCAATAGCTCTACTTAACACGACACATAAATCAAACACATGAACTTTCCACATGCACGTTAGATATCTACATGTGTAATACATCGCAAAGCTGCCCCTTTTTACTCTTGCAATTTATTTTTACATTTTTTAGTTATAATATTTTTTTAATGTCTGCTGTATATTGTGTTTTTACCATGTGCAAGCAAAGCACCAAGTCAAATTCCTTTTATGTGTACATAGGCCAATAATTGATGCTGACTCTGAACAATGGAATGGAAAGAAACAATAATATGCGCTGATGCAACAAAATTCTGCACCACACAGAATCATAAAGTCCAAGAATTATGCAGCAAGGAAAGATTCCCTTCAGCTCAACTTGCCCATGGCAACCATGGCACTGTCCTGAGGTAGTCCTTTACCTGCATTGGCTCCATACCGCTCCAAGCCTTTCCTATTAGTGAACTTGTCCAAATTTCTCTGACACATTGTTATTGTATGTCCTTCGATCAATTCTGCCAGCTTTTTCCATACACATACAGAGCTGCCAACTCTCACGCATTGAGTGTGAGAATCACACATTTTGTCAAATTCTCACGCTCTCACAGAATTTCTCACGCTCTGTCGTGAGAAATTCTGTGATCAACGAGAATTTCAAAACTAATATCAACTGCATGGGCCGCGGGTGTGGGAGAGCCGGGGCGGCGGGAGGGAGGGAGCGGCCGGGGCAGATGCGGACGGGGAGCCGGGGCTGGCGAGTCGCTCGCTGCAGCTCCAGCCATGGAGCAGCCTCAGTGCAAGAGTCCCGGGCATTCACCGCTGCCGTGAGAGTCTCTGTGCAAAATTCGTCCAGGTGACCGGCATGGACCAGGCTGCGGCTCGGTACATCCTGGAGGACAACCAGTGGCTGCTGGAAGTAGTTAACAAGCACTGGGTAGAAGCGGTGGAAGATAGTGGCCTTCAAATGGGGGTGGTTAAAGAAGGCATCCTGCTTGCCTGCTAGATTTTCATTTACTGTAACTGCAGGAAAAAATTTACCGATGTTGGGGAAGTTCAGAACCAAGGGTCACACAGTTTAAAAATAAGGGGCAGGCCATTTATGACTGAGATGAGGACAATCTTTCTTCACCCAGAAAGTTGTGAATCTGTGGAATTCTCTGCCACAGAAGGCAATGGAGGCCAATTCACTGGATGTTTTCAAGAGTTACATTTAGATCTTGGGGCTAGCAAAATCAAGGGATATGGAGAAAAAACAGGAAAGAGGTACTGATTTTAGATGAACAGCCATGATCATATTGAATGGCAGTGCTGGGTCGAAGGGCCAAATGGCCTATTCCTGCACCTATTTTCTATGTTTCTATGCTTGAGTATATGGCAATAAAACTCGACAAATTGATTTTGAAGTATTCGTGCATGGTGGAGGTATAATGTAGTCACAGGGCTCGAAATTAGCGGTTGCCCGGGTGCCATTGACCACTCAAAGTGCCGCCGGGCAACCTAAACACCGAGTCATTTTGCCCGGCTTGGCAAACAAATACTGGTTTATACCGATAGACACAAAAAACTGGAGTAACTCCGCGAGTCAGGCAGCATCTCTGGAGAATAGGAACGTGACGTTTCGTGTCGTCGGCGGCTGTGCGGGGCAAAGATACTAGATGCGTGTTGACGAAGGGTCGGAACGAATGACGGGCCCCGAACAACGGCAACAGCGTCCGTGACAGCGGCTCCACCGCCTCCTCCTCCCGCACCCTACCCGGCGGAAGGAGGCCTTTCTCTCACTCCCTCCCTCTCCCTCCCTCTCTCTCTCTCCCTCTCCCTCCATCTCCCTCCCTCCATCTCCATCCCTCCATCTCCCTCCCTCCATCTCCCTCCCTCCCTCTCCCTCTCCCTCCCTCTCTCTCCCCCTCCCTCCCTCCCTCCTCCCGGCCTCGGCGTGCGAGAGGGGTTGTTTTGAAAGCGCTGTTGGAGGATTTGCAAGCAGCGGCTGCTATCGCCCTGATAACGGCCGCTGCCTGCAAATCCGGAACAGAAGGAGGGAGGGAGGGAGAGGGAGAGGGAGGGGGAGGCGGAGGCCTCCTTCCGTCGTCTGAAGCAGCTGCACCAAACATCCTATAGCTATAGGATCTTTGAGCTGCACCGCTCGGCCCCGCACCTTGCTGTCGGCTGGCGGAGAAGGGGAGGCGGTGGCGAGGAGTCCCAACCGCCACCCCCTTTGGCGGCGGCACATTGGCGTTGGACAGGGACGGCCAAGGCAGCGGGGCGATGTTGACCGAGGAGTGCTGACCTTCCTTCCTCCCAACCTCCTCTGCCCCTTCCCCCCCCTCTCTCTCTCTCTCTCTCTCTCTCTTGTACGCCCCCCTCCACCCCTCTTATCCTGGGACCCCTCCTCTCCATCCCACACTGATCCCCATTCCCTCCTCTATTCAGTCCTCACTGACATCCCCTGTGCTCCACTCCCCATCTACCCCCCCCCCCCAATCTATTCATCACCCTACCCACCTCGCATTGATTCTCCTGCCACCCCCTCATCCATCCTACACTGGTCCCCCAATTCATCCTGTACTGACCCCCTTCCCATCGATCCTGTACTTCTCCCCCCATTCATACTGTACTGATCCTCCCATTCATCCCGTACTGACCCACCCTCCATTTACCCTGCACTAATCCCCCCATCCATTCCCATTCATCTTTTACTGATGCCCCATTCATCCTGTACTGATCCCCTCATGCATCCTGTACTGATACCCTCATTTATCCCATACTGATCCTCCATTCATCCTATACTGATCCCCTCATTCATCCTGTAGTGATCTCCATTCATCCTGCACAGACCCTCCGATCCACACTGTCATGACCCCCACCCCCCCCCCATTCATCCTGTACTGATCCCCCCCCATCCATCCTGCACTGATCCCCCCATTCAAGAAGAATGGGGGGAACAGTCTGAAGAAGGGTCTCGACCCAAAACGTTGCCTATTTCCTTCGCTCCATAGATGCTGCCTCACCCGCTGAGTTTCTCCAGCATTGTCTACCCCCATTCATCCTGTACTGACCCCCCATTCATCCTGTACTGACTCCCCCCATCCATCCCTTACTGAACCCCCCATTCAACACCACTGACATCCCCCGTCCTCTCCTCTCACAATTTTATATACTCCAACCAACACGTACTAATTCACCTGCCTCAATCCATCCATTCCGCACCGATTCCCTTCTCAATCCCCTCCCTCCCCCGCCATCTATCCACCATGCATTGATTCACCATGCATTGATTCACACCACACCCCCCCCCCTCCTCCCTGACCCTATTGTGCTTCATGGTCTTCAGAGCGAACATTGACTATGTTTGATAACGTAATGCAATCAAATGTGTTTTAATTCCCAATGTTATTATATATTTTGACACCTTTAAACATATTACCAAAAGAACATTTGCTGCAGTTATGTACTTTGGCCATCTCTTGTCAGTTAATGTTTAACCTGTCAGATGGGTATAGTCGGTTTTAACAGCTATTATCATAAAATGCCTTTATAAATTTCCTTGCAACCAGTATATTTTGTTATGGATAAATTATGTGGGAAGCGAGAGTGTTTCTGTACCAATAGCAATAACGACCCATGCTAAGGCCATGTCATGATAATTTTCGGTCTTTCACAGAGAACATGTTTGCATCAATCTGTAGTGTGCATGGTTAAGCATATATGTTACCATGGTCCAGGATTTATTGACACAGGTTGATCATATGCTGAATAATCCAACCACATTTTTGTTTGGAAGTGGAAAGAACTAATAGAAATTGCATTAATTGCAATGTGTAAAAAGAGTTGAGATATTGTATTATAATTTTGCTGCATGTCATTGTGGTATATATCATGTCTTGATTGGTGAATATGTTTAGTTTGTAAGTTATTTGAAGCAGAAATAATATGTGAATGCAGACAAAAGTGCTGGAGAAACTCAGCGGATGCGGCAGCATCTATGGAGCGAAGGAAATAGGCAACGTATCGGACCGAAACCCTTCTTCAGACTGATGGGTTCCGGCCTGAAACGTTGCCTATTTCCTTCGCTCCATAGATGCTGCTGCACCCACTGAGTTTCTCCAGCACTTTTGTCTACCTTCGATTTTCCAGCATCTGCTGTTCCTTCTTGAACATAATATGTGACTGCTTCATTGAGCATAATTCCGACTGGTAACTACGCACTTCGTCCGAGCACATTCGCACGCGTCATGCAAACCGTCTTAAATGACCACCTAAACTGTCATTTGGCAACCTAAAAAGCTGTCAAGGTTGCCCAGCTGGCAACAGAGAAAAAAAGTTAAGTGAGAGCCCTGAGTCATAGAGTGATAGAGAGTGAAAACAGGCAACTTCGGCCCAACTTTCCCACACCTGCCAACATGTCCCAGCTACACTACCTGCTTTTGGTCCATATCCCTCCAAGCCTGTCCTATTCATGTATCAGTCGAACTGTTTCTCAAATGTTGGGATAGTCCCTGCCTCAACTACCTCCTCTGGCAGCTTGTTGCATACACCCACCGCCCTTTGTGTGGAAAAAGTTACCCCTTAAAAAGTTACCTCTTAAAAATACTTCAAACAAAAAACATTGAAATCATACTTCTACAATGCACTAAAATATGATTTTAATACATCAAATTTCAAAAAGCCCCCCCTCCCACACCCTCCCCCCATTCAGATGCTCCACTCCCTTGCCAAGTACCCCCAAGGCCAGTGATGAGTGATCGCTCAGCCTCCCCACTTTCAAAAACGCTCCGTGGCCCCTGGTTCAGACGGAGAGCACTGCCAGATGTGTGCGGGGAACTGAGGCCAGTTGTCCATGATGTCTCAATCCCAATGCTCAGCGCTTCGTGTTTCGGAGTTGGCTAATGTTATTGATTTGTAATTAGCCTGATTTGTAATTAGTTGACAAAACCTTAATTTATTAATCTGGAATATCCAGGGGTATGAGATAAGTGTAATATTAAAATGACATGCAAGGTGTCAGGCTGTCTGTCACAACATACAGCCCCAATAACCCATTATTTCCTTCAGTTAAATAATGGGAAGCACTATTGTCATTTGCCACTCAACTATTTTGTCATTTGCCACTCAACTATTAAGTTTGTTTACCTCACTGACTAATTCTAACCCCCCCCCCCCCAAATTCCTTTCACAGGTTGAACAGAAATGTCCCCAATTTCATTGTTTTATTAATTGAACACGTAGATGAACATTCTCAAGGAGTGTAATCAGATCGAAACTGATTCAGAAGCGATGTTTAAGAGCATGTTCAAAGAAGGGGCATATTTTAAAGGAGTGACAGAGATACTTGCAGGGGAATGTGTGAAGAGATTATTATTTGTCTTTAGTTTTAGCTTGAACCAGGAGATCTGAAGATTCAAAGTTTAATATAGTAATTGTGCTGATACTGACTCCAACCAACCACATAATGAATATCATCCATTCCGGAGGTTTAATTTTTCTGATGCCATTTAAACTTCACTTGGATTTCAATCACTTCAATGTAAAAGTAATTGGGAATGGGGAGCATTGGAACAAAATTTTGCCCTCGTTACATATTATCTGTAATATAATAATGTATGCATGTTGGTAGGTACAATCAAAACAAATATCTTTTTATCACTGTTGTGTTATGAATACCACAGAAAATATTATGTACTCTCAAGATCACATTTAATAGAATAATATTGCTTAAATATATAGTTATTGGACTCCATTTTGGAAAAGTCCCAGCTGAGAGGAAGACAGCAAAATACTGAAAATATTGAGGGTGAAAATGACTTCAGGACAGTTTGTTAGGAAAATGAAGGAAATGGTAACAGAATACTTATACAGCTGAGTGAGTATAATTTTATGGATGAGAAATTGTTTTCAACCAATTGATGACTTATTTGACAAAGTAACTAGCATGTAAGATAACAAGGAAGCCAATGGATGTAGCAAATTTTGTTATACAAAATTTGGTCAGTGAAGTGCCCCATAAAAGATTACCGCATTAGATAAGCACCTGTGGACTTGAACATAATAGGTTAAGTCCAGGGTGTCAGATATGGGACTTTATGAGTGGGCCAGATATATTGCCAGTGCAGAGGGGCTAGGAGCAAGGCCAAGTGTGCATCCAGAGTCAAGGTCTGGAATAGTACTAAGTGTGCAGTCAAAGCTAGGACAATGGGAGTGTTCAGCACTGGGAACCTAAGCAGGTAAGCAGCTATGTTCAGGGTAGAATAGGGGGCCAGGTGTAAGGCTGAACTCAGGGTCAGGAATGAGAGAAGGTATGCAACTGGAGTCAGGGTCTCCAGTTCTGGAATGCTAGCATGGTGTTGTGGGCCGAAGGGACTGGTTTCCAGAGGGCTAGTATGGACATTGTGGGAAGAATGGATTCTTGGGCTGGCAACTCAGTCACTGAGACCACTCACACACACACTCACACACACACTCACTCACTCACTCACTCACTCACTCACACACACACACACACTCAGATGCAGACACACACTCCCACTCACACACACACACACTCACAAACACACACACACTCACAAACACACACACACACAGACACACACACACTCCCACACACACAGACTCTCACACGCATACACGAACACACACACACACACACACACACACACACACACACACACACACACACACACACATATATATGGCAGTAAACTTTCTTGAATACTCACACGGCTGAGCGCAGCCTCTCCACTTTGGAGCTTCTGTAGTCAGCGGCACTTCCGCAATCAGCGTGACCTCTGCACTTACCAGAAATTACGCAATCAGCGCGACCTCTGCACTCACCGTAAATTATGCAATCAGCACGACCTGTCCACTAAGCGGAAGTCACGAAATAAGCGGGACTTTTGAACCAAACACAGTCGGACCTAATAAAGCATTTATTCCTTCCAAACACAGTCGGACCTAATAAAGCATTGCTGTTTCAAGCACAGGCAGGGCAGCAGGCCAAACAACTCATGGCATTGTCATTATGGGCTACCAAATCATTTATTGCAAGTACATTGCAGACTCACAGTTCAGTTGATTCACAGCTTAGAATGAGAGTCGTGGCCTCTCCCTCGAGATCTTTCGGAGTGACTGAGTCACGTCCAGGCATCCGGGGTTTTATAGTCCTGGCCCCCCTTCCCCCCAGAAGGGGTGTTACCTTCATCGCGGTGATTGACAGGCGAGAGGATCTCAAGGTTTTTTAAACACTCATAACTTTTTTATTTTTCATCGATAGAAAAAATCCTCGGGGCCTGCTCAGCGGAGGAGGACTGTGAGTAAGATGGCCAAAAATCATAGTGATATATGGTAATGTTTTTTCTAAAATCAATATACAGCACAGACAGGAAGTGGTCAAGATGAGACTTTTAATTATATAGATGACAGACAACAGGGGACCCAGCACTGATCCCTGCAACACACCACTAGTCACAGGTTCAATCTTGTTGTGAGCTCCTAACTCTTTGTATTTAAGATGGTCGTCCACTGCCTCAGACACAGAGTGAGGAAAATTAAGAGCCAGCAAGAATAAAATTGTGAGGGTTGTTTAATTATGAAAGAATGACTCATGTTAGCCTGGCTACTGTCCATATTTCTAACCCCCACATACCCAGTGACAAGTTGCTATTTCGAGGGTAATCTGGCGTAGGATGACTCTGACTCCTCTGTAAAGAAACAAATCAAACAACAGAAAAGTGGACCAGTGTGCTTCACTGATAAGAAAGTGTCCTTCAAAACGAGTGATCAAAGAAAGATTGAATTTATTAAGCAAATCATATTCTCACATATTTCCCCAAGTGCTTCTTAGGCAATAGACCATTGAACAGGTTCTTCCCCTCCGTTATCAGACTTCTGAACGGTGCTTCCATAAAGCTAGGGTACTGTTCGATTCACCTCTACCCCCATTGAGGACATTGGACTTTGTCTAAGAAACTGATGCTGAGAACTATATTCTGCGCACTGTAGAATATATTAATACATTAACCTTTGCTCTACCTATTGTACTTGAGTTTGAACCGATTGTATCCATGTATGATATATTTGATCTGTTTGGACAGCATCAAAATGAAACTTTTTGCAGTATCTTGGTACATGTGACGAGAATGAACCTAAACATCAACTTTGCTTAGCTCCCACTAACAGCAAAGAAAGGTTCATTAATATAATTTATCCCTCGGCATTGTTCATCAACGGAGGAGTGATGATCAGTACACAACATTCCCCTGGTCTTTCTCAGAAAGTGCCATGGGATTTTGTCTCTACCCAGGGGCGGATCTACTATGAAACTAATGAAGCTTAATCTTCAGGGCCCCTAATTCCAGAGGGAGGGGCTGCAGCCGCCGCGGGCGGGGGGACGGGGCTCGGGCTCGACGTCAACGTCAGTGCTCGTGCGCTCCTCCTCTCCCCTCGGCTCTGTCGGGCAATGCGCGTACGCCGCTCTCCGCGCTCGGCCCCGGCCACCTGGTTAGAGCCTTTCTGCTCACGTGAGGCGTCGCCAACGGCCGAGGGGGGGGGCTATAAATAGCCGGAGCGGGAGAGAGGCGGCGAATAAGAAGCGCGGATTAGGTGTGAGGTTTAGTTAAGTTGAGGCGGGGTTAAGGTGTGAGGTGAGGTGTGAGGTTTATTTGAGGGGCGAGGTTTAGTGAGGTACGGTTTAGTCGAGGCGAGGTTTAGGTGTGAGAAGCTTGGTAGTGAGGTATCGTCGAGGTGAGGGGATTAGTCGAGGTGTAGGTGTGTAGGTGAGGGGAATTGAGCGTAGGTGAGGTGAGGAGAAGTGGGTGTCTGAGCTCAGGAAGGGAGCCCAAGGTACTGCTGAAGGAGATGAGCATTGCCTTCTGCGGCAGAGAATTCCACAAATTCACAACTCTGGGTGAAAACGTTTTTTTCTCATCTCAGTGCTAGGCAAAGAGACATTTCAGGTAACATCTTTTTTGTGAAGATTATTTTAGCTGTATGAGGCCATTTATTGAAACATATAAGATTATTAAGGGTTTGGACAGGCTAGAGGCAGGAAACATGTTTCCAATGCTGGGAGAGTCCAGAACCAGGGGCCACAGTTTAAGAATAAGGGCTAGGCCATTGGCCATTTAGAACGGAGATGAGGAAATACATCTTCACACAGAGAGTTGTGAATAGACAATAGACAATAGGTGCAAGAGTAGGCCATTCAGCCCTTTAAGCCAGCACCGCCATTTCACTGTGATCATGGCTGATCATCAACAATCAATACCCCGTTCCTGCCTTCTCCCCATATCCCCTGACTCCGCTATCTTTAAGAGTGGATTGGCAGTGGAGGCCAATTCTCTGGAGGCTTTCAAGAGAGAGAAAGATAGAGCTCTTAAAGATAGCAGAGTCAAGGGATATGGGGAGAAGGCAGGAATAGGGTACTGATTGTGGATGATCATAGAAATGTCTATTGTCTATTTCATGAAATATATATCTTTTGGGTGTTATTTTACTGCTTATGTGTTAGAAAAATTCTAAGCTTCTGTTATGTAAACTACCAGCAGAAAGCTTGAGAATCACTTTCAATTTATTGAAAATGCAGGAGCTTCAGGGGGCGATTCCCCCTGAACCCCCACCGGGGCGCTGTCCCTGGACCCCGTCGGGGGCCTAACCAGCCTGTCGTGGATCAACCCCATTGAAGAAGATAACAGTTGCTGGTTGCGAAGGGACCCCAGACCTAGTTGCTGGTTGCGAAGGGGCCCCCATAACAGTTGAAGTTTCAGGGCCCCTAAAACGTAGGTCGGCCACTGTCTCTACCCAATTTAGATGTGCGGGAATCCCTCTTTGTAAAGCACTCTAATCACCTGTCCTCACCAAAGAGTTGTAAACTCAGGTCTGCAACTTTGGCCTTTTAATTTTCCCTTTTTTGACAGTGTTGCATAAAAATATATGTGCTGCCTTGTAGGTAAAAACCCCAGTCCCTGCAGTGGCTGGCATGGTGGCGCAGCCGTAGAATTGCTGGCTTGCAACGCCAGAGACCTGGGTTCGATGCCGTCTACAGGTGCTGTCTATATGGAGTTTGTACGTTCTCCCCGTGACATGCATGGGTTTTCTCTGGGTGCTCCGGTTTCCTCCCACGCTCCAAGGACATACAGGTTTGGCTTTGGTAAAAATTGGAAATGGTCCCTAGTGTGTGTGTGTGTGTGTAGGATAGTGTTAGTGCACGGGGATCGCTGATCAACGCGGACTCGGTGGGCTGAAGGGCCTGTGTCCGCACTATATCTCTAAAACTAATACTGAAAACTGAAAACAGAGCAAACTAACATCCACTATGGATAAGAGAGGCAATACTGCATAAGGAGTGGGTGGAGATGTGGAAGATAATGGTCGTTCCACACTGATTACTATCCAAGTTTAGTTTAGTTTAGTGATACAGTGCGGAAGCCGGCCCTTCGGCCCACCGAGTTCACACCAACCAGCGATCCCTGCACATTAACACTACCCTACACATACTAGGGACAATTTACATTCATATCAAGCCAATTAACCTGCAAACCTGGACGTCTTTGGAGAGTGGGCGGAAACCGGAGCACCCGTGGAAAACCCACGCAGTTCAGGGGGGGACATCCAAACCGTACAGACAGCTTCCGCTCCGCCACTGTGCCGCCCAACGTTGCCGTTCCAGTGTTGCTGGAAATGGGAGATGAGAAGATTGGGCTTGATTGCAATGTCCTTCACTCATCCATTACGCTCAAGCATAAAGATGACCACTTGATAAACATGAATGGACCCAATGCAAGAAGCCATGTTCGAAAGGAAAAAATCCAACTAACCACCTCACCTCTCCCTTCCCACCTCCAACTCCCCAACCAAAAAATGCAATCATGGGCCATGGAACATGGATTCAGACAACATGGGGGGTTACTCACAACACCCGAGTTTGACATAGCTTTCCAAATGATCAGTTGTATAGGGCTCTGGTAAGATCACATCTGGAGTATTGTGTACAGTTTTGGTCTCCTAATTTGAGGAAGGACATCCTTGTGATTAAGGCAGTGCAGAGTAGGTTCACGAGATTGATCCCTGGGATGGCAGGACTGTCATATGAGGAAAGATTGAAAAGACTAGGCTTGTATTCACTGGAGTTTAGAAGGATGAGGGGTTATCTTATAGAAACATATAAAATTATAAAAGGACTGGACAAGCTAGATGCAGGAAATTTTTTTCCCAATGTTGGGCGAGTCCAGAATCAGGGGGTCACAGTCTTAGAATAAAGGGGAGGCCATTTAAGACTGAGGTGAGAAAAACGTTTTCACCCAGAGAGTTGTGAATTTGTGGAATTCCCTGCCACAGAGAGCAGTGGAGGCCAAATCACTGGATGGATTTAAGAGAGTGTTAAATAGAGCTCTATGGGCTAGTGAAATCAAGGGATATGGGGAGAAGGCAGGCACAGGTTATTGATTGGGGACGATCAGCTATGATCACAATGAATGGCGGTGCTGGTTCGAAGGGCCGAATGGCCTCCTCCTGCACCATTTTTCTATGTTTCTATGTTCTATGTTTCTATCCCATTCCTCAGACAAAGTCCCATGTCAGTGCACCATTCTAGTAAGCTCCCATCTGCACTCTCCAAAGCCCTGACAACAATCTTTGCATTTGTGATGTTTTTTATCAAAATGAACTGACTATCAATGTACGAAAGGGTCAAGACTTATTGAATCAGTGCCCAGAAAAACAGCTCTAACACGGCCAAATCCATCGAGACACACACTGAGCTCGCACTCAAAACTGCAAGTCTGTTTAATACTGGAGGAAGCAGCAGGGAACATTTGCTTGTTAATTCGCAAAGATGTCTTATAAAAAGAAACATTTTTATTAAAAAGTAATCGCCGCATTATGTGAACTTAAGCAACAAAGTTGTTAATTAAAAATAAGAATGTTACACTATTCACTTCCCACAAATCCATCTCAAGCTAGTTCTGCTTAGTGGGCTTTGGGCCGAGTCTCTCTCCCATACTTATGTGAGTCAACAGCAAACTATTCCAAAAAATACAACAAAAAAACATCCAAACCCTTTTCGCTAAGTTCAATCCACTTAAAGTCTCTTAAAAACACCAATGATTTAAAAAATAATGTAATGCTTGGCTGGTCTTTGTTTCACAAGGGTGATCATAAGTAAAAACCTCTTCAGAACGGTCAATAAACAAAGATGGGAACAAGGTTCGGGAACATTAAACAACCGTTTAAAGAGTTCCAGTGGGCAGAGCCCCCCCTGGACTAAACTCTACCCTTGACTGAACTAGCAGTCTCGGTTGGAAACATGGTGCTCTGCTTCAGCAGTGGAGTAACAACATCCAGTCCAGTTGCTATCCAGTGTACAGGGCAGAGGATAGTAATGCCCCCCTCTGGTCAGTAGCATGGCCACGGTTGTACTCCACGAACAGCCAGCGAAGCGATGAGAACATGCATGGGACCAGTGTAAGTCCTGATTAGCCCTTCGCAAAAGCTTGGCAATCAACAGTTTAAGAATAAGAGATAGACCATTTGGGACTGAGATGAGGAAAAACGTTTTCACCCAGAGAGTTGTGAATTTGTGGATTTCTCTGCCACAGAAGGCAGTGGAGGCCAATTCACTGGATGTTTTCCAGAGAGAGTTAGATATAGCTCTCAGGGCAAACGGAATCAAGGCATTTGCGGGAAAAAGCAGGAACGGGGCACTAATTTTGGATGATCAGCCATGATCATATTGAATGGCGGTGCTGGCTTGAAGGGCTGAATGGCCTGCTGCACCTTGTTTCAATGTTGACTGCATCTATCAACCCCTGGAGAACTCTGCAGACCCATAGAATCTCAGCATATTTTGAAGGCGTTAAATTTGCTTGGGGTTTTCAGGTAAGACTTTCACACAATAATGAGTAACTAGGAGACACTTTCCACCAACAGGAAGGATGGTAACCAGAGGTGACAAATTTAAGATTAATGGAAAAGTAGCCATGAAGAGTACTTTTGTGATGCGCTGGAATGCACTCGCTGAAAAGGTGGAAGCAGCTTCAATCATAAAATTCCAAAGGGTATTTGATATTTACTTGAGAATGTCAAAAAGTTTATGGAGGAAATCAGACCAACGGCATAACCTTTACAAGGAGGCACCTGCAGGCCGAATGTAGGAATACTGTAGAACTGGAGAATGCCCATCGAGCCTGTGTGCCTGCTCAATGAAAAACAATGCAGCCAACCCCACACTCAGCCCCGAATGTTTCCTTTCAAGTACTTAACTAGTTTGCCTTTGAATGCCACAATTGTCTCCACAAGCCCCACTGGCAATGCATTCCAGATCCTAACCACCTGCTCTATAAACAAATTATTCCTCATGTCACCTTCAGTTCCTTTGACAATATGAAATCACCCCCCCCCCCCCCCCTCCCCGTTCCACGTCCTCTGGTATGATCACTTTTTGCAGTTGATGACTCTAAGGTTGAGCGCAAAACTTCAGCAGAAATAAACAACAAATGCTGCTCCAGAGTTAAATATATGCCCTCTATCTAATTTTACACTGCCCCCCTCTGGGGGAAAGGTCTGTACCTATACACCTTATCTAAGGTCGCCCCTCAACCTCCTCGTAAATCTTTTTTGCACCCTTTCCTGTTGAATGATATCTGTCCTAATGGCAGCGGCTCGACTGCAGTCCGTCTGTCTTTTACTTTTTATTTTTGTCTAGTTAAATGTAGTTGTTTGTGTTTATTTATATTGTTTTTAACTGTGTATATGTGGGGGGCGGGGCGGGGGGGGGGGGGGGGGGGAAACTTTAAAAAATCTCTTCCCTGTATGGAGACCCGACCTTTCTCTGTCGGGTCTCCGTTGTCGTTGGGGCCTAGCACCGTGGAGCGGCCTCCAACCGGAACGACCTGGGGCTCCAGTCGCGGAGCCTGCGGACTACTTACCATTGTGGAGCTGGCCGAGTTCGGAGCGTGGAGAGCTGCGGTGACGCGCGGCTGTGACCCGACCCCGGAGATTCGGAGGCTCCAGCCGCAGGTCTGGTGGACGGTAACATCGGGAGCTCGCGGGTCCCTGGTGGGAGACCGCTTTTCGGGGCTCCCGCAGTGGCAACTTCTCCCGCCCGAGTTGCGGGGTTGAAGATGACCTGGAGCTGGGTCTAACATCGCCCGGCGCGGCTTTAATGGCCGCGGGACTTGCTAGCGCTACCGGGGGCTCCAACATCCAGACCCGGAGGGCACTTGCATCGCCCGGCGCGGCTTTATTTACCATCGCCTGCCGGGGGCTCTGACTCTGACATCGGGAGGAGAATGGGGAGTGCAGGGGAGAGATAAGACTTTGCCTTCCATCACAGCGAGGAGGAGATTCGCTGTGATGGATGTTTGTGTAAATTGTGTTGTGTCTTGGTTCTTTTTACTTGTTTGTATGACTGCAGAAACCAAATTTCGTTTGAACTTCATTTGAGGTTCAAATGACAATAAATGGTATTGTATTGTATTGTATTGTATTGTATTGTATTGTATTGTATTTCAGCACACAAAAAAAATATTGCTTAAAGGATGTTGATTAGTCTGGGGGAAATGGGAATATTCTGAGAATTCCTTTAGGAAGCAGATGAGGAGGAATTTCTTCAGTCAGGGGGTGATGAATCTGTGGAATTCATTGCCACAGAAGGCTGTGGAGGCCGTCAATGGGTATTTTTAAGGCAGAGATAGACAAATTCTTGATTGGTACAGGTGTCAGGAGTTATGGGGATAAGGCAGGAGAATGGGGTTAGGAGGGAGAGATAGATCAGCCATGATTGGATGGCGGAGCAGACTTGATGGGCCGCATGGCCAAATTCACTTGCTATCACTTATGAACTTATGAACACTGTTTGATTTGACCTAAATATAATAATTCATCATGATCCATTGTACGTAGTTAAGCAGTTTACTTTGGCAGAAGGTTACAGCAGTTTTTACTCCATCTTTGCTTAAAAGGTCCAGGGCTTCACATTTGCATCAGTTTGGAGCCTAAATCAGTATGGCCACCAATTAAAGGCATAATTGGACCTGTAGTATGGCTTAGGGAATGGGAAAGATAGCACGGAACTGGAACTTGTGAATGAACATCGTGTGGGTGGGGTGCCCTTCCAATATTCATGGTAATCTGTCAGGTATCACAGGTCAGCCCTGGGCTAGGAAGACCACACTAGGCTAACAGTGTCCAGTGACAATGAACAGTCCAACCCTCCAGTGCAACGCTCCAAATGCAGCGCCCTGAGATAAATGGTGCAATTCCCACGATGCAGAAATTGCATCAGTGCTGCAGGGGTGATGCGTGACCAAAGTGGTCAGTCAAATGTCCACAATGGTCGCCATCTCATTCCCACCCCCCCCCCCCGACTCAAAATCAATTGCCTAATGCAAGAAAAAGATATCTATTGATACTGTTGTATTTCCCTAATTATTTGAAAATCTTATTTGCCTAATATTTCTTCTGCTCAAACTGTCGTTGCCTCCCCTTCCTGACAGAATCGCATTCATGACTTGACCTATTATATTGAGCTCAGCTTTATGCTTTGACATGCTGCTCACTTAGCGGCGTGCAATGCAAAAAATGAACTCGGAGGGATTCACAGGGACAATCTCAGTAGAAATCACAAGCTTGCTTGCAACTTGCTACCAGTTTTCAGGCAAACTGCACACAAGATGTGGGTAGTTACTCATGACAGCCTCACCAGCCAAATAATCCTGCTTTGGTCCCCAGAGGTTTTCGATCATTATTGTAACCCTTCTGAACTCTTTTCAATGAAAACACTGCAAATATAAGTTCTGCCCTCAGTCTCATGAGCAACCCCTCCCCCCACCCCAAATTTTACGGTGGGCTTATAGCAACATAAATATTTTAAAATAGTTTCTGCGGCTACTATCTGGTAGTATATAGTGCCTCACAGTTCAAGGCACTGCAGCTCGAAGGGCAGTGGCGGGCAAAGTGGTTAGAGTTGAATAAGTAAAGATAGAAAACTCCATGATTAGGGGAAGTAAAAGTATCCTCTGTTGCCAAGAATGAGAATCCCGATGGGTATATTTCTACCCAGTGCCAACATAGAAGATATTTCATGAAGTTTGAAACCAAACCTGGAAAGAGATTTAGTGAATCTGATTGTCATGATCCATTTAGGTATATATAACTCAGTCAGATATTGGGAGGTCCTTACTTTAGAGATACAGCGTGGAAACAGGCCCTTCGACCCACCAAGTCAGCGCCGACCAGCGATCACCTCACTAACGTTAACAATAGGGGCAATTTACAATTTTATTAAATCCAATTAATCTATAAACTTTTATGTCTTTGGAGTGTGGGAGGAAATCAGAGCAGCCGGAGAAAGCCCACACGGTCACGGGGAGAACATACAAACTCCGTACAGACAGCACCCATTGTTTAAGATCAAACCCGGGTCTCTGCACTGTAAGGCAGCTACTCTACACTGTGCCACCATGCTGCCCCGATGAACGAGTGCCTGGAGCAAGGTTCTAAGAGGGTAATAAACTTCTGAGTTATTGACTGAGCGCAGACAAAGTGGAAGAATTAATATTAAAAGTGTCGTCCAGGAAAAAGAAAGTCCTTCTTATGAAACAATGGCACAGGTCCAAGGTGTGGGACAGGAACAACTGATGGCACTGTTGTCGTGGAATTGGACCCACCTCTTAGAAAACAGGGTCAATATAGAAGTGGCAAAGGCTTTAAAACCAATACAAAATGGAAAAAGGTAAACAGCCTGAAAAGAGACCAGGAAAGAATAAACTAAGGGAGAGCGTTAATGGCAAGAGTGCAAAGAGAGTTAAAGGAGTCTAAAAAGATAGTTAACCATAAAGTGAGAGGAAATCCTGGGAAAATTATTTGGAACTGTCTGTATAAGTAATGTGTGTGTGTGTGACAAAACAGGGCTGGATAGAAATGTGCATTGGGAAGAAACAAACATGGTGAGGATTACCGAGACATATTTACAGAAAAATCATAACTGGGAGAGAAACAATGGTGGATATTACGTATTTGGAAACGGTATTAAAGGGGAGGCGAAATAGCAGTACTTGGTAGATACAACATAATCTCAGTAGAAAAAATCATGCATTTACATGGAAGAAAACAGTACAACTCATGTGGATAAATATGTAGGCTCATGTGGATGGGATCAATCTTACCAATGTTAATATTGACCAAATTAAAGACACCGTAAAATGGAGGATCCCTGCATTTGACAGAATTGCTTAACCTTTGTCAGTGGAAATTTACAGGCTGTGGATGGCGCCAGCCAGTCTAAGTCAGGATTGATATGCAGGATGGTAAAGAGATCCAGGTGTTCTCATTTCCCCTTAATTGATAAAATGTATAAAAACTCTGCATACAAACTTTAATGCATTGATGTGATTGGATTACTGCAAACTAATTGTACATAAAGTTGCGAGACAGTTACCCTGCTGTTTGTTGATTGGCCAAAGTGTTAAGCCCTTTGAATTCCAGGGTAAATGTTGCATTATTCAAGTTAAGTTAGCTTCTTCCAGAAGCTTCTCCTGAAACAATGTATGGGAGACTCTGTTATTGGTTTGGGGAACTGTCTATAATATACTGATGTACTTAATATTTTTGATTGGATTGTAAAGAGACCACCTTGATGTAGTTCAGCCCCTCAAGGTTTGGGGACCTATAAAAGGCAGCCCCCACGAGTGCCGATCTTCTGGAAGAGCGCTTGGGACTGCATGACCTTTTGGAGTGTTTCTGCTTGCACGAGGCTGAAGGGCTTGGCCAGGCAGATACAAGGATGGAACCCGCAGTGGTTTAGGTATCGTATAGGGGAATTTGTTGTGCAATCCAAAAATAAAGATTAGTTGTTCCAGTGCTTGACTCAGTGGTTTTTGACTGAATGGTAAGACTAATGGTAAGCTTGAGAAGAGCGTATTTACACCAATGGGCATTATAGATGCTAACTTTTGCAAAGGTCCATTAAGAAATAATGGGAAGAAGATTGAATTGTAATATTTTACTTTTTTCTATAGTATGGCAATCAAAATTACCCCAAGTAATTCTATTTGACAGTGATCAATTTAGTAGCAACATTCTGCATCAAACAATTTTGCACAGGACCACAGAAGAACTTATGAAGTGTAATTGTTGTAAAATTAGTCAATGTGGTATGCAATGGTATGTAGTGTACCACTAGTGAGATACTGGTGGTACACTTATGAGATAATGAACAGATGATCTATCGTACAGTTTGATGGATATGTATTGAGGAGGAACACTAACAGCACAGTTGGGCCACACAGTGGCGCAGCTGATAAAGCTACTGCCTCGCAGTGCCAGAGACCCGGGTTCGATCCTGACCTCGGCTGCTATCGGTGTGGTGGTGACACACCCTCCCCGTGACCACATGGGTTTCCTCCGGGTGCTCCAGTCTCCTCCCACATCCCAAAGATGTGCGACTTGTCGGCTAATTGTCCTCTATAAAATTGTCCCCAGTGTGTAGGGAGTGGATGAGAAAGTGGGATAACAGAAATAGAGTGAATGGGTGATTGATGGTTAACATGGACAGTTCAATGCGTCAACGCTTCTTTATTGTCACAGCACAGTGAAATTCTTTTGCACAACCACCAATGCACACTTGCCACAACTTTGGCACCATTAGAAATAGAAGGTTAATTGGCTTTAGTAAAAATTGCAAATTACCCCTACTGTATAGGATAGTGTGGATGTATCAGGTCAACACTGGTCAGTGTGGACTCGGTGGGCCGAAGGGCCTGTTTCCACGCCGTATATGTATTAACTAAACCTGCAGACTGTTAACGTTTTCTTATGCATTCTCTTATTTTTGCATCCACATGAAACTGTCTCTTATTACTCAGCCAGTATGCTTAAGACCTCTAAACCAAACAAATTACCGCTAATCTTCTTTCTACGCTCCAGCCACACACGGTGTGTCATCAGCAAATTGGTTAACTTGCTGGAAACTGCTGGCATCCTGTCCCATGCCACCACAGGCATGGCGAGCAATAATGATCTAAAACAGATCCCAATGAGTCAACCTTGATTGCTGCATCTCGGTTTAATTTTGTTTGTTGCCATATCCCTGTCAATTTTCAATTTGCTCAGCAATATTGCACAATCTATACCACGTCCTTGATGAAGCATCTTTGAGCTCCTGCAGTTGAGGTACAGAAGAGGCTGAGAGTAGAGGGGAGATCCTTCTGAAACCCATTGATATGAAGCAAAATTCAGGGGCTTTCATATTATCATTGCATAAATGTTGGCCTCACGAGACACCAACATGCATGTGCTTGGTGTCTCCGAGTACCAGACGCTGGTTTAAACCGAAGGTAGACACAAAACGCTGGAGTAACTCAGCGGAATAGGCAGCATCTCTGGTGAAATCTCCGGAGATTACTCCAGCTTTTTGTATCTATCTTCGGTTTAAAGCAGCGTCTGCATGTCCTTCCTACCCAACATACACGTATACTGATTAGTATAGTGGACAGTTGCACAGAGTTAAAGCAACTATTAAAAAGCATAAGATTTGCCAGGTCCACAATAGTAATTCAAGGCAGCTGCTACTGCCCATCCAACATTGTAGCCACCTCCTGCACCATCAGTGGGCACCATGAGAAAGTGACAGTAAACTCTCGTTATAACGGACCATAGGGGGGGGGGGGGAGGAATGGTGTCCATTATTGCCGATTGTCTGCTATAACAGAGTATGGTATTATCATTGCATGTAGTTGAAACTTACAACATACAGTTAGGAAGTTCGGCATGTCCTCAACAACTCTCACCAACTTCTACAGAAGGGAGAGTGAATGCTAGTGCGTTTAGCTGCCGCTGCTCTCTCTTTCAATTGTGTGTTGTCCCTACTATTTTTTGTTTCTTGTTTTATTCTGCTTATATGTTTTGTAATCTGATAATTAAATTTTGTAAGGCGTCCTTGAGAGTCTTTGAAAGGCGCCCAAAAGTATAATGTTAATTTAAAAAAAGAATACAGATGCACAGTAGAAAGTATTTTTTAGCTCCATACAAGACCTAGAGAAATTGCAGAGAATTGTGGACGCAGCCCAGACCATCACACAAACCAACCTGCCTTCCATTGACTCCATTTATACCTCACGCTGCCTCGGCAAGGCCAACAGCACAATCAAGGACGAGTCGCACCCTGGCCACTCCCTCTTCTCCCCTCTCCCATCAGGCAAAAGGTATAGAAGTGTAAAACCACACACTATTGGATCCAGGGTCAGTTTCTTCCCAGCTGTTATCAGGCAACTGGGCAATTCTATCAACAACTAGAGAGCAGTTCTGAACTACTATCTACCTCATTGGAGACCCTCGGACTATCTTTGATTGGAGTTTACTGGCTTTATCTTGCACTAAACGTTATTTCCTTTGTCATGTGTACACTGTGATTGGAATCAGGTATTGTCTGTCTGCTATTCACTGTACCTCGGTACACGTGACAAAGAACTGCAGATGCTGGTTCATACACAAAGTGCGCTAAAGTACCGGAGTACCTCAGCGGGTCAGGCGGCATCTCTGGAGAACATAAATAGATGATATCGGGACCATTCTTCAGACTGATTCAGTCTGCTCAGTTACTCCAGCACTTTATGTGGTTTCACCTTAAAAATAGGTGTTGATGCAACTACAGTCCGGTGACATGGCTGTTGTTGTGGCTCACGTTGTAGCCCCTGTGAACAGTGCTTTCTTCAGGCCACTGCCTCCAACAGGACACACTTGGTCACCATGGGGCTCCCTCCCATCTCACCTGCTGCTGCTTCCCAGGGAGAGTAGGTCGGCAACGGGGGAGGGGGGGGAGGGAAGGAGGAGGAGGCGGCAGTGGAGGGAGGGAGGGGGGAATGGAAGAAGCTCAGTGGATAGAGCGACGGGAGAAGGAGGAGGCGGAGGTGATCGAGCGGGGAGCGGACAAAGCAACGGACGACAGGAAGCAGCAGCAGGTAGAAAGAGAGGGAGTGCCATGTGTGTCTGGAGGCCAATTTCTATTGCTCAGCCCACGAGCTAATCTTTTTACCACAGTCACCGTTGTAAAGCCTCAGAATTAAAGGACGCTCTTTTAGAAAGGTGTGGAGGAACTTCTTTAGTCAGAGGGTAGTTAATCTGTGGACCTCATTGCCACAGAGGACTGTGGAGGCCAAGTCAGTGGATATTTTCAAGGCAGAGACAGAAAAATTCTTGATTAGAACGAGTGTCAAGCGTTGTGGGTAGAAGGCAGGAAAATGGGATTAGGAGCCATGATTGAATGGTGGAGTGAACTCGATGGGCTAAATGGCCTAATTCTACTCCTATAACTTGTGAAAGGAACGTGCAATGATCCAGCCAATTTGCCAACTGCAACCTCTCACAAATAGCAATGTGATCATGACCTGTCTTTCTATTTTAGTGATAAGAGTGATTGGATAATCATCGGTCATGGTGCCAGCAATAACTCATTTTCTGTCCTTCACGTTCCAGATGGACTGCAGTTCATCAGATAACAGTACATTCTAAAGGAATGAGCCTCTCATTCCAGCCTCACCCTTCAAAATGACCATGACAGGCCTCATCCCCTCTTCTGGGACAGTCTCCCAAGGTTCTCAATTCCATATGTTCGATAATGATAAAGACCCAACTCCTCTCTCAATCCCCACATGGATTTTGCATCCACAACCCACCAGGGTAGTGAATGCTTGTGATTCAATGTCCCATGAGAGAAGTTCCAACACATTTCAGTTTTAAAGGAATGTAATAAAAAGGAATTGCGAATGCTGATTTATACCAAAGATAGACATCCAATGTTGGAGTAACTCAGCGGGTCAGGCAGCATCTCTGGAGAAAATGGATTGCCGATGTCGTGGGTCTTTGGACAGAGGAGTTACTCCAAAATGTTGTGCCTATCAGTATTAAAGGAGCTCTTTCAATCTGGTAATTATGTCCTCTTGTTTAAAGCTCCACCACCAGTGGAAATGTCTCAACATCTACTCTGCCATGATTCCTTGGGACCCCTGATATTCAAGATCACTCCTCATTATTCTCAACTCCAAAGAAAATAAACATAAATTCATACCAGCTGCTGCTCTATTCTTTCAATTCTGACAATGGATAGTCAACTGAGAATAGACACTAAATGCTGGAGTAACTCAGCGGGACAGGCAGCATTTCTGGAGAGAAGGAATGGGTGATGTTTCGGGTCTGAAGAAGGGTCTCAATCCGAAACATCACCCATTCCTTCTCTCCAGAGATGCTGCCTGTCCCGCTGAGTTACTCCAGGATTTTGTGTGTGTGCTTGGTGGGTATGATCAGTTCCATCCTTTTTTGAGGTTGTTGGGTGGCTTGAGTTGCGTTAGGAATCAACGGCAAAAGGAGAAGGGACGGTAAACATTGGTACCTGAAGGGTTAACCGGTGCAGAGTTTCTTGCCCACCTCCCTCCCCCCTGTAAATAATAGGCTTCGCAACTCTTTGGAGACTTGAGCTTGTAAAGGGGATTGGGTAACTGTAAATGAGAATCCCCTTTAATCCCCTATAAATGAGAATCAACCCTCTCGAGGAAGGGTCTCGACCCGAAACGTCAGCCATTTCTTCTTTCCAGAGATGCTGCTTGTCCTGCTGAGTTACTCCAGCTTTTTGTGTCTATCTTTGGTTTAAACCAGCATCTGCAGTTCCTTCCTGCACACTTGAAACAAGAGCAGGTGAGGGTGTGGACCAAAAGAAAGTTGGAGCTGGAGAGACATATTTTAAACATTCAAGACAGATAACTGTGTTGAGAGTTGAGGGAATCTCCCAAAATAATGTTGAAAGAATTTTGTTTTTTTAAACTGCCGATGCTGTAAATCTGAAATAATGCTGGAAAGGCCCAGCAAGTCAGATAGCGTCCGCAGAAAGAAAAACAGAGTTAACTTTTGAGGTCCGAGGCTCTTCGCAGGCCAGGCAAAGAATGTGAGGCGTTGACTCTGCTTCTCCTTCCACAGATGCTGCAGGTCTGCTGAGTGCTTCTGGCATTTCTGTTGCCGTCTCGGTACGAGATGATCTCCCTCTGATGGCATATCCAACCTCATTCTCTTTAAGACGTCACTTCTGTTGGTGTGTGCAATGTGGCACGAACAACTGTTTTGTGAAGTCCAAGAAATGCAACCGGTGTACTTTAAAAACACTGCCATATAACCATATAACCAGTACAGCACGGAAACAGGCCATCTCGGCCCTTCAAGTCCGTGCCGAACACTTTTTTTTTTTTTAATTTTTAATTTTTATTACTTCTCCCTAGTCCCATCTACCTGCACTCAGACCATAACCCTCCATTCCTTTCCCGTCCATATACCCATCCAATCTATTTTTAAAGGATAAAATCGAACCTGCCTCCACCACTTCCACTGGAAGCTCATTCCACACAGCTACCACTCTCCGAGTAAAGAAGTTCCCCCTAATGTTACCCCTAAACTTCTGTCCCTTAATTCTCAAGTCATGTCCTCTTGTTTGAATCTTCCCTACTCTCAATGGGAAAAGCATATCCACGTCAACTCTGTCTAACCCGCTCATAATTTTAAAGACCTCTATCAAGTCCCCTCTTAACCTTCTGCGCTCCAAAGAATAAAGACCTAACTTGTTCAACCTTTCTCTGTAACTTAGTTGCTGAAACCCAGGCAACATTCTATTCTAGGAGCAAGGAGGTCCTTCTGCAGTTGTACAGGGCCCTGGTCTCTCTCAATTATATGCAATCATAATTGTGCTCCAAAGCTACAGGCTAAAGCAGACCAAATTCATCTAAAGGGCCTGTCCCACTTGGGCGACCTAATCCGCGAGTTCTGGCGAGTTTGCCCTCGACGCATACTCGCAGCATGGTCGGCATGAGGTTGTAGGAGGTCTTCATAACTCTCCTTCATGCTCGAGAGTGGTCTCCGCGTACTCGAGGCCTCAACTAAGTCGCGGCGTTTTTTTCAATGTTGAAAAATACCCGCGAGTAAAAAAAGAGCTCGCCATGGAAAAAATCTATACTTTTTTTACTCGTAGGTTTAGTCGTAGTAGGTCGGCATGTTAGTCGTAGGTAATCGAGGGTAGTCGAAGGTAGTCGTAGATAGTCTTCATCATAGTCGAAGGTAGGTCGAAGGGAGGTCGAAGGGAGATCGAAGGGAGATCGAAGGAGGTCGTCTTCACTCTCCGCTATTCGGTGTCCAATTTTCCCGTAGCTAGTCGAAGCTGGTCTTCAACATAGTCAAAGGAGGTCGAAGGAGGTCTTCTACATAGTCGAAGGAGGTCTTCAACATGTCATTTTTTCAAACTCTTCTAAACTCGCCAATTAGGTTGCCCAAGTGGGACAGCCCCTTTAGTTAAAGATATGGGGCCAAGAGAAATTGGACATTTCATACAACTAGCGCAAGTGGGCACATAATCAAACAGCACAGCTCCCTGCAAACTGATAAATTCTGGTTTCAGCACAGGCTTGTATAGAATCAGGGTGTAGCAACGTTATGTAACCATGTGTAGGAAGGAACTGCAGATGCAGGTTTAAACCGAAGATAGACACAAAAACCTGGAGTACCTCAGCGGGTCAGGCAGCATCTCTGGAGGGAAGAAATGGGTGACGTTTCGGGTCTGAAGAAGGGTCTGGACCCGAAAGGTCACCCATTCCTTCTCTCCAGAGATGCTGCCTGTCCCGCTGAGTTACTCCAGCTTTTTGTGTCTATCTTATGTAACCCTGCCCTAAATCAGCTTGGGAACCTGGCAATGGTGAGAAATTCAAGAGAGTTATAGTACGAAATAAAGGCAATCACTTCTGATTTTATGCTGTGCAAGTGAAGGCTCACGATTGCTGGACTCTTCCCTGGAGTATCCCTTTCATTCCTGCATTATCCATTTAATCCCTAGAATGTTGCTGTTTGATTAATCTTCGTCCGTTCGAGGGACCTAAATCCACTTCAAAGATGTGCAATCAATCCTGGGGATATTGTGAGAGGCAGAGAGTGCTGAGATATTTATGCACAAAGCATCAGCATATTTCTATCAGCTTCACCCTGTCCCCTTCAAGAAGCAGCATTGCTTGTGACAATCCCTTGTACATGCACCCACACAGATCCCAAATGTCCAAGGCAACAGTAGTGCATTGGAGGGGAAGGGAAGAACAATGGAGGTCCCGGCATGGGGGCACTGGGGTGTGGGAGGGGAGGGAGGGGGGGGGGAGAACAATGGATGTCCCGGGCGTGGGGGGAACCGCTGTGGGGGGGGAAGGGAGAAGAAAGGAGCCGGCGTGCTTTGTAACTTTGTCAGTGCCGTAGGTGGCCGTTATTTGTACACCTTAGGTATGCAAGCAAAGAATTTCACTGTGCCAATAAAGTATTCCATACCATTGGCTTTGCCACCAGACATGATATATAGAAACATAGAAACATAGACAATAGGTGCAGGAGGAGGCCAGCACCGCCATTCATTGAGATCATGGCTGATCGTCCCCTATCAATAACCCGTGCCTGCCTTCTCCCAATATCCCTTGACTCCACTAGCCCCTAGGGCTCTATCTAACTCTCTCTTAAATCCATCCAATTATTTGGCCTCCACTGCCCTCTGTGCCAGGGAATTCCACAAATTCACAACTCTCTGGGTGAAAAAGTTTTTTCTCACCTCAGTCTTAAATGGCCTCCCCTTTATTCTAATTTTGTATTTTGTATATGGTTCTTTGGATCAGTACCCAGACTACATTTTTATTTTCCAAACCTCATCTGCATTAGTGGATCTCATAGAGCATAGAATAGTACGCCCCCTCCCCTTCCCCCTCCCCCCACCACCACCACCACCTCTATCTTTCAGCCTGAAGAAGTGCTCTGGCCCCAAAAGTCACCCATCTATTTTCTCCCGAGATGCTGTCTGACCCGCTGAGTAACTCATGCATTTTGTGTCTATCTTCAATAGAACAGCACGGCACAGGAACTGGCCAATTGGCATACAATGTCTGTGTTGAACACGTCACTAAGACCAACTCTTATCTCAATCAGGCGGCAACGGTGGTGCAGCAGTAGAGTTGCTGCATTACAGCGCCGGAGACCCGGGTTCGATCCTGACTACGGGTGCTGTCTGTACGGAATTTGTATGTTCTCCCCGTGACCTGCGTGGGGTTTCCCCAGGATCTCTGGTTTCCACCCACACTCCAAAGACTTACAGGTTTGTGGATTAATTGGCTTGGTAAAATTGTTAATTGTCCCTAGTGTGTGTAGATAGTTGTAATGTGTGTTAATGTGCAGGGAATCGCTGGTCGGCGTCGAACCGGTGGGCCGAAGGGCCTGTTCCCACGCTGGATCTCTAAACTAAACTAAACTGAAAATTTAGAATTGGCTAAAAGAGGTGAATAAAACCAGCTGTTGTTCAGGTTCCTAATAACTATCCAGTGACTCCTTGTGAAATTCAATGCATGAGATCAGGATCCACCCCTGCACAATAGTCAACCTACAGTCAAATAGCCCCAACATCATTCTGTGCTCTTCAACCATGTCTGAAGATGACTTCTTCCAACCGTGAAATCATGCCTCATCGATCAAGAGATCATATTGCAGTACGTTAAAACTACGATATCTCAACTTGTCAAATTTCCTATTTCATAAGATCTTACGGTCATAAGTGATAGGAGCAGAATTAGGCCATTTGGCCCATCAAGTCCATTCCGCCATTCAATCATGGCTGATCTATCTCTCCCTCCTAACCCCATTCTCCTGCCTTCTCCCCATAATCCTTGACACCCGTACTAATCACAAATCTATCTAACCCTGCCTTAAAACTATGACTCGACAGCCTTCTGTGACAATAAATTCCACAGATTCACCACCCTCCGACTAATCAAATTCCTCCTCATCTCCTTCCTAAAGGAACATCTGTTTCAGCTGCAGTGCCGATTGTTTACTCACCAATTCTACTTTCATGATGGGGGGGAGGGGGAGATACGTCACGATAATATGGCCAGGAAATAGAGTAGAATAATAAACAATATCAATACAAGGATCCAACCACAATCTTTCTGGGATCAATTTAGGAGACCTGGAACAGAATAGCAGCTGCCAAATGCCTGGAAGTGCGTCTGTACATTAGATAAGTATCCACAATGAAAGCAAGATGGAACGACAAACACATGTCACAGTGCTGTACAAGTACATGACTTAAACGACCCTTTGTTTTCTCTTACGGCCACAAAGGAGGCCATTCGGCCCACTGTGCTAATGTCATCAGAAATTCACACTTTTCAGAGGTGCAGCACATCAAGTATTCATCTACACACCTTCTGCCTTCATCATCCCTTCAGTCAATTAGTTCAACCCCTTCACCGCTCACAGGAACAAACAAGATCTCAATTCCTTTTTAATCATTCTACCAATTAGTCTAAAACCAACACCCCAAGCAATTGGCTTGGCTGTTGAGAGAATCTGGGCTTTCAATCCGTTCTATTTACTCTCTATACATTATTCTAAACCCCTAAGCCTCCTCTGTTCCAAAGAAAACATATCCAACTTATTTAATCATTCCTCATAACTAAAATGTTCAAGTCCTGGCAACCCTTCCCATTCTTCTCTCTACCCTCTCTTGTGCCATAATTTAATGATCAGTATTGTAAACAGTAATCAGCATGACCTCTTCTCTCCCTTGGCAAAATGAGAAAATATTCCGTCGGCTTTCTTGATCAACTGCTCTGCGTCCTTCACATATCAGGGAAAAATTGAGCCCTCTATACTCTTCAGTATACTACCATTCATTACACCTTGTTTCCACCAGTGGGAGAGTCTAGGACCAGACGTCATAGCCTCAGAATTAATGGACTTCGTTTAGGAAGGATTTGAGGAGGAATTTCTTTAGCCAGAGGGTGGTGAGTCTATGGAATTCATTGCCACAGAAGGCTGTGGGGACCAAGTCAGAGGATATACTATATATATATATATATATATGGCGGAGATAGATAGATTCTTGATTAGTATGGGTGTTAGAGCTTATGGGGAGAAGGCTGGAGAAGGGGTTAGGAGGGAGAGATAGATCAGCCATGATTGAATGGCTGAGTAGACTTGATGGGCCAAATGGCCTAATTCTGCTCCTATAACATAAACTTGTGAGATAGTTGGGGGGAGCATGTTCACTGGGAGATTTGATTACTAGTATACTCACATTGCAAAACCTCTTCTAATTGCTCATTGCAAGGGATTAAGAAAGATGAAAACCTTTCTTTGCATGCAGGTAAACAAATATCTGAGGCAGTGGCTCATCTGAACCACGCCACGCTGGTGAACGGGCGATCATTCAAAGCCATGATAGATCAGCCACGATTGAATGGCAGAGTAGACTTGATGGGCTGAATGGCCTAATTCTGCTCCTATCACTTACAATCTTATGACCTTCCCTTCAACTGTAGTTTAATTTAGCTGCATGTCACCTGAGGGGAGATGATGCTTGACATGTTGAGTTACTCCAGCAGATTACAGCTCCAGATTCCAGCAAATGCAGTCTTTTGTGTCTCTGGACCTGTTCCATTTGCCACTTTTCTACCCGTGAGACTGTTCCATTAACATCTCTAGGCAGTGGATTGCATTCTTCCACATTTCAACCTGCGGGGCAATTTTTTGCATCATCTGCAACCATTTTTATTGTTATCCCCTATATTGAAGTCTATTTCATTGCTAGGTACCTCCAGGCCCCCCAGAATTGTTTGTGCAGAATGATGGAGACACAAGAGACTGCAGTTGTTGGAACCCTGAGCAAAACAAAAAGCAGTTGGAGGAACTCAGCAGGTCAGGCAGCAACTGTGGAGGGAAATGGACAGACAACGTTTCGGATCGGGACCTTTCTTCAGAACCTCCACGTCTGCACATCATCACCTGGTGAGTTCCTCCATTTTTTTAAATTTTTGTACTGAAATTGAACAAGCTTTCCTTCCAAACTCTAAATTCTGACTTTAAAAACACGTTTGGACAGCTATACGGATTGGAAGGGTTTAGAGGGCTGTGGGCCAAATGCAGCCAAATGCGATTTGCCTAATGCAAGGACAAGGTGGGTCGAAGAGCCAGTTTCCGTGCTGCACAGCTCCATGACTCAACTGTTTTGGATCCACATCCACGTACCACATTCTCTTGTATCTAATGGACCGAGGGAATATTCCAGCAAACTCCCAACTCAGTGCCATTGCTGAATCAAGGCAGGCAGCGAGGGGTGGGGGGGGAAGTCAAGAGAGGGGGAATAGGAAAAGGTAGCAAGATAGACAATGTGGGGAAAAGGGAAAAGAGGAAAAGGGATGGGGCAAGCCAGATAATGCATGCAACAGAGGTAGTGAAAGAGAGAATGTAGAGGCAGGGAGATGTAAAGAGGGGATGCAGAGAAAAAGAAAAGAGCTATTGCCTCACAGCACCAGAAATCCAGGTTCGATCCTGACCTCGGGCGCTGGCTGTGTGGAGTTTGCAAGTTCTCTCTGAGCCCACATGGGATAATATTGAATGAGCATGAATGGGTGAATGGATGCTGAGTAAAAGGGTCTGTGTCCGTGCTGCATCTCTAAAAAATGGTTAAGGTTGCAGAGAAGATAGTGAATCGAAGAGGAAGAAAGTGCGGGAGTGATGTACAGAGAGGTCAAAAAGCATGCAGCCATCAAGGGAAGAAAGAGCTAGGAGCACGTGTGGCAATGAACAGTCCAACCTGTCTGAAAGAGGGCGTACGGGACCAGTGTACTTCTAGCACCACCAGCACACCAAACATGTTTTAAAAGCTCACATGTGCAGCTCTGTCGAGCTGCCTTTCACCCGAAATAAAAACAGAGGTGGCAGATCCATTTAGGAATGAGCATCTGAATCAAATGACCTCCTGGAATATGTTTGCTGGCATCAGTCCTAATGGCTGCGAAACAAGGACCCACAGCAAAGTCCACAAAACAAACCTGTGGGTAGGGAACGGCTTTACCTGCTTCTGTTAAAGTGCAAACCAAATGCCAACTGCAATCGATGATTAACCTTCGAGCTGGAACACCAGTCAGAGGAGGTTAATGTGTTTGATTCCATTTTTGGATACAAAGCATCTTTGTAATCCCCCGGGAGGGAACAGAGGCCCACAGGGAGATGGAGGCCAGCGAGATAATTAATTTTCTTTCTCGCCCCTGACTTTGATCTAGAGTGGAACAGTGTTTTTCAGCTGTGTGTGTGTGTCAAGGTTCTGTGCAGGGCATCCAAGTTCATTTGGGCAGGAAGCACACGACAGTGACTGGAACTGTAAAGCTGGGAGGTGGGAGAGTGTGGATGGGGGGGGGGGGGGGGGGGGGGGTGTGGAGGAGAACCAGCAAGTCATCATGTTCTGCAGAAGAGGGGGAGCACACTCTGGTGGGCAGAGGAGGGCTACAGTGCCTTAGAGCTGGCATACAACACGACTCATTCCTTCTCTCCACAGATGCTGCCTGTCCCGCTGAGTTACTCCAGCGTTTTGTATCTATCTGCAGACAAGGTGGTTCTTCGTGTCTGCAGCACTTCCCAAAGACAATCTTTTGGATCAAATTTTAGGTCAACAGCTGGTGGAGCTGCTACATCGCAGTGCCAGATGCCCGGGTTGAAACCTGACCTTGGGTGCTGTCTGTGTGGAGTTTGCACGTTCGCCCGGTGACCGCACGTCCACCCACATCCCAAAGCCGTGTGGCTTTGTAGGTTCATCAGCCTCTGTAAATTGCCCTTGGTATGCAAGGAATGTAAACATGGAACTAGTGTGAACAGGTCTCAATGGTCAGCTTGGACTTGAGGGGCCGAATGGCCTGTTTCTATGCTGCATCTTTCAATTAATTAATCAAATGATTTCAACATCTGAGATGCTATGTGATGCTGTACATCCTGGCGAGAGCTGATTGTGTAGAAACCAGGATCATTTCAACCTGACTGCAGAATTAAAGCTTGAAACTAGAGGGCCACGAAAGCTCATTCATTGTTCATTAAGTTTGGGAAGCTTACACCCCAGCAGTATGAATGTTGATTTCGCTATTTTCATGTAACCCTGGCATTTCCTTTCTCTCCGCCCCTCTCCCACCCAAGTCGTCCTGATTTGCCCCTTCATTATCACCTCTTCCACAGCCAACTACCAGTAAACCATCCTGCCTGAGATCATCTGTTGCTGGCCCTGATATGTCCTGGTCTTTTCTTGCCTCCAATTCCACCCCCCCCCCCCCACTCCCTCCCCCCTTACTTTCAGTCTGAAGAAGGGTCCCGACCTGAAACCTCACCTATGCTTTACCTCCAGGGATGCTACCTGACCTGTTGAGTTACTCCAGCACTTTGTGTCTAACTTTGGTATCAACCAGCATCCGCAGTTCTTTGATTCTACATTACATGCAGGAGTGGGACAATATGTTGGAGTTGTATAAGGCATTGTGTACATTTTGGGTCACCTTGCTATTTAGAAAGTCAACAAGCTAGAAAGAATGCAAAGAAGATTTACAAGAAAGTTGTCAGGAATCGAGCGCCTGAGATATAGAGAGAGGTTGGGCAGGCCTGGACTCTATTCCTTGGAGCGTAGGATGATAACCTTATAAAGATGCATAAAATCCTGAGGGGCCTAGGTAGTGTGAATGCACAGTCCGTTTTCCTAGGGCAGGAAAAACAGCTTCAACATAACGTTCCTCTCTATACTGTTAGATAAAACAGAATGGGTTAAGAAAATAAGCAAAGGCAAAAAGTCAATCATCTTGAAACCTGTTCCACCATTCAATAAAATCAGGGCTCAACTTCTGCAAGAGCTTTGCCAAAGATAGACACAAAATGCAAAATGCTGGAGTAACTCAGCGGGACAGGCAGCATCTCTGGAGAAAGAGGAAAGGGTGACATTTCGGGTCGAGTCCCTTCTTCAGACTGATTTTCAGACTATTTTATCAAACTGTTTCCACCTTCTGTTGCTCTCTCAATGTTCATGCATCTATCAGTTGCAGCATTGAGAAAACTCATCCAGTGAGTCCACTGGGATGGAAAGTGTCAAAGATTTACAGCCCAAGTAAATTATACTTTTTCTCAACTAAGTTATGGATAAAAAAGTGACACTTTTCAGATTCTCAAGCTTCGGAAACATCTGTTTATCCAGCCATCGCAGAAGCAATCCATAATTGCATTGCTGGTTTGATATTGCATGGAGAACACACGCCCACTGTATGGTGTAATAAAACTCTCACATTGACTTGATAAAGATTTTATATTAATTGAGCCAATTGACTTCATCATCCATCATGCAAGAACAAGATTACACAGAGCCGATATATTGCGATTTTCCATTTGAAGATACAACCCAATCGCCCATGAAAGATTTATGATACTGTAGCGGCACCTAGTGGTCGCATGGGGCATCATGAACCCTCGCTATTGGCTGGCGCGGTCACGTGATCGCGGGAGTGTTTTCACGGGGTTTTGTATAAGCATTCATTCAAACTCCACTCTATTAGAAGGAGATTCGTATTTTTGGCTGTTCTAACCGCGGTTGAGTAAATCGCTTTATTATCATTTAAAATAAAGAATCTTACTTTACTCAATCGACTCGACTCGCCAAAGTGATGACCCCGTCAGTCCGATCGTATATTCAGACTTCGATCATGTAAGCCGCCACTAACCACAACGCCCAGCTTACCCAGCTAAATGCCGTGGGCCTGAAACTGCCCATTTTCTGGGCGGAGCAGCCTCAAGTGTGGTTCACCCACATTGAGGCCCAATTCCAACTTAGAAATATCGTCGCGGACGCCACCCGATATTTCTAAGTGGTTGGTGCGATTTGCCAAGAGACGGCCACCCGGTTGCTGCCCTACCTGCAGGATCCTGCAGCAATCGTCAAGTACGAGGGCCTCAAGGCGCTGCTGCTCCGCACTTTTGGGCTCAGCCGCCGCTATCGCGCCACCCGCCTGCTCCATATGGACGGCCTCGGCGATCGGAAGCCGTCCGCGCTCATGAGAGAAGCTCGCTCTGATGGACGGCCACCGACCCTGTCTGCTGTTCGAGCAGGCCTTCCTGGAGGAGATGCCCGATGACATCTGCCTGCTCCGCTGCGGGTACCCAGGCATTTCCTTCCTGCAGCTCGGGGGCAGCCGGAGCCTGCCTCGGACGTTTTGCCGAGTCTTCAGGAGAAAGTGAGCGGCCTGGCTCGTGTTCCCACCTCACGACATGGGTCAGCCCCAGTGTATGTGCCGCCGGAACTTAAGAACTGCCTGTTTGTATTCCTCCACAGGAATTCGCACTGGTCACCGCTGCAGCAGATTTACGAGGGTCCTTTCCAGGTGTTGCGCCCCGGCGTCGCGACTTTCCTGTTGGATGTCGGGGGCAAGGAGGAGATCGTCTCGGTCGCTCGCCTCAAGCCCGCCCACCTGGTTGTCGACAGCCCGGTGCTGTTGGCTCAGCCCCGGCGTAGGGGCCGTCTGCTGGTCATTCCGGTGGCACCTGTTGTACCTGTTTCCCCTTCACCTGTTGTGCCTGTTTCCCCTGCACCGTTACCGTTTCCTGGCTCTGTTTCGCCAGTCCCACGTATCATGCGTCCCGTCCCTTGTTTCCACTCGGTCCGGTCGCCTTATCCGGCCTCCCGCTCCGTTCCGTACCTCGGGTTCTGGGGGGGGGGGGTCACATAGCGGCACCTAGTGGTAATTTGGGGCATCATAACCCCTCGCTATTGGCTGGCGCGGTCACGTGATCACGGGAGTGTTTTCGCGGGTTTTTGCATAAGCATTCATTCAAGCTCCATCCTGTTAGAAGAGCTTCGTATTTTTGGCAGCTGAGTAAATTGCTTTATTATTGTTTAAATTAAAATAAAGAATCTTAGTTTACTCGACTCGCCAAAATACAATTTTACATAAAAAGAATACAAATTATTTAGCTCAATCCGAAATCAGGGTTGTAAATAGCGGCCATTAATATATGTTCCAATGGGTCCAACAAGACACTGCAAAGAAACCTTTCTAACCAAAGTGCAGTCAGAGTGCAGAACGTGCCAACACAGAGCGGTTGAGCTTGAATGACACAGGTGGAATGAAGGAGAATCGAGAGGTGCTTATAAAGAAAGACGTGGACACAAGGAATTGCAGATGCTGGTTTACCAAAAAAAAGAAACAAAGTGCTGGAGTAACTCAGCGGATCAATCAGCATCCCTGGAGAACATGGACAGGCAACATTTCGGGTCGAGACCCTGAAGACCCTTTTATGGTTGTAAGAAAAGAAATGTATTCAAAAATAGAAGAGGAAGAGGCTCGTGAGATCCAACTGTTGCTTTAGTCAAATGGACAGTTTTGTGTGACATAAAATTCTATTCCAACATTGCAACACTGGTTAGGCAAACAGATTTATAATTTATCTAGTCAGAGGAGGGCACTAATCACTCTGACACTTTGTTGGCTCACCTTCAACCACCTTGTCCGGCCTACTATAACTCTGCAATGTTGTTGGAAAGCTAGTCTCTTTCATCATGACCATGAAGCTATCAGTAGGTTCTGAAAATCCATCAGGCTCACTAAAGTGCTTCATGAAAGGGATTGCCATCTGTGACATGGTTTGTCCGACATGACTCCCCACCATCAAGGTGCTGACCCTTAATAAGCATATGGCAGAAAGAAATTAACAAATCTTTGGTATCTGTCTTGAAGGAAGCTTCCCAAAAACAGTGGAAA
The DNA here is from genome assembly GCA_038087875.1 of Malacoraja senta. Lineage (NCBI taxonomy): Eukaryota > Metazoa > Chordata > Chondrichthyes > Rajiformes > Rajidae > Malacoraja > Malacoraja senta. The sequence continues at coordinate 58,756,697 of CM075978.1, read as the reverse complement.
AGGCCTAGAGTGAGTGAGAAGCAAAAATAAATTGGCATTAGTAAAAAGGTATTATAGCAAACATTAATGGGACAAAGCCAATAAATCCCCAGGTCTTGATACCCGAGTCAAGGCTTTGACAGAGGTAGAAATGCAACATATTTATTTCCCCTTTGTTTTATTTTCCCCTGGGTTTTGCTTGCAGAAGAATGCGGGAAAGTTGGAGACAAACCGAGAAGATCGGCTGATAAATGAGAGTTATCATAATATCTAATTTTCTCAGTGTAGACAGGTCACTGACTAATGAAGAAATTTTGATTTAATTAGTGCTGAGGGATGGATTGATTGATATAGGGTTTAAAGCGATGTCATTCTGTCAAGAGGGTGGGGATGTCATTGCTTGGCATCTCTGCTTTTGGGCAAATACTATTGATAGGCTTTTGGAAAAGCTGGGAGTGAATCCTCAAACCATTTAGCAGTAAGTGAACAGTGGAGGAACAGATAGGTTGTATCCGTCATTTGTTAAGGGAAATTGGACGGGTAAATGGACAGAGATTTAATCCTGGTTAGGGAGACCAAGACAATCAGATACTGTATATTCTTAAAATAATCCCTGAACTATTTCAGCCAGAAATCAAAAACAAAATTTCCTTAGGGATTTTGAATTTTTGGACCTCTCTTCCATCAAAACATAATAATGCCAGTTTAATTATGGGTGACAAAGCTGTTAATTATCGGTCTTGTAATCTTCAAACCCGATCTAGCAATTAAGAATGCAGAAAGAATCTGCAGATGCTGGTTTAAACACAAGGTAGACACAAAATGCTGGAGTATCTCAGCGGAACTGGCAGCCTCAGGAGAGAAGGAATGGGTGACGTTTCGGGTCGAGACCCTTCTTTGAAAGAGGTGGCTGCAGAGATGATGGACGCACTGAATGTCAAGTTACATAATTCAATGGATTCTTGAACTGTTCCAACAGATTGGAAGGTAGTAAATATCTTCCCATTATTTAAGGAAGGAGCCGGGGTGGGGGGGGGGAAGAAAGCAAAAATTGTTGTGATAGGTATTCATGAAGATGCCAAAATCCATAATGAAGAAGCAGGACACACAGAAAATAATATGGTTGGGAAGTGTCAACAAGGATCTACAAAAAGTCACGTCTTGGAGTTTTGAGGTTGAAAATGCAGGTTCCCTCCAGATTACAAGCACTCGGCCTATGTGTATAACTTGTACATGTAAAAGAACATTTGGAATAGACACAAAAAAGCTGGAGTAACTCAGTGGGTCAGGCAGCATCTCTGGAGAATAGGAGTAGGCGAAGTTTCGGGTCGAGACCCTTCTTCAGACTGAGAGTCAGGGGAAAGGGGAACGAGACATATAGACGATACTTAGGAGAAATGAATGGAAGATATGCAAAAATAAACAATAATCAAGGAAATGTGGTGCACATAATAGGCCATTGTTCTCCTAACTACCGTCAATATCTTTAATTCCCCTTTCCCCCGACTCTCGGTCTGAAGAAGGGTTTCGACTAGAAACGTCACCTACTCCTTTTCTCCAGTGATGCTGCCTGACCCGCTGAGTTACTCCAGCATTTTGTGTCTATCTTCGGTTTAAACCAGCGTCCGCAGTTCCTTCCTACACAGAGCATTTGGGAGACTGGGGTGGGATGGACATATTGACGTCTTCCACGTGGGAGCAAAGCGCTTCCACATGCCTGTTGTCCCCACCGCCACTCAATCGCCATCTCTGACAGGTTTGGAGGAGTATGGACCAAGCGCGGCCAGGTTGGACCAGTGTAGCTGGGACATGTTGGCCGGTGTGGGCAAGTTGGGCCGAAGAGCCTGTTTCCACACTGTATCACTCTATGACTCTGACCTGAGCTGCAAGGATCGGGGCTGGGTGGAGCAAAGCAGAGCTGGGAGCATTGAGAAGAATGGCAATTCACTCACCCATTCAGTCAGTGAGGCCTGCTGGAGAAGACACTCTCCTCGCGCCTGATCGCTCTCCCGTCACAGTACACCTGTGATATTCTCCCACCCAATGTTTCTGTTCATTTCCAATTGATGAACCGTTGGAATTACAGTTCTCAGGAACAGAGAATACTGTCATAACCTGCGGAGCATCTGTATCAGAATTAAAATTAACCTCTGGATACGGTGCATTTAAACTTTCAGAAGGCCTTCAGTAAGTTGCCACACACGAGGTTAGTACACAAAATTATAACACGTAGGATTGGGTGTAATAATAGTGTGGATTAATGGGAAGAAAACAGTTGGAATAAATGAGTTCTTTTTAGGTTGAGAGGCCATGACCCTGAGATGCCAAGGCATTGCTGCTCGGGTTCAGCTGTTCAGAATCTATATTTGTGGTTTGTATGAAAGGATCAGATATGCTGATGATACAAAGCTGGTGCCAGTGTAGAATGTGAGGAGGATGCAGAGAGGCTTCAGGGGGATATAGACTGGCCAAGTGAATGGGCAACAACGTTTTTAGCCGACAAATAACATGGTGTAGAAATGGGGAAATAGGAAGTGACTGCTGGTTTACACCAAAGATAGATATAAAAAGCTGGAGTAACTCAGCGGGACAGGCAGCATCTCTGGAGAGAAGGGATGGGCGATTTTTCGGGTCGAGGCCCTTCTTCAGACTGAGCGTCAGGGGAGCGGGAGTTACAGGGATAAGGAAGTGTAAGAGATCAAAATAAATGAAGATCAAGGAAAATGTAGAATAGATCATTGTTAAAAACAAGGCCACCCACATGGTAGAGAAAATACAGAAGCAAGGCATCATTTTAAAATGGCGTGTTTGATTGAAGGAATACTGTAGGAAACCTTGTACACGTTAATCACTGAAAGTTTACATGGGGGCAAGCAAATGGTATGTTGGTCTTTCTTACAAGAGGACTGGAGTTCAAGAATAAAAATATCTCACTGCGGCCTGGGTGAGATGGCATCCAAAACACAGCCCCTGACTTCCTACTTATTGAATGATGTCCAACAGGTCACTAGACTGAATCCAGGGTACACAAAAATGCTGGAGAAACTCAGCGGGTGCAGCAGCATCTATGGAGCGAAGGAAATAGGAATCCAGGAATGTGCAATTATTCCATGAGGAGAAAATTACAGACAAACTCATTAATTCATAGAATATTCTTTTAACATAGAATATCCCAACTCAAAACGTCACCTATCCATGTCCTCCAGAGATGCTGCCTGACCCACTGAGTTATTCCAGTGCTTTGTGTTTTTCTTTGTACTCCAGCATTGGCAGTTACTTGTGTGTATAGAAAATTCTTATTGGGCTTGTTGGTGCAAGTGTAAGAGTCATGTTCACCCTGGCTCTGGTGTCCAGAAATCAGGGTCACAGTCTCAAAATAAAGGGTCGGCTGCTCAAGGCTGAGAGTGTATCGCTGGGTTTGTCTCATCAATAGGGCTGTGAAGACTCAGTCACTGAGTCTACTTAAGACAAATTGATTGAGGTTTGGACACAAAGGGAATTGAGGGATGCAGTTAGTCAGAAAAATTGAGTTAAAGTAGAAAATCAGCCATGATCTTCCTGAATTGGATATAAAGTTGCTGTGTAGGAAAGAACTGCAGATGCTGGTTTAAATCAAAGATAGACACAAAATGCTGGAGTAACTCAGCGGGACGGGCAGCATCTCTGGAGAGAAGGAATGGGTGACGTTTCGGGTCAAGATCTTTCTTCAGACTGAGAGTCAGGGGAGAGAGAGTTACAGATATAAAATGTAGTCGGAGACAGTAAGACTGGTCAGAGAACTGGGAAAAGGGAGGGGATGGAGAGAGAGGGAAAGCAAGGGCTACTTGAAGTTAGAGAAGTCAATGTTCATACCACTGGGGTGTAAGTTGGCCAAGCAAAATTTGAGGTGCTGTTCCTCCAATTTGCGCTGGGCCTCACTCTGACAATGGAGGAGGCCCAGGACAGAAAGGTCTTTGAGGGAATGGGAGGAGGAGTAAAAGTGTTGAGCAACTGGGAGATCAGGTAGGTTGGATATAAAGGGCTAAAACTAGGGTTTTTTTCTTTAGTTCTCAACCATCTTACTGGCTAAATCATCAACCTAATCTGGCAAATTGGTCAACTTTGCACTCTCCTCACTGTTCCATTGTCAATACAAGGCTCATTCCTCTCTGCTACTGTTTCCACTTCAAGGCATAATGCCTCCTGATTTCTCTGCACTCTTCTATTCTGGGGTCCATGTCTGAAGCTGTGAATAACTTGATCCAAGGTTGACAGGCAGCATGAGCAAAAAATAAATTGTTGGAGAACACGACGAGTTAGACAGCATCTTCGGAGGGTCATGGACGGACGGTGTTTTGGGTCTGGATCCATCTTCAGACCAATGGAGTAGAGGGGAGATAGCTGGTGGAAAAGGGTGAGGGTGAGGGGAATGGGTGGGAAGAGAACTGGCATGTGGAAGGGTGGTAAGCAGGGGTTGATTTGCAGATGAGTCAGATAGGGTTGGGGTAGAAGGGTGGAGATAGTAACCAAGGCTGGAGGTGATAAGTGGAAAAACCAAAAGGGGGCAGAGTGTGGAATCAAATAAGAAAGGAAGGTGGAGGGGAGGGAATGCAGAATTGTGAAGAAGTTCTTCTCAAATTTACTGCTCTACCGACAGCTTATTGAAAATAAAGCATTGCTATAGGGTATGGGTTTGGAGAACCTTGTTGCTTCACAGACTGAAGGCGTGCAAATCTGCAGCCGTGATCCAACAAGAAGGTCAGAAAAATAAGCATCTTGAACCTGTCCATCCATCATGAGCAAATGTTAATGTAATTACCATGGACCTCTAGAGGCACTGAGTAAGGTGCTTATAGATCGATAAGAACTATACCGGAAATTAGAGATTGAATCGATAAGAAAAGATTACTTAGAAAAGAACTATGAAGGGCGACTATTCTCTGGAAAGGAGAATTAAGAGGGGTGACATTATAGGGGTGCCTAGAACTATAGAGGAGCTTAAAATAATGACCGAGAAGCCACCCATTAAGTTGGTAATCGATCCAATACAGAATTTAGACTATTTTGTTTAAAACGCAGAAAACACAGATGGATAGAAATGTCAAACACATTATCACATTAAGTGGTGAAGCACTTACTGAAGAGGAAGTACATGGAGGAAGGGAAATCAAACATGATAACACAAGGGGCTGCTGGAACCTGGAGGAAAAAAAAGTCGCTGGAGGAACACAGCGGGTCAGGCAGCATCTGTGGAGGCAGAGGGATAGTCAGTGTTTCAGGCCGTCCTGAGACAGGATCTCGACCCAAAACATCAACTACCCTTTGCCCCCGCAGATGCTACCTGATCTGCTGAATTTAGTTTCAAAAAACAAGTTGGAGGAATTCAGCAGATCAGGTAGCATCTGGATGAAGGGGGACCTAGGGGTCCAAGTCCATAGCTCTCCGCAACTGAAATCACAGATTGATGGGAGTGGTGAAGACATATTGCAGACTTGTCTTCATAATAGGTAAGAGTATAGAACATAAAAATGTGGATGTTTTAGTTTAGTTTAGTTTAAAGATACAGCGTTGAAACAGACCTTTCAGCCCACCTTGTCTGAACTGACCAGCGATCCCCGCACACTAATGCTATCCTACACACACTAGGGACAATTTTTACACGTACACCAAGCCAATTAACCTACAAACATGTACGTCTTTGGAGTGTGGGAGGAAACCAAAGATGTCAGAGAAAACCCACGGGCAGTCACAGGGAGATCGTACAAACTCTGTACAGACAGCACCCGTAGTCGGGATCGAACCCTGGTCTCCAATGCTGCAAGCGCTGTAAGGCAGCAACTCTACCGCTGCGCCACCAGGCTGCCCGGTTATGTTGCAACTTTACAAAAGTACTGGTTAAGCCACACTCGGAGTACTGTGGGCAGTTGTGGTCGGCACACTATTGGAAGGACAAAAAAAGGAGATTCACCAAGATGCTGCCTGGTTTGCTAATGAGGAGAGATTAGAAAGCCTGGGCTAGTTTTCCTTGGAGAAAGGTGGCCAAGGGGTGACCTGATGGCAGTAACATTATGAGAGGCATAGAAAGACGGATTTCTTTCCAGTGAGTGGGCTTCGGTTTAACATGAGGAGGAGGAGGAGTTTTGAAGGGGATTTAAGGGAAACGTTTATTTACCACAGTGACTGATATCTAGAACTCACTGCTGAAGAAGGGTCTCGACCCAAAACTTCACCCATTCTTCTCTCCAGAGATGCCACCTGTCCCTCTGAGTTACTCCAACTTTTTGTGTCTATTTTCAGTGGAATCATTAATATGGCTAAAAGGTTTTTAGAGAGATACCCAAGTTGGCAAATCATGGAGGAAATTTGATTAATGGGCAAAAAGGTTGGCACAAATATGGTGGGCAGAAGGGTCCATCGCTGTGTCTGACAAACTCTATGAGAAGGACACACTGCGAGGGTCGGAAGAGGTAGGGTCGGGAGGGGGCTTGTGTGCAGTAAAAAGACAGGCCAGTTAGGTCCAAATGATCTATCCGCTGCTGCGAACCTCATTAAAGAATCCCTGTCCACATACTTGGCCGCAGACAGCGTGCAAAGGGACCAGAGATATAAAAAGGATAAAGTATTTGCAGAATCTCCCTCAGCTGTGGCTTAAGGGAACAAATTAAACTACACAATGCTGAAGATTTTTGACGGTATGGACTGAATCATTGGAACATGTCAGTCTTTCAGCCGCGTGAACCAGTTTAGTTTTAATTTTTCGTTTTAGAGATACAACGCGGAAACAGGCCCTTCGGCCCACCAAGTCGGCGCCGACCAGCGATCCCCGTACATTAACACTATCCGACACACACTAGGGACAAATTTACATTTATACCAAGCCAATTAACCTACAAACCTGTACGTCTTTGGAGTGTGGGAGGAAACCGAAGACCTCAGGGAAAACCCACGCGGTCACGGGGAGAACGTACAGACTCCGTACAGACAGCACCCGTAGTCGGGATTGAAGCCAGATCTCCGCGCTGCAAGCGCTGTAAGGCAGCAACTCTACCCCTGTGCCACCATAGTGCCGCCCTGCCATTCTGTCAGATCATGCCATTCAGTCAGATTGTGGCTGATCAGTGGCTTAATTACACTGTGGTTCACAAGCTTTAATATCCTTACTGAACAAAAATCCACAACTTTCAATTTTCGACTGACCCAGGGACGTCCAGCCTTTAGTGGGAGGAATTGTCAGATTTTCATTAGCCTTTGTTGTGGACTTTTCCATTCCAGGAAACATTTGCTATCGGCTGCATCAACTCCCTTAATTATTTTAAACACTGCACTTAGATCAATCCTTTAATCCTCTTTCCATCAATATGACACTATCACACAACTGCAAACTGCACAGCTTGCCTCGCGCTTACTAGTGCACCACTGAGTTGGATCTGATAATGCAACTGTGATAAACAAGGGCCTGTAATGAGAAACAGCCCACCAGCTCCTCGCAGCCCTAAGTGCGAATCCAGATGTAGATGGTGCGGATGATAACAGCATGGCCCAGTGGACAGGGAATAGCACGATCCTCAGAGCCCCTGATTACTGCTCTGCTGCCAGTTTGTTGATGTCCTGTTCAGGAGGGAGCAACGAGAAAGGGGGCCAGATTCCACACCTCTGGTCGCCGACAGCTGCCGCAGGCAAGGACGGCCAGGCACCCGCGGGGTCAGGATCAGCCCTGGCTGTCACACCTCCCCTTGGTCAGGTTAGACCCCTGTGTCCCCCACCGCAGCTTGTAAATGAATAAAGCGGCCTGAGTGAGGGGGCATAGTGCACGGGTGGGGAGGGAAGGGATTTGCATCTCAACATGGTGTCAGTAACAAGGAAAAAAAATGGCTGGAGGTTCATAAGGTCATAATGAATAAGAGTAGAATTAGGCCATTTGGCCCATCAAGTCTACTCCACCATTCAATCATGGCTGATCTATCTCTCCCTCCTAACCTCATTCTCCTGCCTTCTCCCCATAGTCAAGAATCTAGCTATGTATCTCTGCCTTAAATATATCCACTGACAGCCTCCATAGCCTTCTGTGGCAAAGAATTCCACAGATTCACCACCCTCTGACTAAAGAAATTCCACCTCATCTTCTTCCTCACGAAACGTCCTTTAATTCTGAGGCTGTGACCTCTAGTACTAGACTCTCCCACTAGAGAGTCCTCTCCACATCCACTCGATCCACTCGGAGAGAGGTCAGAAACAGCAATGTTCCTCTTCCCCCCCCCCCCATGAACACCCGTGCCAGGGTCTGATAATTCCCTGTCAAACCTCCCCCTTGAGGGACCCAACTTAAGGCCGACAGGTGCTGTAGCACAGAAGGGCAACGCTGACGGTGTGGGACTCTGGCAAAGGCCAACTGTAGTTAATCCACAGCAGTTGGAGCCAAGCAATGTCTCTTTCCATGACATCAGCGTGCTCGGCCTGGGATGTTTGCTGGAGAGCTCAGGGATTGACTGCCATCTCATCGCAGCTGAGAAGAGTATGAAAAGGAACAGCAGCCAGAGGGAAAAAAAAGGGGGCCTGACCTTCAGTGCAATTTAACAACCATTTCTATCAATCGACAAGAATCGAGGGTTGGGTGTCGACATTCCCCGAGAGGCCCCGCAGGAATGATGTGAAAAGTCAGTAGACAACTCTCAGCTTCACTCCTCTTCCTCGTCCCATCTCAAGGTGGGTTCATAGGCATGGGTAGTCAGAGACATGGTTTGCTGAAACGTTCACTGTCACTGACATTAATTAATATGGAAGGCAGACTGCTTTCTCTCCATCTTTTCCTGAAACAACCAATGTTATAACCATGCATTTCACCCCTGCCATCGGGAAGAAGGTACAGGAGCCTGAAAACTCTAACGTCCAGTTTCAAGAACAGCTTCTTCCCTACAGCCATTAGGCTATTAAACACTACAACCTCCACATAAACTCTGAACTTTGTAGACTATCATTGTTATTATTCCACTATTATTGTTTGTTTTTTATGTGTACAGTGCACTCAGAAAGTATTCAGACCCCTTCACTTTTTCCATATTTTATTACGTTACCTTATTCTAAAATGGATTAAATTCATTTTTTTTATCATCAACCTACACACAATACCCCATTATAAAAAAGTGAAAACATATGTTTAGAAATTTTTGCAAAGCAATTAAAAAAGAAATAACTGAAATATCACATTTACATAAGTATTCAGACCCTTCACTCAGTACTTTGTTGAGGCACCTTTGGCAGCGATTACAGCCTCAAGTCTTCTTGGGTATGACTCTACAAGCTTGGCACAACTGTATTTGGGTAATTTCTCCCATTCTTCTCTGCAGATCCTCCCAAGTTCTGTCAGGTTGGATGGGGAGCGTCAATGCACAGCTATTTTCAGGTCCCTCCAGAGATGTTCGATCGGGTTCAAGTCCGGGCTCTGGCTGGGCCACTCAAGGACATTCACAGACTTGTCACAAAGCCACTCCTGCGTTGTCTTGGCTGTGTGCTTAGGGTCGTTATCCTGTTGGAAGGTGAACCTTCGCCCCAGTCTGAGGTCCAGAACGTTCTGGAGCAGGTTTTCATCAAAGATCTCTCTGTACTTTGCTCCGTTCATCTTTCCCTCGATCCTGACTAGTCTCCCAGTTCCTGCTGCTGAAAAACATCCCCACAGCATGATGCTGCCACCACCATGCTTCACTGTAGGTATGGTATTGGCCAGGTGAAGAGCAGTGCCTGGTTTCCTCCAGATGTGACACTTGGCATTCAAGCCAAAGAGTTCAATCTTTGTTTCATCATACCAGAGAATCTTGTTTCTCATGCCTTTTGGCTAACTCCAAGCTGGCTGTCATGTGGCTTTTACTGAGGAGTGGCTTCCGTCTGGCCACTCTACCTCAAAGGCCTGATTGATGGAGTGCTGCAGATATAGTTGTCCTTCTAGAAGGTTCTCCCATCTCCACAGAGGAACTCTGGAGCTCTGTCAAAGTGACCATCGGGTTCTTGGTCACTTCCCTGACCAAGGCCCTTCTCCCCCAATTGCTCAGTTTGGCTGGGTGGCCAGCTCTATGAAGAGTCCTGGTGGTTCCAAAGTTCTTCCATTTAAGAATGACAGAGGCCACTGTGCTCTTCGAGACCTGCAATGGTGCAGAAATTGTTTTATACCCTTCCCCAGATCTGTGTCTCGACACAATCCTGTCTTGGAGGTCCAAGGATAATTCCTTTGTCTTCATGGCTTGGTTTTTGCTCTGACATGCACTGTCAACTGTGGGACCTTATATAGACAGGTGTGTGCCTTTCCAAATCAAGTCCAATCAATTTAATTTACCACTGATGGACTCCAATCAAGTTGTAGAAACATCTCAAGGATAATCAATGGAAACAGGATGCACCAAAGCTCAATTTTGAGTGTCATAGCAAAGGGTCTGAATACTTATGTAAATGTGATATTTCAGTTATTTATGTTTAATTACTTTGCAAAAATTTCTAAACACCTGTTTTCCCTTTTTTATTATGAGGTATTGTGTGTAGATTGATGATTAAAAAAATTAATTTAATCCATTTTAGAATAAGGCTGTAACGTAACAAAATGTGGAAAAAGTGAAAGGGTCTGATTACTTTCTGAATGCACTGTACATATGTGAGTATGTGTATGTATACACACACTGAACTTTTTATCTCAATTATTATATTGCAAACTTTTTTTTCTTGTTTATTATATTGTTTACAGTGTACTATGTTTACATTTTGTCTTGTGCTGCTGCAAGTAACAATTTCATTGTTCTATCAGGGACATGGGACAATAAAACACTCTTGACCCTTGATTGCGTTGTGAAAAGACTTGGTGAAGGAACTGCAAACCACACCCACCCTGGCAGTAAATGGACACAGGCAGGTCAGAAGCCTGTTGCAAAACATGAATTGCCAATCCTCCAGGAATATCGCAGTTGTCCAACAGAATCACAGACAGTTTCTGCACAGTAGGAGGTCTTTTGACCCACAATGTCCATACTAGCCAGTAATAGATCAGTTAATCGCACCTCCCTCTTCTTGCCGGTTATAATTTTTCAAATGCTCCTCAAAAGATGCGGTGAGTTGTTTTTTCCAGATGAGCCTTTCACACAGCCAGTTCCTGACTCCCACCACTCAATGTGTGAAAATTATTTTCTCAACTATTCTAAATCGTTCACAATTAACTTCAATTTATGACCTAGTTATTGTCCTTCCTGCTTAGGGAAATAGGTCTTCCTGTTTACCCTACATCGGTCTCTAATCATTTTCTACTACGATCATATCTTCCCTTGGTCTCCTTTGTTGCAAAGAAAGTTCGCGGGGGCACGTGTCAATGTACGACTAATGATTTCACAACAGAAAGGTGAGGTGGAGGGTATAAAAACACACGTGGCTTCATTGTCTTAGGCATAGAATATATTAGCAGAGAAATCATGTATGGTCTTTCTGCTGACCGGATAGCACACAACAAAAGCTTTTCACTGTACCTCGGTACACGTGACAATAAACGAAACTAAAATCATGCCAGAACTGTATTCCAAAATAAAAAGTGCTGGAAACACTCATGAGGTCAGGCAGCATGTACAAAGATCAGCGAGCTTGCGTCAGAATTGGACAAGGAAGGATGCAAATAGATTTTTAATGGTGGCACAAGGAACTGCAGATGCTAGAATCTCGAGGAAAAGTGCTGGGGAAACTTAGTGGTTCAGGCAGCATCTGTGGAGGGAATGGACAGGTGACGTTTCGGGTCAGGGACCCATCTTCAGCATTTTGTGTTTTGCTCAAATAGATTTGAAGTTGCAGAAAGAGACAGGGGTGGAGCTGGTCTAAAGGGCCTGTCCCACTTGGGCGTCATTTGCACGTCACCCAGGTGGCGCGCAAAGATTTTGTGAACCCCGAAATCCTGGGGCGCCGCGCATCACTGCGTGCGCCACCACTTCTCACCACGCGCCATGCGCGCGTGACGCATAAATGATGTCGCGTCGTGCGTCGTGATGCGTAAATGATGTCGGGTAAATGACGTGCAAATAACGCCCAAGTGGGACAGGACCTTGAGGGTCATTAACCTGAAAAATTAACTGCTCCCTCTGTATACCGATGCTGTCTGACCTGCTGAATGTTTCTGACACTTCCTGTTTTTAATTTCAGGTTTTCCAATATCTGCATCTTTTGGATGTTCAATTACCGTGTGAGATAGTAATTAGATCACAATTAGTGGGTTGTGCAGATTTCTAATTAACACACAGCGGGTAGGATGTGGCAGCCCTTGAGAGGGTGCAGAAGAGATTTACAAGATGTGACCAGCACAAGGGAATTACTTTAATGAGGAGAGATGATGTTGTCAAGAGTCATTGAACAGAATTACAGAAGTCTAAAGAAGGGTCTCGACCCGAATCGTCACCCATTCCTTCTCTCCAGAGATGCTGCCTGTCCCGCTGAGTTACTCCAGCATTTTGTGTCTACCTTCGATTTAAACCAGCATCTTCAGTTCTTTCCTACACTGAATTACAGAAACAATCTCATCACTTCATCACCAAACTTTGTTTGATAGCACTCCACTGAAACTTTGTTTGATAGCACTCCACTGAAATGTCTTGGAACACCTCACCACATTAAAATGCTCTATAAAAATACTAGACTTTATTGCTGTGTGCACAGGGACAGCAGTGAAAGCGCGTTCATTCCACACAGTTGCTCGCGCACAAAGTGTACACTGCGCATCTTTCCCGAAACCCTCCCTCACAACTGCTGAGTGGGACTGGAGAGTGCAAATGCATTATAACCTAAAGCACAATCAAGATACAGTGAAAGGGGTATGCAATAATTTTGGAAATTTGGGCTTTGTTGGCAGACCTCTTGCCATCTAGAAGTCATTTCTCACTTTCTTACAAGTTCACAAGTTCTATAACTTAGAATTAAGTAGAAATCAGGCCATTTGGTCCATCGAGCCCACTCCGCCATTCAATCATGGCTGATCTTTGCCTCCCAATCCCATTTTCCTGCCTTCTCCCCATAACCTTTGACACCCGTTCTAATCAAGAAAATATCCACTGACTTGGCCTCCACAGATTAACTACTCTCTGACTAAAGAAGTTCCTCCTCCTTTCTAAAAGAGCGCCCTGGGTGTGCCATTTCCAGAGGGGCCTCTTTTTGACATCACACTCAACCATGACGCCGTGTAGGAAGGCACTGCAGATGCTGGTTTACACCGAAGATAGACACAAAATGCGGGAGTAACTCAGCGGGACAAAGAGCATCTCTGGAGAGAAGGTATGGGTGACGTTTTGGGTCGAGACCCTTCAGACTTCTCTCCAGAAATGTTGCCTGTCCCGCTGAGTTACTCCTGTGTCTACCAACCATGACCCCTTCTGCTGTCCAAGGAGGACATAACAAGATCAGTAGTATGGTTCTGAAATGGGACAGGGAATTTCTCCCCTCTCTCCTGGACAGAGAGGTATAGTTGCATGATTATTAAGTTAGTGGATCGTAGCCAAAGTTCTCACCCTGAGGCTCGAGCTTGAATCTCGCCATGGCAGTCTTAGCAATGGTGATCACAAAGCTACCACAATGTCCATAAACCTATCCGGTTTATGCACATCTTTCAGGAAAGTAAAACTGCCATCTGTACTCAGCCTGGTTGGTCAAAGGGCTGAGTCTTAGTTCTGGGGCAATTAAGAATGGACCATCAATGTCGACATTGTTTGCAACATCTTGAGAGGGTGCAGAGGAGATTTATAAAATGTTATCAGCACAAGGGAAGAATCAAGAGTGTTTTATTGTCATATGTCCCAGACAGAACAATGACATTTTTACTTACAGCAGCACAACAGAATATGTAGACATAGTACTCTGTAAACAATATAATAAATGGAAAAAGTGAAATGGAATATATACACACACACATAAACACATTCACACACACACATATATACACACACACACATACAGACACACATATATATATATACACACACACACATATATACGCACACACGTACACACACATACACCCATATATATACGCGCACACACACACACACACACACACACACACACACACACACACACACACACACACACACACACACACACACACACACACACACACACACACACACACACACACACACACACACACACACACACACATATGTAATAGACTAAGTGGGACCCGTTATATTCAATATTCCAATATTCCACCTCTCCACCAATTCCAATATTGGTGGCCAGTGGGGGGGGGGGGGCTTTCTGGAGCGCTAGTATGGGTGTTGTGGGCCGAAGGGACTGGTTTCCAGAGGGCTAGAATGGACTGTGGGCCAAATGGATTCTTGGGCTGGCAGCTCAGACATTCAGGCCTGGTGGGCTGGCAGCTCAGTCACTCAGGCCTGGTGGGCTGGCAGCTCAGTCACTCAGGCTTGGCGAGCTGGCAGCTCAGTCACTCAGGACTGGTGGGCTGGCAGCTCTGTCACTCAGGCCTGGTGGGCTGGCAGCTCAGTCACTCAGGCCTGGTGGGCTGGCAGCTCAGTCACTCAGGGCTGGTGGGCTGGCAGAAACTCAGAAAAATACTGGGGTGAGGTTTAATACTTGCAGGGGGAATACTTACTGATGGGCCGAAGGGACTCCTCCTTGGCTAGTATAGGCCTGATGGGCCGAAGGGCTCTTAAAAAATCTGAGTGCTATCTCAGTGAAAGGCACTTTTTCAGGACTTTTCATGGCCTGACACGGGCCTTTTGGGCCAAAATTGCTCCTCCTGGGCTCATACGGGCATTTTGGGCAAAAGGGACTGGTTTCTCGGCTGATAGGGGCCTGTGGGACGAAATTAGTGGTTTCAGGCAGGCTAAACAACTCATTTCATTTCATTTCCATTTCAATTTCAAGCACAGGGCAGGCCAAACAACTAATTTCATTTCCATTTCCATTCCATTTCAATTTCAAGCACAGGGCAGGCCAAACAACTCATTTCATTTTCATTTCATTTCCATTTCCATTTCCATTGCAGTTTCAAGCACAGGGCAGGCCAAACAGCTCATTGCATTTTCATTTCATTTCCATTTCCACTGCAGTTTCAAGCACAGGGCAGGCCAAACAGCTCATTGCATTTTCATTTCATTTCCATTTCCATTGCAGTTTCAAGCACAGGGCAGGTCAAACAGCTCATTGCATTTTCATTTCATTTCCATTTCCATTGCAGTTTCAACCACAGGGCAGGCCAAACAGCTCATTGCATTTTCATTTCATTTCCATTTCCGTTGCAGTTTCAAGCACAGGGCAGGCCAAACAACTCATTTCATTTTCATTAAGGGCTACCAAATCATTTATTGCAAGTACATTGCAGACTCATAGTTCAGTTGATTCACAGCTTAAGATCACAGTTGTGGTCTCTCCCTCGCGATCTTCCAGAATGACCAACTCACGTCCAGGCATCCGGGGTTTTATAGTCCTGCCCCCCGGAAGGGGCGTTACCTTCATCATGGTGATTGACAGGCGAGAGGACCAATCAGCTGATCCTAAGATTTTTTAAACACTCATAACTTTTTTATTTTTCATCGATCGGAAAATTCCTCTGGGCTGCCTCAGTGGAGGGGGACTATGGGTGAAATGGCCAAAAATCACAGCGATATAGGGTAGCGTTTTTTCTAAAATCAATATACAGCGCAGATACCAATTTGTCAAGATGAGACTTTTAGTTACATAGATATATATAACACACATATACACACACATATACATATATATATATATATATATATATATATATATATATATATATATATATATATATATATATATATATATTCACACACACACATATATATATATATATATATATATTCACACATATATATACTTATGCATATATATATATATATATATATATATTCACACATATATATACTTATGCATATATATATATATATATATATATTCACACATATATATACTTATGCATATATATTCACACATATATATACTTATGCATATATATATATATATATATATATATATATAAACATAGAAAATAGGTGCAGGAGTAGGCCATTCGGCCCTTCGAGCCTGCACCGCCATTCAATATGATCATGGCTGATCATCCAACTCAGTATCCTGTACCTGCCATCTCTCCATACCCCCTGATCCCTTTAGCCACAAGGGCCACATCTAACTCCCTCTTAAATATAGCCAATGAACTGGCCTCAACTACCTTCTGTGTCAGAGAATTCCAGAGATTCACCACTCTCTGTGTGAAAATTGTTTTTCTCATCTCGGTCCCAAAATACTTCCCCCTTATCCTTAAACTGTGACCCCTTGTTCTGGACTTCCCCAACATCAGGAACAATCTTCCTGCATCTAGCCTGTCCAACCCCATAATAATTTTGTAAGTTTCTATAAGATCCCCCCTCAATCTTCTAAATTCTAGCGAGTACAAGCCGAGTCTATCCAGTCTTTCTTCATATGAAAGTCCTGCCATCACAGAAATCAGTCTGGTGAACATTCTCTGTACTCCCTCTATGGCAAGGATGTCTTTCCTCAGATTAGGAGATCAAAACTGTACACAATACTCCAGGTGTGGTCTCACCAAGGCCCTGTACAACTGCAGTAGAACCTCCCTGCTCCTATACTCAAATCCTTTTACAAATACAATACAATACAATACCGTTTATTATCATTTGGACCTCAAATGAAGTTCAAACGAAATTTGGTTTTGCTATGAATGCTAACATACCATTCGCTTTCCTCACTGCCTGCATGCCTACTTTCAATGACTGGTGTACCATGACACCCAGGTCTCGTTGCATCTCCCCTTTTCCTAATCAGCCACCATTCAGATAATAGTCTACTTTCCTGTTCTTGCCACCAAAGTGGATAACCTCACACTTATCCACATTATACTGCATCTGCCATGCATTTGCCCACTCACCCAACCTATCCAAGTCACCTTGCAACCTCCTAGCATCCTCCTCACAGGTAACACTGCCCCCCAGCTTCGTGTCATCCGCAAACTTGGAGATGTTGCATTCAGTTCCCTCGTCCAAATCATTAATATATATTGTAAATAGCTGGGGTCCCAGCACTGAGCCTTGCGGTACCCCACTAGTCACTGCCTGCCATTCCGAAAAGGACCCGTTTACTCCTACTCTTTTCTTCCTGTCTGCCAGCCAGTTCTCTATCCACATCAATACTGAACCCCTAATACCGTGTGCTTTAAGTTTGCATACTAATCTCTTATGTGGGACCTTGTCGAAAGCCTTCTGAAAGTCCAGATATAACACATCCACTGATTCTCCCTTATCCACTCTACTAGTTACATCCTCGAAAAATTCTATAAGATTCGTCAGACATGATTTACCTTTCATAAATCCATGCTGACTTTGGCCAATGATTTCACCACTTTCCAAATGTGCTGCTATCCCATCTTTAATAACTGACTAACATTTCCCCCACTACCGATGTTAGACTAACTGGTCTGTAATTCCCCTTTTTAAAAAGTGGAGTTACATTAGCTACCCTCCAATCCTCAGGAACTACTCCAGAATCTAAAGAGTTTTGAAAAATTATCACTAATGCATCCACTATTTCTTGGGCTGCTTCCTTAAGTACTCTGGGATGCAGCCTATCTGGCCCTGGGGATTTATCGGCCTTTAATCCATTCAATTTACTTAACACCACTCCCCGACTAACCTGGATTTCACTCAGTTCCTCCATCTCATTTGACCCCCGGTCCCCTGCTATTTCCGGCAGATTATTTATGTCTTCCTTAGTGAAGACAGAACCAAAGTAGTTATTCAATTGGTTTGCCATGCCTTTGTTCCCCATGATCAATTCACCTGTTTCTGTCTGCAAGGGACCTACATTTGTTTTAACAAATCTTTTTCTCTTCACATATCCATAAAAGCTTTTGCAGTCAGTTTTTATGTTCCCTGCCAGTTTTCTTTCATAATCTATTTTCCCTTTCCTAATTAAGCCCTTTGTCCTCCTCTGCTGGACTCTGAGATTCTCCCAGTCCTCTGGTAGGCTGCTTTTTCTGGCTAATTTGTATGCTTCATCTTTTGTTTGATACTATCCCTGATTTCCCTTGTTATCCACGGATGCACTACCTTTCCTGATTTATTCTTTTGCCAAACTGGGATGAACAATTGTTGTAGTTCATCCATGCAGTCCTTAAATGCCTTCCATTGCATATCCACCGTCAACCCTTTAAGAATCAATTGCCAGTCTATCTTGGCCAATTCACATCTCATACCCTCAACGTTACCTTTCTATAGGTTCAGAACCCTTGTTTCTGAATTAACTATGTCACTCTCCATCCTAATGAAGAACTCAACCATATTATGGTCACTCTTGCCCAAGGGGCCACGCACAACAAGACTGCTAGCTAACCCTTCCTCATTACTCAATACCCAGTCTAGAATAGCCTGCTCTCTCGTTGGTTCCTTTACATGTTGGTTTAGAAAACTATCCCGCATACATTCCAAGAAATCCTCTTTCTCAGCACCCCTGCCAATTTGATTCACCCAATCTATATGTAGATTGAAGTCACCCATTATAACTGTTTTACCTTTGTTGCACGCATTTCTAATTTCCTCATATATACTCATATATACATGCATATATACACACACACAAATATGCATATACACACGTACATATATATGTATACACATATATACAAATATATGTATACAAATATACATACACACATATATGTACATATTATGCATACACACATATATGTACATATGCACACAAACACATGCTTACACACAAGCATACACACACATATACATATATATATCTCCATATATATATCTATATCTATCTCTCTTTGTATATATATATTATACTAGACTAAGTGGGACCCGTTGGGTCCCATGTTCATACGGGAGGGCTGGTCCCCCAATGCAATATTCCACCTCTCCACCAATTCCAATATTGGTGGCCAGTGGGGGGGGATTTCTGGAGCGCTAGTATGGGTGATGTGGGCTGAAGGGACTGGTTTCCAGAGGGCTGGTATGGACATTGTGGGCCAAATGGATTCCTGGGGTGGCAGCTCAGTCACTCAAACCTGATGTGCTGGCAGCTCACTCACGGCTGGTGGGCTGGCAGTAGACTCACGGCTATTCCTTGAAATTCCATTTCAAGCAGGGTGCAAGGCCACCAAATTCAAGTGCAGTTTCATACCACTTCTTGCAGGGTGCAAGGCCACCAAATTCAGGTTCAGTTTCCTACCACCAAGCAGGGTGCAAGGCCACCGAATTCAAGTGCAGCTACCTGCCACTTCAAGCAGGATGCAAGGTCACCGAATTCACGTGCAGTTTCCGACCACTTCAAGTAGGGTGCAAGGCCACCGAATTCAAGTGCAGTTTCATACCACTTCAAGCAGGGTGCAAGGCCACCGAATTCAAGTGCAGTTTCATACCACTTCAAGCAGGGTGCAAGGCCACCAAATCCAAGTGCAGTTTCATACCACTTCAAGCAGGGTGCAAGGCCACCAAATTCAAGTGCAGTTTCATTCCACTTCAAGCAGGGTGCAAGGCCACCAAATTCAAGTGCAGTTTCATACCACTGCATTCAGGATGCAAGTCCACCAAATTCAAGTGCAGTTTCCTACCACTTCAAGCAGGGTACAAGGCCATCAAACTCAAGTGCAGTTTCCTATCACTTCAAGCATGGTGCAGGGCCAACAAATTCAAGTGCAGTTTCATACCATTTCAAGCAGGGTGCAAGGCCACTAAATTCAAATGCAGTTTCTGAGTAAGATGGCTCTGAGTAAGATGGCCAAAAATCACAGCCGTAAGTGGCAGCGTTTTTTCTAAAATCAATATACAGAACAACAGGAAGTGGTCAAGATCAGACTTTTAGTAATATAGATATATTATATTAGATATATGCACACACACACATCAAGTGAATAAATAATTAATGGGAAAAGAACATGTTACCAGAAGTAACCTGACCCAGAGTAACGTCATCACTGGGATAAAGTGAGCCCCACTCATAAAACCGCTGAGGGAAATGTTGAGAACAGCAAAGCCACTCCAATAAAATATTAACAAAGCAAACTAAACTTACATGATTTTTAAATATTGAAAGTTAAAACATCTAAAAATATATTTTTTAAAAGAACAGAGCTCATTTAATTGCAAAACAGGTAACTATTTTTTATTAGAGTCATACAGCGTGGAAACAGGCCCTTCAGTCCAACTTGCCCACACTGACTAACATGTCCTATCTACACTAGTCCCATCTGCCTGTGTTAAAGCCCATATCCCTCCAAACCTGCCCTATCCATGAATCTAAATGTTTCTTCAACGTTACAATAGTACCTGCCTCAACTATCTCCTCCAGCTGCTCGTTCCATACACCCACCACCCCTTGAGTACTAAAGTTACCCCTCAGGTTTCTATTAAATCTTTCCCCCCTCATCGTAAACCTATGTCGTCTGGTTCTCGATTCCCCTACTTCTTCCGCACATCCATTCTTCTCCATTTAGATGAATGGCCTCCTTATTGCTGAACCTGGTCTAACCTGGCAATATGATAAATTCACATTCTTCTGGAGTCCCACATTGGAGCGCAGTTGAAATATTCTAGCAAGGAGTGGTCTGATAGTTGAGGATTCTCAAATTTCCTGACACATTCCTGAATATTAGCAGTTCAGCACAGATCTGTCAGTGTTTCTTGGCAAATACACAAATACACACCCAATTATAACTAAACAAATGTCAGCAATGTTCTGTATTTCCTTATGACACACGAACTGCATGGCCCATCAAATCTAAGCCAACTCATAGTGTCAACCCCCTCCGCCAGTAATTTTCCATGTAACTATTCTCCCCACATTCCCATCAATTTGACCATCCACCAACACCAGGAACATTTTACAACAGCCAATTAATCTGGCAACCCACACGTCTTTATGATGTGGGAGGAAACTGGAGAAAACCCATAAGGCCACAGGGAGAACGTGCAAACTCCACAGAGGCAGCACCTGAGGTCAGGATTGAGCTCGGGACACTGGAGCTGTGAGACAGCAGCTTCATCTGCTGAGCCACTGTGTCAACTAAAGTGCACTTGCTGGTTATGACCAGACTGTGCCTTGGAACACATAAGGTGTGGCACAAAGCTGAGTTCCTTTATTTTGAATCTGGGAAAAGGAAGGATAATAATGACAGGACAGACCCTTGAGGGAGTATTCGGAAGTCTGGGTGGAAAGTGGAGACCAGGAACTGAAACAAATACATTCAGTTGGTGGTGTTGGAAAGATGAGGAGAAGGAGTCGTCCAAAAGGAGAGCTAATCACAAACGAACGAGCAGCATGGTAGGTTCATTTTTAACCATAAACGTGGTGAAAATGATGAGAAAGCAGGGAGAATATGTGACAAATAACATTTGTGAGGAAATAAAACTGCTTTGCGAGCCAGCATAAACTTGATGGACCAGAACATCGCCAGATTAACAGGCTTGGATAGATAGATAGATAGATAGATAGATAGATAGATTCCTTTATTGTCATTCAGACCTTTCGGTCTGAACGAAATTATGTTGCCTGCAGTCATACACAGAACCAATAATAACAAAACATACAATAAACACAAATTAAACATCCGCCACAGTGAGTTCACCAAGCACATCCTCACTGTGATGGAGGCAAAGTCAGGATACAGTAGGATGTTCTTTTAGGAAGGAGATGAGGAGGAATTTCTTTGGTCAGAGGGTGGTGAATTTGTGGAACTCTTTGCCACAGAAGGCTGTGGAGGCAAAGTCAGTGGATATATATTAAGGCAGAGATAGATAGATTCTTGTTTAGTACGGGTATCAGAGGTTATGGGGAGAAGGCAGGAGAGTGGGGTTAGGAGGGAGAGATAGATCAGCCATGATTGAATGGCAGAGTAGACTCGATGGGCCAAATAGCCTAATTCTACTCCTATAACTTATGATCTTTTGAGAACATAAAGCAGACTGCTCGGGAAGTGAAGACAACGGATGCTGGAGGCAAGGTGATGTTTCGACAGAACACAAAGTGCCGGAGTAACTCAGCGGGTCAGGCAGCATCTCTGTTGCTCTGCAGATGATTTGACAGTCATGGTTGTGCGGAACTGGCAGCGGACAGAACGACGTTGAGGGCTCCATGAGGTGAACCCATCGTTATTGGTGCAGAAAGGAACTGCAGATGCTGGTTTAAACCGAAGATAGACGCAAAAAGTGCAGTAACTCAGCGGGACAGGCAGCATCTCTGGAGAGAAGGAATAGGTGACGTTTCGGGTCGAGATCCTTTTTCAGACTGGTGCTGTGGTTTTCTGCTGAAGAACACTCCTATGACTCATGGACACCAGTTGCATCAGCTGAGCTACTAACACAACACCCTTCCCCCACCCCCCCCCCCCAACACCTCTCCTGATTTTCCTTGTCTCTCCACAGACGCTAACGAGAATCTATTTTGGCCCCATTAAGAGCTATTTGTGCTGTCGTTATATAACCAGAGCTTGCTTATAGAAATTGAGATTAATTGATAACCTGAAACCAGCAGCAGAACTGCCTGAACCCCGCAGGAACCAATCTCTGCGTGGCACAGCTGAACAAATACAGGACGGTTCGACAGACCCCCAAGTGACAGCTAAACAACTTGCTTGGAGTCAAGGAATGTTCCTTTCTCATCCCAGTGGAAAAGTTAATTGCTGGCCTGGAGAGAAGCAAGCATAATGATTTCCTTACATAAACACGAGCTCCACTATCGGCAGCCAACACAAAGAAACACAGATGACTACCCTGACAAACACTATATTGCGATGGCCTTTCTCTTCCCTCACATAATATTTTGTTTGTAGATAGTAAGGACAGGCAAACGGGGAAGCCAAGTCCACTGGCTGCCCTCGCTCTGCTTGAAAACATTTCCTGTAGAAAAGGGACCAGCAAACTTACAGAACGAAGCCCCCGAGGCGAAGAGGGGGAGGAAGGAAGGGAAAAAAACCCAAGTTAAATCTTTGACCAGGCACAATTTATGAGTGGGGGTGGGGGAAGCAAAAATAAACATTTCACTCTCCAGAAAGTATGAGGTAGAGCCTGCTATATTCATCAAACGCCAGTGGAAACAGTCTCATTCAAGTCAATGCCAATTTTGAGCGCATGTTCCTTTCAATAAATATTTTGATTCCATTAGTCGAGCCGTTGGCAAAGCGTCTGAACCACAATTGTGTTAGCGTTGGGTAAGAGTGCACCAACACATCTCATTTACAGTTACACGATCCCCTTTACAAGCTCAAGTCTCCAAAGAGTTGTGAAGCCTATTATTCATAGGGGGGAGGGAGGTGGGCAAGAAACTCTGCACCGTTTAACCCTTCAGGTACCAATGTTTTCCGTCCCTTCTCCTTTTGCCGTTGGTTCCTAACGCAACCCAGGCCACCCAACAACTTCCACAATGATGGAGCTGCTCATACCTACCAAGCATACACACAAAAAGCTAGAGTAACTCAGCGGGACAAGCAGCATCTCTGGAGAGAAGGAATGGGTGACGTTTCAGGTCGTGACCCTTCTTCAAGAAGGATCTTGACCTGAAACATCAACCATTCCTTCTCTCCAGAGATGCTGCTTGTCCTTCTGAGTTACTCCAGCTTTTTGTGTCTATCTTCGGTTTAAACCAGCATCTGCAATTCCTTCCTAAGCATGCCTACCAAGCATCTGTCGAGAAGCCATTTCAGCAGATCACAGCAGCTGAGACAGTCTCTTTAAAGCAGAGAGGCTCTCAACATTATAAACAAATTTGATAGAGGCAAAGAAAGAATCTATTCATCTGCTGCCAGAATGGTGTGCAGCAAGATAACTTACAAAAGGGCCAGAGGAGCAAAAAGGGAAATTCTTTTGCAGAGTATGATCTGGAATGCACTACCTGAAAGGGGAGGGGAACCAAGAGTCAAGAATGGTTTATTGCCATATGTCCCATGACAGAACAATTAAATTCTTAAGCGCCTGTCCCACTTGGGCGTTATTTGTGCGTCATTTACGCGACATAATTTACGCGTCACGACGCGACATCATTTACGTGTCGTGACGCACGCATGGCGTGTGGTAAGACGTGGTGGCGTAGGCAGTGACGCGCGGTTGCCAGCATGACGTGCAAATGACGCCCAAGTGGGACAGGCCCTTAACTTGCAGCAGCACAACAGATAAGTGAACTACTCTCTACACACCATAATAAATAAGATAAAAAGTGGTTCAGTACACAAAAACAATCTAACAATAATAGTGCAAGACAAAAATAATGCCCCCCAAGTCTATGTAGTCAGAGCTTATTTGGAAGTTGGGCGTGTAATAGCCTGATTAGGCTGTGGGCCGAGGAGCTTTATCGTCCAGGTTCGCGACCCAACTCACAGAACTACCTAAATTTTTAACATATTGTGTAAAAATATTATATAAATCATACCTGAAAATCGTCAAGACCAAAACCTGCACATTGTTACGAAATATGAGAAAAACCTCAAATTTGCTGAGTTGTAATTGCCCAATCAATGCACGTTTGACATTGAGGTCGGACGCAAATTGACCAATCCCGCGCTTTGTTTTATGGTCACTAGGCAGTGAGGACCCTGGGATCATGGTTGCCTCCTCATTACATCAAATAACAAGGTTTCCAAGGAATAAAGGTAATGCTCACCTTGCTGATCATTTTGTTTCTCAATTGATTTATCTTTATAAAGTTATAATGTGAACTGTTAAATAAAAATGATAAATAACAAATGTACAGCTAAATGTAGGGTTAGGGTTAGGGTCAGTCAGTCAGTCAGTCAGTCAGTCGGTCGGTCAGTCGGTCGGTCAATCAGTCGGGCTTGTCGGTAGGCCGATGGATGCTGTGGAGGATCGGTCGGGCTGTCGGGCCGTCGGGCTGCCGGTGGGTGGTGAGAGTTGGGCCGGGCCTCCGCCGGGTTGGTGAGCGTCTGGCCGGGCCTCTGGTGGGCGCGGCGAGGGGTCGGTTGGGCTGTCAGGATGCGGTGTTGCAGCGAACGAACGGGCGGTCTGACGGAGCCGGCGCTATGGGGGTGCTGAAGGCGGCCCGGGCGGCGTGCAGGGCAGTGCTGCTCCACACCATCATCACCACGATGATCCAGAAGGGCATGCTGGCCGAGGTGGACGTGCTGCGGGGCCACATGTACGGAGCCCCCAGCCGGTCCCAAAGCGGCTCCAGCTCCAGCTGTGGGCAGCTCTGGAAGGGGGGGCGAGTTAGGGTTAGGCATTTTCCTGCCTTAGCCTTTCCCCAGCCTGGCACTGCCTCAGTACCACTATGGCCATGACCCCCACTTTGCACACTGGCAGTCAGTGGGGTTCAGTAAACGGGGGAACCCACACCCATTAATTAGGCTGGTTCAAGAGGACCTCTGCAGCAGTCTCATTCAAAAAAAACCTCACAAGTATATTCATTATATTATTTTTATAATGTGGTGCGTAGGACTCGAAAGGAAAGAGAGGAGTCAGGTATTTCGAGCGGCACCTTTATTGTGTTCCTCCCGGTTGTAGGGAAGTCCACTCGAGAGAAAGATGGCACTCAAAACCCTGGCCTTTAAACCCTCTGGTTAAGGGCCGCCTCCGGACTGAACCACTCCCGTGCCGATTACAGTCATATTCACAAGTCATTTATATATATATAGATGGTATAATAATATATGGTTTAAAGAGACTGCAAAACGGAAATAGACTCCCCATGGTGTAATATGGGCATTGGGCACTATATGGCGCTTACTTTTTCGATCTCATTTTCCAATTAGTTTAATTAATTAATGTGCAACTTTTGGCACAGACGAGTTATGACTTCCTTCTCAAATATATTTTATCCAAATCTGTGCAAAATTTCAAGTAGTTCCGAGACATGGGTCATGAAAGTTGATTTCTAGACACATTTCTGGTGCTCGGCCCACAGCCTAGATGGTCAATAGGAAGAAACCACTCCGGAAGCTGGATGTTACAGCTTTCAGGGTCCTACATTCTTCCTGATGACATAAATGAAATAGAACTGTTACAGCACAGGAATTGCACATTTGGCCCATTAATCCCATATTAGCTCTTTGTAAAGCAATCACATCAGTCTCATTCTTTACTTTCTCCCTCCGTAGTCTTGTGCCTTATTGTTCCTTCAGTGCCCATCCAATTCCCCTTGTTTCTACCAGAATATCCGGCATCAAGTTCCAGGACAAAACCAGTTTGCCCAAATCTTTTGCCCAATTTGTGTTCCCTTGACTACGAGCCGTCTGTCTCTCTCTATTCATCTATTTTTAAATTAGCGCATGGATTATCGCACGCATGGATTTTTTAAAAGAACAAGTCCATGGTAGTGAAAGAGGTGGCCCTAGGTTCTGGTGCCGAGATAGTATTAGGGTGAGCAGGGTGGTTTAAGAACTTGATAATTGAAGAAAAGTAGCCGCCCCTCTTCATGCTCCTGTATCTTCTACCTGATGGTAGCAGCAAGAAGAGGACATGTACTGGATGGCTTGAATCCTTGATGATAGATGCTGCCTTCTCGAGGCTTTCATTGGTCTGCAGACTTGGTGATGGGCTGTGCTGAGTCGACCATTCCCTGCAGCTTCTTCTCATGTTTCTGTGTGTTCAAATCCCAGCCTGAGAACTTATCCAGCACTGTCTTTCCCTTCATTCCACCTATTGTACCAGTGTTTGGCTTAATTGTATCTTGGTATAGTTTTATCTGAGCGGATTGGTTAGAATGCAAAACAAATCTATTCACTGTACCATGATACGTGTGACAATAATCAACTTAAACGGCCCTGAACAGTCAGCATACGTTCTACTGTGTCAGTGAACAGTCAGGATACTTTCTATTGTGCATCTACAGAAGTTTGTTGGAGTATTCAGTGAGTGGACAAATCCCCTACATGTTCTAAGAAAGTAGAAATGCTGGTATGCCTACTTCATGATTATATCTATGTGCTGGGTCTTGGATAAGTATTTATTACAAGAACAGCCAGTCTTGCAGCAAAATCAGAAAATACTTGAAAAAACTGACCAAATCAGGCGGCAACTGTGGATAAACAGTTCCTGTTTTAGACGGAAGACCCTTCTTCATCAAAACTGAGACAAGGAGAAAACAAGTTAGTCAAGGTAACAGAGGCAGGGGCAGACAATGGATTAAACAGAATGATCAACTGTAATAGTATGAAATGATGTAACCATTAAATGGGCAGAAAAAAAAGAGGATGAGAAGCAAAAAAGGCCAATCTTGATACAAACAGAAATAAATATCAAGAAATGCGACGTATAAAAGAGTCTTGTTTCAACAGTTCATGTTTTGGCAAGATCCCACCCGGCGTTGTGTGCAGTCTCGATCTCCTTATTTAAGAAACAATATCTGTGGCTTGGAAGCTCTGCAACAAAGGTTCACTGGACTGATTTCTGTGGTGAGGGAGTGTTGAACAGGTTGGGCTTGTACCTTCTGAAGCTTAGGTGATCTCACTGACACTTGATGGAATCTGGATCTGATGGTGTGAGATTCCAGAACTACAGAACATAGTATTGGAATATGGGCCAGCTAATTAACACAGCAAATAATTAAGATTTTTTTTTGTATCCACGATTTTAAAGCCATAAATGCTGTCATTAAATACATTCAGAATGCAGAGGAAACAAGGGTGATAGAGATTAGACAAGAAGAAGGACACATGGCGAAAATTAAATTAGCCATGATCTTAATGAATACCAGAGCAGGTTTGCAGGAGTCACACAGCCTATCCTTGCTCCTATTTTTTATAGCAGTAGGAATAGCTTAGCATTGCGAGATGGACTTGCAATAATTGAGTACTGTGACATATATGGAGTGGTTTGGAGCTAGATTGTATACTGGGAATTATTTAGTTTAGTTTGGTTTATTGTGACGTGTACCGAGGTACAGTGAAAAGCTTTTGTTGCGTGCTAACCAGTCAGCGGAAAGACAATAAATGATTAGAATCGAGCCATTCACAGTGTACAGATACGTGATAAAGAGAATAACATGAATAACATTTAGTGCAAGATAAAGCCAGTAACGTCCGATCAAAGATAGTCCGAGGGTCCCCAATGAGGTAGATAGTAGCTCAGGACTGCTCGCTAGTTATTATTTCTTTGTTCTTGCCCCACTGGAGGAAATGGTTTCCAATTCTTTGCCACAGAAGGCTGTGGAAGTTGTCAATGGATATTTTTAAGGCAGAGATAGATAGATTCTTGATTAGTAGGGGTGTCAGGGGTTATGGGGGGGAATGCAGGAGAATTGGGTTAGGAGGGAGAGATAGATCAGAGATGATTGAATGGCGGAGTAGACGCGATGGGCCGAATGGCCTAATTCTGCTCCTATCACATGACCCGATGACCTTAATACATCAAAACACAAAGTACTGGAGTCAGGAGTATGTAATCTGTCCTCTCAGCCATTGCGTGAATCAACTTTCCTTCCAATGGATCCTTCCTGATGTGCTCTGGCCAGAACATTTGACGCCAAGGGCAACGCTCTATTAGCCTTTTCAATATAGTTTTTTTAACCGTTGCACAAACTTTTGACACATTGCTCTTCCACGGTTCCCAAAACAAAAGTCCATTTTATCTTGCTTAGGCTTGAGGCAGATGATCCTGCACTTTCCCACAATTAATTCTACTGATGGGAATGGATATTGTCGGGACACTTGAACTGTTCACACACATCACTGGACATGTTTCCAGGAATGACTTTATTAAATTATTTCAGTCCTAACCTACACAAAAAAAAAAAAAAAATCAGGCTCCTTTGGTGAAACAGAGAAATGAGTTTAGTCTGCTACAAGGGACAGGTTCCACATAACAGGGTACAATTGTTTAATTCAACAGGAAGCATTTGTGGAGGTCAGACTGAACCAGGCACAAGAGAAGGAAAGGCAATGATGAACAGTGCAGAGTAAGAGGAAAACGGAAGCTGCATAATGTTCAAGGATAACAGGAAGTGTCCAACAATGGCTGTCATCAATTAACAACAACTTGGAAATCCTGAAAAAAAGATTGAGGAACAAGGACTGTCATCACGGGATATATTACTAATATAGCTGAGATTTCACAGACCAATAACAATTATAACTCTTAATGGAAAGTACAGGACTGTGTGACTGCCCCACAGCAGATTTGACATGGGTATTTGTTCATAAGGTCATAAGCGATAGGAGCAGAATTGGGCCATTCGTCCCATCAAGTGTGCTCTGCCATTCAATCACGGCTGATCTATCTCTCCCTTCTAGCCCCATTCCCCTGCCTTCTCCCCATAACCTCTGACACTCGTACTAATCAAGAATCTATCTATCTCTGCCTTAAAATATCCACTGTCTTGGCTTCCTCATCCTTCTGTGGCAAAGAATTCCACAGATTTACCACCCTCTGGCGAAACAAATTCCTCCTCATCTCCTTCCGAAAGGGCGCCCTTTTATTCTGAGGCTATGACGTCTGGTCCTAGACTCTCCCACCAGTGGAAGCATCTTCTCCACATCCACTCTATCCAAGCATTTCACTATTATTGCAACGTGACCAATTCAGTACAACCAGGTGGGGGAAATGAGTCATTAAAGTATGGTGGATTTGAGTGTCCACCAAAGGTATCCAGCCTTCATTCCTGATTCACTGGGACTTGGCCATCAAAACCAAGTAAAAAAAGTTTTAATAAACTTGCGTTTAAACCAATGTTGAAAGTGGAATGCACATAAATAATAATGGCCAGCTCACCCATTGAATGATGGGCAAACGTTGACCAAGTCACTGAGATAATTTTTTCAGTGTCCTATCAATTATGCGCAAACTTCTCTGGAGAAAAGTTACTAGCAATCCCAACCCACCCAAAATGTCTCCTTTCTGCCACTCACATCATAAAGAAAACCCTCTGACCGTTCATGGTTGGGCAGGGTGAGACTCCAGATTACAGGTTAGTGTACACTGGTGGTTGATGGTTGTCCCAGACCCAGTGGGCAAAGGACCAGTTTGCATGTTGCACTCTCCATGTCTCTCATTGTCTCACACTCTACCCGTAATCCCACATATCCTTTTCTGTCTTAAATATATAATAATTTCCCATTATGCAACACAAACACATCGGACTCATCACTCCAGTGAAAAATCTTTTCCCCCATCAGCCGCACTTTAAAAAAAAAGGGATTTGTCTTAATCTTTTGTTCCAATTTAAATCAATGACTTGCATTATTGACTCCCTCGCTAGCCCTATAATCAAAGATCTTCCCAACCTCGGTCTCTCCTTATCCCCCCTGTTCCAGTTAGGCAGAAGGTACAGAAGCTTGAAATCATAAACCACCAGAATTTTGCTTCTTCCTACTGTTATCAGGCATCTGAACAGCTCTTCCAAGAGTTAGGGTACTGTCTGATTCTTCTCTGTCTTATTGTGGATATTGGATTTTGCTTGGGAACAGTTGCTCTATTATGTTGAATACTCTATTCCACACTCTGTATCTTTCCTTTGTTTTACCTATTGTACCAGTTTGTTTTGATCTTATTTATATACAGTATTATCTGATCTGATTGGGTAACATGCAAAACAAAGCTCGGTACACATTATAATAATAAACCTAAACTTCTGTTCGTTCTATTAAATTCCTTCACTTTGAAAAAATCTAGATTTCAAAAGGGTTTCCCGGTGAATTGAAGTTTCAATTCTCATCCCTCCTACACTTCCCCATACGGCATAATTCTGCTCCATCTAACTGTGCTCCATGACTTTACCATCCGAACGATCTTCCAAGTTTCAGGTACACACATTGCTCAAAATCACTCAATATACTAAATACAGCCAAATCATTCCCTTGGAGAAAGTTATTACCTCCTTCCCATTGCATTCTACAGCCCTGTTCCTTTAAAAAACCTGCAAGGCTATTGAACGTATTATTTTATCTAATAGCTCTCTCACCTTTCATGCAATAATGCATTCCATCGTCCAGGTTTCTCGGTGCACACAACTCTTCAATTGATTTTGTTGCAGTGGATCCTAACATTGTTTACTTCTCTACAAGTAAAAAGGGCAGTCGACTATTCAGCACCTTATGTTTCATTCTAGCATTCAACGAGAGTTTGATTGCTCTGCAGCTTAACTCCATCCGCTCACCACTTTCTATCCTTGTGCAGCAAAAGTCTAATCTGCCTGAGAATTGAAATTATAAATCTTTAAAAAAAAAAAAAATTGAAAGACATGGTATTGATGCATTATTTCCTATCCCAAATTGCCCTGAAACCAAGCAGCTTATTCGGCCATTTAAGAGTTACACAGGCCAGATCAGACAAGGGCTGCAAATTTCTACTTCTGGACATTGGAAAACCAGATGGGTTTTTATTACAATATGCTGGTTTTTCATTACAAAGCCAAGCTGACAATTTTTTCCCCAAAATTCTAGATCAGTAACGTAATGTAAATTAAGTGGTTGTCATTTAGATGATATAGCTTTTGCCCTTTATTGCTAGACACAAAATGCTGGAGTTACTCAGCGAGTTAGGCAGCATCTCTGGAGAGAAAGAATGGGTGACATTTCGGGTCGAGACCCGAAACGTCACCCATTCCTTCTCTCCAGAGATGCTGCCTGTCCCGCTGAGTTACTCCAGATTTTGTGTCTACCTTGTGTTTAAACCAGCATCTGCAGTTCCTTCCTACACCCTTAATTGCTAGATCGGGTTTGAAGATTACAAGACCGATAATTAACAGCTTTGTCACCCATAATTAAACTGGCATTATTATGTTTTGATGGAAGAGAGGTCCAAAAATTCAAAATCCCTAAGGAAATTTTGTTTTTGATTTCTGGCTGAAATAGTTCAGGGATTATTTTAATAATATACAGTATCTGATTGTCTTGGTCTCCCTAACCAGTGGATTAAATCTCTGTCCATTTACCCGTCCAATTTCCCTTAACAAATGACGGATACAACCTATCTGTTCCTCCACTGTTCACTCACTGCTAAATGGTTTGAGGATTCACTCCCAGCTTTTCCAAAAGCCCTATCAATAGTATTTGCCCAAAAGCAGAGATGAGCCAAGCAATGACATCCCCACCCTCTTGACAGAATGACATCGCTTTAAACCCTATATCAATCAATCCATCCCTCAGCACTAATTAAATCAAAATTTCATTAGTCAGACCTGTCTATACTGAGAGAATTAGATATTATGATAACTCTCATTTATCAGCCGATCTTCTCGGTTTGTCTCCAACTTTCCCACATTCTTCTGCAAGCAAAACCCAGGGGAAAAGAAAACAAAGGGAAAATAAATATGTTGCATTTCTAATATCTTGATAGTTGTAACAATATCAGTAATTGTGGAATAAGGGGCTGTTTGACAAATCTTCAAGCACTATCCAATCAGATATCAATGAGTGTAGGAAAGAACTGCAGATGCTAGTTTAAACCGAAGGTAGACACAAAATGCTGGAGTAACTCAGTGGGGCGGGCAGCATCTTTAGAGAGAAGGAATGGGTGACGTTTCGGGTCGAGACCCTTCCCAAAATGTCACCCATTCCTTCTCTGCCCGTCCCGCTGAGTTACTCCAGATATCAATGAAAATGGTTTGTGCTCACCCAGTAAGGTCATTCATTGCATCACGAGGATGAACATTTGGCTAAATCTTAGCGAGAGTGAGAGGGTGTTAAAACTCCGCGATTACATCCGTAAAGATGGAAGATCAGAGAGACACCCTATTAAATGCCTTCTTTACATTACTGCTACATCTATTGTGTAGGAAGGAAATGCAGACGCTGGTTTATTCCAAAGATAGACACAAAAAGTTGGTGTAACTCAGCGGGTCAGACAGCATCTCTGGAGAAAAGGAATAGATGACATTTCGGGTTAATTCCAAGTGTCAGTACATTTCTAAAACTCCATTGCATAATATGCATGCCTAAATGAATGGAGAGGGAACCTCTCAAATAAGGCACTCTCTTGGGCATCCATCTTGGCCCTGAATGACCAACCATCATGGTCATAAGAGATAGGAGAAGAATTAGGCCATCAAATCTACTCCACCATTCAATCATGGCTGATCTATCTCTCCCTCCTAACCCAATTCTCCTGCCTTCTCCCCATAACCCCTGACACCCGTACTGGATGTGGAAAGGATGTTTCCACTGGTGGGAGAGTCTAGGACCAGAGATGCCTCGGACTAGTTTCATAGCCTCAGAATTCAAGGGAGGATCTTCTTTAGTCAGAGGGTAGTTAATCTGTGGAACTCATTGCCACAGAGGGATGTGGAGGCTAAGTCAGTGGATATTTTTAAGGCAGAGATAGACAAATTCTTGATTAGAACAGATGTCCAGGGTTATGGGGAGAAGGCAGGAAAATGGCATTAGATCAGCCATGATTGAATGGCAGACTCGAGGGGCCAAATGGTCAAATTCTACTCCTATAACTTGTGAACGTCCTAATCAAGAATCTATCCATCTCTGCCTTAAAAATATCCATCGACTTGGCCTCCACAGCCTTCAGTGGCAAAGAATTGTGAATAGAACGTCTCCATGTGTGGCCAAGCCAGTGCACCATGCTGTTTAGTTACAATAAACCTGGACTGCATCAATCAGCAGGATCATAATAATGTCTAATCATTTTAGAAATCAGTACTGCCTGCCCTTGATCATCCTATACGATGCTGCGAGTTCCTGTCGGACATTTGTGCTGCAGAGGAAAGTCAGGGAAAACAAAGAATTAACTAACATGCAAGAAGCATATTACCCTGGTTTGGTAAATATGCATAACATAGTAGGCACTGCACACAGCCCCAAATTCCCACCACCAAAGTACATCGGTTGTTTAAAAACTCCAGTCGCATTGTATAAATGCCATCAGACCAACAGCACAAGTTACACATAGTGTCTCTGGCTTGCAGGGGAAGACATTTGAAGAAGGGTCTCGACCCAAAGTAAGCATGCAGGTACAGCAGGCAGTGAAGAAAGCGAATGGCATGTTGGCCTTTATAACAAGAGGAATCGAATATAGGAGCAAAGAGGTCCTTCTGCAGTTGTACAAAGCTCTAGTGAGACCACACCTGGAGTATTGTGTGTAGTTTTGGTCCCCTAATTTGAGGAAGGACATTCTTGCTATTGAGGGAGTGCAGGGTAGGTTTACAAGGTTAATTCCCGGGATGGCGGGACTGTCATATGCTGAGAGAATGCAGCAGCTGGGCTTGTACACTCTGGAGTTTAGAAGGATGAGAGGGTATCTCATTGAAACATATAAGATTGTTAAGGGCTTGGACACGCTAGAGGCAGGAAACATGTTCCCGATGTTGGGGGAGTCCAGAACCAGGGGCCACAGTTTAAGAATAAGGAGTAAGCCATTTAGAATGGAGACGAGCAAACACTTTTTCTCACAGAGAGTGGTGAGTCTGTGGAATTCTCTGCCTCAGAGGGCGGTGGAGGCAGGTTCTCTGGATGCTTTCAAGAGAGAGCTAGATAGGGCTCTTAAAAATAGCGGAGTCAGGGGATATGGGGAGAAGGCAGGAACGGGGTACTGATTGGGGATGATCAGCCATGATCACATTGAATGGTGGTGCTGGCTCGAAGGGCCAAATGGCCTACTCCTGCACCTATTGTCTATTGTCTATTGTCAAAACATCACCTATTCCTTTTCTCCAGAGATGCTGTCTGACTCGCTGAGTTACTCCAGCTTTCTGTGTCTATCTTCGGTTTAAACCAGCATTTGCAGTTCCTTCCTACACAAGACATTTTTAAACATCCATGAGTGAATTTCCCAAATATTGCCTCCTGACTCCACTCCTAAATAGCCCAGCTCTAATTAGAAAGCTGATCCAGATTACCTTAACTTGTCGATACCTATTCCATCATTCCTTTAAACATATTAAAGGCCTCAATTAATTCCTTTCACCTGTCAAAATGCAAAGGTATCAAACACAGGTTTATGAAACTTGCCATCGCAGTTTAATCCTTTAAGCCTTGAATTATTCTGGTGAAACTCGGTTGCGGAAATGCTTCCCAAGGCATTGAGCTCCAAACAAAATGCAAGAATTGCGTTGCAGTTCTGATTTAAATCACGAGTTGAAAACACAGGAGGGTCAATTTTAACTCTTGTCCACCCAGAGGAAAACCAGTCAGGCAGTTAAAATTCGATCCAGCGATTTACTGCTTGGTTCCTGTCATCTTTCAATTAAAACTGCTCTTTTGATCGGGTAACCCAACTTAGCCACCTGAGGCTGGTGAGATTCCCATCTAATTGAGCAGACCAGCTAATGGGGACTGGGTCACATCACTGGGCTACAAGTACAATTTTAATTCAGGTGATGATTTTGTATAGTTTTAATTTTGAGATACAGTGCGGAAACAAGCCCTTCGGCAAAACCGAGTCCGCGCCGATCCTGACACATTAACGCTACCCTACACGCACTAGGGACAATTTACACTTATGCCAAGCCCAATTAACCTACAAACCTGGAGTGTGGGAGGAAACCGAAGATCTTGGAGAAAACCCATGGGGATAACGGACAAATTGCATACAGACAGCACCTGTAGTCAGGATCGAACCCGGGTCTCTGGCGCTGCAAGCGCTGTAAGGCAGCAACTCTACCGCTGCGCCACCGTGCCGCCCCTTTTGCAGAAAGAGAATCTGGAACTGAAGGAAGTTTCTTGTTTTAAAAACAAAACTTGCCTTCTGGATGGGTCCCACAAAGAAAGTTTACGCATCCTCTAACTTTTACAGCAAAGAACCCTCCCGAACCTGCAAGAGGGCTGTGTAGAACAATGCCTTTAGACATCTGGATCAGAAGGATTTTTTTCAAGGGAAGATGGGACAAAATGGACAGATTGCAGCTGAACATTTCGATATCCTTGCAGATGGTATGGTACTTTATATGCCACATGTGCCGAGGTGCAGCAAAATTCATCTTGTATATAGTTCAGTACAAGTGTCACTATACATAAGCACTTGGACACATATTAGATAAGCATCTCAGATACAGTACAAGTGTATAGCAGTAGTACACTGAGAGTATACAGAGTCAGACACAAAATGCTGGAGTAACTCAGCGGGGCAGGCAGTATCTCTGGAGATAAGGAATGGGTGACGTTTTGGGTCGAGATCTTCTTCAGAGCCAAAACGTCACCCATTCATTCTTTCCAGAGATGCTGTCTGTCCCATTGAATTACTCCAGCATTTTGTATCTATCTTCGATTTAAACTAGCATCTGCACTTCCTTCGTACACAGTATACAGAGTCGCCAGTTTGGCGGCAGTTTCAAGTCCCGGTTGTTTGCCTGTGTTGTTGGGAAGGTTTTAATTCATTTGGCTGGGGAAAGGTACACAGAGTAGTTTTACAGTTGAGGGTGGGGTTACAGACAAATTTAGGAAACAAAAGTTAATCGAGTAGGGAGCTCAGGCATGTTAAAGCACATGGGAGCAATGCAAGATCTGCATCTATTTTTCAAGTCTCGTCAAGATTATTGTCATATGCACAATCACAACAGGTATAGCGAAATCTTGCTTGCAGCAACGTCACATGCACACATACTCGGACAATCTACTATTTATATTTCCTAGGAAATATGTTGTCAAGCTGGAAAGGGTACAGAGAAGATTTACAAGGATGCTGCCAGGACTCAAGGGTCTGAGCTATACAGAGAGGTTGAGTAGGCTGGGACTCTATTCCTTGGAGCGCAGGAGGATGAGGGGAGATCTTATAGAGGTGTATAACATCATGAGAGGAATAGCTTGGGTAGATGCACAGAGTCTCTTGCCCAGAGTAGGGGAATCGAGGACCAGAGGACATAGGTTTAACGTGAAGGGGAAAAGATTTAATAGGAATCTGAGGGGTAACTTTTTCACACAAAGGGTGGTAGGTGTATGGAACAAGCTGCCAGAGGAGGTAGTTGAGGCTGGGACACTCCCAACATTTAAGAAACAGTTAGACAGGTACATGGATAGGACAGGTTTGGAGGGATATGGACCAAATGCGGGCAGGTGGGACTAGTGTAGCTGGGACATGTTGGCCGGTGTGGGCAAGTTGGGCCTGTTTCCACACTGTATCACTCTATGACTCTATGACTCCATAATGTACAAAACAAATTATGCATAAATTATATGACAGTGAAGAAACTGCAAAAATAAGAAAAGGCGAGTGCAGATAATATTTTAATATTATATAAAAGGTAGATGAGCAAGTGCATTGTTCAATGCATACGCATTGGTGTAATCATGGACACATGGCTGAAAGAAAGGCAAGACTAGTAATTCAACTTTCCAAGATTAGATAGAGATTAGATAAAAGGCACTATTATTGCAATATTTATGAAGAGGTTCATTACAACCGTAAGAAGTGTGGAAGGCTCTTAAAATAAGGCCACTTTGATATAGAGTTGAAGAACAAAGAGAGAGCATTCACTTTGCTGGGGGTATACTGTAGACATCTTAACATTAAGGAGGAGAGAGATATGGAAAACTTGAGAGATGTAAGCGTGACAGTTTTATAGACATAGGGGATTTCAACTTCCCCTGTATTATCTGGGATCACTTAGGGAACGGTGCAGAGGGGTGAATTTTGTAAATGCATCAGGATAGATTTTTGAGCTAGTACATAGATTAGTCTAAAGAGCCTGTCCCACTTGGCGATTTTTTTCGGCGACTGCCGACTTCATATTAGGGTCGCCAAAAGATTTTGAACATTTCAAAATCCAGCGGCAACAAAAAAAAAGCGACACTTGAGGAAACCGTGCGTCAATACGTCATCACGGCGCGTCACGTCGCGTCACCGCCTCGTTACGCCGCGACTTTTACAGTGATCTGATACGCCATAATGATGGTCTGGAAATCAAGGTCATGAACTGAGGGAAGGAGGATATCAATATCATGAAACTGGACCTGGCAAAAGTAGACTGGGAGATAGACTCAAAAAGCTGGAGGAACTCAGCAGGACAGGCAGCATCTCTGGAGAGAAGGAATGGGTGACGTTTCGGGTCGAGACCCTTCTTCAGACTGGGTAAAGTAGACTGGGAACGTATACATGCAGGAAGTCGACAACAGGAAGTTTTTCAAAAATGAAATCATGAGGGTTCCAGGCCAAAGTGTCTCTATGGGGTGAAAGGTAAATACATTAAGGACTGGATAAATAAAATGGCAGCACGTGGCAGGTAAAGAACTGAAAACATGGGAACTTTTCAGGAGTATAGAAAGAGTCCGGGGGGGGAGGCACACAAGAGTGAAATTAGCAAGGCAAAAAGGAGTCACTAGCAAACAAGATTAAGAAGAATTGCAAAGCCTTTTACTGTAAATAACAGTACATGTTAGAGTCCAAAATTACAATCTATGCATGGAGCCAGAGCATGGAGCTAGTGTCTAAATGATTATTCCTCATTTGTACCAAAGTGCAAGGTGTACCAACAGTGCAGTCGGAAGAATCTGGAAGAGAGGTAGTGGAATTTGAGAATATGTTTTTACTAAACAAGAGAGGAGGGGTCAGATGTCAGCATGCTTGAAGGAGAATAGATTCCAGGGGTTGATGAGGTGTATCCCTGGAAGCTATGTGAGACAAAGGAGAAAATTACTGGGGCATTCAGAGAGAATTTTAAATCTTTCCCTTCCACAGGTAGCATGCCAAATATTTGCCTTCGTGAGCTGGGCACAAAATAAGAGCAGGAAGGTTACAGTCCAATGTTATAAATCATTGTTTCGGCCTCAGCCAGAGAACTGTACACAGTTCTGTGCACAGGAAACACTGCCATCTCAATGCAGTTCCCTAACGGTCATCACACTTGTGTAGGAAGGAACTGCAGATGCTGGCTTACACCGAAGATAGATGGGCGGCACAGTGGCGCAACGGTAGAGCTTCTGTCTTACAGCGAATGCAGCGCCGGAGACCCGGGTTCGATCCTGACTACGGGTGCTGTCTGTACGGAGTTTTACGTTCTCCCCGTGAACTGTGTGGATTTTCTCCGAGCTCTTTGGTTTCCTCTCACACTCCAAAGGCGTACAGCTATGTGGGTTAATTGGTTTGGTAAATGTAAAAATTATCCCTAGTGGGTATAGGATAGTGTTAATGTGCAGGGATCGCTGGTCTGCACGGACCCAGAGGGCCGAAAGGGCCTGTTTCCGTGCTGTATCTTTAAACTAAACTAAACACAAAAAGCTGGAGAAACTCAGCAAGACAGGTAGCGTCTCTGGAGAGAAGCAATGGATGATGTTTCACATTTGCCTGCTGTACACGAATGTTTGGCTAGGGACTGCCTAGATATCACACTACCAGCATCACCAATCGTCCTCTGGATCTGATGGAAACCTATGGTTATGGTGGGAACTCCAAACAATCTTAATAGCTGTTGGCCGGGTTCAATGGCATGGCAGACCCAGACAACAATGGACTCTCCCATGTTGCGGGCTTCTTCCATCCCTGACTGCCATCGGAGTGTCTGCCTGCTCCACTAGTCACTTCTTGGATCATTCTTCATCAGCAACCTTCGCCTTGACTCACAACCAATATACCAACCGGCAGCACAAGTTCCAGACGGTATTCCTCTTGGGGTCTTTGGAACACATAAAGCTCTCCCCGCGATGGCAAGGCAGTGATCCACAGAGACCTTGCTGTGCGCCAATTGGCTGCCACGTTTCCTGCACTGCAACTATTTAAAAAACTTGACATTCGCTGTAAAACGTTTTAGCACTGACGTCATGAAAGATAGAAATAAAAGGTTCTTTCATTTTCGACCCATTTAACGTTATGGGCTATGTTCCAGTCCTAGTTCTAGAGATGAACCAGCTGCCTACCCAGTCTCCCAGGGTTACAGCAGACTGGTGCTTTCTTTAAAATACATTAACCATTTGATGATTGTACAACATTTGGAGGAACATGAAGCCTTCGTAGCAACTTTATGCGGTCAAATGGCAACATTTTATGGAAAAAAACATATTTTCCGACATTGCAAAACAATAATTGCGCTGCCAAAGTGCGTTATTTGGGGTAAAACACCACAGGATATCAGGAGGTAAAAGGAACCAGAGAAATGTCCATTCTTCTTCTCAAATGAAGAAGTTCTGACACAGTTGTCAAAACTAGTCAGGGCAGAAAATATAATATTGTCAATGTTTCGATGTTGTTTAGTCACACCTATGCAAGGGCTGTCAATCTGAGCATTTTGGAATAGGGTAAGCACCCTTTCGTCTCCGCACTGTTTGGTGTGCATGGCTTCTGACTGGAGCGACAAGGAGAAAGAAATGCCAGGCTTTATCCTACCCCTCCTCTTTTCCAGCTTTCTGCCTCCCCCCACCTCCCACCACAATCACTCTGAAGACGGGTCCTGACCTGAAACGTCACCTGTCCGTGTTCTTGAAAGATGCTGCCTGACCCACTGAGTTACTCCAGCACTTTGTCTTTTTTTTTGTATACCAGCATCCTTGTTTCTACAAGGAATCATTTAAACTATTATATCTAACTACCTTGTGGAGATTTAATTTTTTAAATGTCAACAATTTTGATGTTTTACTTCCTGCTCCTTTCCATCTCACCCTCCTAAAGATATAATCTTTCTCATTCTTTCACCTTCCGTTTGTGGTCTAACTAATTCCATGTTTTGGAGTGTGTCGAAAGGAACAGCAGATGCTGGTCTAAACCGAAGATAGACACAAAATGCTGGAGTAACTCAGCGGGTCTGGAGAGAAGGAGTAGGTGACGTTTCAGATCGAGACCCTTCTTTAAATAAATTGTAACTGCTAGAAATCTTCCAACAAAATACACTGTTTTGAAGGCACATAGGCGGGATTTGTAAGAAATATAGTTGAGGTATAATCCTTTGCTGGAGCCCACATTCTGTTCCAGTATCATAGAGAAGGGTCTCGACCCGAAACGCCACCTATTCCTATTCTGCAAAGATGCTGTCTGACCCACTGAGTTACTCCAGCTTTTTGTGTCCATCATGGACCTGACTCTTTGTTAAATTCCTTCCTCCTTCTGACATCACATGCAGAGGCACTGGCGTGTGCCCTGCCAGTGGATGTTCAAATAAATCGTTCTGTCTTTGTCTTTTGTCCAGAGGGTTAAGGTGCAGTGTAAATCAGTCACGAAAACCAACCAACAGATCGCCTGTCCTGATAATCAAACAGTTTGGTTCCTTCAACATGAAGATGGAAAATGTAAAGGAGCAGACAATCCCTTTGGGTGCTTCCAAGGGTGAGGGAAGACTATACCCAAAAAGGGAAATAGGTTACCATTGATATCATTTATATGTGTGTCTGCAAATGTGTGGACGTGAATGCACGGTTGAAAAAATGCTTGCATTTTAATGACACCAATAAGTGATAGGAGCAGAATTAGGCCATTCGGCCCATCAAGTCTACTCATGGCTGATCCATCTCTCCCTCCTAACCCCATTCTCCTGCCTTCTCCCATAACCCCTGACACCCACAAAATCTATCACAAAATACCCCCAAAATATCCCAAATTTCTTTACAGCCAGAGAATTACTTCAGGGACATATCATGATTGTAATGTGGGAAATCAACCATCCGATTTGTTGCACAGCAAGTTCCCAGAACAGTAACACGATAGTGACTGGGTACCCTTTAGATAACAAATTTGCACAAAGGATAAATATTGCAGGTGGTCGACAGAAATTCCCTGCTCGTCTTTAAAGTGGTCCCTTTGCAGATCTTTCATGGTGCAGCACCGTCTCAGGAATCAACCGAGACTGTGCATTATTTCTCGATAGGGCTACAATGCCAAAAACGGCCTTTCACTCTGCGCTACTGTTATGCTGCTGGGGTAGCAGCTTAAACTCAAGGCACAAGAGGTGCAATACCTGTCAACTGAGCAAGTCTCTCCTGCCAACCTCAGCCTTCAAAATGTGCATAAACACCAAACACAGCATTCCTGCTTCTCATTCAGCTAATCAGAATAGCGTGACTAAATCTGTTAAAAGTTTGCAAGGGAACATCACGTGCTGTTAAATAGATAACAGACTAGCATTTTAAAAGTAATTTAAGGCAGGTCCCCAGGTTCATTCTTTGCCTGTTGATATGACTGACAACTGCTGCAGGGGAGGCAAAGGGATTTCTTCCCAGTGTGTCAGTATCAAGTTACCACGAATGAGGTTATCCTCAGTCCAGAGGGCAAGAAAGACAACAAAGAAAAGCGCTGACAGCAGGAAAACAAAGACACATCTCAAATGTTTTGTTTGTATTCCTCAGACCTTGGGGGAATATGAAATGCCCACTGGCCCCAACCCCACACGCTATAACACAACTTACATGTCATTCCATAAAGCTGCACAACATAGCTACACTCTAGAGTTAAGGGGAACACTGATGAAGGTGGGTCCTTTACATAGTCGTAGAGTGATACAGCATAGAAACAGGCCCTTCGGCCCAACTTGCCCACACAGGCTAACATGTCCCAGGTACACGAGTCCCACCTGCTTGCGTTTGGTCCATATCCCTCCAAACCTGTCCTATCCATGTACCTGTCTAAATGTTTTTTAAACATTGAACCTCAACTATCTCCTCTGGCAGCTTGTTCCATACACCCACCAATCTTGTGTGAAAAAGTTAACCCTCAGATTTCTATTAAATCTTTTCCCCTTCACGTTAAACCTACTCTGTTCTCGGTCCTCGATTCCCCTACTCTGGGCAAGAGACACTGTGCATCTACCCAATCCATTCCTGTCATGATTTTATACACCTCTATAAGATCTCCCCTGATCCTCCTGCGCTCCATGGGATAGAGACCCAGCCTACTCAACCTATGCCTATAGCTCACACACTCTAGTCCTGGCAGCATCCTTGTAAATCTTCTCTGTACCCTTTCCAGCTTGACAACATCTTTCCTAGGAAGTATAAATAGTAGATTACTCATAATGCAGACAACTAAAGATAGAGGTGCCACAATGGCACAGCTGGTAGAGCTGCTGCCCCACAGCGCCAGAGATCCAGGTTCGATCCTGACCTCAGGTGCTGTCTGTGTGGAGTTTGCACATTTCTCCTGTGTCTATATGGGTTTCCACTAGGTGCACTTGTTTCCACCCACGTCCCAAAGACATACTGCTGTGTGGCTAAATTGACCTCTGCAAATTGCTCCTTGTGTGTAGGTAGTGGATGAGAAAGTGGGTATAACAGAACTTGTAAGAATGAGTGATCGATGGTAAGTGCTGTCATGGGGCGGGTAGTGTAGAGAAAGCAGGGACTCTGCAGAAGGACTTGGACAGGTTGAGAGAATGGGCAGAGAAGTGGCCGATGGAATACAGCGTAGCAAAGTGTGGCGACATGCATTTTGGTCGTAGGAATAAAGGCGTAGACATTTTCTAAATGGGGAGAGAATTCAGAAATCGGAGGTGCAAATGGACTTGGGAGTTATGGTACAGGATTTCCAAAAAGTTAATTTGCAAGTCGAATCAGTAGTAAGGAAGGCAAATGCAATGCTAGCATTTATTTTAAGAGGACTAGAATATAAAAACAGGGATGTCATACTGAGTATTTATAAGACAACTAGACTAAGTGGGACCCATTGGGTCCCATGTTCACACGGGAGGGCTGGTCCCCCAACGCAATATTCCACCTCTCCACCAATTCCAATATTGGTGGCCAGTGGGCGGGGGGGGGGGGGGATTTCTGGAGCGCTAGTATGGCTATTGTGGGCTGAAGGGACTGGTTTCCAGAGGGCTAGTATGGACATTGTGAGCCAAATGGATTCTTGGGGTGTCAGCTCAGTCACTCAAGCCTGATGTGCTGGCAGCTCACTCACGGCTGGTGGGCGAGCAGTTGACTCATGGCTATTCCTTGAAATTCCATTTCAAGTAGGGTGCAAGGCCAACAAATTCAAATGCAGTTTCCTACCATTTCAAGCAGGGTGCAAGACCACTAAATTCAAGTGCAGTTTCTTACCACTTCAAGCAGGGTGTAAGGCCACCAAATTCAATTGCAGTGTCATACCACTTCAAGCAGGGTGCAAGGCCACGAAATTCAGGTGCAGTTTCCTACCACTTCAAGCAGGGTGCAAGGCCACCGAATTCCAATGCAGTTTCCTACGACTTCAAGCAGGGTGCAGGGCCACCAAACTCAAATGCAGTTTCATGCCACTTCAAGCAGGGTGCAAGGCCACCAAATGCTAGTGCTGTTTAATGCCATTTCAAGCAGGGTGCAAGGCCACCAAATTCAAGTGCAGTTTCATACCACTTCAAGCAGGGTGCAAGACAACCAAATTGAAGTGCAGTTTCATACCATTTCAAGCAGGGTGCAAGGCCACCAAATTCAAGGGCAGTTTCATACCATTTCATGCAGGGTGCAAGTCCACAAAATTCAAATGCAGTTTCATACCATTTCATGCAGGGTGC
Source organism: Malacoraja senta (assembly GCA_038087875.1). Lineage (NCBI taxonomy): Eukaryota > Metazoa > Chordata > Chondrichthyes > Rajiformes > Rajidae > Malacoraja > Malacoraja senta. Next base: position 58,712,450 of record CM075978.1, on the reverse strand, counting down.
AAGGCCACCACATTCAAATGCAGTTTCATACCATTTCAAGCAGGATGAAACCACTATAAAACCACCATAAAACCACACAAAACACTACATAAACACCACACTCACAGCTCAGTAGACATTCGGTGTGTTCAGTTGATTCACAGCTCAGACAGAGTCGTGACCTCTCCCTCCCCATCTTGCAGAAACTGAGCCACACCCATACTTCCGGGTTTTATAATCCCACCCCCTCACACCAGAAAGGGCGTGGCCTTCATGGCATGATTGACAGGAGAGAGATTCTCAACATTTTTTTAAACACTATTAACACTTTTATTTTTCATTGATGGGAAGAAACCTCTGCACCTGATGAGCGGAGGGGGACTGAGTAAGATGGCCAAAAATCACAGCCGTAAGTCGTAGCGTTTTATCTAAAATCAATATACAGTGCAAACAGGAAGTTGTCAAGTTACCGCCACCAACAACCATTTGTAGTGCAGCATTTCAAAGCAGTTACCACCACCAACAACCATTTGCAGTGCAGCATTTCAAAGCAGTTATCACCACCAACAACCATTTGCAGTGCAGCATTTCAAAGCAGTTATCACCACCACCAACAACCATTTGCAGTGCAGCATTTCAAAGCAGTTACCACCACCAACAACCATTTACAGTGCAGCATTTCAAAGCAGTTACCACCACCAACAACCATTTGCAGTGCAGCATTTCAAAGCAGTTACCACCACCAACAACCATTTGCAGTGCAGCATTTCAAAGCAGTTACCACCACCAACAACCATTTGCAGTGCAGCATTTCAAAGCAACTACATTTTCATTTTCAAACCACATTAAGGGCACTCACAGTTGAGTAGACATGTGTTCAGTGTTATTCACAGCTCAGAGAGACATGACTCTCTCGCTTCCTCCATCTTGTAGAGACTGAGTGAGGCACAACACTTCCAGGTTTTATAGTCCCTCCCCCCTCCCACCAGCAGGGGCAGCAGAGAGAATGTCAACATTTTTTAAACATTAATAACTCTTTTATTTTTCATCGATGGGAAAAATCCTCTTGTCCTGCGCAGCGGAGGGGGGTTCTGAGTAACATGGCCAAAAATCACAGCCGTAAGTGGCAGCGTTTTTTCAAGAATCATGAAACAGAAAAACAGGAAGTGGTCAAGATCTTACTTTTAGTAATATAGATGGTCAGACTGCATTTGGAGTATTGTGAGTAGTTTTGCATGTCATATCTGAGGAAGGATGTGCTGGCGTTGGAGATGGTCCAGAGGAGGTTTTCAAGAATGATCCCAGGAATGAGTGTGTTAACATATGATGAGCGTTTGTCGGCACTGGGCCTGTACTCACTGGAGTTTAGAAGGATGAAGGGACACCGCATTGAAACTTACCAAATAGTGAAAGGCTTGGATAGAGTGGATGAGGAGAGGCTGTTTCCACGTGGGAGTCTTGGACCAGAGCCCATAGCCTCATAATTAAAGGCCGTACCTTTAGAAAGGAGATGAGGAGGAATTTCTTTAGTCAAAAGGTGGTGAATCTGTGAAATTCTTTGCCACAGAAGGCTGTGGAGGCCAAGTCAATGGATATTTTTATGGCCGAGATTGATTCTTGATTAGTAAGGGTGTCAGGGGTCATGGGAAGAAGGCAGGAGTATGGGGTTGAGAGGGAAAGTACCATCACGGAGCGGGCGATGCCTTACCAGGGTCGCCGTGTTGGAAGCTCCGGAGTGCTGGGACTGCCGACTTTAACATCGTGGAGCTGTGATCTGCGGAGCTTCCAGCCGCGGGCGGCGCTGACTTTAACATCGCGGAGACCTATGATCTTTCGCCGAGGTCGCCAGTGTTGGAGCTCCGCCCAGCTCGGCCTGTGGACTTCAGGAGCCAAGGTCTCTGGTAAGAAGCGGCCGATTCGGAAACTCCAAGCCGCTGAGATTGTTCTTCCGAAGCCGGAGTTCCATCATCCGGCGAGAGGGCCCGAATCATCGGACCGCCGTTGCGGCGACTGCGGAGGCCTCAATAGGCCCCGACCACGGGTGAACAAGAGGAAGAGGACTGAACTTTGTTGCCTTCCCCCACAGTGGGAAACGTTGATTCCGCTGTGGGGGGGTGTTTTTTATGTTTAATGTTAAATTCTATAGTGTTGTGTTCATCTTATTTGTGTGCTCCATGGCAACCCAAATTTCACTGCACCAACTGGTGTATGTGACAATAAATGTCCTTTGTCCTTTGAAAGATAGATCAGCCTTGTTTGAATGGCCGACAGGCTTGATGGGCTGAATGGCACAATTCTGCTCCTATAAACTCTGAAGTTATGATGGCCCACAGGGCCTCTTTCAGTGCTGCATCTCTAAAACTATTTTAATAAAATAGAGCGGAAAAAAAGAGTGAAAATCTGTACAGACAAAACAAGCCAAAAAAATTGAAAGAGCATTAATACTCGATTGAACTAAAAGTGGCCTCAACACACTAAGTTCGGGAAGGATGAAACCTAGGCAGGATTCCTTCCCACTGATCAGTGCCATAAAGTATATTTGTGTGGTTATTGGATGGTTAGCTGAGGAACAAGAGATGTCAACAGTCACGCTTGTGATACAATCAATGTTCTGCAAGACACGGATGAGGCAGTGAACACACATATCACGGATCAGGCAGTGAATACAGCCCACAGGAACATGCTCGGTCAGTGGGCTGAACAAGCTGTGGGAAGGGAAGGTATTGTAGGAGCTATGAAGTGGAGGGACTAGCAAAGATATTATGGGTGATCTGTCATTTCTCTGCACAATTGGACATGTTGTGCTATCAAAATATAATTACTATTCAACTATAAGTAATAGAAAATAACTCCACTTGGGTCTGATTATTATCAATTGCACAGACATTCTACATCTGGAAGACATAAACATTAAGTACATTTCCATGATGTGAATCTCCAGATTTCCCAAAAAAATCTTTTGGCCAACTTCATACAACTTTTGACAGATACTTTTGAATTGCATACAAATGACCCTGGGGCATTTTATTCAGTCGGTTTTACCTAACTAAAGCAAATAACCATCTTAAAATAGAAACAAGTTTGTGTTGTTCAGCTCAGCACCGACACAAGATTAAGCTCAGATTGTATCGGTTGGCTTTGCTTTGATATAATCTTGAGTGGAATCATCAAGCTACAGACACCCATTTTAAATTGCCTGCTGTATCTTTCTCATTCATCTCTCCAAATGCACAGTGCCCAAACTGTAAAGTGGTGTTAATAACTCTTTAAAGCTTTCCCAGGGCTATACTTGCTTTGTTGTTTCGCGCACTTCCGATGGCATGGGTAGAGTTGCTGCCTTACAGCGCTTGCAGTCCCGGAGACCCGGGTTCCATCCCGAATACGGGTGTTGTCTGTACGGAGTCTGTACGTTCTCCCTGTGGCCGTGTGGGCTTTCTCCAAGATCTTCGGTTTCCTCCCTCAACCCAAAGACGTACAGGTTTGTAGGAATAATTGGCTTGATATAAGTGTAAATTGTCCCTTGTGTGTGTAGGATAGTGTCAATGTGCAGGGATTGCTGGTCAGTGGGCCGATGGGCCTGTTTCCGCACTGTATCTTTAAACTAAACTAAACTAAATTGGGTCTTTCTTTTCTACTTTACCCAAAGGCCAGTAGTTGAACAGCAGAAAAGTACTTTTCTGCAGTTTTACCACATGCGGATAAAGTAGAATAGAGAGTCTCAGCAACACGAAGGCAAAAGCAAGCAGATTGGAAAAAACAACGGATGTTGAAAAAGTAGTAACAGAAAAGCAGCTTGAGAATATGCATACTTCACTCCGGCACATAACTTAATGATGTTGCCTGTGGTGTCTTTCTGTACTTTTAATAGATGCCCAACCCAGGCGACTATTTGCATGCTAGCCACAGAGGCTAGCACAATTCCATATTACAATCGCTCCACACTCTTAAATCTCTATTCCTACAGCCACATTTCTTACTTTAACTATGATCTTCTCAAACTCCTATTCCCTTTATCATATATTTATCTGTACACTGTAAATGACTCGATTGTAATCAAGTCTTGTCTTTCCGCTGACTGGATAGCACATAACAAAAGCTTTTCACTGTACCTCAACACTCGTGACAATAAACTAAACTGATAAACTGAACTGATAATAATTTGATTTCAAGATCTTAGCTCCCATCCAGAATATCCGAGTAGGTCATTCAGCGCCTCAGTCATCCTCTACCATTCAGTGGCTGTGGTGGGTCGTGTTCAGTTTTGGGTCGAGACCCTTCTCCAGACACTGAAGAAGGGTCTCGACCCGAAACGTCACCCATTCCTTCTCTCCAGAGATGCTGCCTGTCTCGCTGAGTTACTCCAGCTTTTTATGTCTATCTTCAGTTTAAACCAGCATCTGCAGTTCCTTCCTTCGCATGTTGGGCAGAGAGAGGTATGTTTGGTCTGAAGTATTTAAATAATGGAACAGCAAGCTGTATACGTGATTTTTGTTCCCGCGTGCTTGCAGCCCTTGTGTAGGAGGGAACTGCAGATGTTGGTTTAAACCGAAGATGGACACAAAAAACTGGAGTAACTCAGCGGACAAAGACTTTAAGACTTTTGCCTTCCATCACAGTGAGGAGGTGCCTGGTGAACTCACTATGGTGGATGTTAAATTTGTGTTTATTGTATGTTTTTGTTATTTTTTATTATATGTATGACTGCAAGGCAACGAAATTTCGTTCAAACCGAAAGGTCTGAATGACAATAAAGGATACTTTGACTTTTTGACTTTGGGTCAGGTAGCATCTCTGGGGAAAAGGAATGGGTGATGCACTTGCAGCTGTCGTTCTTCTTGTGGTAAAGGTTGAGGATTTTGGAGGTACTGTGGGATTAACCAAGACAAGCAACTTGAATGCATTTCGTGGAATGTGCACACTGCAACCATCTTGACCATTCTTGATTAGTACAGGTGTCAGAGGTGATGGGGAAAAGGCAGGAGAATGGGGTTAGGAGAGAGAGATAGATCAGCCATGATTGAACGGCGGAGTAGACTTGATGGGCCAAATGGCCCAATACTACTCCTATTCCTTATGACCTGATGACCTCCGAAAAAAGTAAGGAGAAGTAGGCACATGACCACACCACACCTCAGACCCGAATGAGGGGCCAGACCAGCCCAAGATGCTGAGTCTGTGACCTGACTCACGGACCCCAGCCGACCCACTCACCTACCTCACCAATTGGCCACGATGCAGCCCATTACCCACAAGAGGGGGACGTGCTGGGCTGTGGGTGTGTCTGAAACAATGCCCTTGCAATCCTCCACCTCAGCACTCTCCCACAAACAAGATCACTTCCTCATCTATACACTTCGTTAACAATGCAGCTCCCATTCCCCTGACATCAGTCTGAAGAAGGGTGGCGACCATTCCTTCTCTCCAGAGATGCTGCCTGTCCCGCTGAGTTACTCCAGCATTTTGTGTCTACCTTCAATTATAGCTAGACTCGCCTGCTTCTGGGATCTAGGAGACTGCCGTGTGTTCTGTTTCAGAGAGTTTCTGTTTTACACCTGCATCACCTGACTCTGCCATACAACCCCATTGAATCTTTATTGAAACTTACAGAATTATGAAAGGCATAGATATGGTGCTTGTGGAAAGGATGTTTCCACTGGTGGGAGAGTCCAGGACTATTTTTTAGGCAGAGATAGACAAGTTCTTGATTAGAACGGGTCAAGGGTTATGGGGAGAAGGCAGGAAAATGTGATTGGGAGGCAGAGATCAGCCATGATTAAGTGGCAGACTCGATGGGCCGAATGGCCTAATTCTACCTCTATAACTTGTGAACCCGAGGGCTTCTCACTTCACCGAGTGGACTGCATAGGGTCCTCAGGCAGGGGAAGTGGCAGAGGGGTCTGCTTCCTAATCAACACTTCATGGTGCTCAGACATGGCAGTTCCTGCCTCCCGGGCCCGAAATGTCTAAAGGTGGAGCATCCTGACAGCAGACATGATGCTCACATTGGATGTGCTACACACCGCTACCAATAGCCTTGAAGCAGCGTACCTCGTAGCCTTGTTCACCGTATCTGGAGACCTCAACCCTACCAATCCCAAGAGTTTGCTCCCAGAATCCTACCAGCACGTCTCTTGTCCCACCGGAGGCTCAAACACCCTCGACCACTGCGACACAACTAGCAAAAACGCTCCCTGCTCCATTATCCAAACGCCTCCGAAAATCGGACCATCAGGATGTGCTCGTGTTCCCAAGCAGAAACTGAAGCACGAGGATGTGGGACAGAAAGTCGTAAAATGCTAGTTTTATCTAAATCTAAAAAACATTATTAATCTAAAAAATAGATGAACTCCTACGTGACTGCTTTGGCTCGGTGGACTGATCCACATTCAAAGACTCAGCAGCCAACCTAAATGGGTATGCCACTGCCATCACAGACTTTATTATTAAGTAGTGTAGAGGACTGCTTGCCAAAGAAGACAATCTAAGTCTTCTTCAAACAGAAACCATGGAGGAACTAATCACGAGATCTGGTCCCTATTGAAGTGCAAGTCTGAGACCTTCAAATTGGTTCACTCCCACCTGTACAGGACATTTAGGTACAACTTTTGGAAAGCCACGCCATGAGACAATAAGATAGAACTATATTTATCCCAGGAGGGAAATGAGTCTGCCAACAATCATAAAACACAACAAGATACATGAAACATGAAATTAAAGTGTTGAGTGAAAAATCCAGTATTTGGGATGTGCAAAGATTGGAGGGGGGGGGGGGGGGGGGTGAGGTGGGGGGGATGGGGAGTCAATTTGCCCACAACAGAAGGGGGAGGAGTTGTACAGTTTGATAGCCTCAGGGATAAGGGATTTCCTGTGGCGTTCTGTCCTGCATCTTGGTGGGACCAGTCTCTTGCTGAAGGTGCTCTCATGTTGATCAGTGTGTCATGATGAGGGTGGTGAGATGTATTGTCCAAGATGCTCCGCAGTTTGAGGAGCATCCTCCCCTCCAAGACCTCCAGTGAATCCAACTCCGCCCCAAGGGCAGAGCCAGCCTTCCTGATGAGCTTGTTGATTCTGTTGGCGTCCGCGGCCTGTACCGGACAAAAGCAGACTAAGCTGGTCATAGACTAACAGCATGGGCACCCGCTGATTGCGGCAAGGCTTATGCTATAACAGGCTACAGATTGAAGTCCGGTAGAATTGCTGGCAACAACACGAGCTCAAGGCACAGAAGAACAATGGAATTATGTCATTACCTCCCTCCCCCATAAACTCTACCCATGGTCACTGTTGCAGGCGGCAGACCGACCTACCCAGAGTGAATCAGCCCAGAGTGAATCTGCAGAAAGCAATGGGCCTGGATGGAGTCCTCGGCCCCATCCGCATGGAGCACTTGGCCTGAATGTTCGTGGATGATGCCTCGGGAAAGATTCCATTATAATCTAGGACCATTCATACTCCAGTCATACAAAGGTATGGTACAAATTAATTCCTGATCTCCCAATCTCCCACACAGATGGTGTTGCACTTATTTATCTGCACTTTCTCTTTACCTTAAGCACTTTATTCTGCATTCTGTTTTTCTCTCTTGCACTATCTTGCTATTACATATGGTATGATTTGTCTGATTAGTATGCTGAGATTATCACTGTATCTTGGTACAGATGACAATAATAAATCAATTACCGCCATCATGATTCCTTCTAAGTTACACATCAGATTAACTTGGAAAGATAATACATTCCTTCATCATCTTGCCAAACTGTATTGTGGATGCATCTTTGCCAGCAGGACTGCAGTATTGAAGAAGGCAGCTCTTCACCACCTTGTCAATAGGAATTAGGGACTTTGCTCAAGGAGAATCTTTGCCAAATATCATTGCAAAATGCAAACTGTCCCTCCCTCCAGAAACCAGATATTAATCTGATTTGTGTTTGGTGGGTAAACTGGTATAAGGAGCTGACAGTTGAATCTTGTATTCAGCATTGTTGCCAATAATGTGTCTTCTGGACCTATTCGGCACCTAAAGTAGTGTTTCTGCAAATTCACTTTGTAGAAAAAAATATATACAAGAAGCATTTCACTTGTCGAAATAATGACCGAGTACACTCTATTAGAAGTGCAGGCCAGGTTCAATGTACATGTGGAGAGTGAAGATAGACACAAAAAGCTGGAGTAACTCAGCGGGACAGGCAGCATCTCTGGAGAGAAGGAATGGGTGACGTTTAAGGTCGAGACCCTTCTTCAGACTGGTTACGGATTAGGGAAACATGAGATATAGATGATGATGTAGAGAGATAAAGAGCAATGAATGAAAGATATGCAAAAAAGTAACGATGATAAAGGAAACAGGCCATTGTTAGCTGTTTGTTGGGTGAAAACGAGAAGTTACTGCGTCTTGGGTGGGGGAGGGATAGAGAGAGAGGGAATGCCAGGGTTACCTGAAATTAGAGAAATCAATATTCATACCACTGGGCTGTAAGCTGCCCAAGCGAAATATGAGATGCTGTTCCTCCAAATTGCGTTTAGGCTCACTCTGACAATGGAGGAGACATCAGACAAAAAGGTCTGTGGAGGAATGGGAGGGAGAATTAAACTGTTTAGCAACCGAGAGATCAGGTAGGTTCAGGCGGACTGAGCGAAGGTGTTCAGCGAAACGATCGTCCAGTCTACGTTTGGCCTCGCCGATGTATAAGAGAGTGAAGCTGTTTTGAGTGTTACCAAGAGAGGACATTTTAAGGAGAACAAGAGGGCAACATTTTTTGTTGGTGGTAAGGTGGGAAATATGAAGGGGAATATTACATGACACTTTCTAGTAGACGCCTTCTAGCATAGTGCAAAAAAGCTATGTAGATATTTCGGGATACAATCTTGTGGAATGCCTGGGATGCAATATTTCTGACAAAGGAGGCACGTGGATTTTTGGAGATTTGGACAGATGAAAATACATGCAGATTTCTGGAGATATAAGGCAGATAAATCTTTGGGATATAACACATTGGTAAAGATGAAGAGATCTTTTGCAAATGTTATACAAGAAAAGCTACATTGCTTTTGGGGATAAAGCAGTGAGAAAATTCAGAAGACACAAGGAGGGATGGAATGTGGATGGAGTATCGAAAGCATTTCACTTCCACCAGCATAATCTTTGGCACTGCAATGACGTTTTAAGGTTCTTGACAGATTACATCGGAATAGGAGCTGGCTTCATTGCTTGAGAAAGCTGCTGCTGCTGCTGATCCTTATTTCCCTTTCCATTTCCCTTTCCCCTGACTTGAGTCTGAAGAAGGGTCTCGCCCCGAGAGGTCACCCATTCCTTCTCTCCAGAGATGCTGCCTGTCCCGCTGTGTTACTCCAGCTTTTTGTGTCTATATTCGATCCTTATTTTCATTTGGGTCTCTGCAGTTGTAGTTCTTTTCTTTACTTACTGGCTCCTAATCTGCTTTGTTACCTGTATCATCCAACCTGTTGGGTGTCTTTCCATTAAATAGATAGGGAATGATATTTTTGCTTGGATTGGTACCTCTTTTGTTAAATGCATTTGCTTCCATGTTGTGCAAATATACATCTTAAAAATTTACTCCAACAAAAGGGACACAAACATAAACTACCGTATTTCCCGGCAATGAAGACACACCTGCATCGAAGACGCACCCCCATTTTGAGTTGCTAACTTTTGAAAAAAGGCTGGCGGGACGTAGGATTTCTCACGCTTAAAATTAAATAAATAGACAAATAAATAGATAAATAAATAAATAAATAAATAAATAGATAAAAATAAAGAAAGCAACAATTCAATTTGCCCAAGGCTTCCAGATCTCCTCCACTCTGAATGACTCAATGGGTGGGGGGTGGAGAGTGACGGCAGGTGAAGAGATGGTGGGAAAAACGGGAGCACACCGGGACAAGTTGAATCAGTTGTGATCTTATTGAATGACAATACTAGTTCAAGCACTAGTAGCGCTGACACAGGAGTAAGTTCCACCGCCCGCTGCCCTGTTATCCATCGCCCACTGACCCGTTCCGCTCTATGATCTTAGCTCTTGAGCTGGTCTCCTCACTGTCCGGTCTCTGAGCCAGGTCAAAATTACATTGAAAGACATGGACCGGGCAGTGAATGCCATGCAGTGTCACCCAGTGCAGCAAGTGAGGCCATGTCCTGCTTCTGGCGGCAGTCGGAATTTAAGGATTTGCGAGAAGCGGCTGACATGAGCTGTAGGAGAGAGGTGTTCAGACGGAGGGAGAGCACTGCCAGAGGTGAGTGGGCCGGCAGAAGGCGCTGAGGTGGCGGCCGTTTCTGCTGTCCGGTCCTGGCGGCCGCTCGCAGCCACCCGAGCTACTTCCCTCCCCGGCCACAATAAGGTGGCTCCGCGCCCGGCGCGCCGCGGCAGCGGTGAGTGAGTTGGTGGCATGATCCCCGACCCCCTCCTTCTCAACGCTCCCGCCCGCCCCGCAACTTTACCCCTGGTGGCCCAGCCGTGCTGACCAGGGCCAGACTCCCCACATGCTGCGAAAGGAACTCTCCCCCTCCCCCAGCGGCGCTGTCCTTTTACAGCCGCTTCCCACTTTACTGCCGCTTCCCATCAGCTGTTTGCAATGAGGGATAGATTTGGCTATCCCTCAGTACAGCAACATCGTTCTTGAAGTTGCTGTATTGAGAGATAGCCAAGTCTATCTTTCTTGGCTAACAACCTAACCTTCGGCCTCCAAGACGCAGGTAAATATTCGTGCCTTATATTTGGGTAAAAAATAGCGTCTTGATTGCCGGGAAATACGGGGTATACATGAATGAGCCTTTCACATTTGTTACTGGAGCAGCTTGCCACAACACTTTCACAATACTGTATCAGTATTGTATTTCAGTCCTGAAAGACAAATTTAGTGAAGGGAGAACAGGGTAATGCGGGCATGTTCTTAGTATGATGACAGCTTCCACAAAAGTTAGCAGAATCTTTAACCCTTCAACTACAATCCTCCACTTCTCGCTCTACATTGTAAAATTTCCTTTCACTCTTCTTCCTTCCACCAACTTGCACGTGTTCCTTCATTTTACCTCTTCACTCTGATGAAATCAAGATGGTTTTAGTCCGATTCTTTCCCAGGAACAGCATCACACTCTTCCCCATCCTCAGTATTTCCCTGATGGCTTAGAAATACCCAAATAACAGTCTTGAAAGTTCATGGCCAATAGATGGACACAACTTATTTGTCAATAGACAATAGACAATAGACAATAGGTGCAGGAGTAGGCCATTCGGTCCTTCGAGCCAGCACCGCCATTCAATGTGATCATGGCTGATCAGCCCCAATCAGTACCCCGTTCCTGCCTTCTCCCCATATCCCCTGACTCCGCTATTTTTAAGAGACCTATCTAGCTCTCTCTTGAAAGCATCCAGAGAACCTGCCTCCACCACCCTCTTAAGGCAGAGAATTCCACAGACTCACCACTCTCTGTGAGAAAAAGTGTTTCCTCGTCTCCGTTCTAAATGGCTTACTCCTTATTCTTAAACTGTGGCCCCTGGTTCTGGACTCCCCCAACATCGGGAACATGTTTCCTGCCTCTAGCGTGTCCAAACCCTTAACAATCTTGTATGTTTCAATGAGATCCCCTCTCATCCTTCTAAACTCCAGAGTGTACAAGCCCAGCTGCTCCATTCTCTCAGCATATGACAGTCCTGCCATCCAGGGAATTAACCTTGTAAACCTACGCTGCACTCCCTCAATAGCAAGAATGTCCTTCCTCAAATTAGAGGACCCAAACTGCACACAATACTCCAGGTGTGGTCTCACTAGGGTTCTGTACAACTGCAGAAGGACCTCTTTGCTCCTATATTCGATTCCTCTTGTTATAAAGGCCAACATGCCATTCGCTTTCTTCACTGCATGCTGTACCTGCATGCTTACTTTCATAGACTGATGAACAAGGACCCCCAGATCCCGTTGTACTTCCCCTTTTCCCAACTTGACGACATTTAGATAGTAATCTGCCTTCCTGTTTTTGCTACCAAAGTGGATAACCTAACCTAACCAAAGTGTCCTTTTCTCTTATACCCATCAGCATTAAGGTGCTACAGTGGTCAGGGGTACTGCCCCAGTGTCTTGACAATCTTGACAAAGGGTGCTGTTTGCGCAGAGTTTGTAGGTTCTCCCCGTGACCGCGTGGGTTTTCTCCGAGACCTCCAGTTTCCCCCCACATTCCAAAGACGTGCAGGTTTGTAGGTTAATTGGCTTCTGTAAAAAGCGCCCCTGGTGTGTACGACATAGAACTATTGTGAACGGGCGATCGATGGTCAGCGTGGACCAGGCACGTGCCATGATTAATTATTCAGGGTAGGCAGTCAGTCGGCTTTAAAAAAACAACGTAAACCGCGCATGCGCTGATTGTTCTCCCTGTAAAAATATAAAATTAAAATAAAGACAGTAACAATTCAATTTGCCCAATGCTTCCGTGTCTCCTTTATTCTGAATTAGTGAATGGGTGGGCGGGTGAAGGGTGATGGCAGAATTCTTGTAGTTTAGTTCAGAGATACAGCGTGGAAAGGCGTGGAAAGGCCCTTGTTGGAATTTAAGGATTTGCGGGAAGCGGCTGACATGAGTGAGGCCAGCGAGCGGCAGGAGAGAGGTTTTTAGACGGAGAGCTGCCAGAGGTGAGCGGGGGCCGGCAGAAGGCTCTGAGGTGGCGGCTGGTTCCGCTGTCCGGCCTGGCGGCCGCTCACGGCCACTCGAGCTACTTCTCCCTCCGGCCTCAATGCGGTGGCATTGCACGCCTTCGTGCATGATCCCGACCCCCTCCATCACAACACTCCTGCCCTCCCCACAACTTTACCCCGGGCCAGACTCCTCAAACGCTGTGAAAGGAACTCTCCCCACCCCGGGAAATACGGTATTTAAAACATATAAGAAATGTACTTACCACATTATTGGTACTCGAACTCCATTCTTCTCTCTTTGTTTCCTAAGATACTCACAGATAATGGCAATCCATATTTGAAAAACCCGCCAAGAAACTAGCGCTGCGCATGCGCAGTAGGCTGCTGCGCCTGTGCAGTACAGCAAAGGCAGAATTTCTGCTGCCTTCAGCTCCCCTTGAAATTGACTGCTTGAAGCAGCACCGACGGCACGTGGGCTGCAGAGACCTTCACGTGTTGCAAGTGCTGCGGATGAAAGGCACGCAGAATTATGCCTACCTAAGAGATCGATCTCTTAGATAGGCATAATTCTCCCATGCTTTTACTATTTATATTTAGTAATTACCAGTTTATAATTTTAGTCAGGGTAGGCAGTGCCTACCTTGCCTACCCTGACGGCACGTGCCTGGCGTGGACTCGTTAGGCCAAAGGGCCTTTCCACGCTGTATCTCTGAACTAAACTACAAGAATTCTGCCACAAATTGAAAGAGCAAACTAATTAAGGGTAATGGGGGACGTTGATGAATATGAAGACATATCGTGCATCCACAACCTATGTGGCACAAGGATCAGGAATAAAAAGACTGTCAAACAAGGATATAGATGGAATTAGTTAGGTCACGAACAGAAGGTGAAAGAATGAGAAAGATTAGATCTTTGAGAAGATGAGATGGAAAGGAGCAGGAAGTAAAACGTCAAAATAGTTTACATTTTAAGAAATTAAATCTCCACAAGGTAATTAGATATAATATTTTAAATGATTCCTTGTAGAAACAAGGATGCTGGTTTACAAAAAAAAGACAAAGTGCTGGAGTAACTCGGTTGGTCAGGCAGCATCTTTCAAGAACATGGATAGGTGACAATTTGGGTCAGGACCCGTCTTCAGGGTGATTGTGGTGGAAGATGGGGGGAGGCAGAAAGCTGGAAGAGAGGAGGGGCAGGCTAAAGCTTAGGCAAGTAACAGGTGGGTACAGGTGGGGGGTTTTATAGGCAGATGCTTGGACAAAGGCCTGAGACGAAGACAGAAATGTGTGAGACAGATCACAGTTTAAGAATAAGGAGTAGGCCATTTAGGACTGAGATGAGGAAAAACTTTTTCAGCCAGAGAGTTGTGAATCTGTGGAATTCTCTGCCACAGAAGGCAGTGGAGGCTAATTCACTGGATGTTTTCAAGAGAGAGTTAGATATAGCTCTTAGGGCTAAAGGGATCAAGGGATATGGGGAAAAAGCAGGAACAGGGTACTGATTTTGGATGATCAGCCATGATCATATTGAATGGCGGTGCTGGCTCGAAGGCCGAATGGCACCTATTTTTCTATGTTTCTATGTTTTTTCTATGAGACAAAACGATAGAAGAGATGCGAATTATGATGCTCTAGAAAGGAATGTAGGTGGACGGGGAAGCAAAAATTAGTGGTGAGTAACCAGCCCTCAATGACCATTTTGCTGAACACCTGCGCTCAGACCACCAAGGCCCCTCATCTACTGCATCCAGTGTTCCCGATGTGGCCTTTTGTACACTGGTAGGACCCAAGTGTAGACTCAGCGATCGTTTGAACTCTTGTGCCTAGTCGGCCAAGTCCGACTGGATCTCCCGGTTGCTAACCATTTTAACTCCTCTCCCCATTCTCATGCTGACCCTTCTGTCCTGATCCTCTTCCATTGCCAGAGTGAGGCCACACGCAAACTGGAGGAACATCACCTCATATTTTGCTTGGGTAGCTTATAGCAGTATAAATATTGAAGTCTTCAATTTTAGGTAAATAATCAAACCACCCCCGCCCCCCACTTCTTTTCCGCCCCTCTCTTCCCAGTGTCCCACCTATTTCTCCCCTCCCCCACACTTTCTACCTACATTCCTTCCTCTAGCTTCACAATTCGCATTTATTTAATCTGTCTGTCTCACACCTGTGTCTCAATTCTGGCCTTTGTTCAACCATCTGCCTATCAACCCCCTCTCCCCCCCCCTCCCCACCCTCACCTGTATCCACCTATTACTTGTCCTACCCCTCCTCTTTTCCAGCTTACCCCTCCCCCATCAGTCTGAAGAAGGGTCCTGACTGAATAGAATAGTGAAAGGCTTGGATAGAGTGGATCTGGAGAGGATGTTTCCACTAGTGGGAGAGTCTAGGACTAGAGGTCTAAGCCTCAGAATTAAAGGACATTCTTTTAGGAAGGAGATGAGGAGAAAATTCTTTAGTCGGTGGGTGGTGAATCTGTGGAATTCTTTGGCACAGAAGACTGTGGAGGCCGACAGTGGATATTTTTAAGGCAGAGATAGATAAATTCTGGATTAGTACGGGTGTCAGAGGTTATGGGGTGAATGCAGGAGAATGGGGTTAGGAGGGAGAGATAGATCAGCCATGATTGATTGGCGGGGTAGGCTTGATGGGCGGAATGGCCTAATTCTACTCCTATTCCTTATGACCTGATGACCTCATGGCCTGACGTCACCTATGCTGCCTGACCCGCTGAGTTTCTCAAGCACTTTGCGTCTTTTTTTATATTATTCCTTAACTGGGCTAAACAGGTTGAGTGGGATTCCATTAATTACCAAGTTATGACGTACCATTTCTCATTTTCCGCAAGTTTATTACAGGTTTTAATGTGCAAACCCAAGAAGTTGTTCAAATTGACAGAGAGACTGAGGGCAAGTTACTATTGTGTAGGAAATGAACTGCAGATGCTGGTTTAAACCAAAGATAGACACAAAATGCAGGAGTAACTCAGCGGGACAGGCAGCATCTCTGGAGAGAAGGAATGGGTGACGTTTCGGGTCAAGACCCTTCTTCAGACTGATAAATGGGTGACGTTTCGGGTCGACACCCTTCTTCAGACTGATCCTGTTACTATTCCCACATGAGGAACGCGCTCTGGCAGGTCTCAACAACCCACACGGATTCACAATGTCACTCTAATGCACTTGAAGTTGCTGTTTGGTTTGCACATTAAGTATGGCACACACAATGAAACTGCTCTTTTATGCAACAGCAGATCCCAGAGCACTCATTTTGCAATATCTACAACTTTGATGTTAATTTGGATGTTGGGCCTCGGCATTTCCACAAGTTGCAATTCATCCAATAACAAAATATACTGCGCAGAATATCCATTCTCATTCTATCCAGCTGGCCAATTAGGGTGCCCACCAAGCCACAAGATGCCATTGCCAAAAACTGGAAAGTTACAGCTATTGGTTGTCACACGTTTTTTAAGCAGTCCCTCAGGTTAAGGACTTTGAGGATAGACACAAAATGCTGGAGTAACACAGCGGGTCAGACAGCATCTCTGGAGAAAAGGAATAGGTGATGTTTCGGGTCAAGACCCTTCTTCTGACTGAGAGTCAGGGGAAAGTGAAACGAGAGATATAGACGGTGATATAGAGAGATATAGAACAAATGAATGAAAGATATATGCAAACGACGCTGAAGGAAGCTGTGAGCTACGTGAAAACAAGTTACAGAGAATAACACGCAACAAGACCACTTTGAAGCTGGTACAACTTGGGTGGGGGACGGAGAGATTTTGTGTGGATTCTGAGATGTCTAATGTGGTATCCGCTAATACATAAATGGCACTAGTTGGGGTGGGTGGATGATTTGTGTGGCATTGGTGTAAATTTGTTATTTCAAAATGTACTTTCATCACAAAAAGTTATGTAATACAGAACATTCAAGTCAACACTTTCATAAGGTTATGTTTGTCATATTACTTCTTGAACGGTCCTCTCATCACCTAGAGTGCGGTCCTGACCTCCCATCTACCTCATTGGAACCCATTGAGCTACCTTTGATCGGAGCTTATTGGACATCAATGTTATATCTTGCACTAAGTATTGTACCCTTTATCCGTGCTCAGTGGACTGCTTGATTGTAGTCATGTATATAGTCTTATCTTTGACTGGATAGCACGCAAACAAAAGCTTCTCACTGTACCTCGGTAGATGTAACAGTAATAAACTAAACTAAATTAAACTGTTCACTTAACAATCATATGCAACCTTAAGTAAATAATTCAAGTGGTTTTAACACAGATTTCACCTAATTAGTATGCAATGTCAGGAGAACCCTAAAGTGTGGCTTCTTCCACCCAGAGCACCCCGTGACTGCATTGAACCTCCGAGTTGATCAACCCACAGTCCTGTGAGCAAACTAGTTTGTGGCACTTGGTTACAGGCAACACTGCTCTGCAATGGTAGAGGGGTTAGGGCAGACCAGAGGACATCTTTCACTGTGTTGATAGTTTCCAAGAAGCCACTGATGTTCGTCTCAACATGCAGGAGATTCCGCTTTACCTCTGACATTTGTGCTCCTAAAGTCACCGGGGGTCCAGATGTCCATTCTCCACCTTGAGCAACCTGAGCCAGGAATTCCCATGTGTCAATGAGAAGATTATCTTTTTGAGGAAGCTTGCAAAGGTTCAAGAATCCTTAATCGCAATATAATTTGCCATACTTCCTAAAATCACAAAGTAACTCTCCCTGCCTTCATTCCTATCTGAGAAACATAGAAACATACAAAATAGGTGCAGGAGTAGGCCATTCGGCCCTTCGAGCCAGCACCGACATTCAATATAATCATGGCTGATCACCCAAATGTCTGAAGAGTGGTTTCGGCCCGAAACGTTGCCTATTTCCTTCGCTCCATAGATGCTGCCGCACCCGCTGAGTTTCTCCAGCACTTTTGTCTACATCCAAAGTCAGTACCCCGTTCCTGCTTTTTCCCCATATCCCTTGATTCTGTTAGCCCTAAGAGCTGAATCTAAATCTCTCTCTTTCTTTTCTCTCGTTCCTCTCTTTCACTCTGCTCCTGTGTAATGTCCTCCATTCTCAGCCAGTCTTGGTGGATCGCCTGGGTTTTCTGCATCGTGCTAATCACAGACTATTTGGTTGGATGCTAAACTGCCTGAAAACAGATGAACACTCGCAAGAAGGAAGCAGCCCCAGCGAAATATAAAAATGCACATCTGCCCTCCCTCCTCACACCAGCACTTTTCCCATAATATACATTCAAATAACAAATGTCGGCGGTTTTGGACAGAATCCAACATCTCAAGGTTTTACAGCGGGAGATGAATAAGATAACCTTCCTGGCAGTGAGCAGTGACATTTACAGCAAACAATGTGTAGGGCTGTGTTATAAATTTGTTTTTTTTGTTTAAACTATTTACCAGGTGAAAGCTATTAGCGCTGGGAAATGAAGTATAATTGAACAAAGAAAATACCAATCTCAACCAACCGGTTTGGGAAATAACAGAACAGACAGAATTTACAGCATAGACACAGGCCTTTCAGGGATCACCATTCTCCAGTACATTTCAGGGCACATACAGGCGGTAGAGCAGCTGCCTCACAGCGCCAGAGACCCGGGTTTAGTCCTGACTACAGGTGGTTAGGACGGAGTTTGTACGTTCTCCCCGTAACCTGCGTGGGTTTTTTCAGGGTGTTCCGATTTCCTCCACACTCCACACTTCTGCATCCTCTTGGCATGAACATTGAATTCTCACAATTCAGTTAAACCCTGCTGTCTCCTCCCCTTCCTACTTCTCCCTCAGCCCCCGGGCTCCTCCTCCTCCTTTTTCCTTTCTTCTCCCTGCCTCCCCCCACCCCCCATCAGTCTGAACAAGGGTTTCGGCCCGAAACGTTGCCTATCTCCTTCGCTCCATAGATGCTGCTGCACCCGCTGAGTTTCTCCAGCACTTTTGTGTACCTCCAAAGACATGCAGGTTTGTGGGTTAATTGGCTTGGTGTCATTGTAAATTGTCCACAGTGCGTGTAGGATAGTGTATGTGTATGGGGTGATCGCCTGTCGGTGCGGACTCAGTGGGCCGAAGGGCCTGCATCCGCGCTGTATCTCCAAACTAAACTAAACCTATGGCTAGTATTGGACACATCCCATCAAGTGAGTTGGTGTGATCTCTCAAGTGGATTATAATGCCCAAAAATATGAAATTGTCCAATTTAGCAGGCATTTAAAAAGAAAAATAATTTTATCGTATTGATGAGAAATTACAATTTGTGAGGCAGTGGGACCTGGGTGTTCAAGTATATGATGCATAACACCGAGCGTGTAGATCCAGCATGTGACTAAGTATGCTAACACGTTTTTTTTAATTGATAAATATAGCATAAAAACAGGTCCTTCTATCCACAGAGTCCACACTGACCACTGATCACCCATTTACACATCTGAAGAAGGGTTTCGGCCCGAAACGTTGCCTATTTCCTTCGCTCCATAGATGCTGCTGCACCCGCTGAGTTTCTCCAGCATTTTTGTGTACCACCCATTTACACTAGTTCTATGTTATGACACTTTCCCATCCACTCCCTACACACAAAGGGCAATCTATGGGGGCCAATTTACCTACAAACACACTTATTTTTGAGATGTTGGAGGAAACCGGAGCTACCAGAGGACACCCTCAAAGTCACGGGGAATAAGTACAAATTTCACACAGACACCACCTGAGGTCAGGAGCATAGCATAGGGTATTCACTGGGGCTTTTAAAAGAATGAGAGGACTTGATCGAAGGGGTGGTAGTAGGGTGGATGCTTCCCCCATGTGAACATCGAGAATTAAGTGTCCCTGTTTAAAAATAAAGGTCGCCCATTTAAGACAGGGAATAAGGACAGTCTTCCTCTTTCATAGGGTTGAGAGTTTCTGGAAAACAATTTTTCCCCAAAGGCCAGTGGAAGTAGAGTTGACTATTTCTAATGCAGAGGTAAATAGAAACTTGATAAGAAGGTGAAAGGTTACCGTAGACAGACAAAAATATAAAGTTTAGGTTACATTAAGATCAGAAACCATCTTATTAAATCGCAGAGTAGTCTCGAGTGACCAAATGGTCTATTTCTCCTCCCAATTCATACG
Organism: Malacoraja senta; assembly: GCA_038087875.1. Lineage (NCBI taxonomy): Eukaryota > Metazoa > Chordata > Chondrichthyes > Rajiformes > Rajidae > Malacoraja > Malacoraja senta. Next base: position 58,692,699 of record CM075978.1, on the reverse strand, counting down.
TTTATGTTTACCAATGTCAAGCATGCAAAATCTTTGTAATCCTCCATTTTCATTGCAGGATATCGCACACACTTGGTAGCCTCCCCATATCAATATCTTCTGGGCTCTAACTGCAATCAGCTGACTTTGATGGGCCACTGACGTTGTCCACATACCTACCACCAGTCTCCCTAAAGAGGTACTCTACTCCAACCCCCTTCCCAGCATGAGGTTTCAGGAGAATAGTGAGAGCACGTTGGGGACACTCACCATGCAAGAAGTACCAACCTCATCAAGCCATGAGAACTCAAGGCCAACAATTAGGATCAGTACTCTGCATCTCACGGACCTTTAGCAGGAACATGCAAGTCAATCTAAACCAGAGAACAAGCCCCCCTATTTCAGTATAGGTTCCAGTGTAGCTAATTAGGCAAGTGATCTATCAACCCCACACTTGCCTAATTAGCTACACTGCAACCTATACTGGAACCTAGAACTGCAATAGACAAAAGTCATCTTCAACGACAAGTGCCTGCCTGAAATGACATTAAAAACCCTCTAGGATCATTCTCCCCTTATATTGTCCCAACAAGATTCACAAGGGACAGTCAAGACTTCAGTTCAGTTCAGTTTAGTTTATTGTCATGTGTGGCGAGGTACAGTGAAAAGCTTTTGTTGCGTGCTAACCAGTCAGCAGAAAGACAAACATGATTACAATCGAGCCATTTACATTGTATAGATACATGATAAAGGAATAACGTTTAGTGCAAGGTAAAGCCAGTAAAGTCCGATCAATGATAGTCTGAGGGTCACCAATAAGGTAGATAGTAGTTCAGCACTGCTCAATAGGAACGGGGTACTAAGTAAACCTTTCTATGAACTTTCATTTAACTGGCTGGATTCATCGTATCATTTGAAACTGACCCCAGAATGAATTCATGAAGTTTAGGTTACATTAAGATGACAAAGGAGCACATAAGATGGAGTTAACCATAAAACCAGTTAAACAACACCACCTCTCAGCCTTGTTGGTCAATATTTTATGTCTTCCACTCGCATATTGAAAAAAATCCTAACCTTTCACAATAGCATAAATTCTAAAGAATCTAGAGTTTGTTTGTTTTTATTTGGCAACTTGTCAGAAATTGGTAAAGAGGAAAAATATTTTCCGTAATTCCTGTGAGAATAAACAACAATTCATAAGCTTGTTGTGGTTAATGAAAAAATCTCCCCCCCACTGAGTGCAAAGTCCTACGTTCCATGGTGCAGAAAAAATAACTGCAGAGGCAATAAGAATTGTTGAAGCAGGAGAAGCAAATTTTGTTTTAGATTTTATTGAATTGATAATCTGGACAATTGTGGAACTATGGTAACAAGCAGTCTTTTTTAATAGAGAGTCTGAGTTGTACAGCTCAGAATCGGCCCATTCAGCTCATCAGGCCATGCCAACTCTTTTGCTCACAGCATTCACACCAGTTGCTTGTATTATGTTCATATCCTGGTAGGCCACGACTATTTAAGCGCGTGTCTAAATGCAGTGATTATATTCAACTCCACCGCTTCTCATAACGTCATAAGGTCATAAGTGATAGGAGCAGAATCAGGCCTTTCGGCCCATCAAGTCTACTCCACCATTCAATCATGGCTGATCTATCTCTCCCTCCTAACTCCATTCTCCTGCCTTCTCCCCATAATCCCTGACCCCCACTAATCAAGAATCTATCTCTCTGCTTTAAAAATATCCTTCTGGCAGCACATTCCCCAAACGTCATCCATTCCTCCTCACCAGAGATGCTGCCTGTCCCACTGAGTTACTCCAGCATTTTGTGTTCATTCCAGATATCAACCGCATTCTGTGGAAAAGTACTTTCCCCTCAAATCCGCTTTAAAACTCCTTCCTCTCACCATAAACCTATGCTCTTTGCTCTTGACAATCCCATTGTGGGAAAAAGATTCTGAGCATCTGGCCTATCCATGCCCCTCATTTTCTGCAGTTCCATCGGGTAATCCCTTAACCCCCCTTCTCTGAGAAAAGAAACCCAGCCTGTCTAATCTTTCATAACTAGAGTCCTTCATCCATAGAATTAAGTCAAGAAAGATGACCCGCTAATGTGCCAAATAGCTTACCCGTCTTAAATGCAATCTGGACAGCTGAAGGGTGGAATTGTTACAAGTCCAAACTATATCTTTGTGTAGAGAAGACAGTGAGAGTCAATCTGAAAAAGATGTTCGCATGGTTCCAAACCTAAGCAGTGATTAATGGCAAGTTCTAATTTGTAAAATATGCTCACAATCAGAAATGTGCTGTATTTTGCAATCAAGGGACAGAACAGTGTCCAAAGTATAATATTCACAAAGGCAAAGTTGGATAAGCTTCAATACACATGTAGAACATAGAAGATCCCTTCTCCAAAAAATGAAATTTAGATTACTGGCAGGAGATGCTGGCAGATAAATATATCAAATTTTAGCAAAAATCATGAATAGAGTTCAGGTCCTCTCCAGGTTACCATAGAGTTCTGTTCCTGAGAATTGTTTGTAATCCAAACAGTTAGCAAATCCGAATTGCGACCATGAACCAAGATCCCATTCAGCGGAAAGTGGGATTCCCCATCCGAATAGTTTGGAGAAACATTTTTAAATCTAATTTTGCCATTTTTAATAATAAAGTTGATATTAACAAATGTAGCCCAAGCCTATTTTGTGCTAATAATGACCATTCTTTTAAAAGATTTTACTCCAGACGAGGTTTTAAATGCCATTGACAATTTTGAAAAGGACACTGCTGCTAGCCTATACGGCATGGATTAACTTCTCCTCGAATTCAAAAACAGACCTTTCTGTCCTGGGCCTCCTCCACTGTCAGTGAGGCCACACACAAATTGGATGCTGCTTGACCTGCGCAACACTCCAGCACACTGCTTTTTGTTCATGAGTATGTTGACGGCCATGTGGGAATGCACATGCAAATAGCTGTCCATATGTTTTCATTGGAACAGAAGAGAATGCAGGCTGATTAAGCCGCAATGTTTAAAATTTGATTATGAAAGGCAGAAGAACACAAGAAAAAAGGAGCAGGTGTGGGCCTCCAGCCCACTCATGCCTGCCCCATCATTCAATATGAGCATGGTTGATCTGTGTAGGAAGGAACTGCAGATAAACCGAAGATAGACACAAAATGCTGGAGTTACTCAACGGGACAGGCAAAATCTCTGGAGAGAAGGAATGGGTGACGTTTCGGATCGAGACCCTTCTTCAGACTAATGCTTGATCTGTGCTGGCCTCTTCTGTGCCAGTGTCCCATAACACTCAATTCCTCCATCTTTAAATCTTTAAAGATGGAGGAATTTACATCTTTAAATGTTTATCTAAAATATATCTTTTACTCCAGATTCCAGCTTCTGCAATTCTCTTCTGCCTCCTGTGCACAAATAAGTTTATCCTTCAATTTTCTAAATTGGAAAGTGGTGCTTCGAATGACTTGTCAGTAGAGACAAATAAGGGGCGATCTAATTGAAGCATTTCAGAGGATTATGAAACCAATTCTTCTGAGGAAATTAGAGCCAGGCCGCTTGACTAATTCCAGCAATCGCTTCCTCATACTCAACTTCATGGCAATGTGCAAATATCTCCTTCCCACCCCCACTGGCCCCCGAAGCAAAACACTGTTGAAGCTGGGGACAAATTGGAAATTTCAAAACTAAGAATGATAAATTTGGACGGCAACTTTTGAAACTGAGGTGATTAATTAGAATTAAGATACAGATCAGCATTGATAGAATCAATGGTTGAACAAGCGTGTTTGGCTGAATGAATAACTACTGCTTCACTCATTGCCAGAAATGCATTCATACTTTATTTTATCACTTTTCCTTCTTTTCTTTTCTTTTCAGGCAGCATCCTGGTTTAACATAATGAAATTTGGAAGTTGCTAACAGTAATGGGGTGCCTAAGGCCAAATAGGTTGAGGACTTGCCATCATGAGATGGGCCAGAGATACGCAGCATATGATGTCTGGTTTCCACCACGGTGGAATGCTAGGTGAAGATTTTGCCTGCTCTATCATCAAATGATGAGCCTCACACCATTGCTCTGGCTATGATTCTTCCCGCTTCTCCTTTTACTCTGGACACTGACTGCTGCTTCACCCAACATAAACTAAACACCAGCACTTTGTCAACTGCACCAATGCCCCCATCAAGCACTGCCTTCCATTAATCTAGAACTGTTGTTACTTTTAATGCTGGCACTCTGGGTGTGCTTACACATATGATGTCCGTGTGAAATAACTGTAGCTGTTCACCTTTACCACTCACCATATTTACCATGTTATTAATATCAGAAAGTGAATGAATCTTTGAGAAGTGAGCCCAATTTTATATTGCAAAAATAAACTTTATTTGTAACAAAAAAGTATATGCAGCTGAAAATGTGGAAGAACTTGTAATGCGTTCTTGATGTCTATGCATTCAGTATTGCCAGTGTCATATTCAGTGCTGTTAGCACCTCCCTCTGTCTTTACACATAGCAGACAAAAAGTGTATGAAGGAACCGCAGATGCTGGTTTAAACCGAAGGTAGACACAAAATGCTGGAGTAACTCAGCGGGACAGGCAGCATCTCTGGAGAGAAGGAATGGGTGACGTTTCGGGTCGAGTCCTTTCTTCAGACATAGCACCTTTGCCACTCATATGGCCCCCTGTAGTGATATCAATTTGCCCTGTTTGAGGTGCGTCCTTCAATGTCCAAGACATTGGACCTTGGGATTGTTGTGCTTCCCCACTGAGCCTTGGTGTTGGCTGCACTGAGATTCAGTGTGTCATTCAGCTGCAACTGCTGCAAATCCTACTGACCCATCTGCCTTAACACACAGCATGCAGCCGGGAACAGCAGTGGGCAAGGGACCCCCAGTTAATTCATGGTGGGTGGAGGTGACACCGTGCAGCACTCATTAAAACAATAGCCTTGGACACTTAGTGCTCTGATTTTCTGTGCTAATTGATCCACATGCACACTGAACCATTAGCGTGCATGCCATCAGAGGAAGCAGCAGCCAATCTTGTGATGGTTGCCAGAAGCTAGTCTGCAACCTCCATCATTCAGGAAATTCTTCAAACTCTCTGGGTTAAAACGTGGACGTAGATCTGGAGGAGGGTCTCGACATGAAACGTCACTCACAGTAAATTCCCTTCAATTGCTTAAAGGAGCGGATACAAGAGGCACAGCCATTTATTGATTTTCATATCTTCTACCCTTGTGTCCCAGAACCTCTTTTTGTCATTTTCTTACACTGACGTTGTTCGTTCAGTTAAAAAACAAGAAGCTGAACAAAATCAAAGTTATTTTTGACTCAATGTAATTATCCCAGCAAGGAGGGGCAAGTTAATCCCCCTCATTGTGGCTGTCGCTGTAGGGCAGAATCTATTGCAACCAGTAGGCTGAGATGTCTGCACCTATTCCCTTCAGGGCAAAGTTTGCTGTTGAAGGGCTCGGAGATGAGTCTACACCCGTTTCTCTGTCCCTTCGGGGGATACGTTGGTGCCGCCTATGGTTGGGAAGGGTGGTTGGGGAGGAGGCATCACAACTGACAAAGCTGCACCTACACGTGGCGGTCCCACAGGGTAAGAAGCCAGTAACACACAGAGGCCCGGTAGACGGGATTCTCTGTGAAGTAGTCCCCCGAGGCAGTAGAGATATCGTCATGAAATTCATCCATGTGTTTGGCTTGATCGATTGCCAGTCAGCAACCCCAAAATTACACCCTAGCATTATAAATCAAAAACAAAATGAAACAGTTTAAAACACTGGGTATTTTTATGGACCATTACATTCGAGAAAGAAACTCCCACTTATACAACGTCTTCCATGGCCTCAGGTCATTCCAAAGTGGTTGACTGCCAAAGAGCTACCTTTGAAGGATGCTCACTGAGGTGGTTTAGTGCATAGTCTCCACAGAAAGAAAGATTACAGCAATATCTCTGTGTTCACCTTCAAAGATGGACTCCCACAGCCGTTCCTCTGTTCTTAGGGTTTCCCACTCTAATTGATCTCTTTCCAGGTGGTTTGACCGTTCCCAGTTGCCTTCCCACAGTGAGTTGGAAAGCAAGTGTACACCTTGTTAACTGGTCATATTAATCATGTCTGTGAATTTAAGCCCTCCATCTTGAATACTGAAATGGGTCAGCAGGTTTCTCAAAATATTGAACAGTAAAACATGCACCACTGAAAGTTAACTTGCACATACAACAAGCAATTAGGAAGATACGATGGGTTTTAATGCAAGAACATTTGAAGATAAGAAATGTTTTGCTACAACTATAGAGGGCCCTGGAATTATCCAACATCTGGATAAGTCTGGTCACCCTGCCTAAGGAAAGTACAGCAAATGTTCACAAGATTAATTCTTTAAATGGATGGTTTCTCCTATGACCAGAGGTTATAAGCATGCTGGGCCTATAATTGTCGAAGGACAAGAGACAGTCTCCTTAAAACGTACAGACCTCTCATTGGACTTTACTGGGTAGATGAAGGGATGAAGCCATCAGGGACATCCACAGCCAGTCTTAAAATAGGAGTCTCGTGCGGGTGATCGTGGTCGGTGTGGTCTCGTTAGGCCAAAGGGCCTGTTTCCACACTGTATCTTGAAACTAAACTAAACTAAGAGACTGGTACAGCACAGAGCTGAGAAGAAACATCTTCACTCAAAAGGTAGTGAATCTTTGGAAGTCTGTGCCCAAGAGAGTTGTGGAGGCTCTGTCACTAAGAGGGAAGAGAACATCTGGATAAGTCCTGAGGTTAAAGACCAGTTACGATCTTACTGCATGGCATACCTGCACCCATTTATTATGTTGACAGTTTTGTTTCATTGCAATGGAGATGGCACATTGGATTACAGTGGAATTAATCTTACATTCAGATCTTCAGCTCCAGAATTTGTACAACGTTCAGAAGCCCAAGCTGAGATTCAGGTTTCTTTAGGTTCCCCCTTGTCTTGCATCTGTTAACCTGAGTGGTGTCTGTTTCACTCATCGCACAAGTCTGACCCTTGGTGTGATTTTTATTCCAACTTTTATCCTTGCCCCTCGGCTCAGAGCAGGGAAAAACCACTCAGCCCTCCACGGATGTGTATATGGGCAGCAGAGGGCGTGGAAATCCACAGTCCTACACCTCACCAAAAGAAGTATCCAAAATACACAATAGATATATTGTGTATTTATGCATATATATGCATATGCACATCCTTGCCCATACCTTTCCAATACCCAAACAATTTGAATTCTGTGCACACCAAAGCTGCCTTGAGCCCGTTCCATCATGGTCGAAATGTTGGTTAACTTCACTTCCCATACTTTACACGCAAACCCAGACAGAGAAAGTTAGCAGCACACGCACGCACACGCTCACACACACACACACAAGCACACACACAAAGTGAGCATAGAACAAAATCAAGAGCAGGAAACCAAGCTAATTTTCTTGATTTTTAAAATCTCCTTAGCTTAGGGACTCAGAGACCAATTAACTCAGCAGAGATCAGGGATCAAACCAGGCAACATCTGGTCTGTACGATTCAGCGCTGCTCTAAGTGGTGCCTTTAGCCACTGGACCACCAGGGGAACTGAGAAACTCCTCTTTGACCTTGTATAATGACATCATTGGCAAACGTCTTTTAAAAGAGACTCTAATTTTAAACTTTGGCAAACTTATCTCTTGCATTTACAATTGCCGGAAAAGCAACCAGCAAGCAACAAAACAATCCATCTTCCTTCAACTTCAGCCTAATTGTCCCAATTTCAGCTCTCAATTCCTCCGCTACTGTCTATGAGCCCTTGGTACATTGGGCAAAGACTAGTGCCCCTGGGGATATTGTGATGCATCGCAGAATCACACAGCAATACAGTAAGAATGGACATCCCTCTTAATAAAACTTCACTGTTCAGAGCTCCTCTGCTCCTTGGTGCTCAGAGGTGTCCTGTTCCTTGTAATCCCGGAACATTCCTTCCCTTTGCACATTCCCACTGCATTCAAGACTCACTGCACCAGCTCCTGCGCTAACTCACTGTTTCCCTCAAATGTCAAAAACCACTTTAGACCCAGCCCTTTTATTAATGAAATGTCTGCAAGCTTTGAAACAATCTGTGCTATTGCCTAATCACCACTTCTTGCTTTACTTCAGCTGCTCATCCAGACACTTCGCAGGCAGCTGCCTCTGGATTTTGACGTGAATTATTGAGCGGGATTTGCTTCAAGTTAATTCTGAGCAATTCAGAAATAGCAGTTCTTACGTTCACTTTTTTTTTGCCATGTCCTCCAAGAGGGCTTTCGCTGTTTATTTAATCTCCACAACAAAAAAACACACAGTGCAGGTACGGCCATTGCATTTGAATCCTGGCTCTTTGCAACACCTATCATTGATTGCTAATACTCAGGTTGGAACTTGCCCTTCATCAGAATTTCTTCACTCTTTTTTCCAGTCCTATGTTGGCTCTCAAATCAAACACCCACGTTCAAATCCATACAAGCCAAGTTCAGGATTTCTACTGAACATATCATAGCACACAGCCACTCACTTTAAAGCAAGAAAATACACAAGGAAAATGGTAAGCAGTCAGCACTCCCAGGCTGTCTGCAATGTTTCCATAATTCAAATCATGATCATACACAAAATCCCTAACACAAGAAAGAAAATGATCTGGCCCAACTATCCTGCTCCAGTGATAATGAATCCACAAAAGATCGTTCCCACTCATCTTCATTCCTGTTCATCTTCATTAAACATTCTCTGCCTTACTGCCTTCCTTTGCACTACCTGTTGTACTTGTGCGTGTATGGTATGATTTGCCAGGACAGCGCACAAAGTTTTGCACTGTATCTCGGTGCACATGCCGCAATGGGCTAAGTGTTCGGCTGGCAACCGGAAGGTAGCCGGTTCGAATCCCGCTTGGAGTGCATACTGTCGTTGTGTCCTTGGGCAAGACACTTCACCCACCTTTGCCTGCGTGTGCATGTGTGTGAATGTGTGTGAGTGATTGGTGGTGGTCGGAGGGGCCGTAGGCGCAGATTAGCAGCCACGCTTCCGTCAGTCTGCCCCAGGGCAGCTGTGGCTACAGAAGTAGCTCACCACCACCGAGTGTGACTGAGGAGTGAATGAATAATGCGATGTAAAGCGCCTTGGGTATTAGAAAGGCGCTATATAAATCCAATCCATTATTATTATTATTATTATTACATGCCAACCAATAGATCAATAAGCTCTATATTAACTGCATCAAACATGTTCACATTTCATTCTACCAGCGATAGCCAGTCCCAAGTTCTTAAACAGAATGTAAGGGTTCTTCCAATTATCTGACTGGCAGTAACGAACAATAAAAAACTTTTTTTATTAGTGCAAAAGTTATAAAGCAAGACTTCTATTCTAAGAGTTCTCCTTCAGATTCTCTTCACTCGGATAAATAATTTAAAAAAGAACTCTGTCCCAACTGGTCACTATCCAACTAACAACTGAAGCATGACAAAGGAGGAAGAATGTGTAGAGAAATTTCTCAAGGGGCTTGGCATACAAGAGGCGACACTGAAATCCACTGGCTGTCACGCAAGACAAGGGTGGAGGGCAGACAACAGCCTTCATCGCAAGTGCCAAGAGCAGTCCAGGAAAGGCCCGAGCATGCTTGACAAACCCTGCCACCAGTCAAACCCAGCTGCCACAAAATGATAGAGGCTCATTTTGCTCCAGTTCCTTCCTGATCACTGAAGCTCAAGACAGAAGGAAGTTGGCAATGCAAAGAGTGAGCGCTCAGCTAAATATACCTGGAGGCTCCATATGACGTGGTCACAGTCACTTTTAAATACAGGCTTTGCAATACCAAAATCCCATCACGATTGTGTAGGTGTTAGTAGCAGGAAGATACAGCTGCTCTAATCGAAAAAAAACATTGGCAAGGTGACGCAGCTGTGGAGTTGCTGCCTTACAGTGTCGGAGACCCAGGTTCGATCCCGACTACAAGTGCTGTCTGTACGGAGTTTGTACGCTCTCCCCGTGACCACGCCGGTTTTCGGTTTCCTGCAAAGTGTATGTAGGTAAATAGGCTTGGTAAAAGTAAAAATTGCCCCTAGTGTGTAGGTAGGATAGTGTTAATATGCGGGGGTCGCTGGTCGGCACGGACTCGGTGGACCGAAGGGTCGGAAGAGAAATCGCTTCAGGTTTCTCCACAGAATTGAATTTTCTCATCCCTGATACTATTCTGTTGTACTCTCTCCACTATCCCCGTTAAAATTCAATGCCAAGAGCTGGGCACAATTCTATGAGTGGGACTAACCAGTGTTTATACCAGTTTCTCATTACTTCCTATGGTGTGATGGAGGACTTCATGAACCTAATGGTATGAATATTGAATTCTCCAATGTTTGGTAACTAACCCACAAACATTGGCCTTCCCGAGGGTGAACCCATGGAAAGCAACTGCCCCGTCGCAGTCTCTGACTGCGTCCTTAGAAACTGCATGGACCAACTAGCGGGAGTATTCATCTAAATCTTTAATCTCTCCCTACTGCATTCTGAGGTATCCGCCTGCTTCAAGAAGACCACCATCATCCTGGTGCCGAAGAAAAGTAAGATCTCATTCTTTAATGATGACTGTCCTGTGGCCTTGACATCCACCATCATGAGCTACTTTGAGAGACTGGCTATGGAATGCATTAAATCTAGTCGACAACTTTAACCCACTGGACTACTCCTACCACCACAACAGTTCAACGGCTGATGCCATCTCCCTGGCCGTACACTCAACCCTGGAACACCTGGGTAAGAGAGAAACCTGCATCAGACTTCTATTCATAGATCACAGCTCTGCTTTTAATACCATCCAAGCTCATCTCCAAACTCGTGGAACTTGTGAGTTAGCACACATCTCGGCAACCAGATCCTCGACTACCTGACCAACAGACCACAATCAGTGAGGATAGGGGACAAATCATCCTCTACGACAATCCTCAGCACTGATGCTGCACAAGGATGCGTTCTCAGCCCCTTTCTTTACTCCTTGTACACCCTCGACTGTGCAGCCAAGTACAATTCCAACGCAATTTACAAATTCGTGGAGGACACCTCTATAGTGGGCCGGATATCAAATAACGATTACAAGAAGGAGATGGAGAACCTTGTGGCCTGGTGTCAAGATAACAACCTTTCTCTCAACGTCAGCAAGACAAAGGAGATAGTGATCGACTTCAGGAAGTGAAGAGGTACACATAACCCGGTATATTTGGCATATTGTGTTGACATTTTAAGCAACTCGCAGAAAGGGCAAATGAGTTCCTGTAGAATGCAAGGAGATCGCAGTTACTCCAATGGCTGCATATTCATGTGAAATAAACAGCAGAATTGCACTCACTGGCCTTGTCGTGAAGATTTCATTCACAGCATATTTTCAATGTTTTACCAAATGAAAAAAAATTTGATTCCAGTCATTTGGACACTGAAAGTTACGAGCATTTCTTTCTCCAAATGGTAAGTGCATGCAACAGAATTCAACATCTTCATCAGAATTCTACCACAATTTAAACCACAATTTACAAAAGTTAATTCAAGTATTGTGGCGATGAGTTCAAAGGGATAGTTTAAAAAAAGAGAACGTTTTTTTTTTAAAGTTTAGGAATTTAAAAAAAACGATCAGCTGGAACTTTTTAATCCAAAGGGCAGATGTCTTACAGTGCCAGAGACCCGGGTTCAGCACCAGAGACCCTGACTACGGGTGCTGTCTGTACGGAGTTTGTCAATGTACTGTCTGTACAGAGTTTGTACGTGCTCCCTGTGGCCCTGTGGGTTTTCTCCGGTTTCATGCAGTTTTGTAGATTAATTGGCTTCTACGATGTATGTCCTGCATTCCCACGCCCAACCAGGCACAATTATCCATAGATAAATCAAAGCGGCTCGTTATGTCAGCCGTAGGTATTCGGGGCATCAGGTAAGTCGGGACGCTTTTTCCAGCCTGATAAAAAATGTCCACGAGTAAAATAAATAGTTGGGAGGATGCCCCGAGTACCTACGGCTGGCTTAACGAGCCGCTACGATATATCTACGGAATCCTATGGCTTCCTACGAACGTTCTGCGAGTTTGATTCAAGGGGAAAACTCGGGAGAATTCATTAATAACTCGGGAAAATTCGTGAATAACTCGGGAAAGTGGGACAGGCCCTTTACTGTGAGTGTGCAATACTCTATGACAGGATAAAGAAAGAGGGACAGGGGAGCAGAGTTAAAGAAAGTCAGGATAGATTGAGGCTCAGATGTAACAGCCTGCAGTTAAAGTGGTAAGAATATTGATCTGAAATCACGAGGATCAACTTGAATGGTTCCTTCCAGCTTCCAAGAGCAAACCGCTTTAAACAAGCTTAAAAGATCACTGATACTAGGATTCCCAGACCAAGTTGGCAGGCTAAACTCATTTCAAGAGCAGAGTGAAAAAAGGTTTGGAGGGCACATTTTCAAGAACAACAATTAGTCTTTCCGCCTATTTCGCATTAGTAGCAGTCATTTCTGGCTCCAGTTTTAGGATCATTCACAGTGGTGGATCATAAATGCGCAGCTCACAGTTTTCATCTCCATTCTTCTCTAACCAATCATTTTTTATTTGGCTAATACAAAACCTTCAACTATCTACAAGTCAAAAGGTCCGCTTTTGGGAATTTGTAGAGTTTCCTAGCAAAGACTAGCTGCTGGCAGGGTGCTGGAACTCGCTGCAGCGCCTGGCAATTAGTGGGAACTCTTCCACAGTCCTGGGCGGCTCAAACTCCTAGTGGCAGCTCAATGCGCTGCCAAACGAGAGTAAACACAACACATTGCAATCAGGTAGCTGCTGACTGGAGGCCACAAGGGACCTATTAAAAAGATCACCATCAAAGCTACACTTCCACAGTCAGAGTATGGTAAAATCTGCCTTGCATCAAACCCATCCTAACAACGTGAGTTTCAGTGTAGTAAAGTGGTGTCTAAGTACTTCACAAGAGTATTATCAAACACAAGTTAATGCCCAGTCACAAAACCAAACAGAACAGCCACTCGTGGTGATAGGTGTAATCTTCCACAGAAATGCTGGTAGAACTCCACATGGAACTCCATAATTAAGCAGAGATCTTGGCCAAAGGTTGAGGTTTTCCCAGCTGCAGACCAGTGTGGGATACCTCATGTGCTCCGGCAGTGGAGGGTGAATTTCTGCAATTTCTCAGCACTCGCACCAGGAAACCAGCACAGTAAAAAACAAACCAAAAGCCCCGCAGAAGCTGGAGGCCTGACACAAAATCATACCAATGTTGGAAATACTCAGCACGTTCGGGCGATACCTGAGAAATGAGAAACAGTCAACTGTTCATCATTTCCAATGATAGACACAAAATGCTGGAGTAACTCAGCGGAGCAGGCAGCATCTCTGCTGGAGAGAAGGAATGAATAGCTGACGTTTCGGGTCGGACCCTTCTTCAGACCCTTTTGTAGATCTGACATTAATCCTAATGTCAATTAATCCTAATGTGGAAAAATATTGAGGGAGGAAATAAGTGATTGACAAGGGTAACAGTAAGGAGATTACTTTTTTTTCATTTTAATTACTTACTTTAAATAGGTTTTACATGTTTTTCTACTGTTTTTAAGTATTTGGGTCTTTTTTCAACTTAAATCTTTCTATCATACAGTAAATTTGTAATAGTTCAGTTCACTTTATTGTCACGTGTACCGAGGTACAGTGAAATGCTTTTGTTACATGCTATCCAGTCAGCAGAAAGACAAAACATGATTACAATCAAGCCATTTACAGTGTACAGATACATGATACGCGAATAACGTTTAGTGCAAGGTCAAGCCAGCAAAGTCCGTCCAAGGGTGTTCCGATCAAGGTCGCCAATGAGGTAGATAGGAGTCCAGGACTGCTCTCTGGTTGTGGTAGGATGATAGATCTTGATTGTCAATACATATCAAATACGTCAAAGATTTTATAGTTGTTTGTCTGCTGATTCAGATGAGGGCCTGACTCTATCATCAGCCAAAACATTTCAGTGGAGATGTACACCTGGATGGCTTTGTCAGGCTTTGTGGATCAAGTGGGAATGGACATACCTGTGGGTTTACTCTCAGGGAACCAACCAAGGTCATTGAGGGTTGAAGACAGACACAAAAAGCTGGAGTAACTCAGCGGGTCCGAGAGCATCTCTGGAGAAAAGGAAAAGGTGACCCTATTTCGGGTGGAGACCTGTCTTCGGTCTGACAGTCAGGGGAAAGGGAAACGAGAGATATAGACAGTGATGTGGAGGTGACTGGTGACTCCTGGCACCCTGCTGTTCAACAGAACATTTGAAACATTAAGGCAAGTACATAAAAGCTTACAAAGGGAAGTTGTAAAGGCTAACTAAGAGAAGGACTAAAGAGGTACTTTGAGGTTGAGATCCACGCAGGTGAAGGCAAAACATCCAAATGTGTAATGATCAACAAAGAGGTGTGCAAGAGGTTAACATTGTGCATACACAGGTTTCATGAGCTGTAGGAAGTTACTGGGACATGCTTTTTATTAAACTAAGGTGTTGTAAAACCAAAAGCCAATGTAGGTCAACAAGCAGAGGGGCGACAGGAATTGGTTGATGTGAGTTATCAGAAAGGCAGCAACATTTTTGATCTTCAAGTTAATACAGGGCACAAGATGCAAGGCTGACTAAAGACAACCACTCCAGTCTTTCTGATAGTTAGCTGGGAATAATAGCCAACACAAAAATGCAAAAACAGGGCTTTCAGGGCAATTCATCATTCAACCCATCTGTCAGCATTCACTGAACCAGAGATCTAATAGTGCGTCTGAGCTTCCTCTCCCCATAGACTCCAATGCACTGCAAGTCTGTGGTTCATTCAAGCAGCATTCTGGTGCAATGCAGAAACAGCTACACTTTCCTTCATTGTCCCCCGCTGCACTGCTATGAAAAAGAAAGCAACCCATGAAAAGGTAAGCTCACTATGTTTGACAACCTAGTCTTCGATCCCGGTCCCTGGATGCACAAGAGATCAAGATTTTGCTTTTAATCTTTTGAACAAAATGTCATCAAGTTATCACATGACTGCCGTTGCTTAATTATCGAAGGTAGACACAAAAAGCTGGAGTAACTCAGCGGGACAGGCAGCATATCTGGAGAGAAGGAATGGGTGACATTTCGCGTCGAGACCCTTCTTTAAATCCTTGACCGCTCACCCCAACCACACTGTGGGAGTTATGACTGCACTGGTTCAGGGAGGTAGTTCAGCACCCGTCTTCTCAAGAGCAATCAGGGATGGGCAATAAATGCCCAGCAATGCACAACCCGAACACAACAGAGCGCCACCGCTAATCCTTGGATCTATGAGGCTTGACCTCAGTAATGTACAACAGTTATGTACGCAGAATCTGTGCAATCCAACACAGTGAAATAATCAATACTCCTATTTAGTGAATTAGGAAATGAAGCAATCCCCTCGTGAATGCTCTTCACCGCAGCAGAACTTCACCACATGCCATCATCACCTCTTGGAAGCCGTGAATTGCATCTGTTTTGTCTTCTGCTTACACCTCACAGTAACCAAGAGTATAGCTTTACAGAGAACTAAATTTCTTCCTTGGAATGCACATTAAAATAAATCACAGCATCTGTGAGTAAATTGCTTATAATAGCAACACTCTGGCAGAGCTAACTATGGGCTGACAGGCCAGTGATTAAATGCTCCAGACTCCAAAATCATGATGTTTTTTCCAATGTCAAGTTTATAATTAAACCCCGTTGTTTCCACAGCCCTTTGATAAGCATCCCCATCTTTCAGCACACCTTCTATTTTATTTAATTCCTATCACGTATGCTTTTATAAGAGAATCGAATAAAGCTTGCTTTCATTCCTAAAGAATTGAGATAACACCTAGTTACAGTCATATTCGCAGCAACATCCGTAATGATCATAATTTATACACATGGCTTATCGATACATTCAATACCTGCACACCTTCAACATAGCGCCTTTGTTCAACGTACGTTTAATAATTTATTGTAATACTGCACAGTATCTGTGTTTGCAAACTTGGTTGTTTTAATTGTAATACTTTTATCCTGATCCAAGGATTGGTCTCAGTGATGGACCATTACTATCAGAAGAAGTGGTTTCGTGGCTCAGACAAGTACTATCATGGAATTATTCAGACGTGTGTGCACTGGCCAGCCATCTTCCCTCCTTTCACAACTGATTACCATCACAGGATTTATCATTGGGAACCATTCCAACCATACACTGAAATGTGTGCCGTGTTTCAAAATATTTAAATTTCTCTTGTATTAAAATAATGTATTAATATTTATATGGTGTTTTTTTTAATGCTGCCAGAAGTCCAGAAACACATCACTAGCAGTCATGCTATTGTTTTGATGACCAGTATTGTAAGTATTTAAAAATTCATGAGTCAAGATAGAGTCATGGAGTCTTACAATGTGGAAACAGTCCCTTCGGCCCAACTTATCCACAAGGGCCAACATGTCCCATCTACACTAGTCCTACCTGCCTGCAGGAGGGGGAGGCAGTGCTGGGGGATACGCACCTGCACAGTTGGGGGCTATGGGTGAGTGCTGGAATATGGGGGAATGGGTGAGCGGTGGAATATTGCGTTGGGGAACGGGTTGCGTTGGGGGACCAGGCCTCCCGTGTGACTGGGACCCAACGGGTCCCACTTAGTCTAGGACCCTCTAAACCTGTCCTGTCCATATACCTGTCTAAATGTTTCTTAAATGTTGCAATAGCTGCCGCAACTACCTCCTCTGGCAGCTTGTTCCATACACCCACCACCCTTTGTGTGAAAAATCTTCCCCCCCTTTAATCTGTCAATCTCCTTTAAACTTTCTGCATCTAACCTGAAAGCTACGCCCTATGGTATTTGATATTTCCCATACAAAATCATCTTTATTTACAACAGTATTAAATTCAGTTAAAATGACCAATACCGATCTTCCCTTTTGCCATCGAGCAATATTTTTTTAATTTCTCACCCCCACTGCCTCCCTCCAATCCCATAAACATCACACAATTTAAGCACTGAAGTTTCAGGCACTTCATGACTTACTGGTGGGGGGTCAGTGCAGTGCAATTAGCTCTCTCCCTCTCCCCCTCTCCCCCCCCCCTCTCTCTCTCTCTCTCTCTCTCTCTCTCTCTCTCTCTCTCTCTCTCTCTCTCTCTCTCTCTCTCTCTCTCTCTCTCTCTCTCTCTCTCTCTCTCTCTCTCTTTCGTTTTCACACACGCATACACACACCTGTGTACAGGTCATGAAACTGTCACTGCTTTCCGCCAAAACCACAGAAAAGAGACAAAGGGTAACAGGAGCTTGATCTATTCGCAATATTCTGTAAATAAGCTGAAATGTGAGGTTTGTTTGTGATGGTCCAACGTTGACGCAGTACTCCAGAAGAGGACACTCCAAGAGTATATCTGATCACTTTTATAGTCCAGTTTGTTCCAACTCCAAGTGTTGCAGGTGTAGTTTATGCATGGCAGCTTTCCATTTTTATAAACACAATTCTTGCCAAATATGGCGTTTCAATTGAAACACATTAATACTGTGCAGACATGACAGATGTGGGCGCTTTTGTTCAAATTGTGTGAGAGTGCTCAATGCTATGGTGATTTATGTACAGCCCTTGGAATTGGGGGGTTTTGAGCTTACAGATTGCGGGCAGAACAGTGTGCGATTCGAAGAGGAACATTGCCAATTGTTACACATCCTTGCGATTGGCACAGAATATAGGTTTATGGTGAATGTCTGTAATGGATGAATCTTGTGGAATGGTTGACTGCAGCCATAACTTATTGGTGGTGGAGGGAGTGAAGGTTCAGGGTGGAGAATTTGGTACTAGTCTAGGTGGCTGCATTAATCTAGTTGGTGGACTCAAAATGCTGGAGTGACTCAGCGGGACAGGCAGTATCTCTGGAGAGAAGGAATGAGTGACGTTTCAGGTCGAGATCCTTCTTCAGACTCAACCTAGATGGTGTTGAGTCCTCAAGCTCCATTAGAGCTGCACTCAATCCAGGCACATGGAAAGTTTTCAAACGCAATCCTGACTTGTTGCTTGTCGAAAGCGGAAAGGCTTGGGCATTCAGGAGGTGAGTAACGCTCACACTCTGACCTGCTCTAATTGTGGTCGTAAACAAAAAGGCTGGTCGAGATAAGATTCTTGCTCAGTGGTGACAAGTATATTGATTGAAGGGCAAAGGTTACGCTTTTGAACATCATGTGGAGAGAGTTACATCTCTCTCATCAAAAATTGGGTCCTACAATGTCAAGAGTCAAGGGTCAAGAGTGTTTTAGTGTCATATGTCCCAGATAGAACAATGAAATTCTTACTTGCAGCAGCACAACAGAATATATAAACATAGTACAGTGCAAACGATATAATAAACGAGAGAAAAATAAAAGTTCAGTGTGGTATGTATACACATATATATAGATCATAATATATATGCATATACATGATCCATATTTATGTGTACATATATGATCCATATATGTGTATTTGTGAGTATGTGCATATATACCACACTGAACTTTTAAATATATATATATTTATATATAATATTAGTCTATGTAGTTCAGAGCTTATGTGCAAACGTTGCTGGGCATATCACTTAACATCCTCTAGGTCTTGCTGCATGGACTTCTCGAGTTGCAAATGGAATTGAATACTGTGCAATGACCAATGAGCATAAGAACCAAAGAACATCTGAACTAGGAGCAGAAGATCATGGCTGATCTTCCAGTACTGCTGTTTTCCAGCACTGTACCCGATATTCCCTTAAAATCTAGAATTCTACCCATCTTGCTTTAAATATAATCAATGACTGAGCCTCCACAGCCCTCAGGGATAATACACTCCCAAGGATCACCCCCTTTGAGTGAAGGAATTTCTCATCACGGTCTTAAAAAGTCTATTCCTAAACATATAATTTGACCCTTGGGTCTGGATTCATTAGCCAGGAGAATCATGGTCTTCCTGTCCGTTTACCTGGACCTGTAACAATTTCATCAGCTTCATGGAAGCCACCTCTCAATCTTCTGAACGGCTGATCTACTCAATCTCTCCTCACACAGGAAACCCACCCTCATGGCAACCAATCTGGTGAATCCTCACTGTGACAGGACATGCCCAGAGGACCAGGCGAGAAGGACCAAGCCAATATTGCAAATGGATGACTTGAAATGGCAGAAGCACACAGAGATGCCACGTCACTTGCAGTGGTGGGATTTGACATGGAGACCAGCAGGCTTCAATGTGCCGGGATGGAAGATGAGGTACTGCTCCACAGGTTTGCACTGTGCCGCAGCGTCACAGCTCAGAAGACCGCAAACAGACAGGTCAGAGTGGGAGTTTCAGAATTTAAGCGGCAGGAAACTGATGGCCGCGACTGCTGACTAAATGTAGGCACTCTGCAAAACCAGCGTCCAATCCGCCTTTGGTCTATATGTCATAAAGGAGACCACATTGTGAACACCAGGAACAGCTCTACATTGGAAATATCACTGTTTCGCCTGGAAAGACGACTTGGGTCTCTGAATGTTGGGAAGGGATGGGAAAGTGGCATAACACAGGGAATGGTTGGTGCGAATGGAAGGACCTGACCAGGTAATTGTGGTAGGGAATAGGCCCTTTGAAATCCTGAAAGGGGAGGGGAGAGAAGATGCAATTGGTGGTGGGATCTTGTTGGTGCTGGTGGAAAGTGTGTAGGATGCTTCCATTGATTGAAAAAGCTGTTAGGTGCAAGGCAGGGACCAGGGGAGCCATCCAAGCTCCAAGAAGGGGAGACAGGCTGAGCGCAAAGTTGCAGGAAACAGATAAGGTGCAGTTAAGGATTCTATCCACTGTGATAGAGAGGGAAGCCAGTTCACAAAGAAGGAAGATATTTCAGAGGCATCTGTGTGATTTGCCAATGTAATTGTTCGCTGCACGAGCTCTCTAACATTGCGCGCTGTCTCACCATGTCTGTGAGCGGATGGCGGGCCACATGTATCACGTGTACACATGGATACCGCCCCCATCCCGCCCCGGATGGCAGACATCAAATCACGTGTTCACATAGATCCCACCCCTTCCAGGACACCACCCGGAGCACTGGCCCTAGTTACGGGCAAAGATGGTTACCAGCACTCACGAACATGGCGCACCTACGAACATGCATTGGCTCTGTCCTGAAGGCGGTGGCTCAAATAGATTTCTGTCAGTGTGGGGAGCTTATGGCGGAGGTGAATTATAAGATAAGATATAGGAGCAGAATTATGCCATTTGGCCCATTAAGTTCCCTCTCAACCCCATTCCTCCAGCTTTTCCCCATCACCATTGATGCCCTTACCAACCAAGAACTTACCAGTCTCTGCTTTAAAAATACCCAACGACGGCCTCCACTGCCATCTATGGAAATGAATTCCACAAATACACCACCCTGAGGCTAAAGAAATGCTAAGGGAGAACATGTTGCAGGTTAACATAATGTAAGAAGAGGTGGATAGTTAAGCATGGCCAGATATAAGCAGATTGTGTTCAGAAACCTGACCATTCAAGATAACTGATTCACCCAAGTATTTGGAGCTCATGTTGTTGACCTCCCCATGGTGAGCCCCGTCAACTGACCTCAGTCAGGTGAACGACAACAAACAGAGACAGCAGCAGTGCCGCAGCTTGCCGCCAACCCGGAGCATGCGCCCTTTGTAGGGCGGGCACCTACGGATGTCGAACCGGATGGCATCACCCTGCTGTGGACTTCTGCTGCCTCAAACACAAGAAGAAGACCCAAGTAATTCTGTTCCGCACAAGCACCCACCCATATTCTTCCATTCTTATCTCCCTCATTCACTTATCCAGCTCCTCTTTAAAGGTACCAATGCTACCAACCGCAAATCTACAAGATAGATGGCTCCACGTTTTAACTTTGGATAAAGAAGTGTCTCTCAAGTTACTTGGTGGATTTATTACAAATGTTATCAACCTCTTTATGTCTACCCTATTTAGACTATTTTATACATCTATACATGGTTAGGATATTGGTAAGAATGTTCTCACTCTTCTTAAAAATAGTGAACTAGGTTGCTTTTTGTTCCAGCACATGTAGACACCAGGAAGTTCGCATTTCAGAAGGTAACACGATTATCACAAACCAAATCTATTTCAATGCTGACACTAATCTGAGACATTGACAGGATTAACTGCGGAGAAACGAAGTAAGGAACACATAATAACTCGAGTCGGCAACCAAGGCTTAAGGCTGGGCTGAGGCTAAGGAATGCCCATTCGAATGCTGTTGGACTGTGTACTGTGTACTGTGTATGCTACATACATTAGAGCAAGGCTTCCCAACCTGGGATAAATTTACCCCCAGGGGATACATTTGTTGATTCTGGAACTTAAAATAATAATGTTAAAAACTGTTTTTTTTAAATGTCGCCTTTGTCGGTTGCTTTGATATTGTAGAAGTGTCAACTCAAATTACTGAACAAAACAGGGTGGGGGTAAATTTACTTTCGAAAAGTTGCCAGGGGTAAACGGGATGAAGAAGGTTGGGAACCCCTGCATTAGAGCTAACCAGCCAACTTTATCCATACTTTCAACCTCCTTCTCCTTGGTAGTCCAGAGTCCAGTCCTTCCAGAAGATATATCTAATTGCACAGAGGCTCAGCGACTCAAATTCCCAGCAGCATTTCACTCAGAAGTGTTCTCTCTATTGTCTACAACATAAAACACACTAGTGCACTATTTTTAAGAAGAGTAGGGACGTTCACACCAATATCCTAACCAACATTTGCCTCAGCTAACTAATTGATTGGGAGGCCTTCAGTCTGACTGTTGACTTCAGTCTGAAGAAGGGTCTCGACCCAAAACATCACCCATTCCTTCTCGCCAGAGATGCTGCCTGTCCCGCTGAGTTACTCCAGCAATTTGTGTCTATCTTCAGTCATTACTATATTGGCTCCAATGCCAAATTGCTTCATTGGTAGAGAAATGTGATCAGATGCTCCAATGACATCAGAATCATACCCATATATGTATTTTTCTCTTGCAGCTTTAGTTTCGCATTAGAGATGCTGATGACAGAATAAAGTGATGGAATGGTCCCACACTCTCTTTACAGTGAGGAATAACCATCCCACCGGAGGAGGGGAGGGGAATCTTCCCACCCCAGGGCCTTTCATTGTTGTACCAATGGGAGGGTGTAAATCTAAATGGGTGAGAAATGAAAATCTGGATTTCGAACTTCGAACATTGAACAGAACATCGCATGAGCAGGCCTTGTGCCAACCCTGATGCCTAGTTAAACTAATCTCCTCTGCCTGCACAGGAACCACATCTCAGCATATTTATATATATATGACATATCTGCATCTACCACCACCCTGACAGCACATTCCTCTACGTTTTGTATAACAGTAGCCCGCTCATTTCCATTATGGGCCTGTCCCACTTAGGCGATTTTTCTGCAGACTGCCGGCGACTGTCAAGTTGCCGGCAGTCGCCTGAAAAACCGGCAACTGGAACGGCGACTGTCAGTGGAACACACGCACAAACACATCGCAAAGGCGGGGGCCAGGGCAAGCGGGGGGAGCCCTGTCTGAAATTCACACGGTATAAAGCCAAGGTGATACAGACACACATCGTGATGAACAGGAAGGTTGGCGCTGTAATTCAGACGGCTAACACGGTAAGTCCTTTAAAAGAGGGGAGAAGAGAGGAGAAGGGTGGAGAGGGGAGTGGAGAAGGGGGAGAAGGGGGTAGAAGGACTGGAGACAACTTTTAAGAAGCCAGACAAATTTTAGTACGCCAGAGATACACAGCTGTGAAGTTCGGCAGTTACCGGTCGGTTATTCTTGGTTCTGAAAAATCCTGCTTATGTTTTTTCCCCCAATGAGCCAATAAAAATGACCGGTCAGCAAAGGCGATTAACTACCTCGACTACCACATAACTACATGGCGACCCCACTACAACAGCACCTACGACTGCAGGATTATCGATTTTCAAAATTTTTGGTCGCAGAAAAATTTTCAACATGTCGAAAAATTTGCGGCGAGCATACTGAGGGAGCGACTAGTTCCCAGAATGTGGGAACTCCTCGCGACCATGAAGGAGACTCACCAGAGACCATCAGCGAACATGTGGTGACCATGTGCAGAGTCTCCTGCACTCGCCTAAAAAGTCGCCTAAGTGGGACAGGCCCATGAAACATTCCCTCTCTGACCATAAGGCTACACCCTCTAGTCTGAGTATAAGTTTGTGTTTAGTTTATTTTCACGTGGACTGAGGTACAGTGAAAAACCTTTTTTGTAGGCTAACCAGCCAACAGAAAGACAATACATGATTACAATTGATTATGACGAGAATAACAATTAATACAAGATAAAGTCTACTATAATCTGATCAAAGATAGTCCAAGGGTCAACAATGAAGTAGACAGTAGCTCGACAGCTGGGAAGAAACTGTCCCGGAATCTGGAGGTGTGCTTTTTCGTACTTCTATACCTTTTGCCCGATGGGAAAAGGAAGTAGAGGGAGTGGCCAGGGTGCGTCTCGTCCTTAATTATGCTGCTGGCCTTGCCGAGGCAGCCTGACGTGTAAAATTGACTCAATGGAAGGGAGGTTGGTTTGTGTGATGGTCTGGGCTGCGTCCACAATTCTCTGCAATTTCTTGCGGTCTTGGATGGAGTCTTTGATATTTCCACCCTGGGAAAAAGGTTCTGACTCTTCCCTATCTATGCCTCTCATAATTTTAGATACTTCTATCAGGTCACCGTTCAGCCTTTGACTCCGCAGAGAAAACAATCCAAGTTTGTCCAACCCCAGTTTGTAACTAATACCCTTGAAACCAGGCAGAAGTGCACCCTCTCCAAAGCTTCCACATCCTTCCAGATTGGGTAAAGCTGCCATCCCTCCTCTGTCTCAATAGACAATAGACAATAGACAATAGGTGCAGGAGTGGGCCATTCGCCCTTCGAGCCAGCACTGCAATTCAATGTGATCATGGCTGATCATGCCCAATCAGTACCCCGTTCCTGCCTTCTCCCCATATCCCCTGACTCCGCTATCTTTAAGAGCCCTATCTAGCTCTCTCTTGAAAGTATCCAGAGAACTGGTCCCCACTGCCCTCTGAGGTAGAGAATTCCACAGACTCACAACTCTCTGTGAAAAAGTGTTTCCTCATATCCGTTCTAAATGGCTTACCCCTTATTCTTAAACAGTGGCCCCTGGTTCTGGACTCCCCCAACATCGGGAACATGTTTCCTGCCTCTAGCGTGTCCAAACGCTTAATAATCATATATGTTTCAATAAGTTCCCCTGGCATCCTTCTGAACTCCAGAGTATATAAGCCCAACCGCTCCATTCTCTCAGCATATGTCAGTCCCGCCATCCCAGGAATTAACCTTGTAAACCTACGCTGTACTCCCTCAATAGCATTAATGTCCTTCCTCAAATTAGGGGACCAAAACTGCACACAATACTCCAGGTGTGGTCTCACTAGGGCCCTATACAACTGCAGAAGGAACTCTTTGCTCCTATATTCCTCTTGTTATGAAGGCCAACATGCCATTCACTTTCTTCACTGCCTGCTGTACCTGCATGCTTACTTTCATTGACTGATGAACAAATGTCCCCCAGCTCCCGTTGTATTTCCCCTTTTCCCAACTTGACACCATTTAGATAATAATCTGCCTTCCTGTTTTTGCTACCAAAGTGGATAACCTCACATTTATCCACATTAAACTGCATCTGCCATGCATCTGCCCACTCACCCAACCTGTCCAAGTCACCCTGCATTCTCATAGCATCCTCCTCCACACATCTCATTTCCATATTGCATTTAGCTTTTTGCAAGACGCAAGAAAGACAATGATGCCAGGCAGAGTGGGCAAAGCCTCAGCATTTTCTGCTCCAATCCACCATCAGTCTCAGGCCCAACCAGCCCTGGTCTAAAGAGAAGCACAGTAAAGACATGGTAGGCTCTTTGAAACAGGCACGGAAATCGTTATCAAAACATGGGGGGGACACAATTTCTTGGTGGCCGCGCACACACGCGCGCGAGGCTTCAGCCGTAGGCCCTGTGGACGGTAACATCGGGAGCTGACCTGGTTGGTGACCGACTCCGAACTCCAGCAACAGCAGCTTCGTCCGCCCCGAATCATGGGGCTTGAATCCGCCCGTTTATGGGGCCTTTCATCAGCCGGCGGGGGGCTTCTACATTGGGAGCCTCGATCGCCTCGATGAAGCAGTTTGATTTTAAGCCACGCCATGCGCTGAAAGGCCCCGCGAACAGGCCGATTCAGCCCTTAGAAAGCGTCTGATAAAGTCCAGATTACAAAACATGGGGGGATTGTCCCCCACCTGTCAAAGCATGGGGGGACGTGTCCCCCTGTCCCCCCCAGGATTTCCACCCATGCTTTGAAAGCCTTTGTTCACTTCACCGTCAGGACAGAGCACCTGAAGGTGGAGGGAGAAAGGGTGGCAAGAGCTGGAACTTTCACCTAAAACTAGATATAGTGCATAACCAGGGTGAAGCAGGATCTGGGGTAGTGGGGGAAGTGCTTCATTTCAATGGTGCGGAAGAATCAATCCATCAGGTGCAAGGTGCACTGGAAGTTGCTGCTCACAACAGGGGCGAGGACTACACCCCACCTTTCCCACGCAGCAGCCAACCCAAAAACGTTCCATCTCATCTGGAGATCCGGAGGGCCCGCAGAGTTACAGTATGCATATCTCCAAAGAAAGGACGGGAGAGATGACAATGGACCTAATGAGGCCTTCATTCTGATACTCACCTCTGGAGCTGCGTCAAGTTGTGCATTAACCCTGGGAGCAAAAAGGCCATCGCCTGGTCATGTCGCCACAGAATGCTCCATTTAGCTCAACTGCACCAGGCAACCGACCTTCTCCTTGCTCAGAAGAATATCTTTGACCGACCCCAACGTCAATGTCCTTGAAACTCCCTGGGAATTGGGGGATCCTGATTGATGACTCCCTCAGCAGGCGATCCATCATTCATGGCCAGAATTCTCAAGCGAGCATCAAGACACTTTCCCTCAGGTGTCAGCAGACCTGCATTCACAAGACCTACAGCCAGTAATATATAGGAAGGAATTGCAGATGCTGGTTTAAAACGAAGATAGACACAAAGAGTAACTCAACGGAACAGGCAGCATTTCTGGATAGAAGGAATGGGTGACGTTTTGGCTCGAGACCCTTCTTCAGACTGACAAAGTCTCGACACAAAACGTCACCCATTCCTTCTCTCTAGAGATGCTGCCTACAGCATTTTGTGTCTATCTAGAGCCGGTAATAAATCTACCAAGCTGGTCTTGCCCATGCCAACAGTAGCTCCCAGCCACCCAGCCACCCAGCAAACCGGCCAATCCGATTAAGCAAATGCTACTTAGCTCTCCGTATAAAGGAAATATTAAACGCACACACATTTTTTAATAGGCTTTAAGTTTGAACCAACATTCCTGAAAGAAACGTTTTGACATTTTATCATTCGGCTCCAGTATATGGCAGGGAATAAAGCTAAGCGCCTTTGTTCCAGAAAAGTTAATAAATAAGCCATGTGCTGTAATTGATTTCCATGCTGCGTTTATCATCCATCTGGATTTAATTACTGCTGGGAATGAGAATGTATAACAGCAGGAGAGGGCTTGCACACAGATTTCTCACGCTCACAGGATCAGTTTGGGAAACTTTCATTTTCGGGGTACGATGAGGTTTTGAGGAGGGGATGCTGCCACTCACCATAACTCTGATGGCAAATAAATACTGAGCACGGCCATGACGTCCAGCCGGCACCCCCTCACACAACACCTCCCCCACCCCCAACCCAATCCACAGTGGCATTCATCTGGTAAAGTATTCCCACCTTGTGTTGACTATGCTGCTGCCTGACCCTGCTTTTGTTGTCGAGGGCATGAAGAGGTGTCAGGGCATGACAAGCCTATCTTTCTGTAACTGTAACTAACTGTTGAGCCTTCCTGGGGTGTCATGGACCTGACTCAACGAAACACCAATGAAGGGAGGTGCCCACTTGCATCTACACTATCAGTTTTTTAAATATGCTTGTAAACATGTAGGTAGCTGAATATGGAGTTAGTTATTGTTCTTAGCATAAGTTGGTATAATCAGTTTAGATAGTACTTTGGCTTTGGGCTTGTTTTTCTTGGTTGAGCGCTTATCCTGGTGTTACAGCACAAGTACTTTGTGTTTTAATTGCAATTCATGCCAACTTCCAATTGAGCCAAGCAAAGTCTCAGCGTTCATTAAGCCACTGAGAAATCAGTGGCAGTCAGCTTTGGGGACTTCCTATCATCAGGGAAACTCTTGCATTAAAAAGCCCTCAAAGAAGGGGATATCAGTCTGAAGAAAGACCTCCACAGACGTTGCCTGGCTGGCTGAGTTCTTCCAGCAGTTTTGTTTCTGCTCAAGATTCCAGTATCTGCCGTCCGTTGTGTCTGCAGACTCCTACGTTTATACTGAGAGTTTCATATCTCAGCACATCCTGAAGATTTCACAACCAATGAACTACTTTCAAATTGTACTAACTTGCACGGAGGAATTGCTTGCAAACAGCAATGTGACAATGAATAAACAAGAAGTATGGGGGTAAGGTGGTGGTTAGATGTTGGGAAAATGAACTCCCGTTGTCAAAGAGTCATGGAGGGGTCAAAGAGCATGGAAAGAGGTCCTTCAGAGCACCAATTCTGAAGCCATCATTCAAGCATCCACTTACACCAACTGAATCCGAAACTGTTTTAGTTTCCCCATGTTACCATCAACTTGCCCCAGATTCTACCACTCTGCTGCACGACCTGCATGATTTTGGTAGTGGGACGAAATCACAGCACCGAGAGGAAATCCACGAGATCACAGGGAAGCATGCAAACGCTGCACCAACAGCCACTCGGGAGAGTTTAAATTATCCCATTGAGTAAAAGGTATAGAAGTGTGAAAACGCACACCACCAGATTCAGGGACAGTTTCTTCTCAGCTGTTATCAGGCAACTGAATCATCCTGAATCAGTCCCAAATTACTACCTACCTCATTGGTGACCCTCGGACTATCTTTGATCAGACGTTACTGGCTTTACTTTGCACTAAACGTTATTCCCTTATCATGTACTGTACACTATATTCATGTATTTTCTTTCCGCTGACTGGATAGCACGCAACAAAAGCTTTTACTGGACCTCGGTACACGTGACAATAAACTAAACTGAGATTGCCAAGGAGGCAGGATCCAATGCAGTAGTGAGGTTGGTGGGAGGCTGTGAGTTGGTACAGAGGTCGATCATTGTTGTTCAAGATGTGGACTCTTATACATCGGCAAGACCAAACGTAGACTGGGCAACCGTTTCGCTGAACACCTGCGCTCAGTCCACCTGGTCCTACCTGATGCGAAACACATTAATTCCCCTTCCCATTCCCTCACTGACCTTTCTGGCCTGGGCCTCTTCCATTGTGAGAGTGAGGCTAAACTCAAATTGGAGGAACAACACCTCATATTTTGCTTGGGCAGCTTACAGCCCAGGGCTATGAATATTGATTTCTCGAAATTTAAGTAACCCCGGCATTCTCTCTCTCTCCACCCCTCCCCCACCCAAGTCACACCAGCGTTCGTTCTCACCCAACAAACAGCTTACATTGACCTGTTAGTCGGTTGGGGGTGCTGCGAATCGGCTGCCCTGCCAGCAGCGTGTTCGTTATTTCAACTTTTTGGGGGGGGGGTTTGTGTGTCTAAATGTTAGTTTAGGTGTCTCTTGGTGTGTCTTGTGTGGGGGGTGGTGGGGGGGGGGGCCTCCCTCACGGCCTAACAGCATGGATTGGAGCGGCATTTCCCGGAATCGAGCCCAGAGCTTCAGCAGCGGGCGCAGCGTGGACTTTTCCATCGCGGAGCGGGCGATCCCTTGCCGGGGGTCGCCGGAGAGGAGTGCTCCGATCGCTGGCCTGGTGACTTTGGCATCATGGGGCTGTGGTCTGCAGAGGTTCTATCCACGGGCGTGGCGTGGACTTACCATCCGGAGTCTGGGATCCCTTGCCGGGGATCGCCGGAGAAGAACTCCGACCGCCGACCTGCGGCCTTTAACATCCTGAAGCCGCGGTCTCCGGTAGGAAAGTGGCGATTCGGGCACTCCAAGTCGCAGAGTGTGTTTGACCGTCCCGACGTCGGAGTTTGGATCATCCCGACGAGAGGGCCTGTAAATCCGGCCGTCCGTAGCGGCGACTACGGAGGGTTTACGGCCCTGACCACGGGTGAAAAAAGGAGGAGGACTGACTCAACTTTATGGCTTTCCATCACAGTGAAGAATGCTGTGGTGGATGTTTGTGTTAAATTCTATTGCGTATTGTATGTTCTTTTTTTAGAATGTTCTGGCAAATTCATTTCACTGCACCTTCGGGTGCATGTGACAAATAAATTTGACTTTGAATTTGACTGTTCCCTTTATCATTGACACTTTTTTGCATTTCTTTCATTCATTGTTCCATATCTCTCTACATCATCGTCTATATCTCTCGTTTCCCTTTCCCGTTTCTTTCAGTATGAAGAAAGGTCTCGACCCGAAACGTCACCCCTTCCTTCTCTCCAGCATTTTGTGTCCATCTCCAATCACATCAGGTTCAGTAGACAGAGAAGACATGAGCATGGCAAGGATGATGAAGACGATTGGATTAAATAGCATTTATTTCAATGCTCGAGGTCTGACACGTAAGGCAGATGAACTCAGGGCATGGATTGGTAGGTGTAACTGGGATGTTGCAGCCATTACAGAAACCTAAGTAACGGAGGGTTAGAACAGACAGTTTAATGTTCCATGGTACTGGCACATGGAATTCCCTGCCACAGAGGGCAGTGGAGGCCAAGTCACTGGATGGATTTCAGAGAGAGTTAGATAGAGCTCTAGGGGCTGGTGGAATCAAGGGATATGGGGAGAAGGCAGGCACGGGTTATTGATTGGGGACGATCAACCATGATCACAATGAATGGCGGTGCTGGCTCGAAGGGCTGAATGGCCTCCTCCTGCACCTATTTTCTATGTTTCTATGTTTCTATGTTTCTAATCAAGATAAAGATAAGGATAAAAGAGATGGGGAGTTGCAATATTCATTGCGGAGAACATCACGGCAATAGTCTGAACAGACATTAGTAAAGGATCACCTGTGAGGCTAAATGGGTGGAGCTGAGAAATAAAAAGGGGATGAATATCTTAGGTAGACAAAAATGCTGGAGAAACTCAGCGGGTGAGGCAGTATCTATGGAGCGAAGGAAATAGGCAACGTTTCGGGTCTTGTTGGGATTGTACTATAGGCCCCCAAATAGTCAATGGGAATTAGAAAAACAAATACGATAGGAGATTGCATCCAGCTGCAAGTCTAATAGGTTTGTTACAGTAAGGGATTTTAACTTTCCTACTATAGACTAGGACAGTTACATTGCCAAAAGCATAGATGAGGTGGAATTTGTCAAATGTGTTCAGGAAAGCTTCCTCAGGCAACATGTAGAGAATGCACACAAAATCAGTCTAAAGAGGGGTCTTGACCCAAAACGTTACCCATTCCTTCTCTCCAGGGATGCTGCATGTCCGGCTGAGTTACTCCAGCATTTTGAGTCTTTCTTCGGTTTAAACCAGCATCTGCAGTTCCTTCCTACTCATCTAGTGGACCCTACAAGTGAGAGGGAAAAGTTTGACTTACTCTAAAAGAACTGGGAAGGGCGAGTGACTGGACTGTCAGTGGGCCAGCCTTTTGGGACCGGTGATCACAATTCAATTAGCTTTAAAGTAGTTATGGATATTGATTCTGGTCCACCAGCTAAAGTTCTAAATTGGGGCAGGGCCAATTTTGATGGTATTAGACAGGAACTTGCAAAAGGTCATGATATACCTGTCCCTGTTGGTGGGAAGAGCAAGCAGCTAGGAGTAAGGAACCATGGATGACGAGATAAATTGGTTAGGAAAAGGGAGCAGGCATGGGTATATGCAGCTGGGAGCAAACGTATATCTGGAGAGGTATGGAGGATTGAGGAGCATACTTTAGGAGGAGACTAGGAGGGCAAGAATGGGGCACTAATAGCTCCGGCAGATAAGATTAAGGAGAATTCGAAAGTGATTTCATGCATATGTAACTCAAATTTCACTGTACCTTAATTGGTACATGTGACAATAAACTGACCTTGAAACCTTGAAAAGGGAAAATGGAGATGAGAGTAGTGCCCTTCAGAAACCAAAGTGGTCGTCTAAGTATGGAGCTGCAGGAGATGCGCAAGGTCCTCAATGAATAGGGAACATATGAAAGTTAATGACGATGCCTTGAGGACAGTCCCTATTACAGTCGAGGTGGTGCTGGATATCCTAAGATGTTTGAACATTGACATATCTCCCAAGCGCAATGAAATATATCCAAGGACAAGTGTGGGAATCTAGGGAATAAATTGAAGGAGTCCTGGCTGAGATATATGAATCTTCATTAGTTTAGTTTAGAGATACAGCGCGGAAACAGGCCCTTCGGCCCACCGAGTCCACACTGACCAGCGATCCCTGCACATTAACATTATCCTACAAACCATGAGGGACAATTTACATTTATACCAAGCCCATTAACCCACAAACCTGTACGTCTGTGGAATGTGGGAGGAAACCGAGGATCTAGGAGAAAACCCACGCAGGTCACGGGGAGAACGTACAAACTCCGTACGGTAATCAGGATCATACCCAGGTCTCTGGCGCTGTAAGCACTGTAAGGCAGCAACTCTACCGCTGCGCCACCGTGGCATATTAGAAGACTGGAGTGCGGCTAATGTTATGCCTCCATTTAAAAAGAGTTGCAACTAAAAACCTGGGATTTATAGTCAGTCAAACATCTGTGGTAGGAAAGTTAAGGGCCTGTCCCACTGCGGGGATCTAATTCGCGAGTTTAGAAGAGTTTGCCCTCGACTCATACTCGCAGCATCGTCGACACGAGGTCCTAGAAAGCTGAAAAATGCCCGCGAGTAAAAAAAGGTCTCCATGGAAAAAATCTATATTTTTTTACTCGTAGGTTTAGTCGAGGTATGTCGTAGTAGGTTGTAATGCTATCGTAGGTAATCAAAGGCAATCGAAGGTAGTCGAAGGTAAAGCTCGTTGAGAAAAAAAAGGTAAGTAAACCGACCGGCAATGTTAAATGCCCGCGAAACTTTATTAAAAGTTGTCTGGATTCTTAAAAGTATCTCCACTCCTTCTCACCCCCCTTCTCCTCCCCCCCTCTCCCCCCGCCCTCTTAAGGACTTACCGTAACTGTGCCAGCCGTCTTTTACCTTCCAGTGCATCGTGGGTGTGAATTTCAGACAGCGCTCCCCCGTTTTCCCTTGCCCCCACCTTTGCGATGTGTGTGTGTGTGTGTGTGTGTGTGGGTGTGTGGGTGTGTGGGTGTTTGGGTGTGGGTGTGTGTGTGTGTGTGTGTGTGTGTGTGTGTGTGTGTGTGTGTGTGTGTGTGTGTGTGTGTGTGTGTGTGTGTGTGTGCGTGGGTGCGTGGGTGCGTGCGTGCGTGCGTGCGTGCGTGCGTGCGTGCGCAGACGGTCGATCCAGCTCGCGGTTTAATCGCTGATGGTCGATCGAGCTCGAGGTTTTTAAGGCGAGTGCCCTCGAGCTTGAAGGTCGAAGACATTCGCTGAAAAGTCGCTTCAGTGTGACAGGTCCTTTACTGGGGAGGATCCTGAGTAATAACGATCTGAGTAATGGGAGAACATGTCTCACAAATGTGACAGAGTTTTTTGAAGAAGTAACGAAGAAGGCTGACAAAGGTGCGGCCTTCAACCTTACCTAAATGGACACCCGCAAGGCCTTCGATAAGGCTGCTCTGAAAGGTGAGAATGCATGGGATATAGCAAGAACATGCTATGGCTTCATGGTAGGAAGCTGAGGGTGCTAGTGGTTGGTTAAGGAAGCAGCCAGAGGATGCAGTTGAGGCAGGTACAACAATAACATTTAGATAGGTATATGGATAGGAAAGGTTTTGAGGGATATGGCCCAAATGCAGACAAATGGGACTGATTTACATGGAGCATTTTGGTCGGCATGGACAAGTTGGGCCAAAGGTCCTAATTCCATGCTGTTTGACTCTATATCTCAGCACTAGAGGTCAGAATTAAATCCAACATCACTGGACCTGTGAGGTAATAGCTAAGCTGTACTAGCTTCGCAGCTGTGCCACCCTCTTTGAGAGTACCGTGAGATCTAACGGTTCATTTGTAAGTACAATGAGAATTGCAACAACAACAAAAAAACCCTTAGTGAAGCGGAAGGGGCTTTCCAATTATCTTTGAGAGGGAATAGGAATTTGAAGCTTGGAGTAAAACAAATATCCGTGCAAGAGCGAGCCTGGCGGCTGTGGCGAACAACCGCCAGCCGGCCGAGAGCGAAGACGAGCATGACGACTGATGAGAATGAAGACGCGGCAGATGCTGAGAATTAATATACTGAGATGAGGAAAAACTTTTTCGCCCTGAGAGTGGTGAACCTGTGGAATTCTCTGCCACAGAAGGCAATGGAGGTAAAGTCACTGGATGTTTTCAAGAGGGAGTTAGATTTAGTTCTTAGGGCTAACGGAATCAAGGGATATGGGGAAAAAGCAGGAATGGGGTACTGATTCTGGATGATCAGCCATGATCATATTGAATGACGGTGCTGGCTCGAAGGGTCGAATGGCCTACTCCTGTACCTATTTTGTACGTTTCTATGTAGACCTGGCAGATGCTGTGATTGAAGACCCAGCGGGCCGCTGCCTACAGGGGGAAACTCGGAAGCTCCACAGAAAGGAGAGTCAAGGAGGGAGCCACTGGCGACGACGAACATGTGGGTTGCAGAGGGATCAGGGTATTGCCTCCAGCACCTTCAAGGTCGGCTGCAGGAAGTTCCCCCTGGGACACAGAGGTGGACGGGCGAGGAGAGGGATGTCGGGTTGTGGGCCTGCAGCAGATCGGGGGCGCTCCAGTACGTGTGCTCTGGACTTTAGACTTTTTCTTGAAAACGGTGCCAAAATATGGAGATTGTGCATTGTGGGTTGTGCAAAATAATTTCACCGTGCTGTGAATACGTGACAATAAAGAACCATTGAACCAATAAAGTTAACATTTGGACATTTTGACCAACTAACTATAGGAGTGTAGATGTTGGGAGGTCATCTTGCAGTTGTATAAGACATTGGTGAGACCATATTTTGAGTATTGTGTTCAGTTCTGGGCACCATGTTAAAGGAAAGATGTTGTCAAGCTGGAAAGGGTACAGAGAAGATTTACAAAAATGTTGTCTGGACTAGAGGGTCTGAGCTATAGGGAGAGGTTGAGTAGGCTGGGACTCTATTCCTTGGAGCACAGGAGGATAAGGGGTGATCTTATAGAGGTGTATAAAATCATGAGAGGAATAGATCCGGTAGATGCACAGAGTCTCTTGAGTCGGTGAATCGAGGACCAGAGGTTTGAGGTGAGAGGAAAAGATTTAATAGGAATCTGAGGGGTAACTTTTTCACACAAAGGGTGGTGGGTGTAAGGAACAAGCTGCCAGAGGAAGTAGTTGAGGAAGTAGCTGCGACTACACCAACGTTTAAGAAACAGTAAGATAGGTACATGGATAGGACAGGTTTGGAAAGATATGGACCAAACGCAGGCAGGTGGTACTAGTATAGCTGGGACATGTTGGTTGGTGTGGGCAAGTTGGTCCGAAGGGTTCCACACTCTATCACTCTATGACTCTATACCAGGCAGGTGCTGTGAGTAATTACTCAGGGCAGGCACTGGGCAGTCAGTCGACCTTTAAAAATGTGTAGAAAACGCGCATGCGCAGATCGGTCTCCTCTCTTGTGGGCATGCGCAGCACCTTGCGCGCAGTCCACGGAGCAAAGGCAGGATTTCAGCTCCTTTATTGCCCGTTGTAAGTGAAAGCTTGAAGCAGCGTCCACGGCACGTGAGTTGAACATAGTTATGCGTACTGCGGATGAAAGACACAGGAGAATTGTGCCTACCTAAGATCGATTATTAAAATAATAACCATTTAATAATAAATGCTGAATTTAGTAAATGAATTGGAAATCTTTACTATTTATATTTAATAATTACCTTTTTATAATTTTAGTCAGGCACTGTCTACCATGCCTACCCTGACGGCATGTGCCTGCTCTATACTGAGGGAAAATGACTGGTGCTTAAGACCTTGGGTGCTGAAGGAACAGATGCTAAAGGCGATAGAGAAGAGTCCAGAATGAAAGTTCTCAATGGACTTTCATGCTGAATATACATACAAGGTCGGAGGTGGTCCAGTATGAGGCATGAGGCAGAAACGGAGAGATGTCACAGCATGGAGGGATTTGCACATACAGTAACAATTTTAAAATTAGAACATGCTTGGTCAATGCAAATAATGGATAATGCTTGGTCAATGAGCAGCATGGCAATGGTTGAACAGGATTTCATGCAAGTTGGGAAACTTCCAACAAAGATTTTAGACAAGCTTGATTTTGTGAAGGGCAAGAAACTGGTTCATAAATTCATAAGTGATAGGAGCAGAATTAGGCCATTCAGCCCATCAAGTCTACTTCGCCATTCAATCATAGCTGATCTAACTCTCCCCATCCACCCCATTCTCCTGCCTTCTCCCCATAACCCCTGACTCCCATACTAATCAAGAATCTATCTGTCTCTGCCTTAAAAATATCCATTGGCCTCCACAGCCTTCGGTGGCAATGAATTCCACAGATTCACCACCTTCTGACTGAAGAAATTCCACCTCATCGCCTTCCTAAAGGAATGTCCTTTTATTCTGAGGCTATGACCTCTAGTCCTAGACTCTCCTACTAGTGGAAACATCCTCTCCACATCCATTCTATCCAAGCCTTTCACTATTCGGTAAATTTCAATGAGGTCCCCCCCCTCATCCTTCTAAACTCCAGTGAGTACAGGCCCAGCGCTGTCAAACGGCCATCATATGTTAACCCACTCATTCCTGGGATCATTCTTGTAAACCCCCTTTAGACCCTCTGGACCTTCTTAGTCAGAAAGGCACTGGAATAATCGAGAGTGGAGCTGACAAAGGCATTGGTGAGAATTAATGAGCGTCATATCAGCACCAACATCACTGTACCAACCACCAAATTGTGTCCTCAGTTGTCAATTATTTGAATGATCCCACATTCCATCACTTGCCAAATACTCTTACCCCTATAGCCAACTTCCACGCAGTAATTTGGAGGCAGTTTATGAGATCCTCTATTTGTTGTGTTTCTAAAGGTAGTCAAAGGTTGCCTTAAGCAACGTGCTGTCCACAAAGAGGTGATTGCTCCAAGGTTGCTACAATTAGTCCTATCGGTCCTCCGCTGGAGAATCAGCTACATTCTGAAATCTCCACTCGGGTCATGTACATTTATCCACCGGGAAACGAAAGAGAGACGCTGACTCACTGAGCATGAATTTCCTATCTTCACCTACAAATCCCTCTGGAGCAGTCCAACTAATTTGGTTTACATATTACAAAACAATACTGGAGGCACTGGAGATGATGCAAAGACATTGACGCAATCTGCAAAATAACCCCTTTCCAGATAGATTGTGCAAGTTTTGCATGGGGTAGCCAGACAATGGGATTTTAAAATTATGACGGGGTTTAGATGGGAGTAGACAAAGAGGAAATGTTACCACTCTCGGGGAATACAAAACTGGGAATCATAAAACTATTTAACTAATAAATACAATAAGGATCTTATTCATCTAAAGAGAATGAAGAGTTTGCTAACAGAGTATGCTAAATAACACAGATGCAGCTGAGGGGAAACTGGAGTAATACATCAGGGAAAAGTGAATAGATGGATGTATTGCGATGCAGTCGGTCAAACGGAAGTTTGGATTGAGTATAAACATCGTAGCAGACCAAGAGGGACAAATGGTTATTTCTGTGCTGTAAACTCTGTATTTTGATACGACCGTATAGAGCTTGCCCCGTGACCTTTATGACATCCTGTAAGTTCCCTTCCTGATGGTTCCCTTCCCTAATGGTGACAGAATCTTCAGCGCCCTCCATCCTATTCTCTGTATCTCCCTCCCAAGCCAGTATAATCCCTCCCTCTGCTGTCTCACGGCCCCATTCCTGTGACAAACTTTCTAGTCATTACCCCAAACTTTCCCCCCTCCCCCTGTAGCACTTAAGGGTGCAATATAAATCCAAGTCTGCTGTTATGTAAACACCAACCGACAGACAATCAGACTCCCACAGCTGAATAGTTTGCTGACATTCAAGTTGCTGAGGCTTGTCCAGGAAGAATGCCAGCTTGGGTTAGAGGTCACCCTGCAGCTGTGGAGGCTGGATGCAAAAAGAGTGTCTGTCCTTTCAGAAGAGAAACTGGTGTCAAAAGAAACTCTGATGAGGTCTGAATGTACTTCTCTCACACGAATGTGTAACCAACTAATGCATAGCCTACATTGCCAGACTGTAAATTAATATAGCTCCATTGCTCCCATATCAAACATCAACAACAGCCTATGTTTAAGTATTTCCAAAGCTGTCTAGATTGTTTCCTGTGTTCAGCCTTTGGCAAAGATACATAGGGAGGAGCAGGCACAACATTGTAAAAACAATCCACAAGCTGGCTATTGTATTCACGGATTATTCCCAAGCTCTGCACTGGGTAGACTTTCATCAGGTAGTAACACAAAACGTACATGTCATGCCTGTACCTAAAGACACAGTCAAACGTATGCTCAATCCACTGAGATTACTTCACTGATTTTCCATTTAAAGAGTCTAAGGTTGGTTTTGGCAGATTATCTAATCTGGCAGGGACATCAAGTAAGTTCATAAATTCATAATTGATAGGAGCAGAATTAGGCCATTTGGCCCATCAAGTCTACTCCACCATCCAATCATGGCTGATCTGTCTCTTCCTGCGAACCCCATTCTCCACCCTCTGACTAAAGACATTTCTCTTCTTCGCCTTCCTAAACGAACGTCCTTTTATTCTGAGGCTATGACCTCTAGTCCTAGACTCTCCCACTAGTGGAAACATCCTCTCCACATCCATTCTATCCACCCCTTTCACTATTCGGTAAATTTAAATAAGGTCCCATCTCATCCTTCTCAACTCCAGCGAGTACAGGCCCAGTGCCATCAAACGCTCATCTTATGTAAACCCACTAATTTCTGGGATTCTCAGGAATAGGTGGCAGGTTTGATCAATTACTATATAGATTTAAGGGAAAATTTGCAATGATAGTTAATCTTCATATCCTGAGGACATCCCAATCAATAGCCAATTCATTTATTTTGCTGCAAGGTACAGTGGATTTTAGAAATGCGAAAAAATGTTGAAACACTCAGAAAGTCATGCCGCATACAAGGGGAGAAGTAAAAACTAGTCATTGTTCAGCCAAAGGAAAGATTGCTGCCAATTTTCACAGAAAAATGTAATAAAGAACAATGAAACAACGATGAGGCAATCAGGCATTTCAGAAAATATTGGCTGAGGAAAAGTCATCTCTTCTCAAGTTGTGAAGGACAGACCTTGACTCAGGGGGGGGCGGAAATCCTGGAGGGGACAGGGGACACACACACCCTGCTTTGAGAGGCGGGGGACGACCCCCCCCCCCCCCCCCAATGTTTTGTAATCCAGACTTTATCAGCCGCTTTCTAAGGGCTGAATCGGCCCATTCGCGGGGCCTTTCAGCGCCCGGCACGGCTTAAAATCAAACTGCTGCATCGAGGCGATCAAAGCTCCCGATGTTGAAGCCCCCGCCGGCCAATGAAAGACCCCGTGAACGGGCCGATTGAAGCCCCACGATTCGGGGCGGACGAAGCTGCTGTTGCTGGAGTCGGTCACCAACCAGGTCAGCTCCTGATGTTACAGGGCCCACGGACGAAGCCTCGCGTGTCTGCGCATGCTCGCACGTGTGTGTGTGTGCGCAAGCGGCCACCAAGAAATTGTGTCCCCCGCATGTTTTGATAGCGATTTCCATGCCTGCAGGATACTGATTCAAAGCTGTTGGTGTTTAATGTGCCTTGCTATAGAGGTTGACATAAACTGCCGCGTACGAGACAACACTTGGAACTTTACCTGACAAGATGGACAAAATAAAAGTCTGAAGAATTCTCGAAACCAAAACGTCACCCATTCCTTCTCTCCAGAGATGTTACTCCAGCATTTTGTGTCTATCTTTGGGCAACTGAATACCTATGCGCCAACAATAATTCACCTTGAACACGTGCAACGCACTTCAAAGGGGAACGGAAACACTGCTGTGGGGTTTGCACATTTACCAATAAAACATAGATCTTCTATTGTTCCCTTTCACTGCTCAAGAAGAATAGCAAATAATAGCTCTGAATCTGGGGAGTATTTCAATAGTTTAATTATAAATACTACTTCAAATTACACTCATCACAAGAA
The DNA here is from genome assembly GCA_038087875.1 of Malacoraja senta. Classification (NCBI taxonomy): domain Eukaryota; kingdom Metazoa; phylum Chordata; class Chondrichthyes; order Rajiformes; family Rajidae; genus Malacoraja; species Malacoraja senta. The sequence continues at coordinate 58,653,268 of CM075978.1, read as the reverse complement.
ATCAGCAATTGAACCAACCATTCAAAGCAGGTAGAAACAATTAATGTGCAGGCTGAAGAAGGGTCTTGACCTGAAACGTCACCTATTCCTTCTATCCAGAGATGCTGCCTGTCCCACTGAGTTACAGCAGCATTTTGTGTCTATCGTCGGTAGAAACAATGAACGTGTTCGTATTGTTAACAAGGGCGGTACGGTGACGCAGCGGTAGAGTTGCTGCCTTACAGCTCTTGCAGCACCGGAGACCCGGCTTCAATCCTGACCACGGGTGCTGTCTGTACGGAGTTTGTACGTTCTCCCCGTGACCTGAGTGGGTTTTCTTCGAGATCTTCGGTTTCCTCCCACACTCCAAAGACGTCCAGGTTTGTAGGTTAAATGGCTTGGTATAAATGTAAATTGTCCCTTGTGTGTGTAGGATAGTGTTAATGTGCGGGGATCGCTGGTTGGTGCGGACTCGGTGGGCTGTGTCTCCAAACTAAACTAAACTAAATTAACATGTCAGCCAAGTTTGTTTTGTTTCTTTAAAAATGAGTAGATGAGCAAATCACACACAAGCCTCTTGCTGTTCTGCTCTTGACTCCTTGAGGAGCTCTGTAGTAATTCCCAGGCGGTAAAGCTCTCAGCCATGAGAACTGCAAACGGTCGCTTGACAGCGTGATTCCAGCTGTAACCTCCAAGTTGCACCAAAGCTCATTATTTCCAGTGGGGTTTACATGATCAGAGATTAGCGAGTGCTCCATGCCTCAGAGATCACATGAAGGTCAGTGTAGCGATTGGAGGGAGGCGGGTGGTCACTGAGAGAACACCACAAGATAGGAATTTCATGTACGAGAAAGCACGGTGCAGGCATCAGCATGAAAAATGGAAAGTGGTGAACGGACAGCAACTCATCAAGTATGTTGAGACAGCCAAAGAATTATCTTAAAATGTAATGCAAATTCCCTTGCAGAAAACCTGGTCGATCAGAGGAACTAACCTCCCCCCTATCGAAGGAGGCCCTGCCACATAAGGACAGCCAATATCATCAAAGACCCACAGCATCCTGCCCGCGCTTTTTATTTTGCTACTACCATTGGGAAGACAGTACAGGAGCTAGAAAACCGTGACCACAGGGGTCAAGAACAGTTTATTCCCAGCAACCATCAGGCTCTTGAACACTACACAGTACCCTCATTGTCAGCAACTGTGGACTGTGTGTCTCTGGTTGCACTATGGACTTTGTGTTTTGTACTATTATGGTAATCCAGTATTACAATTATTAATTTATTGTATTTTTGATTATTATACATTTATCTATGTGCTATTCCATTTACGGGCCTATAAAGCTGCGCTGAATGCCATGACCGAAGAAGGCTAGCATACCATATAACGTCTATACAACTAAGGATTTCATTGTTCTGTTGTTGGTCCATATATGACAAATAAACTCTGGACTCTTGAGATCTTTCCTTCTAAATGCGTTACAAAACCCTCCTCAACTCATTCAATTTTGTTTTTAGGGTTTAGTTTAGTTTAATCTTTACCGAGGTACAGTGAAAAGCTTTTGTTGCATGCTAACCAGTCAGCGGAAAGACAACACGTGATTACAATCCAGCCATTTACAGTGTAAATTAGTGTAAATTAACTTACCCGTTTCCAGTATGTAATACACGTTTCAAAAGAAAATGGTTTTATTCATAAATAATTCTAGGGATAAGCAACTTATACATCCAAGAGGTGTATGTACTACTGCCGATTATTGCCTGTTCTGAGACGAATGCGAGCCATTTTCTTGAGCTGCTGCCGAGCTTCGAGTGAAGGTGCTCCCACCTTGTTGTTGTTGCAGTGTGACTTTCACGATCTAGATCTAGACCTAACATTGATGAAAGAAGGAACACACATTGCCAGTCAGGTGCCATGGCTTGTGACTTGTCCTTCTCAGCAGTGAAGGCCATGGTTTTGGGCTAAGTTGTTGAGTTAGACTCGGAGAGTAATTGAAAATCTATAGATGGCACACATCACAGCCATTGCACACTGGGATGAAAAGGATACATTTTCAGACTACGGCGACATGATGTCACAGTGGTAGAGTTGCTTGTACGTTCTCCCCGTGTCCGCTTGGGTTTTCTCCGAGATCTTCGGTTTTCTCCCATACTCCAAAGACGTGTTTGCACGTTATTTGGCTTGGGTTTGTATGCTTGGTATGAGTGCAAATTGTCCCCAGAGTGTGTAGGCTTGTGTTAATGTGCGGAGATCGCTGGTTGGTGCGGTGGGCCGAAGGGCCTGTTTCCGCGCTGTATCTCTACAGGATGTTGAAAGGAAGGGACAAGGAGCACATCATTTATTTCCCCCATTTATAAGCCATAGTGGAACCTATTCTAGCTATGAATATTGATTTCTCTAACTTCAAGTAATCCAGAATCCCCTCTCCCCCACCCTAGTTGTTGTACTAGTTTTACTGTCGTTCTATTGAGTTCCACTGTCTGTATAACTTGTAATCACCTACCCACAGCCAACAATGGACCATTGTGGACTCCACATGTCCTTGATTATCATTGCTTCCATTCATTTGACCTAAGTACCATCTATATCTCTCGTTCCCCTTTCCCCTCACTCTCAGTCTGACGAAGGGTCTCGACCCAAAACGTCATCTACTCCTTTTCTTCTGAGATTCTGCTTGACCCGCTGAGTTACTCCAGCTTTTTGTGTCTGTCTTCAGATTAGACCAGCATCTTCAGTTCCTCCTTACACATCTTTTCTAGGCTTTATTATATTCAGACACTTGCTACTTTATTTTTGGAGGAACTGTGGTCAGATTTGCATGTTGCACAACATGCAGAGTTATTGAACGCTGTGCCAACATCTCCTCTGATATTCCTATGTAAGCCTGGGTGCCAAATTAGGAAGGTACAGCAAGTGGAGGCACATGATGAGAGAAAGTGGGCATATCTGAGCAGATAGAGGTAAAACATCAGGCTGGAACATGTTAGGCAATAGTAAAACTGGCAAAAGGGGAAAAACAAATGCTCCCAATGGTTTTCTTGTTGCTTATCTCAAATATGATGAATTCCTCCTTTTAATCTGACAGGACTGCTCCTGACTGAGACATAGTTGAGGGCGACTATGAACGTGTGAAATTGTGGGCAGCCACGGTGGCGCAGCGGTAGAGTTGCTGCCTTACAGCGCATGGAGCGCCGGAGACCCGGGTTCGATCCCGACTACTGGTGCTGTCTGTACGGAGTTTGTACGTTCTCCCTGTGACCGCGTGGGTTTTCTCCGAGATCGGTTTCCTCCCACTCTCCAAAGACGTACAAGTATGTGGATTAATTGGCAAATTGTCCCTAGTGTGTGTAGGATAGTGTTAAATGTGCGGGGATCGCTGGTTGGTGCGGACTCGGTGGGCCGAAGGACCTGTTTCCGCGCTGCATCTCTAAACGAAACTAAAATAGCTCCATGGGCATAAGCTGCCCATCTGCACCTTATTCAGGAGTCTCGAGTGTTGGCTTACCGCTACTACAGTGATGAGGCTTTCCGGGACCCAATATTTAAGTACCCCTGACCATCTCAGCCAGTATCCAACCCACAGTTACTAAGGTCAAGAGCATTGTTCCAATCATCACATTATCTCACCACCAACCTTTCTCTTTTGCATTGCTCGGGCCCAGACCGGTGGATTTCACATTATGAACTCACTCTTCAGTCACTCCTAGTGTTGCACCTCCCATCTCTTATGCCCTGGAGTACACTTATGGGTTCCCAATATCTAGTTAAATAACAGCAAGGCTTGGGGGTGCAAATTGAATAATGAACTGGGTACTGTGACACAGTGTGTGTTCTTTTTAATACGAATAACATAGGGAATTGAATAGATTGGATTATTTTGTGTTAAATGAATGGAACACTCAGTGAAATTTGACCAGCTCCAGTCTCTCCACGGCCCATGTAAATTTATGGGACTGTTGCTCCTTTAGACCAAATACATTCATCTTCAAGCCAACTGCGCTTACGCCAACTACCTTGTGGCTTCTGCTGTTCTCAAGCAGCTCCTGTTTGAACCCTTGGTATGATGTGACAGACCCACATGGTGAAGAATAACCCATCCTGCCATTCAGAGAAGCCGGCAGCTTTCTAGATCCCACCAGTCATCAAACCCACAGTAAAATGAACTAAAATTGAATAGCTATACCAGTTCTCATTGTGAAAGGTTGGTAGATATTGAAACCCATTAACCTATTCACCATCAGTGAATGCCCACCTGCATTAGCATCACCCGACAATTCTGTACTTTGCATTTTGTTAACCCCCACGCAGCCAGTTTAAAACTTCTGAGAAATTTTACAACCACTTAAAAGAAAAACTCTTTCTACAGACCATAAAAATACTGGGTCCTAGTTGTGGAGAGATCTGATTTGTCATCTTTGAACCCTGAGGAGTCTCACACAGTTTTCAAAAAAGCTTTGCTGCTGCTTCAAATGCGACAAGGCTTGGAATATTCAGAAAATATCTGGGACAGAAGACCAAAGAAAGAGTTGTGAACCACAAATATTATAAATAATAAACTACAAAACCACTCGAAAGAATGCCTTTTGGAAAATGAAACCATTTCTCAAGGGCTGGGCACCAATCCCTCTTTGCGAATCCAATCTCTGTGTAAATCATCCCCTGCCATGTCTGAACAAATGCTCGACACACACATAAACAAATAATAACCAGACAGATTGATTGAGTGCAGGCTGGTGAATAGGGAGGCGTTCACCTGAGTGCTGAAAATTACTGACACCATGAAAGCCTCGCAGAAAATAAACTGAGACTCTAACGCAGCTACAAAGACAGTGTTGAGGGACTGGTCCAGCCTAGCCATGACCTCTATCCAAGGAGACTTCATTAACAGGGAATGGCCCTACAGCTTCAGAAATGACAGCCACACAGCCCTCATTAACCCTTAATGCCATGTTTACTGCATTCCTCAGCAAATGGTTGCTCTTGAACCTGGTATTGGTCACGTTGCAACACATTGACTTCATTAATGCTTGGCCTGGGCACTCACACTCAGTGAATCCTCCAGAGAAGACCGTGAAGGTGATTCTCCATTATTTCAATGCCCAGGACACACAACAGTAAAATGCACAGATCACTACGTTAACTTGCAGGTTCATTTCTTCCCCATAGCAATTGTTCCATCAGCGTAACTTTAATTGGAGCTAGACATCATTCTTTTTTGATTCTACCATCACATTTCCCCCACCAACCCTGCTGAAAGCACTCAGTCGCATTATCGACCATGAACCAGGTATCTCTTTATCAATGCGAGTTAAAACCACAGACAGGAGGAGAGGTGAGAGCCATATCAGCTGAGCCCAAAACAATTTCCAACCCTCCCAGACTGACCAGTGTTCCGCAAATTAAAATTACATTTTGACACTTCGACTATGAGCAATCAAGGGGGAAAATTATTGGGCCATGGCACAAAAATTGAAAGTTTCATTAATTTGGTTGAACACCTTTGCTTATTCACTGAAATATATTGCAGTGAAATATATCTGGGCAGTGGGCAGATGCTATAGACCAGCAAGGGAAGGTAGACGCTCCCGCCCCCACGAGTCTCGGGCAGATGGGGCTCGTCACCCTAAAGAGGCAGTCCATCTAGGAGAGGGTAAACTCTGATTTAAAACCTCCACTGCCTTGTGGCCATATCCAGCCATGGAAAAGGCTCCAGGAGTAAACCTCAAGAAAATTCGGAGTCGGAGCCCCTAAGGCAGTTCGTCGTTGTCTACAACCTCGCTCTGGCAGCTCCTGCGACGGCGCTGGTGCCAAACTGTAACGGCCCTGCTGTTCCTTTGGATCGATCAGCGACGTGGAGAGGGGGGACGTGCTGCATGGGCAACAGCCTGTCCTCCAAATGACATCGCCCAGGCTTGCATCCGACCAGGGTGCATCACCCATGGTCAGTCATGACTGAGGGGGACCTACTACTTATTGCAGCTAATTGAGTGGTTCCCATCGAACCAGTTAATAACATCTCCAATTGGAGAGACCAGACAGGGCCACAGGGCTGGACTTGTTAGATAATCAAAAGCCGAATGATAAAGGGGTTTTGACGGGGAGCTGGGGGCAAAACTTTCCAGAAAGGTTTTGCTGAACTACGACAACATGCTCATGCATGTGTTCAAATCCTGCCACAGCAAAGTGCTGCTTTACCAATTCACACAGAAACTTGAACAAAATGGGCAGTTTTAAGATTTCACGTCGAGATTAGCACAAATATCGGAAATCGAATATGAAAGGAATATTTTAGAAATTCTACCCGGCAGAGTGAAGGTAGATCAAAATTGGGACATAAACCCTCCTGTTTAATCTGCTGTATATTGTGTCTGATGCGCTGGCTTAATCTGCATTCTGATCACTTTCATGGTACAAGTCCATGGTAATATACCCCTACAGCGTTACAAGATACACCACCACCCCAGTTACAATTTACTTCAGAGCTACATATAATTAAAACAATGAATTGAGTTGTCAGATAAAAAATCAATAAAGTGATTTTTTTTCCCTTCGCAGCATTTTAAAACCACTGTTATGTTATTGCTTTTGTTTCTCAATTCGTGGCTAAATGTAATAACCATGACTTTATTGCCTCACTACTGGTGGCCCCATTCAGCTGCCTAAAGCCTAAGCTCAGAGTCATATTTCTCTCCATTTCCCACCAGCTTTAAGCAGCTTTTGGACATCTGTCCTGGTATTTCCTAGTGCGGTTTGATGTCAATAATTCTCTTGTAAAGCACATTGAGACATGTTACATTTACAAAGCACCTTTTCACGTTACAAAATGTTGTGGTAATGCAAATTTTTTCCCGAGAATTACATATTTACTGAGAACTTGTCTTTTCCATCCAGCTGTCTCTCTATCTACAGGGTTCCTGTTTAATTTAGTTTAGAGATACAGCGCGGAAACGGACCCTTCGGCCCACCGACCAGCAATCCCTGCACATTAAAACTATCCTACACACACTAGGGACAATTTACATTTATACCAAGCCAATTAACCTACAAAGCTGTACGTCTTTGGAGTGTGGGAGGAAACCGAAGAACTCGGAGAAAACCCACGCAGGTCATGGGGAGAACGTACAAACTCCGTACAGACAGGATCCGTAGTCAGGATCGAACCCAGGTCTCCGGCGCTGCAAGCGCTGTAAGGCAGCAATTCTACCGCTGCGCCACCGTAGAGTGGTTGTTCTTGTACGTGCCGGATTTACTCATGGTCTCAGGAGTGCATCAACGTTGACGCAGAACCCCACGAGTGCGTCAACGTTGATGCAGGGGCCCTAGGAACACAATAGCATTCAGACGGGGTTCCCAGGAGTGCATCAGCATTAGCTGGGGGTCCCCAGGACTGCATCGGTATTTATATGGGGTGCATCAGCATTTAGAGAGGGTCTCCCTGAGTGCATCAGCATTTAGAGGGTCCCCGGAGTGCATCAGCATTTATGGAGCACCCTGGAAGTGCATCAGCATTTGTAGACGATCCTAGGAGTGCATCAGGATTTACTGAGTGTCTCGAGGAGTGTTCAGCATTTACAGGGGACCCTGGGAGTTTGTACAGGGTACCTAGGAAGACATCAGCATTTTGCGAGTTACCAGGAGTTCTTAAAGGGTCCCTGTCCAACTCCTCCCCCTTCTGTCGTGGGGTAGGCTGATTCCCCTCAAACTCCCCACACCCCACCCCCAATCTTTGCATATTCCCAATCCTTTAAGGATAAAGGGGAAATCTTTTAGGACTGAGATGAGAAAAACCTTTTTTACACAGAGAGTGATGAATTTCTGGAATTCTCTGCCACAGAATGTAGTTGAGGCCAGTTCATTGGCTATATTTAAGAGGGAGTTAGATGTGGCCCTTGTGGCTAAAGGGATCAAGGGGTATGGAGAGAAAGCAGGTACAGGATACTGAGTTGGATGATCAGCCATGATCATATTGAATAGCGGTGCAGGCTCGAAGGGCCAAATGGCCTACTCCTGCACCTATTTTCTATGTTTGTTTCTATGTTTCTATGTTCCACTTTAATTTCATGTTTCGTGTACCTTGTGTTTTATGACTGTTGGCAGACCAATTTCCCGTCTGGGAAAAAGTTCTAAATAAATAAAGTGACCAACCTGGTTACAGATACGCAAAGCATCATGCACATTGCCTACAATGCAACAAGCAAGGCCTAAACTACAGAGGCATCAACAACAACTAAGGCCCTGGCATGAATGGTTCACCTGGTCAGATCAGACCGAGGATGTTGCCAGGACTAGAGGGTGTGAGCTATAAGGAGAGGTTGAGTAGGCTGGGTCTCTGGGGTTCCTTGGAACGCAGGAGGATGAGGGTTGATCTTATCGAGGTGTATAAAATCGTGAGAGGAATAGATTGGGTAGATGCCCATAGTCTCTTGTCCAGAGTAGGTGAATTGAGGACCAGAGGACATAGGTTCAAGGTGAAGGGGAAACTGACGGGTAACCTTTTCACACAAAGCGTGGTGGGTGTATGGAACAGGTTGCCATAGGAGGAGGTAGTTGAGGCCAGGACTATCCCAACGTTTAAGAAAGTTAAACAGGTACATGGATCGGACAGGTTTGGAGGGATATGGATGAAGCGTAGGCAGGTGGGACTAGTGTAGCCGGACATGTTGGCCAGTGTGGATAAGTTGGGCCTGTTTCTACACTGTATCACTCAATGACTCTATCAGGCTAGGCTGAGAGTGTGGACCCTTCAGACACTGTGTCAAGCATCCAAAGAAGTTAAGCAAGGCACACGTCTATTACCCACCTATGGGTAATACAGATCCATTTGCTGAAACATCAGACTGCTAGCAGTCTCACAATTACAAATATGCTCCAAGCAAAGGTTGTCCAGTGCAGTGTTTATTGTTAACATTACACATGTATTATTTTTTGGAGATACAGCATGAATACAGATCCTTCAGCACAGGCATCCATGCTGACCAACGATCTTCCGTTCAGACTAGTTCTATGTCATCCCCCTCCCCACTCCCTACACATTCGGGACAATTTGTAAAGGTCAATTAACCTACAAACCCGCACATCTTTGGGATGTGGGAGGAAACCAGGGCGTGTAGAGGAAGCCGACACGGTCACAGGGAGAACGTGCAAACTCTGAGGTCAGGATGGAACCTAGGTCTCTGGCGCTGTGAGGCAGTGGCTCTACCAGCTGCGCCATCGTGCCGCCACTTTCTTCAGCCGTGGATTGGTTAATCAGTGTCAAGCCCCGCACCCTGGCCTCCCAGACCTCTGTTTCTGTTTCTATATAAAAATTACGATGAATTGTGAGGAATGTTTCAGAACTAAAGCAGGACCTGTATATTAACACAGAGCAACCTTTTATTAATTCCCACACCTTGATAGATCTACAGAGCATTTCCAATGCTGTGCATTTGATTCAATATCTTTGACTTGGATCGAGGTCAATCAATTGCTTTTTGTTTTTAAAAACAAGACTTTAAAAGATGGAGCGCAGCAGTGTGCAGAATGTCATTCTGCTCCAGCAGACAGACTGAATGAGACAAATTGAGAGAGAAACAATATCGGCAGTGACAAAAAAAAATCTGTCGGCACAGTCAGCGTGATGGAATGCACAAGAACCATGCATCTAATCAGCAAGTCTAAATGGGATCCTGTTACAATGACAGTCAAAGGCAGCCACATCCCCCATACACTGTTCAAACCCATATGACCCGGGCTCTCTGTGCTTCACTCCCATCCACACTCTCCGGCCAAGCTTCTCTCCTCACTTACTAATGGATACAGTCACACCTCCCAGCTCAAAAGGAGTCTGGTATGTTTGCAAGGAGCATCAGGCATTTCATTAAGTGGAAGCCGTTGAAACACAAAGGAGTTCCTCTTGCCGAACATGTTCAAAGGTGGAATATTCAGCTTTTCCAGCAGGTTTTGAATTACACGCGACAATCCGACTATTTTAACATTCAATTTCAATCCAAGCACCCCATCAGTTCAAAGGCAAGTTGCGATCCCCCCACAGAAAACCTTGAAGGCAACTACTTTCAGACAATGTTCTTCTGGCAACAGGTATATGACAGTGCTGAAAGAATTCTGATAACGATGTCCGATTTTGCAAGTAAACACATCAAGAATGCTATATATCGTTGACATTGCACAAGTTCAAAAAAAAGATAAGAGTATCTTTACTGCAGAGCAGTCGCAACTTATCATCAGCATGGGTCTGAGGGCAATATCAAAGGGGCTGATTTGCATCCTGCTCACAATTCACGTTCAGCATGGGTTTGAGGGCAGAATTTGTCAAATGTTTTTGTTTAGTTTTAGAGATACCGCGTGGAAACAGACCCTTCGGCTCACCGAGTCCGTACCGACCAGCGATCCCCGCACATTAACACTATCCCCCACACACTAGGGACAATTTACACTTACACCAAGCCAATTAACCGACATACCTGTACATCTTTGGACTGTGGGAGGAAACCAAAGATCTCGGAGAAAACCCAGGCAGGTGTTCAGGAAAGTTTTCTCAGGCAATATGTAGAGGGCCCTACACAGGAGAGGGCAAAGCCTGATCTACTATTAGGAAATTGGGACGGGCAAGTGACTTAACATAGAAACTTAGAAAATAGGTGCAGGAGTAGGCCATTTGGCCCTTCAAGCCAACACCCCCATTCAATATGATCATGGCTATTCATTCAAAATCAGTCCCCTGTTCCTACTTTCTCCCCATATCCTTTGATTCCTTTAGCCCTAAAAGCTTTATCTAACTCTCTCTTGAAAACATCCAGTGAATTGGCCTCCACTGCCTTTTGTAGCAGAGAATTCCACAGATTCACAACTCTCTGGGTGAAAAAGTTTTTCCTCATCTCAGTCCTAAATGGCCTCCCCCTTATTCTAAAACTGTGACCACTGGTTCTGGACTCCCCCAACATGAGGAACATTTTTCCTGCACCTAGCCTGTCCAATCCCTTAAGAATTGTATATGCTTCTATAAGATGCCCTCTCATCCTTCTAAATTCAAGTGAGTATAAGCCCAGTTGATCCATACTTCATCATATGTCAGTCCCGCCATCCCGGGATTTAATCTGGTGAAGCTACGCTACACTCATTCAATAGCAAGAAGTGTCCATGGTCAAGTTTTCTGGGACCAGCAACTGCTGTTCTGTTAGTTTTCATATAGTTATGGATAAAGATAGGGCAAGCCTAAAAGTTAAAATTCTGAATTGGGGTAAGATCACCGTTGAGGGGTTTAGATAGGAACTTGCTAAAGATGATTGGATTAGATTGTTTGCAGGCAAAGGAACATCCGGAAAGTGAGATGATTTTAAAAGTGTGATGGCAAAAGTTCAGGGCATGCTTGTTCCTGTCAGAATGAAGGGCAAGGCAGGTGGTAATAAAGAAGCTTGGATGGCGAGAGAAATTGAGGCTCTGGTTAGGAAAAAGGAGGCATGGGACATGCATAAGCAGCTGGGATCGAGTACATCCTAGGAGGAGTTTAGGAACGAAGGAGCATGCTTAAGAAGGATATAAGGAGGGCAAAAATGGGGCAGGAGAAGCTAAGGAAAATCTAAAGAGATTTTATGTACATTATGGGATAGAGAGTAACTAGAGAGAAAATAGAGCTCCTCTGAAAACAAAGCAGTCATCTCTATTTGGAGACACAGAAGCAGGAAAAGGTCTTCAAAGAGTATTTCTCCTCTGATTTTACCATTGAGAAAGACATGAAGACAGGAGAACTTGGGACAGTTAATGGAGATGCTTGAGGACAGTCTATATTACGGTATTGAGCATCCTAATGCGTATGAAGGTAAATAAATCTCTTGCGACTGATCAAATATATCCAAGTACACTGTAGGAAGCAAGAAATTGCAGGCACCCTGGCTGTGATACATGATTCGTCATTAGACACTGGTGAGGTCAGGAAGACTGGAGGGTGGCTAATGTTGTGCCTCTACTAAAAATGCTTCGCAAAGAAAAGCCTGGGAATTATAGACCTGTGAGCCTAATATCTATGGTAGGCAGTTTACTGTAGAAGATTCTGATGGATAAGATACATTTGGATAAACAATGGCAGATTAAGGATAGTCACCATGTTTTTGTGGGAGATAGTGTCTTACGAATCTGAAAGAGTTATTTAAAAAGGTTAATGAGGGCAAGCCCATAGACATTGTCTATATGAACTTCAGCGCCATTTCTTAAGGTACCAGGAAGGTTAGATCACATGGGAGTCATGGAGAGCTAGCCAACTGGATAGAGAATTGGCTTCATGGAAGGAAGCAGAGGGTGATGGTGGAAGGCCTGTGACTAGTGGTGTGCCTCAGGGATCGGTGTTAGGCCCATTGCTGTTTGTGGTTTATTTCAATGATTTGGATGAGAATGTACAAGGCATGTTTAGTAAGTTAGCAGATGTCACGAAAGTGGGTGGTACTGTAGTTAGCAAAGATAGTTATCAAAAATTACACCAGGATCTTGGCAAGTGGGCTGAATAATAGTTAATGGAGATTAATGGAGTTTTAATGAAGATGAGTGCAAGGTGTTGCATTTTGGAAAATGAAACCAGGGCAGGATCTTCACAGTAAATAGCAGAACTCCAGGGAGTGTAGAGTAGAGGAATCTAGGGATGCAGGTACATCGTTCCTTGTAAGTGGTGTCACAGATAGATAGAGTGGTCAAGAAGGCATTCAGTACAGATGCTCCCCGATTTACGATGCTTCGACTTACGATATTCCGACTTTACGATGGTGCATACCCTGGGCAACGGCAGCGAGCCGCACGTCACTTCCGGTCGCATGATCAAATTGTATTAAATGCACTTTCGACTTACAATATTTTCCATTTACGATGGGTTTATCGGAAAGTAAACCCATCGTAGGTCGAGGAGCAGTTGTATATTGGCCTTCATCAATCAGGGTAATGAGTATAGAAGTTGGGAAGTTATGTTACAGTTGTACAAAATGTTGATGAGGCCACATTTGGAATATTGTGTTCAGTTTTGGGGTGCCAGTGCTATAAGAAGGATATTTGTTAAGATGGAAAGAGCGCAAAGAAGATTTATGTAAATCTAGCCACTTGCACTTTGTCTGCCAAGGCCGGCTAGAGCTCCCAGTTGAAAATCATTTTAACTTCTTTTCCCATATCCTCCTCTCTGTCCTTGGCCTCCTCCAAGGGCGGCACAGTGGCGCAGCGATAGAGTTGCTGCCTTACAGTGCCAGTGACCCGGGTTTGATCCTGACTACAGGTGCTGTCCGTACAGAGTATGTATGTTCTTTCTGTGATGATGTGGGTTTTCTCCAGGTGCTCCGGTATCCTCCCACACTCCAAAGACGTGCAGGTCTGTAGGTTAAGTGTCTTCGGTGAAGATTGTAAATTGTCCCTCGTATGTCGGATAGTGCTAGTGTACGGGGTGGTCGGTGAGGACTCGGTAGGCCAAAGAGCCTGTTACTGTCCTGTATCTCCAAACTAAACTAAAAACTAAAACATTGCCGGTGTGGTCACAAGCAAACTAGAAGAACAATACCTCATATGCTGCTTGGGTAGCTTACAATCTAACAATACGAACATTGAATTCTCCAATTTTGAGTAATATCCCTCCCCCCTCTTATCTCTGCCCCCTCCAACACAGTGCTCACATTTCTCCCATCACATCAGTCACCATGCTCTTCCCCTTCCTTTGCACCTTCTCCCATTCCCACGTCCTACAATTTACTTTTTTCCCGCCTTTTTCTCATTCCACCCGTATCTTTTCCTGCAGCTTTACATTTCACATCTCTTTCCTTATCTGACACCCTTTTGTCTCTTTTTCACCTATACCTTTTGCTCCACCCCTCTGCCAATTATACTCTCCTCACCTGTACCTACCTATCGCTTCCCAGGCTTTACTCTGACCCCCGCTCTCTCCCCCTTACTCCAATCAGTACGAAGAAAGGTCGCAAGCTGAAACGTTGCGACCATTCCTTCTACAGATGCTGCCTGACACGTTAAATTCCTCCATCAAGTTGATTTTTTCACGACGTCACTTCTCTTACTTGGGGAGAAACAATATTCCAGGGGATCTTAGAAATGCCTGAATTGTAATTGTTTTCACGTATGGAAACTTAATGATGATGATGGTTAAGAGCAGACTCAAACATGACCGCTTGAGGGGGACATCAGAGAGCACTCGAGCTTTGGACCATAAAAGAGAAACGGAGGATCTGAATGATTTACAAAATATACTTGTTTATCCTCATCAACAAAGCGCCAATGTTTTCATGATGACCAATATCACTCATGTTGTTTTTTCACCCATGTCGCCGAGCTGGTCAATCTTGCAAACTCTGCCACCAATACTTCTCTCCACTGGATTCTTTGATCCCCAAACCAATTTCTAAATCAAAATCAAAATCTATGAAGGGTCTCGACCTGAAACGTCCAGAGATGCTGCCTGTCCCGCTGAGTTACTCCAGCATTTTGTGTCCATCTTCTATGCACTCACACAGGTCAAAACTCACACACTAAACGACTAACAGCGCATTTGACACAGAACAATGATATTTTCACTCAACGCTCACTCCGAAACAAACCAAAGCTATTTGAATATCATCAGAGAAAAAAAAGACAAAACAACAGCAACACTTGCTGCTTTGTTAAGCTGTGGCCTTGACTTTAAAGCTATGTATAGATATCGCAACAACTTTTCACATAAGACTAGGAGCTGAAACTTCATATTATCACAATGAGGTCATTGAACAAACACAGCTGCCAACATCTATTCAAAGCCATTGGCATTGGAAACCTAGTTAACTTAATACTCTCGGAAACTCAATCGCAGCAGGACACCTGTCGGCCATATTGATTGCTATAGCCTCAATTTTACTTCCAGTTTCACATGCCTTATAAAAGGCACATACAACCTTCTGAAACAGTCCTCATCGTTTTCCACAATCACCGCAGCACATATAGCAGTGGAAATCTGGGAGCACCGAACAAGCTTCCGAGATCAAACAAATTCTGCAAACCAAGAATAAACGATATTTGTTGGGGAAGGTATTGAAGTCCATTGACTTCAGGGAGGCAAATAAAGTTAAAATACAGTTGGGTCATGTTGTAACTGAGGAACAGAACAAATCCAAATGGCTGAATACTCTCCCTGTTCATACATTTTCGATCGGAGATTCGTCGTGGATAATTAATTTGATAAGGTATACGCACTTCACCAGAATTCAGTGACCATGCTTATATGGTCAGACGCATGAAGACTGCAAGCGGATTTTGTTTGACTGCAATGATCGCAAAGGGTCAACAGGGCCCATGGCTCTGACAGGGGACCATACAGCCCAATTGGCCACTGACAGCATTCATGCCATACTTTGTGTGAATTTTTTTTTTTTTACACTGAACCCTACACTGCTAGACACTGGAAACAAAGAGAACATTCAATGCTCAGCATATGATGTTGGGTCATGAAATAAACTCAAGAGAATCTTCATGTCTGAAATGATGACATACTTAAGCTACAGCTTAAGGTCACAATTCCCAGGCAGCTTTAACATGTAAAAGGGCAGAGCCCTGTGAAGTGATTTAACAGCCTGCCTGCAAAGGCAACTTCAACCTTTCCTCATGTCCTTGTTTAATATTCTCTTCCCATGCCTCAATTTACGAAAGGTTGTGAGATTTGATTTTGTTCATAACTTAATAAAAAAACGATTGCAAATGATTCAATCTAAAGGCATTATGCTAGGATAGGTTGATTTTTTTTATTGAAGCATAGGCTAGCAAATGGATGGCTCCAGAGAGGTAGTGTCCTTTCAGCCAGAGGACTGGTGGTACAGGTCAGGTGCTGAATGGATGGATATAAATAGAGAAATGGTTAGATCTGCAGCTGAAGCAGCCAGTCACTGCATTTGAATAAATGCAATAACAGCAGAAATGCAGGAGATCTGTTGGATGGATAATCATTTCATTTCAGAGATTCACTCATTCTGGACACAGTAAGACCACCAGTAAATGGACGGCACGGTGGTGCAGCGGTAGAGCTACAGCCTTACAGAGTCAGACACCCGGGTTCGACCCTGACTACAGGTGCTGTCTGTACGGAGTTTGTACGTTCTCCCCGTGACCGTGTGGGTTTTCTATGAGATCTTCTGTTTCCTCCCACACTCCAAAAAATGTCCAGGTTTGTAGGTTAATTGGCTTTGTTATAAATGTAAAATTGTTCCTAGTGTGGGTCGGATAGTGTTAATGTGTGGGGATCGCTGGTCAGTGTGGACCCGGTGGGCCGAAGGGCCTGTTTCCGCACTGTATCTTAAAATTAAACTAAATACCCACCCTTGATATGTTGGTGGTGAGCTATTACAATGCTGTTTGAGAGCACATTATGATTATGACTCAGTGTAATGTAGTGATGTATTTCCAAAGTAGGATGCTGTGCAACTCGGAAGGGAACTGGCAGGGACTAGTATTTGCAGGCTTCTACTTGCTCTGGCTGTTTTAAATGGGAGGGGTATTGAAGACACTATCAAAAAAACTTCAGTGAGTTGCAGTTCTGCAGTACATAGAAGCATAGAACCATACAGCATAGAAACAGGACCTAAGGCTCAACTCGTCTATGCTGACTATGTTGATACTCCATCTAAGTTAAGGGCCCGTCCCACGGGCATGCGACTCCATGCGGCAAGCGCGACCTAACCGCAAGCGGGGGCCGTGCGGGGGCCGCGCGGAGGTCGCGGGGCCGGTCCCACTTCGATCGCCGGAGCCGTATGGAGTTGTGCGGAGCTGGTCCCAACATCGCGCGGGGCTCCGAAAAACTGACACTATTCAAAAATTCTGTGCAGTGACGGCCTGCCGCCCCGCAGCCGCATCGACGGCCGTGCGCACCGCCTCGCCGCCGTACGCACCGTCTTGCCATCACTCGACCTCCGTGCGGCTCCCGCTTCCGATTTGGTAGCGCTTGCCGCATGCAGCCGCATGCTGGTGGGACCGGCCCTGTACGGGGATCACTCGACCTTCTCGCGGCCCCCGCTTGCGGTTAGGTCGCGCTTGCCGCATGGAGTCGCATGCCCGTGGGACAGGCCCTTTAGTCTGATTTGCATGCATTTGACCCATATTCCTCTAAACCTTTCCGATCCATATACCTGTCCAAGAGTCTTTTTAATGGGTGGCACAGTGGTGCAGCTGCTGCCTCATAGCACCAGAGACCTGGGTTCAATCCTGAGCTTGGCTACTCTCGTTCTCCCTGTGACCGCTTGGATTTCTTCTGGTTTCCTCCCACACGCCAAAGACGTGCGGTTTATAGGTTGATTGGCCTCTGTAAATTGCCCCCTGAGTGTAGGGGGTGAATGCTAACGTGGGATAACATAGAACTAGAGTGATCGGGGTGATCGATGGTTGGTGTGGACTCGGTGAGCCACAAGGCCTGTTTCCATGCTGTGTCTTTCAATCGATTAATCAAAATGCTGTTATCGTAAAGATAGACATAACACGCTGGAGTAACTCAGCGGGTCAGGTAGCACCTCTGGAGAAAATGGATAGTTGATGTTTCAGGTCGGGACCCTTCTTCAGACTTATTACCATTGCTGTTATAGTACCTACCCCAATACCTCATTTGGCAACTCATTCCATATACCCACGACTCTCTGAGTGAAAAGCTGTCTCATAGGTTCCTATTACATATATTTTTCCTCCTACCTTAACTCTGTCTCCTCTAGTTCTTGACCCCATTTACCCTGGATAAAAGACTCAGTGCATTCACTCTATCTATTCCCTTCATGATTTTATACACCTCTATGAGATCATCCTCAATACCCTGCACTCCAAGGAATAAGTCCTAGCCTGGCCAACCTTTCCCTATAGTTCAGCACACCCAGAGGCCTGGCAACATCGTTGTAAATCTACATGTGTAATGGGACACTATGCAGTTAACATATGTCAGTAGTGGAGGAAGCAAACATTTAGGGCAGTGGATAGAGTAGCAGCTGAGAGGGTTTCCACCACTCAGTTTGTCCCTCTGCTGGAGGGTTCAACTGGAAAGACACGCCAAGCTTTTGCCATATAAATGGTGAAGAAAATATGGGCAAGTTAATGACTCTGGGATATTCAGGCTGATTCCCTGCTATTATATCCACGGCATTTAGGTGGGTGATCCAGTTACATTTCCACTGTAGTTGCAGGATGGTGATGGTGAGGGATTTGGCACTGGATGAAAGAAACAAAGCGCTTCTTGGCTTTTTGATCCTGTCCAGCCATCACTGATCTGTAATCTATCTTCATGTACTCACCCCCTGTCATTGCCTAAATCACTAATAATATTGGCCAAGATAAAATGCAATAATCTCCAAATTTTAATAATGGATCCACCATCAATTTACTGTTTAAAGTTTTAAAAAAACACATTGCTACCAAAGATACTAGAGGAGCAAGATAGACCTCCGAAATCCAATGGACTGACGTGTAGTATGTAACGGAACGTTACGGCCGCCATTTGTTTATGCTTTCCACTGTGTAATCTAAAGATCCTCTAGTAGCGGGGACGGACTCCACAGTTATACAATCTGCGCTTACATCAGGTCGCAGGGAAGAGCAAAGATACTAGAGGCTCCTCTAGTATCTTTGGGGGAAGTGGACGTTTCCTCCACTCCTGAGTTGAAGGCGGCCGGCACCAGGCTCTCTGTCCGGCGGGAGAGCCTCAAGCATCTGCCCGCAGTCGGCGCTCCCGAGGCAGCGGGCAATGCTCCTCTAGTATCTTTGGTGTAATCCGTTCCACAGATTGATCCGCTCTATCATCTTTGGTGTAATCCGTGTTGTAGGGAACAGTGTTTTATATAGCATCCATCACTTCACATATTTAGTTAATATTATTGTAAATGTTATTATTATAATTGTAAATTGCAGCCCAATAAAATGGCGTCAACAATCACCCATGTCATACTACGCTTTTTTCGCAGAGTGGCGCATCTTGCTCTGCTCTATAATCTTTGATTGCTACTATGCTGTGTGTGCAGATGATTCTTATGGGCCTGTCCCACTTAGGCGACTTTTTAGGCGACTGCAGGAGACTATGCAGTCGCCACATGGTCGCCACATGTTTGCGGGTGGTTGCCGGGGAGTCGCCTTCATGGTCGTGAGGAGTTCCCGCATTCTGGGAACTAGTAGCGGCCTCATTATGGTCGCCACAAATTTTCACCATGTTGAAAAATTAGCGGCGACTAGAATGAAGCCGCCATGGAGAGTAGCGAGAATTCTCGAGCCGTGGGAGGGTCGCCAGGAGGTCGAAGGTTCTTGTTGGTTGTAGCCAGTACTGACCGGTGAATTTCATTGGCTCATTTAGGGGAAAAAACGTAATCAGTAGTTTTCAGACCCAAGGATAGCCGACCAGTAATGTTAATGTCCGCCGAGCTTCACTGCCGTGTATCTATGGCTTCTTAAAAGTTGTCTCCACTCCTTCTCCCTCCTTCTCCCCCCTCTTTTAAAGGACTTACCGTACACTGTGCTTTAACCATCTTAATTACAGCGCCAACCTGTGTGTGTCTGTATCACCTTGGCTTTGCACTGTGGGAATTTCACTCAGACATCGCTCCCCCGCTTGCCCTGTCCCCCGCCTGCATAACGGCTGGTGAAGGAAGTGATGTGTGTATGTTCCACTCCGACAGTTGCCATTCCAGTTGCCGTTTTTTCAGGCGACTGCCGGCAACTTGACAGTCGCCGGCAGTCGCCTGAAAAATCGCCTAAGTGGGACAGGCCCATTAATTTCTTACCCGAAAGGACTAGTTCTCTAAATATCTATTTACCAAAAGTCTGATCTTGACCACTTCCTGTTGTTCTGTATATTGATTTTAGAAAAAACGCTGCCACTTACGGCTGTGATTTTTGGCCATCTTACTCAGAGTCCCCTTCTGCTGCGCAGGACAAGAGGATTTTTCCAATCGATGAAAAATAAAAGCATTATTAGTGTTTAAAAAGTGTTGAGATTCTCTCTCCTGAAGGCCATGCCCCTTCCTGAGGGACTATAAAACCCGGAAATGTTGAGCGCCTCAGTCAGTCTCTGCAAGATGGGTCACGTCTCTCAGTCTGAGCTGTGAATAACACTGTGAGTGTGGTTTTACTGACTTTGAGTGCCCTTAATGTGGTTTGAAAATGAAAATGTGGTTGGTTTGAAAAAGCACAGCAAATGGTTGGTGGTGGTTGGTTTGAAATAAAGCACAGCAAATGGTTGGTAGTGGTTGGTTTGAAATTAAGCACAGCAAATGGTTGTGTGGTGGTTGGTTTGAAATAAGGCACAGCAAATGGTTGGTTGTGGTTGGTTTGAAATAAAGCACAGCAAATGGTTGGTGGTGGTTGGTTTGAAATAAAGCACAGCAAATGGTTGGTGGTGGTTGGTTTGAAATAAAGCATATGATTAAAAGTCTAAACTTGACAACTTCCTGTTTGCACTGTACATTGATTTTAGATGAAAGGCTACCACTTACGGCTGTGATTGACGGCCATCTTACTCAGCCCCCCTCCGCTCATCAGGTGCAGAGGATTCTTCCCATCAATGAAAAATAAGAGTGTTATTCGTGTTTAAAAAATGTTGAGAATCTCTCTCCTGTCAAGTGACTGAGTTGAGTGACTGAGCTGCCACCCCAAGAATCCATTTGGCCCACAATGTCCATACTAGCCCTCTGGAAACCAGTCCTTTCAGCCCACAACACCCATACTAGTGCTCCAGACCCCACCCCCCACTGGCCACCAATATTGGAATTGGTGGAGAGGTGGAATATTGCATTGGGGGACCAGCCCTCCCACAGCTCCCACTTAGTCTAGTATAGAATATAAATCACAAGTCGCTTTATACCTACCTCCATGGCTTCTGGCTTTTCACAATTTAGGAGATACTTTGTTTGCTTCTTCGTGTCCAAAGTGAATGGCCTCACATCTGTGTGAAGCCCATTTCCTGCAACTGTATCCATAGACTCCATTTATTGTTATCCCTTTGTAATTTAAACCCTCCATCTATACTGTTTACAAAGCCATCCAGCTTTTGTAACTAGTAAACATAAATATGTGGCTTTCTATCTCATCTGCAACACTTATAAATCTTTAAAAAAATATGGCCCAATACAGATCCTTGTTGGACATCACGTCACATATTGTTAAATCTGATTGTCTGCCCATTGTCTATGTCTCCCCTTCCCCTTCCTCCCCCCCCCCCCTCTCTCCCTAGCTAAATTTCCACCCTGTTCAAATTCAATTCTACCAATTTAATTCAAATTCACCCTGCTCAAATTCAGCCTTCAATTCCACGAGCTCCATGTTTCAAAGAACGTTATCAAATCGCTTCCACATCAATAACCTGGCTACTACTCACCTCTTCAAATATATACTAAAAGAAATCCGGTTCATCAGGCAGAAACTATGATCTTTCATTAAAAATGAGTTTTCAAGGTGCTTAATCACTATATTCATAATTATGGGCTGCAGCAATTTCCCCAACAACATACATTAAGCTCACTGGTCTATAATTCCCTCTTACATTTCTGATCTGGTGTGTGGCCTACAACATTTTTCAACCTGAAAGGAATCCTTCCCAAACTGTGAAAGCTTTCAAAGATTATGGTTATACCACTATAATTTTTTGAAATTGTGGCCTGAAAGACTCTGGGATGGAAACCATCTTGCTCTTTGGATTTCTCAATGTTAAGTCTATTTGTTATCATTACTTGTGTAGGAAGGAACTGCAGATCCTGGTCTAAACAGAAGATAGACACAAAATCCTGGAGTAACTCAGCGGGACAGGCAGCATCTCTGGAGAAAAGGAATGGGTGACGTTTCGGGTCGAGACCCTTCTTCAGACCATGTTATTATTACTTTCTGATGTGAATTTTGCCAAATCGTTTTGCCCAATTTGAGATATCTAAAACACGATCCTCTTCCTCCAATATTGGAAGCGTCCTGAGGGCGAGATGGTTAACCTCCAACAAGCTAAATAATTTTCCTTTGTTCTTGGTCAAGGGGGTTTTCCTTGGTCCTCACAAACTTCAGTTTGACTAAGGCCCCCTAATACCACACTCATTCATACTTGAAGCCAATCGCTCTCTTGTCACTTGAACATTCAGCTCTTTTGCCTATGTTTGGACCAAGACTGCCTGGCTACAAAACCTGCAGCTGTAGCAGGGAAGGTTCAGAGCAAATTTGACGAACATGTTAAAAATCAATGAAGCGTTTTGGCAGAATAAATGTGAAACCATTTTCAATACTAAATTGGAACCGGGACAATTATTTTTTTAATCACACGCCGTTTTTAAACGTGCAGATGGAAGGAAATTCAACAATAACTTGAAAAAAAAGCTGGATAAACGCCTGGAAAGATTTGTGATATGAATGGATATTTTATTCCAATAACTAGCATAGCACAATGGTGCAAATGGACTCCTGGGCTGGACTCAGTGACTTCCATATCTCAATCATGACCACACTTCAAGGCTGTTTCTTTGGTCAAAAAATGCTCAAATTCTGAGAGATTTTTTAGTTTTAGTTTAGAGATACAGTGCAGAAACAGGCCCTTTGGCCCACCATGTTCACACCGACCAGTGATCCCCACACATTAACACTATCCTACACATACTAGGGACAATATACACTTACACCAAGCCAATTAAACTACTAACCTGTACGTCTTTGGAGTGTGGGAGACAACCTAAGATCTCAGAGAAAACCTATTCGGTCACGGGGAGAACATACAAACTCTGCACAGACAAGTACCCGTAGTCAGGATCAAAACTGTGTCTCCTGCGCTGTAAGCGTTGTAAGGTCTGTAAGGCAGCAACTCCACCGCTGGGCCCGATGTTAACGAAAGATGAGGTTTTCTTTAATTTTTGGCCCAGATGCAAACTGTACTCTTATTATTTGGGAAGCCCTGTTAATTTTTTTTAGAAAGCAAACAAAGAGACAAGGAGAACAGATTATGGTTATCCCCTTCCTCATTCATCCCCAATTGAAGATGCTGGTACTTGCTAAACGAAGGATCCAACTGGGCCAAATTGAAGAGGTTAACAGAGGGCTAAAATGGAAACTTGAATAAGCACTATAACAAAGCTATTCTTATCCACAAAAGAAGACAAGAAAGTAGGAGCATGAATGAGACACGAGGCCCTCAAGCTATATTTCAATATGATCATGGTTGATCTACCTCTTCTGTGTTCTCAATATCTCCACCTTTCAAATTCTGGAATAACTTCTTCCCCGCTGTCGTCAGACCACTGAATAGACCTCTCGTACACTAACGGTGTAATCCCGATCTCCCAATCTACCTCATTGTAGCCCTTGCACTTTTTTTTTTAAATGTGTACTTTTTCCATAGCTTAACACTATATTATGCACTCTGGTATTTTCACTTTGTACTACCTGCTGTACTTGTGCATTGCTTGCGATTATACTCCTGTATAGTATGTTTAAGAAAGAACTGCAGATGCTGGAATCTGATGACAGAGTCTGAAGAAGGGTCTCGACCCGAAACGTCACCTATTCCTTCGCTCCATAGATGCTGCCTCACCCGCTCAGTTTCTCCAGCATTTTTGTCTACCTCCTGTATAGTATGATTTGACTAGATAATGTTTTCCACTGCATCTCGGTACACGAACCATAGTAAATCAATACCAATACCAACAATGCATTTTATCTCCCCCGTAGATATTTCTAATGCTCTAACATATACCACTGTCTGGGAACTACACCCCAAGAGAAGACATTTCTAGACCTCCAGCAGCCAGTTCTAAGTAACCAGCCCTTTCTCCAGAGATGCTGTCTGACCTGCTGAGTTACTCCAGCTTTTTGTGTCTATCTTCAGACCTTTTAACTACGTCCCCTTTTTTGAGATCTTCAACTCGTGAAAACTGCACTTTTTGCATTACACCAATGACCACACTTTGAAAGTTCCTCACTGGGTTTAACTCATCCAGTAGGTCAGTCAGGTTGCTACGATAATCAAAGTATCGATGAGACCAAATGCAACGTGTGGCTGTTTTTCTTCTGCCCTGGCAGAGATCCTGCGGATAATGGTGGTGCCACGGTGACTGTGCCTCATGGTGAGGACCAAGCAACTTGCAAAGCCAGTCACCCTCAGCAAAGCAGGAGCCTGATACTGAAAATGGCAAGGGTTGCTGGGGATGAGTGGCAATCTGCCTTCGGGTCAGACGGAGGGGGGAGGAACTCAGTATCAACACTTGTGCTGTTCTCTTTTCAAGGTAAAGCAAATATGCCAAGCGAGTGATGGACCACAGGGGAAGGTTGGCAACGTCAATGGAAAATGTGAACTATGCCAGTAGAAAACAGATTTGTACTTCAAAGTCTGCAATTCAAAATGACTGAAGCATAACTCAGAACACAAGGAGCTGCAATCAATGCCATACACTCACCACTACGGATTGCACACTAGAAGATGAAATATATTTTCATTTTTTTGAACACTGATTCTCACAACTCATGTTGCCCCCCCCCATATTGAGAACATATTTACTTAAATGCCACCAGTAATGCAATGCAGGTAACCTGGCAATCAACATGTGTGCAGAGCAAGCTCACACAAACATCAATGGTATGCTCAGCATAGCACTGAAGCATTCAATTAGATTATGTGCTTGAGTCTCCAGAGAGGGACTTGAACTCATAAACATGACTCAAATGTGAGTCACTGAGCCACAACTGAATCCTCTTGCTTGTGCCAAACCAGAGGTTTAACTGCCTGGAAGTTCCACCGGAAAGTCTCTCAGCCTCCCCAGCTTCCCAAGTCACTAATTACTCCATCCAATGGGATTCTTCAGTTGCGGTTCATGCGGCTTGGCTCAGTGGCAGCATTCTCCTTGGAAACAGAAGGTCGTGGGTTTAAGGTCCACCGCAGGACTTGAGCGTGCAATGTAGGTCAGTGCTTCAGTCAAGGAAGAAAATGCACTGTCCATACTGAATCTGACCCATATATGACTCCAACGATAGACACAAAAAGCTGGAGTAACTCAGCAGGTCAAACAGCATCTCTGGAGAAAAGGAATAGGTGACTTATCAGGTCGGGGCTCTTCTTCAGTCAGTCTGACAGTTACTCCAGCTTTTTGAGTCCATCTTCGGTTTAAACCAGCATCTGCAGTTCCTTCCTACACCATTATGACTCCAGATCCACCACTGGTTGACTCTTAACTGCCCTCAGAAACGGCTGAACAAGGCACTCAGTCTTGGCAGGTTTTGGTATGGATGTAACATGGTGGCCTAGCCAGTGACATACACAGATAAGAAGTTCAGTGGCGAGAGATTATTGTATGCTACAAAGCTATTCATGTCATTAAATAATGTGCAGATAGACACAAAATGCTGAAGTAACTCAGTGGGACAGACAACATCACTGAAGAGAAGGAATGGGTGACATTTCGGGTCGAGACCCTTCTTCAGACTGAGAGGCAGGGGAGAGGGAGTCTAGAGATATGGAGGGGTAAGGTGTGAAAACGACCTATCTACACATTAAATAATGTGGCTATTTTCAGTGCATCTCCAATAATACCTCTGAACCCAGTCTCTGTGTGGTGAAAGGAGTTACAATTGCTTTCTTAATATTCAGTTGCCTAGCAGGCCTTTCACCACCAGACTTAAGACAAAAACAACTTTCAGGTGAGAACAACAGAATTCAACCATGTTCATTTCATTATGGGTTTTTTTAATTGAGCAAATATGAATTATCTCTTCAATTGCTCAGAACAGTGACTCAAGCATTTATTTTGTCTAATTCCTGGAGACTAAAGGGCAAACTTTTGGGCAACACTCTAAACACCAGCCAAACCTCAGATCCAATTCTTGGGTCTTGACCGGAAACATCATTCATTCCCTCTATCCAGAGACGCTGCCTGTCCCACTGAGTTACTCCAGCTTTTTGTGTCTATCTTAAAACCAAGCCAACTCAAACTACCTTTACTGCTCCATTTTGGGCTACTTGCAGGTTTGTCAAGGGCAGGGCCCAGTTACCCAGCCGGAGGAAAAAATGCAACCAAAAGAAATGAGTAATTGTTGAGTTTATTAGATTGTGCAATTATCTTTACTTGAGGCAATTAAGGTGATTAATGAATTTGATAAGCACATTATAGGATTTAAAACAAAGGAAATAACAGGCTAGAAGTGATATGAGCAAATAAACCTGGAAAAAACCTGAAAACAAGTGCATGGTAGTGCACGAGGTGGTCCGTAGTGTTCCGTTGATGAGGTAGGATTAGTATTCTGCAGGACAGTTCAATGACTGATAGTTTATGAGAGTAGCTATTCTCGAAACTGGTGGTGTGGGACTTCAGGCTTCCGTACCTCCTTCCTGATGGTAGCAGCGAGAAGAGGGCATGGCTCGGATGGTGGGGATCTTCAATGATAGACGCCACCTTCTTGAGGTATTACCCCATGTAGATGCTTTCGATGGTGGGACCATCGTGATGGACCAGGCTGAGTCCATCACTCTCTGCAGCATCTTGCGGAACTGCCGTTCGAGGCTGTGATATAATCAGTCAGAATACCTCCTACAGTAAATCAGTAGAAGTCTTATTAGAATATGTGGTGACATGCCAAATCTTTTTCAATGTTTAAGAAAGTAGAGGTGCTGGAACCCCTTCTTCATGGTTACATCTGTGGGACCAGGACTTAGAATAAAGGGGAGGTCATTTAAGACTGAGGTGAGATCAAACTTTTTCACCCAGAGAGTTGTGAATTTATGGAATTCCCTGCCACAGAGGGCAGTGGAGGCCAAGTCACTGGATGGATTTAAGGGAGAGTTAGATAGAGCTCTAGGGGCTGGTGGAATCAAGGGATATGGGGAGAAGGCAGGCACGGGTTATTGATAGGGGACGATCAGCCATGATCACAATGAATGGCGGTGCTGGCTCAAAGGGCCGAATGGCCTCCTCCTGCACCTATTTTCTATGTCATCTGAGAAATTAACATCCGGGAATTTGAAGCTGCTTCCCTCTCCGATGCCGACCGGCTAATGAAAGGTGGCCTGTGGTGTCCTGACCTCCCATTTCTGTAGTCAATGATTAGTTCCTTGTTGACTATGAACAAGAGTTTATTGTTGCAGCACAACTCAACCAGGTGTTCTGTCTCCCTCCTGTATGTTGACCCTTCACCACTCATGATTCGGCCAACAACACTGGTATCATTGGCAAATTTGTAGATAGCATTGGAGCTGTGCTTAGCCACGCAGTCATGGTGTGTAAAAAAAAAGTAGAGCAGGGGGGCTAAGCACGCGACCTTGAGGTGCGCTTGTGTTGATGGTCAATGAATAGATGCTTTTACCATCCTGCACTGATTGAGGTTTGCCGTTGAGCAAGTCAAGGATCCAGTTGCAAAGGGAGGTACAGAGCCCCAGGTCTTGGAGCATGGTGATGAGTTTGGAGGAGATGATAGTGCTGAACACCGAGCTGTAGTCGATGAAAGGGAGCCTGACATATGTGTCTGGTATCCAGATGGTCCAGAGCAGCTTGGAGTGCCAGTGAGATGGCACCTGCTGTCAACCTGTAGTGGCGATAGGTACGTTGAAGCAGATCCAGGTTAGTTAGAAACAAAGAAACATACACATAGCCCTAAGAGCTATATCAAACTCTCTCTTGAAAACATCCAGTGAATTGCCATCCACTGCCTTCTGTGGCAGAGAAATCCACAGTTTCATAACTCTCCAGGTAGGAAGTAGGAGTTGATTTGCTCAATAATCAATCCTATGGAGCAGTTCATTACGATGGATGTAAGTGCTTCCGAACTGTAGTCAGAGGCTAATGTGCTCTTCTTAGGTGATATGGGTACAAATTTTCCCCTTTCAAAGCAAAGAGGTTGAAGACATCCTGGAATATTCCCACCAGTCGGCCCGCGCAAGTCTTTAACATTTAGCTAGGGATGCCATCTGGGCTAGATGCTCCTGAAAGCTGCTCTGAATTCAGCCTCAGAGACTGAGATCACAGGGGTGAAGGCTCTTGAAGGGTTGTCATTGTCTCCCTTTCAAAACATGCATAGAAGGCATTGGGCTCATCCAGAAGTGATGCATCATTGCCGGTAATGTTACACCGTTTCTCAATGTTGGAGGTGATAGCACCTCCACCCAAAATTGTCTCTTTGTGTTCTTGGTGAGCTTCAGGAGGTCGTACCTGCTCTCTTGTAAAATAATGGGTCGTCAATCCTAAATGTCACAACTCTAGCCTTCGGCAGATTGGGAGTCTGCTGGTTCATCCAGAACTTCTGGTTGTGGGAGGACTCAATGCTATGGTGGGTACACACTTGTCCTTGCATTTCTTTATGAAGTCAGTTCCGAGTGTGGCCTATTCATTGAGGGCCACCGATGAATCCTTGAGCATGGCCCAGTCCACCAATTTGAAACTGCTTCTCGGATGAGCAGCACTTCGCAGTGCTCCTCACCAGTGCTGTGCTCCTCAGTCTCTATCTGTCGGCAGGAAGAAGCAGCACGGCTAGACGCAAGCGAGGGGTGGAGCGGTGTGCGTTTCCGATGGTGGTAATGGCAGTGTTGAGTGTGTTGAGTGCCCAAGTGCTGGAAGACGGGATTAATAGAGACAACGTCAACAAGTTGGGCCAAATGGTCTGTTCAGAAGCTATACTATTCCATGACTCTGTAACATCAGCAGCTCAAGGTTGAGGCAGATCAACAGGGAATCAGACATCAAGGTAAATAGGTGTCAGATCATTATGTTCAGGAAGGAACTGCAGATGCTGGTTTATACTGAAGATAGGCACAAAATGCTGGAGTATCTCAGCGGGACAGGCAGCAGCACTGGACAGAAGGAATGGGTGACGTTTCGGGTCGAGAAGAGTCTCAACCCGAAAATGTCACCCATTCCTTCTCTCCTAAGGTGCTGCCTGTCCCGCTGAGTTACTCCAGCATCTTGTGTCAGATCATGAAATACATCCCAATGAGTGGTGTGCCCCAATGACTGAAAGCAGTGTGCTGGCTCTTATCACAGTGGTACACAGAATCAAATCCCAGATGTGAAACTAACTTTTCAACTTGCAACTTAGCAATTAATTTGCTTCCGCGGCGAGCACCAGGCATTTTGTGAAAATAACACGTCAGATCTGCATTTAATAAATAACTGCTGCTCACTGAAAATATTTTTAATTTCTAGCCAGGGTGTTGAATTATCAGTTCCAATCCCTGATGAGTACTTTTTCAGCCAGAACATTGAGGCAAGGAACAGCAAGAACCTAGGAATAAGGACACCCCCAGGGCCTGAAGTTTAATCATCTGAACAGTTTGCTTTTATACAAGGCCTTTACCAGTGTAAAAGATCCCAAAACACTTAATAGAATAGACAGAGGCTGTGGAGGGACATGAATGGAAGAACATGAAAACAAGGATTTAACCTGATCCTTTGCTGAACTGGGAATGCAGTCAGTTACAGTCAGTAGGCAGGCGGATGTTTGTGACTTGGTGCAAGTGAGGAGATTTATGAGCAAGATCAAAATCAGAAATAACAACACAGTTTGGGTGTCTGTGCCTCTGCCAATGGAAGTCGTTCAGTTGGTGCTGTCTATTTTCCTCCCAAGCAGGAAGATCAGTATCTGTGAAGAGGCCACCACCAACTGCAAGCGTGGACAAGTCAGCCAGAAAGAGCACGCTGCTGGAGTGGGCTGGCTTGCTACATTTTTATTGGGATTGGGAAAATAATCTGCTTGGTCCCATACCTCCCACAGCCAGGCACAGCACTTGCACCATCAATCATTTATGTGGCATCGTACACATTTCTGTGGTACCTTTCATGAACTCAGGGTGTTATTCACAGCCAGTAAAGTCACTTTTAAATTATATAATCACCACGGTTATGTTGGAAACATGGCAGCAAGGTCCCCAAAAAGCAGTGTAATCTGGATCAAATAATCAGTTCTATTTCTGCTGGTTCAGGGATAATAATTTTCTACGGTATCATAATACATAGGAGCAGAATTAGGCTATTCGGCCCATATTCAATCTATTTTTCGCTCTCAACCCTATTCCCTTGTCTTCTCCCTGTAATCTTTGATGCCCTTACTAATCAAGAACTTATTCTCGTCCTCTCAAAATGAATGCTAACATTACATTTGCCTTCCTTACTACCAATTCATCCTGCAAATTAACCTTTTGGGAATCCCGCACCAGCGCTCCCGTCCCTTTTCACGCCCGATTTCTGAATCCTCTCCCCAATTAATAAATAGTCTACACCTTTATTCCTTCTACCAAAGTGCATGACCACACATTTTTCTCTGCTGCATTTCATTTGCCACTTCTTTGTCCACTCTCCCAACCTGTCTAAGTCCTTCTGCAGACGCCTGACTTTCTCAATACTATCAGCCCCAATTCCATCATCTAGGTCATTTACGTATAATGTGAAAAGTAACAGACCCAACATCAACCCCTGCGAAACACCACTAATCACTGGCAGACAACCTGAAAAAGCCCCTTTAATTCCCACTCTTTGCCTTCTGCCATTCAGTCAATCTTCTATCCATGCCAGTGCTTACCCTCTAATATCATGGGCCCATATATTGTTTAGGAGCCTCATGTGTGGCACCTTATCAAAGGCCTTCTGATAATCCAAGTAAACAACATCCATTGATTGTTGTGTGTATGAAGGAACTCTAGATGCTGGTTTACACCAAACATAGACACAAAATGGTGGAGTAACTCAGCGTGACAGGCAGCATTTCTGGACAAAAGGAATGGGTGATGTTTCGAGTTGAGACCCTTCTTCAGGCCATCAGTCTGAAGAACGGTCTCAACCCAAAACGTCACCCATTCCTTCTCTCCAGAGATGCTGCCTGTCCCACTGAGTTACTCCACCATTTTATGTCTATACACTGATTCTCCTTTGTCTATCATGCTTGTTACTTCCTATCAGCTGGCATGAAGCTTAATCAAAGTGCTAAATTTTAAAAGTGCCATAGATTTTGAGAAGAGGCATGGCAGCATTATAGTTAAGAACTAAACCACATTGGAATCTGCAAAACTTAATCTCAAGTAAATCTGGCATAAGATGCTCATGTAAATAGCCGTGAACACAAAGCTACCAGGTCCAGTCTTCTTCTTCTTCTTGCGTATGGCGTGCACAGCCTAAAGTTGTAAGACAACTTGTTCTGTTTGATCTTCTGTTTGTGCACGTCAGGTTGATTGCATTCGTTGAAACAGGGTGGACCACATGAAGGTTGCAACCAGGTCCGGTAAGAGCCCACCTCTTGTAGAATGCGTTAGACATGAAGACATTTTTACTGACGGTTAAATTTCTGTGCACCAGAAATGAGGCCAGACAGGAGTTTGAAGACCTATGAGACAAATTGTTTAGCTGTTCTGACAAGGGATCTAATCTTCTGTAATAAAAATGAAGCAAAGAGATGCAATCATACTTCCCATTAGCTGCATTTGAAGACAAACACCTGAAAAACAGACAGGAAACATGGACGGTTAAACTTCTGCGACAACCGGTCAGCAAGAATGGTGCGCCTAGGATGTGTCCCATCAACACTTTTTCTTTAACGTGCTTGTTGCACTTTAAACTATCGCAGAGGGCGGCACAGTGGTGCAGTGGTAGAGTTGTTGCTTTACAGCGCCAGAGACCCGGGTTCGATCCTGACTATGGGTGCTGTCTGTACGGAGTTTGTACATTCTCCCCGTGACCTGAGTGGGTTTTCTCCAAGATCGTCGGTTTCTTCCCACACTCCAGACCTACAGGTTTGTAGGTTAGTTGGCTTGGTATAAATGCAAATTGTCCCTAGTGTGTGTAGGATAGTGTTAGTGTGCGGGGATCGCCGGTCAGGCTTCTCCTGCATTACGAAAATATAGGCGTCTCCTGCATTATGAAGCGGTCGTGGTCCAAGAAAACTGTCTGTACCTGATTTTCGATAACAAACCCCCTTTCCCCATTGAACACAACGGCAGTCGCCATGTGTTGGCGCTGACAAAGTTGAAAAATGCTACTAAAGAGCCCTATCTGCTGCTTGACCCCACATGTGACAACAGACCCCTCCCCCCCCCGTTCCCACTTTGTTCTCGGCGTCCACCACGCTCTCGGCTCCAACCCGCTCTCGGTGGTGCGGTTCCTGTCGACGTCAGTGGCTCGGGCCCGACTCGAAGTCCACAATGGGTGAGTCGGGCCTACTGTGCGGGTCCTCTGTCATCAGCCCACGGCGGGCAAGTCTGACCTGCTGTTTGCTGGGTCTCTCATTTTCTGCACCTCATTCAACCTACTCTGATTTAAAGCAAATAACACGAGTTGATCCATTCTTTCGTCATGCCTACTAACTTCCAGTCCGCGGCAATATTCTCATAAATTTCCATGCTCCCTCTAGTGCAATCACATCTTTCCCGTGGTGCAGTGACCAGAACTGTACGTAATGTTTAAACTTTGACCTCACGAGTGCGATGTACAGTGCCACTATAACCTGCCTGCTCTTATATTTTAAACGTATTGCGTAATAGTGGAAAATATTCCACATTCCCTATATGCCTTAACTACATTATTGAGCAAATCACTAAGCGCTGAAGGAAGCCATTGGGACAGGCAGCATTTGTGGAGGGGCGTACTTTGAAGAGATTTCACGGTGGAGCAGTAAAATGGAGACACAAGAAACCGTAGATGCTGGAATTTGAATGAAAACACAAAGTGCTGGATGAATTCAGTGGTAAACACAATGGTGCCTCCATAGATGCTGCTTGACCTACTGAGTTTCTTCAACTCTTTGTGTTTTGCTCAAAATTCCAGCGTCTGCAGTAACTATCTTGTTGACTTGATTCGTAACGTTTCAGGATCAGTGGACAAAGATTCCTAGATTCCCTTGTTCATCCACACCACTCAGTATCACCCCATTCATTGCATATTTCCCTTGCCTTTTTTTGACCAGCCTGCAATTTAGGGCCTTGATCAAATCCAAACCATTCTCATCAACCCTCCTCCAAGAATTCAATCAAGTTATTCAGACATGACCTTTCCCTAATAAATTCATGCTGACTGCAGCAGATTAGTCTGTGCCTTTCTCAATGAAGGCCCATACAATACCTTAGAATTGATTCCAATAATTTGCCCGTCACCAAAGTTAAATCCACAGGCCTGCAATTACTTGGTTTATTATTGTGATCAGTCTTTCCTTATGAGTACACTTTGTAACCTTCAGGTCACTCAGTCTAGTTTTAGGCAACAATCACACTGCGGAGCCACTATGAACAAAACAATTGCTTTTTGCAGAGTTTGAAGGCTTTAACAGATGTCAGTACCAACACACTGAGCCAGCCACGGAGACACTTTCTTTTTTGATTGAGCTGAAGCATTACACGGGTCAGTACTGAAGAGAGTACTACATTACCATAGCCCAGCAGGAACTCTCTCTGGAGCTGCGTGTGGAATTCCAGCTTGTAGCTCAGCCCCTTGGCTGCAAACCTTCACATTTGTTTGTCAGCTTTATTCATTCTTTACATGGCCACAGAGATGGAGCTCTGGGTCAGTTTCCTGCACTTTTGCAGGATTAAGAGCTTGTTTTCTTTCTCTTATACGTTTGTCTGGCAAATGATAGAATCATACAGTTCAGGAAAAAAGAGGCCCCTTTGTGCTTCTGCTGGTCCTTTGAATTGACCCAATGAATCCCCATCTCCTGCTCTCTGCCCGCAGGCCCACTGTTGCTTTCGCCGCACCACCCCACCGCCATTTGTTTATAAAGTTATAACAGAATCTGCTTCCCCCACCAATTCAGGCAATGCATATTACAACTCACTGTATCAAACAGAAATTCTAACCCCTCCTTCATTGTGGCAAATCTCCCCCTACCATTTGCCACAATTCTACGGATGACAAGGTTACAGCCTACCAGCTGCAGAAAACCTCTCCTGATTTTAAAGGTTTCTATTCCATATACTTTTTGCATTCTCTGCTCTAAGACACGCTACCACTGTTTCCTTGGACTAAATCAGGCAAACAAACTCCCTGGTGGCTGGAGCAGCCAAAACTCATATTTGTGGAAGACTTGGCAGCTGAAAGCAAAGACAAAAGCTTCAGGGATGTAGAAATCTAGACAAGCTGGATTTAAACATAAAACTCTTGGATACCCTAATGCTAAGACAATCTGCTGCTTTAGACAGGCTGGAAGTTTAGTCAGCATTCACGCTTTAAGGAAGTCAATATGAAAACTTTACATCGGTAAAAAACACATATGGTTAACGTGCGGGACCCTTGTGCTCAGTACTCTGGAGGCAAAGATTACTGAAGATCCCCCTATCTGAAATGTCAAAAGATACATGCTCCAAAATCCGATAGTGCTACACTGCCTCCTGAT
Organism: Malacoraja senta; assembly: GCA_038087875.1. Taxonomy (NCBI): domain Eukaryota; kingdom Metazoa; phylum Chordata; class Chondrichthyes; order Rajiformes; family Rajidae; genus Malacoraja; species Malacoraja senta. Next base: position 58,619,017 of record CM075978.1, on the reverse strand, counting down.
GAACAGCATCACTGGGGAATTGACATGCCTTGCTTACTTTAATTGTTACAATTTGCAGGGTTCTCAAATCGTCCAGGATTTACTGCAAAATAAAGTTGGCCATTTGTTCTAACTCACCAGTGTTTATGTTCAAATTGCTCTCCTCACCCAGCCCCACTTCATGTCACCCTGTCAGCATTACCTTCCATTCCTTTCTCCCTCAAGCTTTTATCTACCTAACCCTAGAAATGCAATATATGCTCTTCGTAGCTTGAGTTGCAAAAGCCTTTAAATAATTTACTCTGCACAGGATCAGCTCTTGACGGCACAAGCCTGGGCTCATCCTCAGAATAAAGAACTGCACTTGATTTGCAAATAAAGAACTCTGCTTCAGTATTTCAATGTCTGGTCTTATACCTGAAGCCCCTGGCTACATGAAAAGCACAGGGTCTCTACTCAGGAAGAATGCTCACACTTAACCACTGGGGATTCCCTATCCAACGTGCATTTTCCACCATTGTCCCACCGGGTATGTGACTTGTTTATCTTCTACCGCCCCATTGCACCCAGCTACATATAAACACTATTTTCCCCACCAATGCATGGTCCAGTGTTGTACTAGATGGATTGGTTTGCATCTACATTGGGACATACACCATTCCAAAACTGGCGTATTTTTGAAGTGCAGAAACACACCTCTAACATGTGTAACAACCTCCATAAGAATAAAAAGGCAGATCTAAGTATTTTACAGCCAGCCTTTTACTCTTTAGAAAAGGAACGCATTATTATAATGTAGGAAAGAGTGAAGAAGTAATAGCTGCATAAACCTGTGCAGCCGGAGAGACAGGTAAATGAAAAGTTTAAAAGTGCAGATACTGGAAATATGAAATAAAATCAAGAAAAGCAGGTCAGGCAACATCTGAGAAGAGAGAATCTGAGTCAATGTTTCAGGGCAAAAACACTTTGTCAGAACTGAAGAAGGTTGAGTGATAAATGGTGGTCAAGATGCAAATAGTATCTTCACACTCCTCCACACTCGTCTCCCTTTTCAATTAAAAAAAAACTAAAAGTGCTGGAATAACTCAGCAGTCAGGCAGCATCTCCGGAGGACACGGATAGGCGACGTTTCGGATCGGGCCACTTCTTCAGACTGGAGAACCTCTTCAAAGTGGGCATACTTTGAGGAGATTTCACAATGGAGCCGTAAAATGGAGACACAGATTTATGCCTCCATTTTGCATTTCGATTATATGTGGGAAAAGAGATATTATTCACCAAAATGCAGGAATGTTTCACAGAAAGGTTGATCACACAAAGTTACATTTTAAAAGATGCCCAGGGTTATTTTATGAAACAGAGACACAGGAATTTTTTAACCAAAAAATAGGGCTATAAGTAGATAAGCGAAAATGGATGAAAATTGAAAAATAACATTGAATAGGGAATGGGAAAGGTAACAGGGAAAAGAAATGAAGCAGATACTGTCGCCTGTGGACAAGCAACAGTAAAATGTGATCTGAAGATAGACACAAAATGCTGGAGTAACTCAGCGGGACAGGCAGCATCTCTGGAGAGAAGAAATGGGTGACGTTTCGGGTCGAGACCCTTCTTCAGACCGCTGAGTTACTCCAGCATTTTGTGTCTACCTTCGATTTAATCCAGCATCTGCAGTTCTTTCCTACACAGTAAAATGTGATCAATCTGTTCCAGCACAGAAAGGGTTAGCCCTGATGCATTTATTCAGACTTTTAGATTTTGTCTATTTCAAATGTTTTTCCCAGTGCACACAGATCACAAGGACATTACAGCTCTGGATCTCTTCTGTATATCTGAGCACATTTCGGAGGTGGTTTGTAAGCCCAGGATGAGACTGAGGGGAGTGAGAGGATGTTGTGTGCATCAGATTGTTTGGGGCCTACAAAAGGAGCAGTGTCTCTCTAAATTGGCTTTGGGAAACTTCCTGGCTCTTTTTGGCTGTTATTATACAGTGTCTCACACAGAACATCTGTTCATTTACCATTCACCAAGGCACGGCATGGGGGAGGGGAAAAGATTCCCATTTAACACCTTCATGCCCGGGGGGAACTTTCTGCATCATCTTTAAAACATTAACCAGAGGAAGGAGTTCTCTTTATAGCACAGCACAACAGGGTCCTTTCTACAGAATGGCCTTCCTGGAGTAGTGAGAAAAATTGTATGGCGTCTATTGTGTCGGCTGAGATGATCACCACATAGTCTCCAGAGGACTTCCTCCACTTACTGCTATCATGAGTGAGCCCACACCACAGACATATACCCTAGTGCTGTAATATATCTTAAATCATGTTAAAGAACATTATTAGACAGTGGCACACTGTCCTGCTTGCAAAAACGAACATGTCTACTTCTGTCTGCTTCACAACTTCTAGGATACCCAATGTGTACAAAGGAACTGCAGATGCTGGTTTAAACCGAAGATAGACACAAAAAGCTGGAGTAACTGAGTGGGACAGGCAGCATCTCTGGAGAGAAGGGTCTCAGTCTGAAGAAGGGTCTTGACCCGAAATGTCAACCATTCCTCCTCTCCAAAGATGCAGCCTGTCCCGCTGAGTTACTCCAGCATTTTGTGTCTATTCTAGGATACCCAAAGTCCTTTACAGCCAAGAGTGCTTGAGGTGCAGACAGGATTGAAATGATGACAAATGGCAGCCGGGTTGAGCACAGCAAGATTCCACAAACAGCAAATTTATCATTGACGAATAAACATTATCCAGGACACTGGGACAAACTTCCCTTATTTCACATGTTGCTGTGGGGTTTGTGGCTTAATGTTTCATCCCAAAGACGAGACCTCTGATGCAAGCAGCTTGAGGCTCCCTCAGAAAGAGCCCATATGTTCTTGATCATACCTTCTAGTTTGCATCAAACTGAATATCATTGGCTGCGTTCCAGAATCTCCTGCTACGCTGTCTTCTTCATTCATGTTTCGCTATCCTCAAATGACTTCTAAGTCCCTGAGCTCCGATTACCAGTACGTTAATTTTATCCTGCCTTCAGGCTGATTCTGAGCTCCTTATTTACCCTCTGTAATTTTAGCAATGTTGTTTCTGTTCTGAGCATATCCCGGAATGTGTATTTGGTTTCCCACTTGTATTGCTTCTCATTTAATCCCTGCACTCACAACTCTTCAGCTGAAAGATTTTTATGAAATAATGTACATCTGTTTCACTTAGCCTTTAATACACCATCAACACTAATTCTACATCATCTCTGGAATTCACGGATAACCTACCCAATGCTCAGTAATCACGGGTGGAATTTTAATATAATTTCAGTAGTCCAAGTCACTTACTATTTAATTATGTTCAAATCCACAATACTCTGTTTTTCTTTGTAAGTGGATTCTGTGTAAGTTTCCTTTACTTAGTGGAAACTGGTAGCATAGGTGGTGAGAGCAGGTATTGAGGGGGGTGGTTGTGGGATGCCAGAACTAACTGTTGAACCTTCCCGAGGTGTCGTTGGCCGAACTCAACGAAACACCAGTGAAGGGAGATGTCCACTTGATAACCCGAATGATGTCCCACTTGGGCGTCATTTGCGCGTCATTTACGCGACATCATTTACGCGTCACGACACGCGCATGGTGCGTGGTGACGTAAGCAGGGTCGCGCATGGCGCCCCAGGATTTTGGGATTCACAAAATCTTCGCGCGCCACCTGCGTGACGCGCAAATGACGCCCAAGTGGGACAGGCCCTTTAGTTATTGTCCTACAGTATATGTGTGTACAAGCAGTTTAGATACTACTTTGGCTTTGGGCTTGTTTTTCTTGGTTGAGCACTTATCCTGGTGTTACAGCACTAGTACTTTGTGTTTTAATTGTAATCTACCCTCCTCCTGTACTTTACATTCTTCCCCTTCAAAGGGCCACTGAGCTGTGCATTTTTCCAGATCCGAGTGGCAGCACTTTCACAATCTGGTGGGATTCCTTTTAGACACTGGCTGCATCCATGAAAAGTGATCTGCGTTGAATTATTCACAGCAGGTGTGTGTGAATACAATGACCACATTTACATGCAAGCAAGCTTTAGTTTAGTTTATTGTCACGTGTACCGAGGTACAGTGAAAAGCTTTTGTTGCGTGCTAACCAGTCAGTGGAAAGACAATACATGATTACAATTGAGCCATTCACAACGTACAGATACATGATAAAGGGATTAACATGAATAACGTTGAGTGCAAGATAAAGCCAGTAAAGTCCTATCAAAGATAGTCTGAGTGTCTCCAATGAGGTAGATAGTAGTTCAGGACTGCTCTCTGGTTATGGTAGGATGATTCAGTTGCCTGATAACAGCTGGGAATAAACTGTTCTGAATCTGGATGTGTGCGTTTTCACACTTCTATACTTTTGCCTGATGGGAGAGGGGAGAAGAGGGAGTGGCCAGGGTGCGACTCGTCCTTGATTATGCTGCTGGCCTTGCGGTGCAGCATGAGGTATAAACGGAGTCAATGGAAGGATGGTTGGTTTGTGTGATGGTCTGGGCTGCGTCCACAATTCACTGCAATTTCTTGCGGTCTGGGATCGAGCTCATCCCAAACCATGCCGTGAGGCATCCCAATAAAATGCTTCTGTGGAAGTTGGTGAAAGTTGTGGGGGGTATGCCGAACTAAAGAAGTAGAGTCCTTGGTGTGCTTTGTGGGCCTTTGCTGCAATATGGGTGGTCCAGGAGAAGTTGTTGGTGATGTTTACTTCTTGGAATTTGAAGTTTTCAACCATTTTTACTTCGACATCATCAATGCAAACTGAGGTAAATGTACCGCTTTGCTTCCTGAAGTCGATCACTATCTCCTTTGTCTAGCTGACATTGAGAGAAAGGTCATTGTCTCATCATCAGGAGACAAGGTTCTCAATCTCCTTCCTGTACTCCGTCCCATCGATATTTGATATCCGGCCCACAATGGTGGTGTCGTCTGCAAATTTGTAAATTGAATTCGTGCTGCACAGTCGTGAATGTACGAGGAGTGAAGAAGGGGACTGAGTACACGTACTTGCGGAGAACCAGTGTTGAGGATTATCGTAGAGGATGATTTGTCCCCTATCCTCACTGATTGGGGTCTGTTGGTCAGGTAGTCGAAGATCCAGTTGCAGATACGAACGCTGACTCCACGTTCCGCGGATTTGATGATGGCACTGAACAAATACAATGAGTGAATGTGAGCATGGTGAATATGTTCATAAACCTGTATGTTTGTGTCTCCATGTCCACCTGACTTAATGTATTTGCATGTGAGCACCTCATCATCAAGAGCCACCCATCAAGGACAGGCACTATGTCCACCATTTTAAACATTCACTCCCTTCACCTCCAGCACCACGGGGATGCAGCACATAGACCAATAAAGTGCATAGCAGCAACTACCCAGACGGTTTTTACTGCGTCTCCCCAAACTCCTAAGCTTCTCCACCCAGAGAGAATCTTGGATCACCTCCTGCTGGCTCTCCTCCCGAGCCACCCTGACAAGAAGAGGTTACCATTCTTTCCTCACTGCTGGCTCATATCCTGACTGAGGAAGGTTACGGAAGTATCTTCAGAAGAAGGGCTGCAGCAGCTTAAGGAGCTAACGCACCACCACTTTGAAGGGCTAAGAACAACCATGAAGTTGACATTTGAAGAAACTGCCGTGAAATAACCACAGATGAAGACTGCAGAGGTGACCAACAATAGACAGCTGGCATGACAAAAACACACCCAGGATAATCCCATTACTTTCCATTGCATCAAACTGATAAACCCATTCACGGGCGCTCCCTTTCATTCAGAAGAACAGGTAAGGCTGTAGGGATAAACTGAATACTTTAGTTAAGGGCCTGTCCCACGAGCATGCGACTGCATGCGGCAAGCGTGACCAAACCGGAAGCGGGGGCCGCGCGGAGGTCGAGTGATCCCCGTACTGTGCCGGTCCCACTAGCATGCGACTGCATGCAGTGAGTGCAACCAAACCGGAAGCGGGGGCCGCGTGGAGGTCGAGTGAGTGACGTGAAGTTCGAGCGGTCCGCGGGAAGTTCGCGAGTGACGTACAGCGTCAAGACGCTGTGTACGGCGTCAAGACGCTGCGTACGGCTTCGAGACGCTGCGCACGCCCGTCGAGGCGGTGCGTATGGCGTCGAGGCGGCTGCGGGCCGGCAGGCCGTTGCCGTGCGGAAATTTTGAACAGTGTCAGTTTTTCGGAGCAACGCGCGATGTCAGGACCAGCTCCGCACAACTCCATACGGCTCCGGCGATCGAAGTGGGACCGGCCCCACGTTAGGTCGCGCTTGCCGCATGCAGTCGCATGCTCGTGGGACAGGCCCTTTACTTTCAAAAATTGGGAGAGAAATTCAGGGAAGGCATTTGAAAAAGACGAGACAGAAGCCAAGGGAAACAAACCCGTAGAAAACAGAACACAAAGACCTGGAGGGAGTGATAGAAATACAGTCCTCTGGAAGGCTGTGGAGAGATCCAGTGAACTAAAACAAGATTTTTTAATTCAATGCAGCAAAAATGGGGAATCAATGAAACTCAGCATGGACAGCTGGGCCTCTGCAGCCTGATGCGCCATGATTCAGGTGGCAGAGGTTTACCAAGCGGAACAGGGTGGAGATAACTGGCAATAGGGCACTGAGATTCAGCCTGCAGGTGCCGATGGTACAAATTAAAGATAATTTGTTTATTTTCAAGTCACTAGCAAAAGTGAACTGCTTTCCCTGGCTCATGAATGACTCTAAGGTCAGTCGGACATTGAGAAATTGGGCTGGCTGAATGAGGAAGAGAGTGCAAAGTCAATGTAGTCTATTGGGCAGCAGTGTTCCAATACTACTTTGAGCATGTTTTTGAGCCATGGACAACCTAATAGCAGGAACTGCAAACCACTGGAGATGACCACTGGACCATTGCCGTCTCCACGCAGTCTTCGCAATTCAACGGCAGGATACGCAGGTCAGTCAGATCCCTCACAGGGCAGTAACCCATCAACGACGCCCCAAGTTACTATCAGGCAGCTGCACCACCTCACAAACTAGGAAGCAAGTCATCCTCAATCCTGAAGGCTACATAAACAGCACACACTACTTGCTGAGGTACCATCATACGAAATTGTGTGAATCACTAATCTAGGATTTTTCATTAATTACCAATCCACATCAACATGCTCCACACAACAATACAATAATTGATACCCATTCCTTCTCTCCAGAGATGCTGCCTGTCCCGCTGAGTTACTCCAGCATTATGTGTCTATCTTTGATTTAAGCCAGCATCTGCAGTTCATTCCGATACAATGATTGAAAAGCTTCTGAGAGACTGTGGAGAAGAGAAGCTTTAACCTGGTCTAGTTCATTTTAGAAACTCAAGAGACTGCAGGTGTGCTGGAATCTGGAGCAAAATAAAACCCTGGAGGAACTCAGTGGGTCAAGCAGCATCTATGGAGGCAAAGGGATAGTCGACATTTTGGGTGACACCCTGCATCAGGACTTCTGGACCAGAAACAAATTATCCAGAAGTCCTGATACAGGGTGTCACCCAAAATGCCTCCATAGATGCTGCTTGACCTGCTGAGTTCCTCCAGCAGTTTTTGTTTTTTTTGCTCCAGTTCATCCTGTACTTGGTAGGATGTTTGCTCAGCTCACATGGGACTGCTATTCTCTTTCCTATTTGTTTTGGTAAGACGGAGTAAAATGCCCTTTACTCCAGACCTAACCTATGCGGCACGTGCCAAGGGAATAGTTGGTAGAATACTCTGCAGGGTGAGTTATCCTGTATAAACATGTTCAGAGATTCATCCTGCATGTAGATGTTCAGAGTGTAATCCACATCTTTATGGGCGACTATTTGCATATGGATATGCAAGTAAAGCATTTCACTGTAACTTGTCACATGTGACAATAAAGTATTAATTAATCAATTCATTCATTCATCTAACTGCTGCTATAGCTTCTCTGAGAACCAGGGGCCACAGTTCCAGAACCAGGGGCCACAGTTTAAGAATAAGGAATAAGCCATTTAGAACGGAGACGAGGAAACACTTTTTCTCACAGAGAGTTGTGAGTCTGTGGAATTCTCTGCCTCAGAGGGCGGTGGAGGCAGGTTCTCTGGATGCTTTCAAGAGAGAGCTAGATAGGGCTCTTAAAAATAGCGGAGTCAGGGGATACGGTGAGAAGGCAGGAATGGGGTACTGATTGGGGATGATCAGCCATGATCACATTGAATGGCGGTGCTGGCTCGAAGGGCCGAATGGCCTACTCCTGCACCTATTGTCTATTGTCTCTGAGAATGTAGCTGTGCTGTAAAAACTATATTAATATACCACTGCAAAGTTTTTATTCTGTACTGAACTAATGCTACATTACCTTACATGTGTTAGATATGGCAATATGCAGTATGTTTATGTATAACAGATCCATCTATAACTGAAGCTATAAATGCTTGATGAGATTAAGTAGGAGATTGATTCCTGCTGTCCTCAACTGGAGGAACTTGATGCTGGCACCGATCATTTTCTGATTATATCTGAATAAGCAGAAATGTAATCCCAAAAGCATTCAAAAAAACAAATTCACATGCGAATGAACCCATCCGTGGACCTGGTTTTAACTAGCAAACCACTGACATCTATGGATAAATAATCAGTACTACAAGCAGGTGAAAAATTGAGAATGCAGGGTGACTTGGACAGGTTGGGGGAGTGGGCAGATGCATGGCAGATGAAGTTTAATGTGGATAAATGTGAGGTTATCCACTTTGGTATCAAAAACAGGAAGGCAGATTACGATCTAAATGGCGTCAAGTTGGGAAAAGGGGAAGTACAACGGGATCTGGAGGTCCGTGTACATCAGTCTATGAAAGTAAGCATGCAGGTACAGCAGGCAGTGAAGAAAGCAAATGGCATGTTGGCCTTTATAACAAGAGGAATCGAATATGGGAGCAAAGAGGTCCTTCTGCAGTTGTACAGAGCCCTAGTGAGACCACACCTGGAGTATTGTGTGCAGTTTTGGTCCCCTAATTTGAGGAAGGACATTCTTGCTATTGAGGGAGTGCAGCGTAGGTTTACAAGGTTAATTCCCGGGATGGCGGGACTGTCATATGCTGAGAGAATGGAGCGGCTGGGCTTATACACTCAGGAGCTTAGAAGGATGAGAGGAGATCTCATTGAAACATATAAGATTGTTAAGGGTTTGGCACGCTGGAGGCAGGAGACATGTTCCCGATGTTGGGGGAGTCCAGAACCAGGGGCCACAGTTTAAGAATAAGGAGTAAGCCATTTAGAACGGAGACGAGGAAACACTTTTTCTCACAGAGAGTGGTGAGTCTGTGGAATTCTCTGCCTCAGAGGGCGGTGGAGGCAGGTTCTCTGGATGCTTTCATGAGAGAGCTAGAGAGGGCTCTTAAAAAGAGCAAAGTTAGGGGATATGGGGAGTAGGCAGGAACGGGGTACTGATTGTGGATGATCAGCCATCATCACATTGAATGGCGGTGCTGGCTCGAAGGGCCGAATGGCCTACTCCTGCACCTATTGTCTATTGTCTATTTAGTGCAATGTACAAAGATGGTGAGAAAAACTGTGTCTGGAACTTAACTATAAATTAGTCTTTGCATTAAAAAATAACATGGTCCCTCATTTAGTTGTAATGATAGAGCAGAGGAGGTCACAAGCAGATCATTAAGCCAAATGATCCATCACATTAAAAAATATTCAATTTGCCAAAACGGCCTCTAATGTCCTTTTTTTTTCAAGTAACATACGAGGTCTTTTCACCTTTCAAGGTTAATTCTGACTTTAGTTCCACCACCTTGTCAAAGATTCTCCAGATTTATTCCTTGAGTCTTTTATAAATATCTTCAATCTGTGCCCTTTGGTTATTGACTTGTCAAGTTCTGTTTATCCTTAGTTCTCCTCTGAAAAAAATATATCATTACTGATGCGGAATAGTATTCACAGAAGTATAACCTAAAAGTAAATCCACAAAATTCTGCCTACAATGCACACTTGAGTGTAGGAAAAGGCCAAAATAACTACATGCACAGTGCATTCAGAAAGTATTCAGACCACTTCAGCTTTTCCACATTTTGTTACATTATAGCCTTATTCTAAAATGGATTAAATTCTTTTTTTATCATCAATCTACACACAATACCCCATAATAAAAAAGCAAAAACAGGTGTTTAAAAATTTATGCAAAGTAATTAAAAATAAATAACTGAAATATCACATTTACATAAGTATTCAGACCTTTTACTCAGTACTTTGTTGAGGCACCTTTGGCAGCGATTACAGCCTTGTCTTCTTGGGTATGACGCTACAAGCTTGGCACACCTGTATTAGGGTAATTTCTCCCATTCGTCTCAGCAGATCCTCTCAAGCTCTGTCAGGTTGGATGGGGAACATCGATGCACAGCTATTTTCAGGTCCCTCCAGAGATGTTCGATCGAGTTCAAGTCCGGGCTCTGGCTGGGCCACTCAAGGACATTCGCAGACTTGTCACAAACCCACTCCTGCGTTGTCTTGGCTGTGTGCTTAGGGTCGTTGTCCTGTTGGAAGGTGAACCTCTGCCCCAGTCTGAGGTCCAGAATGCACTGGAGCAGGTTTTCATTAAGTATCTCTCTGTACTTTGCTCCATTCATCTTTCCCTTGATCCTGACTAGTCTCCCAGTTCCTGCTGTTGAAAAAAATCCCCACAGCATGATGCTGCCACCGCCATGCTTCACTGTGGGTCTGGTATTGGCCAGGTGATGAGCGGTGTCTGGTTTCCTCCAGGCGTGACGCTTGGCATTCAGGCCAAAGAGTTCAATCTTAGTTTCATCAGACCAGAGAATCTTGTTTCTCATGGTCTGAGAGTCCTTTAGGTGCCTTTTGGCAAACTCCAAGCGGGCTGTCATGTGCCTTTTACTGAGGAATGGCTTCCGTCTGGCCACTCTACCATAAAGGCCTGATTGGTGGAGTGCTGCAGATATAGTTGTCCTTCTGGAAGATTCTCTCATCTCCACAAAGGAACTCTGGAGCTCTGTCAGAGTGACCATCGGGTTCTTGGTCACCTCCCTGACCAAGGCCCTTCTTCCCCGATTGCTCAGTTTCACCGGGCAGCCAGCTCCATGAAGAGTCCTGGTGGTTCCAAAGTTCTTCCATTTAAAAATGACAGAGGCCACTGTGCTCTTCGGGACCTGCAATGCTGCAGAAATTGTTTTATACCCTTCCCCAGATCTGTGTCTCGACACAATCCTGTCTTGGAGGTCAACGGACAATTCCTTCATCTTCATGGCTTGGATTTTGCTCTGACATGCACTGTCAACTGTGGGACCTTATATAGACAGGTGTGTGCCTTTCCAAATCATGTACAATCAATTTAATTTACCACTGGTGGACTCCAATCAAGTTGTAGAAACATCTCAAGGATAATCAACGGAAACAGGATGAACCAAAGCTCAATTTTGAGTGTCATAGCAAAGGGTCTGAATACTTATGTAAATGTGATATTTCAGTTGTTTTTTTAATTACTTTGCAAAAATTTCTAGACACCTGTTTACGCTTCTTCATTCTGGGGTATTGTGTGTAGATTGATGATTTTTGTTTTAATTAATCCATTTTAAAATAATGCTGTAACGTAACAAAATGTGGAAAAAGTGAAGGGGTCTGAATACTTTCTGAATGCGCTGTTTGTTGAGATGCAACTGCAGACTGAGAGACTAGCCAACAAAAACATTTTCTCCCACGGGATGTTAACTTACACAGGTTGTAGGAATCCCTTCACATTACAAAGATCTGGGTTGAATTCCTTGCTCTGTCAACCCATCTCACTTGAGTGCACATGTACAATTTTACAATTAGTACTCAAGATTAAAAAGACGAACGCAACTGTATGCAGTATCTTCCATATTAGCAATGATTAAGTGAAAACAGATGCAAGGCCCTTGCATTAGCAATCTCTTTTGTTGCAGAATGCATCCAGATTTAATGCCCAATGTGGTTGAATAATCAAGTAAAATAATGCCCTACTCACACAACAACAACATGCATCTTGCAGGATGTTCTAGCGAAAGCACCATCAACAGGTACTTTTAGGGCAGTACGGTGGCGCAGTGGTAGAGTTGCTGCCTTACAGTGCTTGCACCGCCGGAGACCCGGGTTCGATCCTGACTCTACGGAGTTTGTACGTGCTCCCCGTGACTGCGTAGGTTTTCTCCGAGCTCCTCGGTTTCCACCCACACTCCAAAGACATTCAGGTTTGTAGGATAATTGGCTTGGTATAAGTGTAAATTGTGTGTAGGATAGTGTTAATGTGCAGAAATCGCTGGTCGGTGCGGAAGGGCCTGTTTCGGCGCTGTATCTCTAAACTAAACTAAAAACTAAACCCAACAAGATGGTGCTTTCAGAACAGCAAAGTAGAAGCAACGAAGGAAAGTAACAAAGTTCCATTGGCCAAAGAGAGCCTGTTCAATGTACCAATGTTATGGACCGCCCAGATTCAGAACAAATTCCCATCCCACTGAAGACTTGCATCCAGCAACAACCGACAGCCTTCAATTTGTAGCAAAGATGCAAAACAGTGAGGAATGGGCAGGCCGTACCAGATAGCCAGTTGCAATGAGCTGGCTGTTTACAGCATTTTGAGATATAGAGGCCTGAAGGACAGACTGACTTCAAAGAACATTCATGGTAGGGAGAGCTATGGCTTATAAACGCTCTGTCGGAAACCCCATGGAACCGAATCTTGCGTTGTCATTTCAATTCATTTTCATCAACTTGCATTTACCTAGCAGCTTCAACATTGTAAAGAGTCACTCCATGCTACTGCAAGGAAGTATCAAAGAAAACATGATCAAATATTACAACAAGATACATTTTAAGCAGCAGAGCAGGAGATGGAGAGATGGAGAGATTCAGGGAGAAAGCTCCAGTGACTGGGGCAGCTAATGCAAGGCTAGAAATGGCTGAGTAGGCACAATTAGGGACGTACAAAATAATACATTCACAACAAAAGGTTTTATTGGACTGAATTTGGATGTGGCAGGGCTATGGAAGGAATGGGAGGGAAAAGTGGAGGAGAAAGACCTCAGAGAATTGGGCAACGTTACGGAGCAATTGAAATACTCAACAGTGACTGTTTCTGGCTAAGGACGTGGAAACAGTTGCGTGCTTCACTGTGGGCCCCCGAACGGCCAAGTCCTGAAACTGCAGCTTTGAAATAACAGACTCAAGCCTTGAAGGGCAAACAATCTGAGCGTTTTAGAATGGGCAGTGTGCCAAGAACAGAACACCAAACAGCCCTACCACTGGTCACAATGCCAATGTTGGAATGTTGCAGCACACAAGGCAAGCTATGATCTTTACTGCTTATCTTTCAGATCTAAGCTCTGTATATGTTTACTGTACACCCTCCCAACCACGCATTGTTTCTAAACCAGTTCTCCTGGCTCTCGGAGAGCTGGAACGCCCTCAAGTCAAACATGAGGAAAATTACTTCAACATCCAGAGAGCAGCTGGTATTTCTCTCAAATCCCATGTCGAAAGAGATAGCAAATAAGCAGTTATTTGTATGCAGGAATCAGTAATATATGCAGGGAGTAAAATCACAGGGTTAGTCGTGGAAGTGGGGCATCCCAACCAAGGCTGGACCCATAGCGCAAACCCATCGACGCTACCTGAACTGAGAAAGATTTATTTAAATGAGCAGATACTCCATCTAAACAATAGCTGTGAACACCCGTGATTGTGGTTTTAGCAAAGGACAGGCCACACAATTCCTTGGAATGGTTCCAATCTCCTGCAGAAATGAATTAGCCCTTTTTTTTCCAAATCATTTTCCTTGCTTCTTCAAGCAGATTTCTGCCCACGTCTCTGAGCCCTCTCTCTTCAGTCAGCAAGTTAATTGATCACAAGCGCCGAGGCAGCAAGTCTCCCTACCCCACACGGTCCATTGGGTAGTGCTCATGCAGCCGAAGATAAACACAAAATGCTGGAGTAACTCAGCGGGATCGACAGGCAGCGTCTCTGGATAGAAGGAAAGGGCGATATTTTGGGTCGAGACCCTTCTTCGGACTGAGAGTCAGGGGCGAGGGAGACACAGAGATAAGGAAGGGTAAGGTGTGAAACGAGATCAAAAGAGATGTGGATCAAGGAAAATGTAGAATAGATCATTGTTAGCCAGGAGAACCTGACAATGAAGCAAACAGAGATAATATGTAATCAGGGAGACAGTCAGACTGATCGGAGAATGAGGAAGAGGGAGCGATGGAGAGAGAGAGGGAAAGCAAGGGTTACTTGAAGTTAGAGAAGTCAATGTTCATACCGCTGGGGTGTAAGCTGCCCAAGTGAAAATGTTTCTCCAATTTGCGCTGGGCCTCACTCTGACAATGGAGGAGGCCCAGGACAGAAAGGTCAGTGTGGGAATGGGAGGGGGAGTTAAAGTGTTTAACAACTGGGAGTGCAGGTAGGTTTAGGCGGTTTGAACGAAGGTTTTCAGCAAAACGATCGCCGAGCCTGCGCTTGGTCTCGCCGAATCGCTCAAGCATCAGCATTAGAGTTACCATTGGATTGATAGAGGGAAATGTACAAACATGGAAATGCAGATTAAGCAACATAATAACATAAGGAAACAATAATAAATATCCCAGTAGTTCCCAAAGCATGCAACGCGTTTGAAATTTCCATCTTCACCTACATTAAAGCATTAGCCATGGCTTGGGTTGCAGCAGTCACACCTCCACCTCAGAATTGACCGACAGACCCCCAGAACCTCAGTTGTGAGTTAAATCTGCATTCCAAACTCATCTCCATACTCCTGGACCTAGGAATCAGCTCCCCACTCTGCCACAGGTTCCTTGAGTTTCTGACCCACAGACCTCAATCATTGAGGAGAGATGACAACACCTCCTCCACAATAGTTCTCAGCCCACACCCCAAGGATGTGTTCTTGGTCCCCTACTGTACTCCCTATACACTCACGACTCTACAGCCACATCCATCTCTAATTCCATCTACAAGTTTGCAAACGACACCGCTGTGGCGGGTCGAATCATGAACAATGACATTATGGAATACAGGAAGATGATTGTGAACCTATTGACATGGTGTCAGGAAAATATCCTCTCCCTCAATATCAGCAAGATGAGAAGTTAGTGTTTAGTTTAGTTTAGTTTAGAGATACAGCGTGGAAACAGGCCCTTTGGCCCGAGCGCGCCAACCAGCGATCCTCACAAATTAACACTATCCTACACACACAAGGGATAATTTTACACATACACCAAGCCAATTAACCTACAAATCTGTACATCTTTGGAGTGTGGGAGGAACCAAAGATCTTGGAGAAAACCCACACGGACAAGGGGGGAACATACAAACTCCATACAGCCAGCAACCGTAGTTAAGATCAAACCCGGGTTTCCATTGCTGCAAGCGCTGTAAGCCAGCAACGCTACCGCTGCGCCAACCTGACTTCAGGAAGCATGGTGGAGTACATGCCCCAATCAGCAAAATTGGTGCACAAGTGGAAATGATTGAGAGCTTCAAGTTCCTTGGTATTAATATTACCAACTATCTGTCGTGGACCCACCACATTGACGTGACAGCCAGGAAAGCACACCAACGCCTCAACTTCCTCAGGAGAGTGAGAACATTCGGCTTGTCTCCGATGACTCTGACAAACTTCTACAGATGTACCGGCGAGACCAAGAATGCAAGCTGTCGGGCTGCATCTTCTCTTGGTTTGGGAACAGCTCTATCCAAATTACACAGAGTTGTAGATGCAGCCCAGTCCATAACACAGACCAGGCTCCCTATCAGTGATTCCATCTGCACTTCACACTGCTTGGAAAAGCAGCCAACATAGTCAAAAGAATTGTCTCATCTTGGTCATTCTTTATTCTCCTTGCTCCCATCCGGCAGAAGTTACAGAAGCTTGAAAGCATTCACCACCAGACTCAAGAACAGCTTCTCTATTATCAGACTTCTGAATTGTGCTTCCATAAGCGAGGGTACCGTTCAATGCACCTCTACCCCATTGAGGGCATTGTACTTTGTTTATGAAATTGTTGTTCTGCATTGCTGAAAACTATATTCTGCACTGTATCTTCCCCTTTGCTCAATATACTGTACTTTAGTTTGAACTGATTATATTCATGTGTGATATACCTAAGATAGACACAAAATGCTGGAGTAATTCAGCGGGCCAGGCAGCATCTCTAGCGGGAAGGAATGGGTGACGATTCGGGTCGAGACCCTATTTCAGACTGAGAGTCCGGGGAGAGGGAAACGAGAGATATGGACTGCGATACAGAGCGAGATAGAACAAAGAAATGAAAGATATTCAAAAAAAGTAACGATGCTCGAGGAAACGGTCCATTGTTAGCTGTGGGCTAGGTGAAAATGAGTTATAGACAATTAAATATTTGATCTGTTTGGAGAGCATGCAAAACAAAGCTTTCCACTGTAGAAACAACCTTTCCACTGTACCTCAGTACATGCAATAATAATAAATCTATACCTGATATAATTGGATAGCATGCAGAACAATGTTTTTCACTGTACCTCGGTAAAAGTGGCAATAATAAAGCTAAACCTACTGCACAGAAGGCACCCATTCCATTAGTTCTGTGATCAAGTTGCATTTAGTAATTCACCATGCCGGCTTGCTGTATATATTTGTAAATTTTGGACCCTAAGCAGAATAATATGCATCATTACCACTCAAGGTAAATTTCTGCCAGAACTGCCGTATGAACAACTCAGTACACGGGCACTAGTTCTAAAGCTATTTAATGCATCCATCACAGTACACTGTTCCATGGACCCCTCAGTGTGGGAGTCGAGTTACAATACCTGGACTCGGAACACTTTCATTCAGACTGCAAAGATGACCCAAATTTTCAACTGTCTGTTACTTGAATTTTCCATATTATTCCCACTGTAGATTTACAGTCTCTGGCCTCCTGCAATGTTCCAGCAAAATTTATGGAACAGCACACATTACATACAGCCTTTCGATCTCAACAATGAATTCAACAATTTTAGGTATTCAGTCTTTTCAATTTTATATCACACACTTCCAGCTTTCTAACCCTTAATCTCTACGCCTCTGGTTTATTCATACGCATTGGAAAAGAAAAATAGGAAGAGACAAGTATTTTGTTATTCACTGGTCTTTAGCACTCTCTCTCTCAGCCAAGACCATACTTAGGCTGGAGACCAGGAGAAGCTGCATCACCCACAAAGCCCCCAAAGCTTTGTCTGACTTTTCCGAATCCCAAGGAGAGATTATCACCCTGTTTTCTCTTCTCCACAGCTGCTATCCAATTTTTTGTTTCATTTCAGTTTTCTAGCAATTGCGCTATTTCCTTTGAATTTGTATGTTTCCCTGGTCTATGCTTTCTTCCTTTCAATGCACTTTCAAAATATATTGCCCTACCATTCTTTGAATTGTACAGGCTTCTAGGAATTTCAGAGGGCAATTAAAAAGATATCATTGGGTTGTAGTCCCACATCAGCTACATTACCGAAGATGAATGATTTCTCTTCCTAAAGGGCAAGAGAGCCAGATCGTTTTTTTTATGGCAACCTAGTTTATTGAACAGCACAGTGGCGCAGCAGAAGAGTTGCTGCCATACAGCGCCAGAGACCCGGGATCGATCCTGACCTTAGGTGTTGTCTGTATGGAGTTTGTACGTTCTCCCTGTGACCGGATGGGTTTTCTCTGGGTGCTCCGGTTTCCTCCCACATTCCAAAAATGTGCAGATTTGTAGGTTAACTGTAAATTATCCCTAACGTCTAGGATAGAACTAGTGTACGAGTGATTGTGGTCAGCACAGACTCGTTGGGCTGAAGGGCCTGTTTCCACATTACATGTCTAAAACTAAAAACAGAAACTAGTATCTTTCTCATCAGCGTTCCTTAAGGAAGCTTATTATCAATCCATTTAAATTGTTCAGCTACTGTGGGTTTTTTTTTAAACCATCTCTGGACCATTGGTTCTAGACTCCAGACTTAAGTTCAGTAACAGTTACTGTAATTCTACTGCACACCGTGTCCAAGACATGGGGTGGTTCCAAGATGTGAGCAGAGTGTCATCTGCAGGTCAGCTGAGGTATAGCATCAAGTCAAGTCAAGTCAAGTGAGTTTATTGTCATGTGTCCCTGATAGGACAAGGAAATTATTGCTTTGGTTCAGCACAACAGAACATAGTAGGCATTGACTACAAAACAGATCAGTGTGTCCATATACCATTCTATAAATATATACACACATGAATCAATATACTGATAAAGTGCAAATAACAGTTAATTGGCTAATAAAGTTCAGTGTTTTGTCCGAGCCAGGTTTAATAGCCTGATGGCTGTGGGGAAGTAGCTATTCCTGAACCTGGTCGTTGCAGTCTTCAGGCTGCTGTACCTTCTACCTGAAGGTAGTAGGGAGATGAGTGTGTGGCCAGGATGGTGTGGGTCCTTGATGATACTGCCAGCCTTTTTGAGGCAGCGACAGTGATAGATTCCCTTGATGGAAGGGAGGTCAGAGCCAATGATGGACTGGGCAGTGTTTACTACTTTTTGCAGTCTTTTCCTCTCCAGGGCGCTCAAGTTGCCGAACCAAGCCACGATGCAACCGGTCAGCATGCTCTTTACTGTGCACCTGTAGAAGTTAGAGAGAGTCCTCCTTGACAAACCGACTCTCCGTAATCTTCTCAGGAAGTAGAGGCGTTGATGTGCTTTCTTAATAATGGCATCAGTGTTCTCGGACCAGGAAAGATCTTCAGAGATGTGCACGCCCAGGAATTTGAAGCTCTTGACCCTTTCAACCATCGACCCGTTGATATAAACGGGACTGTGGGTCCCCATTCCTACTCCTTCCAAAGTCCACAATCAGTTCCTTGGTTTTGCTGGTGTTGAGGGCCAGGTTATTGTGCTGGCACCATATGGACAGTTGCTCGATCTCTCTTCTATACTCTGACTCATCCCCATCAGTGATACGTCCAACAACAGTGGTGTCGTCAGCGAACTTGATGATGGAGTTCGCACTATGTCCTGCTACGCAGTCATGAGTATAGAGTGAGTACAGCAGGGGGCTGAGCACACAGCCTTGAGGTGCTCCCGTGCTGATTGTTATCAAGTCTGACACATTTCCACCAATACGAACAGACTGTGGTCTGTGAATGAGGAAGTCGAGGATCCAATTGCAGAGGGATGCGCAGAGACCCAGTTCTGCGAGTTTGGTAACCAGCTTGGAGGGGATGATTGTATTAAATGCCGAGCTCTAATCGATGAATAACAGCCTGACATATGAGTTTTTGTTGTCCAAGTGGTCCAGAGCGGAGTGGAGGGCCAGCGAGATCGCATCCACCGTTGATCTGTTGTGGCGGTAAGCGAACTGCAGTGGGTCCAGGTTTTCGTGGAGGTAGGAGTTGATCTGCACCATGATCAACCTCTCAAAGCACTTCCTCACCACAGGCGTTAGTGCCACAGGTCGATAGTCATTGAGGCACGTCACCTTACTCTTCTTGGGCACTGGTATAATTGATGCCCTTTTGAAGCAGGTGGGAACCTCAGACCTCAGAAGTGAGAGGTTGAAAATGTCCGTAAAAACTCCAGCCAGTTGGTCCGCACAGGTTTTTAGAACACGACCAGGTATACCATCAGGTCCAGGCGCTTTTCGAGGGTTCACCCCTCTGAAGGATTTCCTGACGTCGGCCTCTGTAACTGAGACTGAAATACCATCACAGCGAATGGGGGCTCAGGAAGGCACATCGATATTCTCCCTATCAAAGCATGTGTAAAACGAATTGAGCTCATCAGGGAGTGATGTTTCGCCGACATTCGAGCTGCCTCCTGATTTCGACTTGCAAGAGGTGATTGCATTCAGGCCCCGCCACAGCCGCCGAACATCTGTCTCTTCCTCCAATCCTGCACTTACTCTAAACCAGGAGTTCCCAACCTTTATCGTCCCGTTTTCGAAAGTAAATTTACCCCCGCCCTGTTCAGTAATTTGAGTTTACACTTCTACCATAATAAAGTTACTGACAAAGGGGAAAAATTCACAATATGTTTTTAACAAATCCAGAATCAACAAATTTACCCCCTGGGTAGGCCCAGGTTGGGAACCCTTGCTCTAAACATTGGGGACATAGATGCACTGTGGTGGAAAGCCAGTGTCCAATTGAGTCTGCCACCAAAGAATAAATCAGACATTTAAAACTAATTAAATGAAATTATTGCAAAAGCAAAGGGACATTAGGCCAGACATTGTGATTACAGAGTATCACATTTACAATATTATAACAGTTGCTACATTTCAAGACGGCATAGTATGACAAGCTGTTGCCTCATAACCTCAGCAATCCTGGCTCTACCTGTCATTTGCATGATCTCGCTGTGTCTCAATGGGTTTCCCCCTGCCAGTTCATAAACATGGTGGTTGGTAGGTAAATTAGCCCTCATGTAGATGGTTGGCAGGGGTGGTGGGGAGAAGGAATTGATAGACTTGAGAGCTAAATTGAGGGATGGAATGACATAGACCCAATAGACCAAATGGCCACCTGTGCGGTGAGGAGTTTTTGAACAAAAAGAACTTCACTTGCATAAAAACATTAAGCTATATCAAGGTTTTGAAAATTTCTATAAACATACACAATTTTCTTTTGATGTTCTGGGAATGATAAGCTCAGTTCAACTCCCAGAAACCGACCAAGGTTCCATTAAAAAAAACACTAAATAAAACAAAATGCACAATAATAAAATAACATATTTATATATCTCTTTCACAAAAGATCTATGCACAGCAACATGATAATGACAAGGTAATCTGGTTGATGGATAAATACTGGTACCATTGGGGAGAAATCCCAAGTTGCCCCTTGAATCATTGCCACATTCACCCCACAATCATATGTGTGCTTCTCTACGGACTCATCTCAACGAAGGCATACCACTGAACAAAAGGCCATTCTGCCCATCTTGCCTGCCTTTGAGGTAAATATTCAAGTAACGTCCTTCGATATTTCCTTCATAGCTGACAGACTCAATAAGACAGATTGTGCAGACAGCACAAGGGTGCTGCTCTTGATTATGTGCTCACATCTCCAAACTGGGGCTGGTCCCTAACTGGAGAGTATACAACTGCCATTGAACCAGTAGCCAGTGCCCAACCTGTCCCCTGGCTGTTCACAGGACTCCAATCAGACAAAGCTACATACAGAATAGTGAAAGGCTTGGATAGAGTGGATGTGGAGGTTTCCACTAGTGGACGAGTCTAGGACTGGACATCATGGCCTCAGAATTAACAGACGTTCTTTTAGGAAGGCAATGAGGAGAAATTTCTTTAGCCGGAGGGCGGTGAACCTGTGGAATACTTTGCCACAGAAGGCTGTGGAGGCCAAGTCAGTGGATATTTTTAAGGCAGATAGATACAGTGCCCTCCATGATGTTTGGGACAAAGACCCATCATTTATTTACTTGCCTCTGTACTCCACAATTTGAGAATTGTAATATAAAAAATCACATGTGGTTAAAGTGCACATTGTCAGATTTTATTAAAGGCCATTTTTATACATTTTGGTTTCACCATGTAGAAATTACAGCTGTGTTTATACATAGTCCCCCCATTTCAGGGCACCATCATGTTTGGGACACATGGCTTCACAGGTGTTTGTAATTGCTCAGGTGAGTTTAATTGCCTCTTTAATGCAGGTATAAGGGAGCTCTCAGCACCCATCTTTCCATCACCTTTCGAAACTTTTATTGCTGTTTATCAACATGAGGACCAAAGTTGTGCCAATGAAAATCAAAGAGGCTATGAGACTAAGAAACAAGGATAAAACAGTTAAAGCCATCAGCCAAACTTTAGGCTTACCAAAATCAACTGTTTGGAACATCATTAAGAAGAAAGAGAGCACTGGTGAGCTTACTAATCGCAATGGGACTGGCAGGCCAAGGAAGACCTCCACAGCTGATGAGAGAAGAATTCTCTCTATAATAAAGAAAAATCCCCAAATACCTGTCCGGCAGATCAGAAACACTATTCAGGAATCGGGTGTGGATCTGTCAATGACCACGGTCCGCAGAAGACTTCATGAACAGAAATACAGAGGCTAGACGGCAAGATGCAAATCACTGGTTAGCCGCAAAAATAGGATGGCCGGGTTACAGTTTGCCAAGAAGTACTTAAAAGAGCAACTACAGTTCTGGAAAAAGATCTTGTGGACAGATGAGATGAAGATTAACTTATATCAGAGTGATGGCAAGAACAAAGTATGGAGGAGAGCAGGAACTGCCCAAGATCCAAAGCATACCACCTCATCTGTGAAACCTCATCGGTGGTGGGGGTGTTATAGCTGGGCATGTATGGCTGCTGAAGGTACTGGCTCGCTTATCTTCATTGATGACACAACTGCTGATGGTAGTAGCATAATGAATTCTGAAGTGTATAGACACATCCTATCTGCTCAAGTTCAAACAAATGCCTCAAAACTCATTGGCCAGCGGTTCATTCTACAGCAAGACAATGATCCCAAACATACTGCTAAAGCAACAAAGGAGTTTTTCAAAGCTTAAAAATGGTAAATTCTTGTGGCCAAGTCAATTACCCAATCAAACCCAATTGAGCATGCCTTTTATACACTGAAGAGAAAACTGAAGGGGATTAGCCCCCAAAACAAGCATAAGCTAAAGATGCCTGCAATACAGGCCTGGCAGAGCATCACCAGAGAAGACACCCAGCAACTGGTGATGTCCTTGAATCGCAGACTTCAAGCAGTCATTGCATGCAAAGGATATGCAACAAAATACTAAACATGACTACTTTCATTTACATGACATTGGTGTGTACCAAACATTATGGTGCCCTGAAATGGGGAGACCATGTATAAACACTGCTGTAATTTCTACATGGTGAAACCAAAATGTATAAAAATGGCCTTTAATAAAATCTGACAATGTGCTCTTTAACCACATGTGATTTTTTCTATTACAAATCTCAAATTGTGGAGTACAGAGGCAAATAAATAAATGATGGGTCTTTGTCCCAAACATTATGGAGGGCACAGTAAATTCTTGATTAGTACAAGTGTCAGGGGTTATGGGGAGAAGGCAGGAGAATGGGGTTAGGAGGGAGAGATAGATTCGCCATGATTGAATGGTGGAGTAGATTTGATGGGCCGAATGGCCTAATTCTACTCCTATCCCTTATGACCTAAAACAAGTTGATGATTCATTCGTGCAAGTGACCCAAACTCTGATCAAAGAGATCTTGCTGAAAGGAAGATAGAAGACAATAGGAAGGCAGAAGGGTTCAGACTGGAAATGACAACATCCGGGCCTGGACAGTGACCAAATGTCGCAGGGAAGACACAACAGCCGGACAATAGGTGCAGGAGTAGGCCATTCGGCCCTTTGAGCCAGCACCGCCATTCACAGTGATCATGGCTGATCATCCGCAATCAGCACCCCGTTCCTGCCTTCTGCCCATATCCCTTGACTCCGCTATCTTTAAGAGCCCTATCTAGCTCTCTCTTGAAAGCATCCACGTTTGGCCTCCACTGCCTTCTGAGGCAGGGAATTCCACAGATTCATAACTCTCCATTCTAAACGGCTTACCCCTTATTCTTAAACTGTGACCCCTGGTTCTGGAACATCGGGAACATGTTTCCTGCTTCTAGCGTGTCCAAACCCTTAATAATCTGAAGAAGGGTTTCGGCCCGAAACGTTGCCTATTTCCTTCGCTCCATAGATGCTGCTGCACCCGCTGAGTTTCTCCAGCATTTTTGTGTACCTTAATAATCTTATATGTTCCAATAAGATTCCCTCTCATCCTTCTAAATTCCAGAGTATACAAGCCCAGCCACTCCATTCTATGGAGAGAATCACCAATGTAAGAGAGATGTAGAACACGAGGAGGACATAAGTGTCTGCAGTTGATTCAACATGTGGCCAAATACTCAATCGACCGTCTACAGGTGTAGAGTTGACAGCACACTGACTGGTTACAACCACAGCCTGGTTTGGTAACTTGAATGCCCAAGAACGAAGGCATCTGCAGAAAGTGGTGAACCACAAGTACTGACCTTGCCACCATCGAACGGATCTGTAGAGTGTGCTACCTCGACGAGGCAGCTGGTATCATCAAAAAACCCTCATCACATCTAGCTATGCTCTCATCTCACTGCAATCCTCAGGAAAAAGGTACATAAGAAGGTCCAAACTGAAGAAGGGTCTTGACCCAAAACGTCATACATTCTTCTCTCCAGAGATGCTGCCTGTCCCGAGTTGCTCCAGCATTTTGTGTCTATAGAAGGTACAGAACCCCGAGAACAGTTACCTCCAGGTTCATGTACAGCCTCTTCCCATCAATATTCAGGCTCTTGGACCACCCTGTACAACCTTAGCCGCAAACCTACCTCAGAACCAAACTACAATGGAATTTGTATGGATTGCCGAACGTACTTTTGCTTGCACTAATTATGCTCTGGTTAACTCATATAACTAATAATTTATCGTACTATTGTTTATTTGTTGCATTTAATGTGCCTGTAAAGCTTCAGCAAGTAAGAATTTCATTGTTCCGGTCCCAGTGCATATAACAACCACCCTCTCTTTACTCTTGAAAACAAACTGCTGGTGGAACTTAGTGGTATTAGGAACCATCTGTGGAGGTAAATGGCCTCTTGATGTTTCAAGACCCTTCATTTGGACTCCATGAGTAGAGGCGAGATAGTAGAAAGAGGTGAGAGGAGAGGGTGGGTCAGAGCTGGCAAGTGTTAGGTCAA
This sequence comes from Malacoraja senta, assembly GCA_038087875.1. Lineage (NCBI taxonomy): Eukaryota > Metazoa > Chordata > Chondrichthyes > Rajiformes > Rajidae > Malacoraja > Malacoraja senta. Next base: position 58,594,283 of record CM075978.1, on the reverse strand, counting down.
TCTGGGTGAGGAGGGTTTGTCTGGCAGATGGAGTCAGGTGGTGAGGGAAGGATGGAGATTGCAACTGGATTAGAGGGGATTGGAGATATAGGTTGATTTTTTGTGTTCAGACACAGGTGGCTATGTAGCTGAACTGTGGTTTTGAATGAGCTGTTTTGAATACAAGAGGTTGGCTGGAAGAGCACTGCAGTAAAAAAAAATGGTTTGAGATGTTCGATCACACTATTCAATGGCGCCCAGCCACATAAAACACTGGTAAATAATACAATGGTGCCAACAATCACATGGAGCAAAAACTGTAAATCTAAAATTAAAACAACATGACTGATTCTGAGTATTTCCAACATTTCTGAAGAAGTGATAGGTTAATGTTTCAAATTGATGATCTTTGGCCCGACCCAAGATTGTTTCTGTGTGCCTACTGTAGGTTGCCGACTGGATGAGCATTTCCAGAGTTATATTTTAAATAAATAACGCTACACTTGGAGCAGTCACTGGAAGTGTCTTGAGAGCAGTCAGGGTTACTGTCGAAGAATTACTGAAGGTACTGTCGTGTTTGAAGGTAGACAAATCTCCAGGGCCTGATCTGATATATCCGAGGGCATTGTGGGAAACTAGAGAGGAAATTGCAGAAGCCGTGGTTGAAATTTACGAGTAGTCCTTAAATACAGCAGAGGTGCCGGAAGATTGGAGGGTGGCAAATGTTGTACCTCTTTTCAAGAAGGGCAGCATGGAAAATGCTGGGAATAATAGGCCGGTGAGCTTAACATCTGTAGTTGGTAAATTACTGGAGAATATTCTGAGGGATAGGATAAACAGGCATTTGGATGGGCAAGGGCTGATTAGGGATAGACAACATGGTTTTGTACATGAGAGGTCGTGTCTCCCAAATCTGATTGATTTTTTTGAAGACATGACCAAAAAGGTTGATGAGAGCAGAGCTGTAGATGTTGTGTACATGGACTTCAGTAAGGCGTTTGACGAAGGTTCCGCATTGTAGGCTGCTCTGGAAGGTTAGATCGCATGGGATCCAAGGAGAGATAGCTGAATGGATAGCAAATTGGCTCCATGGAAGGAAGCAGAGGGTAATGGTGGAAGGTTGCTTCTCAGACTGGAGGCCTGTGACTAGTGGTGTGCTTCAAGGTTCGGTGTGGGCCCGTTACTGTTTGTCATCTATATCAATGATTTGGATGAGAACATACAGGGCAAGATTAGCAAGTTTGCTGATGATACAAAATTTAGTGGGTTTGCAGATAGTGAAGATGGTTGTGAACGATTGCAGCAGGATCTGGATCGATTGGCCAGGTGGGCGGAGGAATGGTTGATGAAATTTAAAACAGAGAAGTTTGAGGTGTTGCATTCTGGGACGTCGAACAAGGGCAGGACCTACACAGTAAATGGTAGGCCTCTGGGTAGTGTTGTAGAGCAGAGGGATCTAGGAGCACAGGTGCATGGTTCCTTGAAGGTCGAGTCGCAGGTAGATAAGGTGGTCAAAAATGCTTTTGGCACTTTGGCCTTCATCAGTCAGAGTATTGAGTATAGAAGATGGGAGGTCATGTTGCAGTTGTGTAAGACGTTGGTGAGACCGCATTTAGAATATTGTGTTCAGTTCTGGGCACCATGTTATCGGAAAGATATTGTCAAGCTTGAAAGGGTTCAGAAAAGATTTACGAGGTTGTTGCCAGGACTATAGGGTGTGAGGTATAGGAAGAGGTTGAGTAGGCTGGGTCTCTATTCCATGCAGAGCAGGAGGATGAGGGGTGATCTTATAAAGGTATACAAAATCATGAGAGGAATAGATCACGTAGATGCACAGAATCTTTTGCCCAGAGTAGGGGAAATCGTGGACCAGAGGACATAGGTTCAAGGTGAAGGGGAAAAGATTTAATAGGAATCCGAGGGGTAACGCTTTCACACAAAGGATGGTGGGTGTATGGAACAAGCTGCCAGAGGAGGTAGTTGAGGTTGGGACTATCCCATCGTTTAAGAAACAGTTAGACAGGTACATGGATAGGACATGTTTGGAGGGATATGGACCAAGCGCAGGCAAGTGGGATTAGTGTAGCTGGGACATTGTTGGCCAGTGTGGGCAAGTTGGGTCGAAGGGCCTGTTTCCACACTGTATCACTCTATGACTTGTAGGTCCGTAGATACGTTCAGAAGCAATGGTAAATTGCATGGGCCAGGGACTCATGACTATCCTCACACCCTTTTAGAGTACTATTCATGTGGATGAAACTCCAAATTTCCAGTCACTGGCCTTTCAGCTCACCTTGTCCACGCTGACCAAGTTGTCATAATGGACTAGCCCCATTACCTTTATTTGGACCTTCTTATCCACGTATCTGTCCAAATGTCTTTTAAAAGTTGCAATAATATTCACTTATAAAGCTTCCTCTGGTAGCTCATTCCAGTTAATAACTACTTTCCGAGTGAAAAATTGCCTGATGTCCCTCTTAAATCTCTCCCCTCTCACAATAAGCCTATGCCCTCTAGTCTTAGAATCCTCTACTTGGAGTGTTCACTGTATTCATGTCCCTCATGATCTTGTACACCTCACGCCTTAGACTCTTACACGCCAAAGGAAAAAGTCCCAGCCTATCCAACCTCTCCCTCAATCCCAGGTAACATCGTGGAGAATCTCTTCTGCACTATTTCCAACTTAATTCCATCCTTCCTGTAGCTGGACAACCAGAACTACACACAGGGAACCGTCTACCTGCACTCCCAGTTCTCTTTCTTCTGCAACATTCTCCAGGACTCTATCATTTATTATGCAAGTCCTGCCCTGGTTTGACGTACCAAAGTGCAACGCCACAAACATGTCCGAATTAAATTCCATTTGACAATTCTTGGCCCACCTTCTCAACCAAACTAGATCTTGTTGTAAATTTAGATATCCTTCCTCATTGTCTACAATACCACCCATTTTAGTGTGCAATGTCATCTACAAATTACTTTGACACTAGTAAAATGAGGATTTCCTAAAAAACATTAAGAATTGGCTCTGGTGAGAAGAAATCATAACTGTGAAAAAGAATTTCAACAATTCCCTTAGCAACTTGCATTTATTTTAATTCCAAAAAAATTGACATGATCCATATTAAGCTAATGCTTCATTTACTGGAATTCCAAAATACATTTAAATAATGCTGGAACACTCAGCATCTCAAGCTGCAAGTGTTGAGAGATAAATCTTTACCTTTTCAGCTCAAATACCTGTAGGATTTTGCTTTCCAAACATGAAACATTAACTGCAGTTCCTTCCTACACTTGAAACATTAAAGCCCCTGTCCCACGATGCGAGTTTACCCAAGAGCTCTCCCGAGTAAAAGAAATCACTCGTGGTACTTCATCACGAGCATTTTTTTACTCTTGAAAATTTTTCACACTGTTGAAAAAACTTCACGAGTTTCCGCGTTTCCCGAGTACCTGCCGTTAGCATTACGAGCCGCTACGAGACATCCACGAGCTCCGATGTACCCGCTACGTACATTCTATACACAAGTTTGATTTTTACCACAAGTACTTACCACAAGTTTGATTTTTTTTAAAACTCGGGAGAGCTCTTCGGTAAACTCACATCGTGGGACAGGGGCTTAACTATTCCATTTCTCGTTGATACTGTCTGGCCTACTATATTTGTCCAGCATCTTCAGTTCTTTGCTTTCAAGATACTTTTCAACTTAATGAATTCCCATCATAACAGCCTAATGGGGCTGTCCCACTGTACGAGCTAATTCAAGAGTTCTCCCGAGTTTCCCCTGATTCGAATCTTCACGAGTCTTCACGAGATTACCACGTTTCTCGAGTACCTGCCGTTAGCGTTACGAGCCGCTAAGAGACGTCCCGAGCCCCGACGTACCCGCTACGTACATTCTACGTGCTTACCAGGAGTTTGATTCTTTTTAAAACTCGGGAGAGCTCTTGAATTACCTCGTAAAGTGGGACAGGCCCTTAACTAAGCAGGTGGTCAGGAGGTAGGCCTTAAGGAAAATTCTTGCAAGGAGAGGGAGGAATTCAACCTCCCAAAACTCACGATCTGGCTGCGGTGACGGACTAAGAGGTGTCTAGGGGGCTGGATCTACAGGTACAGAAATTTTTTTTGCATTAGTAACAGAATGTAATTTTATAAAACAGCCTCAACCACATGAAGAATGGATAAAGAGATTCCAGAGGGTGACCGTCACACGGGTAATCTGGGAGGAGGAACATGATGTCCAGGTCAGGACGCCCCAGACGAAAGATAAACCTGGATTAGAGAGAGCAGGGCAAACATTCAGCAACTCAGAGGTTTTGCCTCGTGAGGAGACATTGGGCATACCAACGAGGATGTTGTCAGGACTGGAGGGACTGAGCTATAGGGAGAGGTTGAGTAGGCTGAGATTATTCCTTGGAGCGCAGGAGGGATGAGGGGTGATCTTATAGAGGTGTATAAAATCATGAGAGGAATAGATCGGGTAGATGCACAGAGTCTCTTGCCCAGAGTAGGGGCATCGAGGACTAGAGGACATAGGTTTAAGGTGAAGGGGAAAAGATTTAATAGGATTTAAGAGGGGTAACTTTTTCTACACAAAGAGTGGTGGATGTATGGAAAAAGCTGCCAGAAGAGGTAGTTGAGGCAGGAATTATCCTGAAATTTAAGAAGCAGTTAGACAGGTACATGGATAGGACAGGTTTGGAAGGATATGGACCAAATGCTGGCAGGTGGGAGCTGGGTCATGTTGACCAGTGCTATACTTTCTCTACAAGAATAAGATGATTTCATTGCAAAAATTGAAATTCTTACCAGAATAAAAACAGAAAATGCTGGAAAAAGTTAGCAAGTAGGCAACAACCATGGAAAGTGAAGCTTGATGAAGTTAATGTCAACAGCTTCTCTTTCAATAGGTATTGCCCGAGTAGCTGAGATTTTCCAGTATTTTCTATTTTCATTTCTGATTTCCAGCATCCGCAGTTTTTTAGATTTTCAAAGAACCAAGAGTCATGATCTCAAGATAAGGGACATTCAGGTCTAAGAGAGTTAGAAATGTTTGGAATAGTCACCCAAGAGAGTTATGGAGGCCTGATCATTGAATATGCTCAAGACAGAATGTTGGATGTACAGGAATCAAGAGACATGGAGTTAGTGCCGGAAAGTCTTGCTGAGATAAAAGAACAGCTACTATCTCTGAATGGTAAGATAGTAGATGATCCAGGCATAAAGGGGCTGTTTCTATTGCAAGAGGAGTTGAGAACTCCCAAATGACCGTTTTATCAATGGGAATTTCTACATTCAGTATACCTTCATAACAAGAGCAATTTCATTCCGAATCAACTGTGACTGCATAACCCCCCCAGTATGCCCTAACCCTCATCTTCGTAAAGGAGAAATATAATTAATATTTTATTAAAACGATGACACAGATCACAAATAGAACAATGGTAATTGAGACCGATGAAACTGCAGAGGCTGGAATCTTGAATAAAACACAAAGTGCTGGAGGAACTCAGCATGTGGCAAGGCGCATGTGGCAAGGCATCCAGGCCATCACGGACTTTAGACCCACCAACACCACCCCCACATCCAGCAACGCCTCCTTCCTTGAGGAGCTTAACCACTTCTATGGCCGCTTTGACAGGGACAATCTAGAGATGGCCATCAAGGCGGTGCTCCCTGCCGATCACCAGCCCCTCACACTCACCCCCTACGACGTGTACATGGCACTGAGTAGGACTAATGCACGTAAGGCTGCTTGCCCTGACGGCATCTCCGGGCGCGTCCTCAGGGCCTGTGCTGCGCAGCTGACAGACGTCTGGACTGACATCTTCAACCTGTCACTTGCCCAAGCAGTTGAGCCCACGTGCCTTAAATCCACCTCCATCGTGCCGGTGCCAAAACACTCCACTGCGGCAAGCCTCAACGACTTCCGCCCAGTTGCACTTACTCCCATCATCACCAAGTGCTTCGAGAGGCTGGTCCTGGCACACCTCAAAGGCTGCCTACCCCCCACATTGGATCCCTATCAGTTTGCCTACCGCAAGAACAGGAGTACGGAGGATGCCATCTCAACGGCACTTCACTCCGCCCTCTCCCACCTCGACAACAGCGACACTTATGTAAGAATGCTGTTCATCGATTACAGCTCAGCATTCAACACCATCATACCCTCTAAACTGATCACCAAACTCGGTGACCTGGGCATCGACCCCTCCCTCTGCAACTGGATACTGGACTTTCTAACCAACAGACCCCAGTCTGTTAGGTTAGACCAAGCACACCTCTTCAACCCTCACCCTGAACACCGGCGTTCCACAGGGCTGTGTTCTGAGCCCCCTCCTCTACTCCCTCTTCACCTACGACTGCACACCTGTACATGGTACTAACACCATCATCAAGTATGCAGATGATACAACAGTGATTGGCCTCATCAGCAACAACGATGAGTCGGCCTATAGGGAGGAGGTCCAGCTCCTAGCAACATGGTGCGCTGACAACAACCTGGCCCTTAACTCCAAGAAGACCAAGGAGCTCATTGTAGACTTCAGGAAGTCTAGGGGCGGCACGCACACCCCCATCCACATTAACGGGACGGAGGTGGAACGTGTTTCCAGCTTCAGGTTCCTGGGGGTCAACATCTCCGATGACCTCTCTTGGACCCACAATACCTCAACTCTGGTCAAGAAGGCTCACCAGCGTCTCTTCTTCCTGAGGAGACTAAAGAAGGTCCACCTGTCTCCTCAGATTCTGGTGAACTTCTACCGCTGCACCATCGAGAGCATCCTTACCAACTGTATCACAGTATGGTATGGCAACTGCTCTGTCTCCGACCGGAAAGCACTGCAGAGGGTGGTGAAAATTGCCCAACGCATCACCGGTTCCTCACTCCCCTCCATTGAGTCTGTCCAAAGCAAGCGTTGTCTGCGAAGGGTGCTCAGCATCGCCAAGGACTGCTCTCACCCCAACCACAGACTGTTTACCCTTCTACCATCCGGGAGGCGCTACAGGTCTTTCCGTTGCCGGACCAGCAGGTCCAGGAACAGCTTCTTCCCTGCGGCTGTTACACTACTCAACACTGTACCTCGGTGACTGCCAATCACCCCTACCCCCGGGACACTCCTCCCACCAGGAAAAAATGCTATGACTGTATGCACGTAAATAGATTTATTTATTGCTCATATTTATGTCGCTCTTCTAGGGAGATGCTAACTGCATTTCGTTGTCTATGTACTGTACACTGCACAATGACAATAAAGTTGAATCTGAATCTGAATCTGAATATGAATCTGAATCTGAAGCATGTCAGGCAGCATCTGGTGAGGGAATGGGCAGAGGCCATTTCGGGTTAGGATCCTTCAAGTATTTGCCCTATAGAAAGTGAGTTTGGGAATTTAATCATGGGAAAACAGAAGAAACTAGAGAAACTAAAAGGGCACTTTTGGAAATAATATCCCTGGAATAGTTGCAAATCAGGAATTGTAAAGGGGAGAATTCAGGAAAATTACAATCACCAGACGTGGTATTGAGCAAGCTGTGGGTTGACTAGCATCTGGATCCTGATAGACTTTGTCCGAGGGTCTTACAAGAAATGGCAAAGAAATGCAAATTGGTTTGCAGAATTCCTTCGATTCAGATAAAATTCCATTAGATTGGATAATAACAGACTCACACTCAAAAACAAGAGAGAAAACAGGAAATTACAAGCCAATTAACATAATTGGCCAGTGGGAAAATGTTAGAAACTATTACTGAAGACATTATTGCAAATTCAAGGTATTCCGGCAAAGTCAACATGGTTATATGAAAGGAAAATCATGGTTTACTAATTTAATAGTACACTTTGAAGAAATAACATGCGAGATGGATAAAGGCAACCAGGGGATATACAAAACAAAGATTTCCAGAAGATATTTGAAAGGCTACCTTATCCAAGGTTATAGCAGAAAAATAAGGTGCAAAGTGGAAAGTGTAATATTCAGTGTAGAGTGGGCACAATTGGGTCTTTTTCTGATTGATATGACTTGACTTCCTCTTTGGAATTACGGCAGGACAGCTGACTGGAGCACTTTAGGACCAGTGATCACAATTCAATTAGTTTTTCAATAATTACAGAAAAAGATAGGCCTCGTCTAAAAGTTAGTGTCTTAAATTGGTCAAAGCCAATTTCAATGGTACTGGACAGGAACTTTCAGAAGTTGATTGGGGGAGGATGTTGGAGGTGAAGGACGTCTGATAAGAGGGAGGCTTTTAAATGTTGGATTTGGATGTGAAAGTAGGTGGCATAGTCAGTAAGTTAGTGGACAACAGTAAAATTAGTGGTATGGTGGGCAGTGAAGAAGTTTATCTACCATTACAACAGGATCTGGATCAACTGGGCCAATGGGCCTTGGAACAGCAGATGGAGTTTCATTCAAATAAATGCAAGGTGCTGCATTTCGGTAAATACCAGGACAAGTCTTGCGCAGTAAATGATAGGGCCCTGGGGAGTGTTGTAAAACAGAGAGGCTTAGTGATAAACGTACGCAGTTCCATGAAGGAGGTGACAAAGGTTGACAGGGTGGTGAAGGAGTTTGGTATGCTTGCTTTTATCAGTCAGATAACCGAGTTCAGGAGTTTGGATGACATGCTACAACTGAGTTTAGTTTGTCACTTGTACCAAGGTACTGTGAAAAGCTTTTGCTGTGTGCTAGCCAGCCAGCGTAAAGCTTTTGCTGTGTGCTAGCCAGTCGGTGTAAAGCTTTTGCTGTGTGCTAGCCAGTCGGTGTAAAGATTTTGCTGTGTGCTAGCCAGTCGGTGTAAAGATTTTGCTGTGTGCTAGCCAGTCGGCGTAAAGACAACACGTGATTAGAATTGAACCATCCACAGTGCACTGGTACATGATAAAAGGAATAATGCCAGTGAAGTCTAATCAAAGATAGTCAGAGGGTCTCCAATGAGGTAGATTGTATTTCAGGACTGCTCTCTAGTTGTTGGTAGGATGGTTCAATTGCCTGATAACAGCGTAAAGTAACTCTCCTTGAATCTGGAGGTGTGCGTTTTAACACTTCTACACCTTTTGCCCGATGGGAGAGGGGAAAAGAGGAAAAAGTGTGACTCGTCCTTGATTATGCTGCTGGCCTTGCTGAGGCAGCGTGAGGTATAAATGGAGTCAATGGAAGGTAGGTTGGTTTGCGTGATGGTCTGGGCTGCGTCCACAATTCTCTGCAATTTCTTGTAGTCTTGGATGGAGCGGTTCACTGTTTTGCCTTTGCGAGAAAAGATTGAGAGCATAGCTGAAAAGGGATTTTGTGAAGCAGCATTTTAAAGGTGCCCAGCAAATTAGAGAAGGCTTGACAAGAAGTTCAGAGGTCCAGTGGGTAAGAGGAAAATTGAACAGAATAGAGGGAGGAGGGGTTGTGGGCTGGTGCGTGGGTGCCAGGCAGTTGAAACAAGAAAAACCTAAACATTGAGCCAGCAGAGATAGAATCAGACAAGACCAAGGAGGGATTCAATGTTTAGATGTAAACAAATAATTATTTCACGACAGAGGGACACGGCCGGAAAGAGCGCTCGCCACTCTCGCCACGATTGTCACTGCTACCGTTGACACGTTATTACAGAATTCATTTTAACGGCAAATCAGCTATTAATATGGAGTATCCGTACTGTGGTTATTTAATGAGCATCATTCACAACTATACGTTGGATTTATCCAGGTTTTACTACTACAGTCGGTCATATACATCACAAATTTGGTCAGGAGAATTTCAGTTGAAATTTTAACGTTAATTCTGAAGTGGGAATGATGGAAACAGCATTTATCAATAATTTTTTTTTAATCTGGGGCATACAAACTGGGTATCTTCATTGCTGTTCACAGCACATACATCTAATCTGAATGTCCGGTAATGTGGCGTTTTGACACCTTTAAACATATTACCAAAAGAACATTTGCTGCAGTTATGTCCTTTGACCATCTCTTGTCAGTTAGTGCAATGTTTAACCTGTCAGATGGGTATAGTCGGTTTTAACAGCTATTATCATAAAATGCCTTTAGAGATTTCCTTGCAACCTGTATATTTTGTTGTGGATAAATTATGTAGGAAGAAAGAGTGTTTCTGTACCAATAGCAATAACGACCCATGCTGCGACTCTCGTCAGCAGCGGCCTCTGCAGTCCGTCTGTCTTTTTATTATTTTTGTCTTGTTTCTATGTAGTTTTTATTTATTTTTTTGTCGAGGTATGTGTGTGGGGGTGGGGGGGGGGGACTTTAAAATCTTTCCCCTGCACGGGAGACCCAACCTTTTCTTTGTCGGGTCTCTGTTGTCGTTGGGGCTGGACAACGTGGAGCGGCCTCCAGCAGGAAGGACCTGGGGCTCCAGTTGCGGAGCTGCGGACTACTCACCGTTGCGGGGCTGGCCGAGTCCGGAGCGGGTGGAGCTGTGGTGGAGCGTTGCTGCGACCCGACCCCCGGAGATTCGGAGGCTGCAGCCGCGGGTCTGCCGGACGGCAACACTGGAAGCCCGCGGGTCCCTGGTGGGAGACCGCTTTTCGGGGCTTCCGCAGCGGCGACTTCTCCCGCCCGAGTTGCGGGGTTGAAGAGCACCTGGAGCGGGGCTTTACATCATCGCCCCGCGCGGCTTGGCCGCGGGACTTTGGGAGCGAGCGCCGGGGCTCTAACACCAAGACCCGGTGCGCGACCTTGCATCGCCCGGCGTGGCTTTAATGGCCGCGGGACAATCACCATCGCCCACCGGGGGCTTTGACTTTGACTCTGACATCGGGGGGGGGGGGGGGGGAGTGCAGTGGAGAGATAAGTTTTTTTTGCCTTCCATCACAGCGCTGTGATGGATGGATGTGTAAATTGTGTTGTGTCTCGGGTCTTCTTCGTTTTGTAATGTATGGCTGCAGAAACGACATTTCGTTTGGACCTCAACGGGGTCCAAATGACAAATAAATTGTATTGTATTGTATTGTATGGCCATGTCAAGATAATTTTCGGTCCTTCACAGAAAACATGCTTGCATCAATCTGTAGTGTGCATGGTTAAGCATATATGTTACCATGGTCCAGATTTTATTGACACAGGTTGATCATACGCTGAATAATCCAACAACATTTTTGTTTGGAAGTGGAAAGAAATAATAGAAATTGCATTAATTGCAATGTTTAAAAAGAGTTGAGATACTGTATTATAATTTTGCTGCATGTCATTGTGGTATATATCATGTCTTGATTGGTGAATATGTTTAGTTTGTGACTTTATTTCAAGCAGAAATTATATGTGAATGCTTCATTGAGCATAATTCCGACTGGTAACTACGCACTTCGTCCGAGCACATTATTGCACGCGTCATGCAAGCCGTCTTAAATGACCACCTAAACTGTGATTTGGCAACCTAAAAAGCTGCCTAGGTTGCCTGGCTGGCAACAGGGAAAAAAAGTTAAGTGAGAGCCCTGGCCAAGGTTACAGATTCACATAAAGAATAGTCCTTTGCAGGTGAGGATAATAGGTTATAGGCACCAGTCATAGGTTATAGTTCTAGTCAAGTTGTCAGCATTACAGCATCAGTTGCAAATGGTCACAGAGTGAGATGTGCATACATTTTGCTGCAGTTGCCTTTACTATCACATACAGTACCAAATCAACTTGGATAGTGTTTATTCGACAGGTCTATTCCACCACTCTGTAGCCAGACTGTAATTCCTTATGAAAATTTAAAAAAGGAGAAAGCAGAATTAAGGATAAAATGATTCCAGACAATTAAAGGGATGGGTGGTTTAAGGCCATTAGTCAGATTCAAGGCTTAGATTCTATCTGATAAGCTTTGCTTAAGTTATTAACAGTGAGTTTGTCATGTAGCTTCATGTACATCCAGCAAAACAAACAGACAAGATAGGAGACATGACCTACCCCATATAAATCATACTAGAACTCAATCATATCATACAACCAGAGGTTTGGACATATTCACGTGTTTGAGTCAATGGGTAGATATGTTCCACTTTATTTTTTAAATCGGATTGTTTTCTAGTCAAATTGCCAGCATTATAGCATCAGCAGCAACTGCTCCCAGAGTAAAACCTGCATAGGTTTGGCTACAAAGTTCCCTTTACCATCACATACAGTACAAAGCAACTTGGATAGTGTTTATTTGACAGGTCTATTCCACCACTGTTTTGACAGCTATGCTTTCTGCTATACAGACCCCTGGTTCTGGAACCCCTTAAGCCCTCTCCCACCCCCCCCCCCCCCACCCCCGCAATGACAAACATGTGCCATTCCTTTTCAAGACAACTCTTCAACCAGCTTTTGCACACTCCTATCCATTTATGCGTGACAAAGCTCGCATGTAGCATCACGAGACAATTTATCACAGTAAAGTTCCCGCACATTGTGGTTGTCACAGCACTCTCTCTAGATCCTGACGAAAACCAATCACAACCCCTTCACCAAAATTAGTGCTTCGTACCATTCCCAAATTGCATTCATTTGGTAGATCGGTGCCAGACTGATTAAACATGCAGGAGAATTCCAACTGGGCCTGACCTTTGCCAATTTTTACCTTTGCCAATTTGATGCAAAAAACAAAATCAACCCAAAGTGAATGGTGTGCAAACATGCGAGAGAGACATCTTGTTTCATTGTAGCTTCAGTTTGTGAAGGTGTGGGTAGGAGTATGCTGAGAGAGAGAGAGTGTGTATACATGCTTTTGTGTAGGTGTAAGAAAAAGAAAGTGCAAAAGCTAAATGAGAGGGGGAAAAACTTCAAGAGAGATTTTGAATGAAAGAGTTAGATGGTGCAAGTACACACCTTAACATACTTTCCATACAGGAGGGCAGGATCAAGGCCAGGTGATATGCATCCTGCCGTTAAGTAGCCAGTTGTTTACTATCCAGGGGCCAATCCTACACTTTAATAACAGCTAACTAAGGCACAGCAACTAGCAAGAGACAGAGAAATATAAAATTTGTAAGTAATCAAGCTACTTCCAAGCAATTTCTCACAGAATGCTAAATTGTGTTCTGGATCACTCAACTGCAGTAACCTGAACTTCAGCTGAGGCCAAGTCTTTGTGTAGGCTTTCTATAGCTCCAAGGAGGGCTTGGACTCTCCCCAGGTCTGGTTCCTTACACAATAAGATAAACATCCTTCAGAAAAATGCCTTTCAATTGGGGGCTGGAGAAACCTTCGCGATTGAATTGAAAATGATGTCCGTGCTCAGCAACTAATTTGGCAATTTCGCTGGAAACTGCTTGCCAGACTGAGCAGGAAATAGCATTTCAAAAGCTGGCATAGATTCAAAGTGTAAATCAAATTGCTCTTGTTCAAAAAAAGTCGGATCAAAGGACGCATGAACGAACTGCCATAGGCAATACAGCCAGGGATAGGACAATAATCGAGCCGCTCTTCATCGTTTCCAATCAGATATTTTACACCTTCAACAACCAAACTTTAAACCTTCACGATATTAGCAACAGTTCCTTTTTCGCTTCCCAGGTTTCTGACACTCTGCATTCCGACCACTGACACCATTCAATCACCCGACACCACCAGAATCACACAACAGCCCCAACCAATCCTGCCTGTGAAGGAGCTCTACAATATCAACTGTGTACCAACTATATTTGGCCAAGTGCCCATTCTTCACCTCCCGTGTTTTCCTTTGGTAGGCAGCATCCATGGAAGAGACCAGAACAAGGGACCATATCTTAAAATTAGAGATCGACTATTTGGGGCAGATGATTGGAACCAATTCTACACAAAGGCCACCGGAATTTGAAGAGCTCCCACTCAATAAATAAAATGTGCCAACACTTCCAAAATCTCAAAAGAACTAAAACTGAGAGATTCTGCTCCAGCAAAAAGAAGCAGGAGCAACAAGAGTCGGGAGAAAAGAAATGCAATTTAACTGCGATTCAATCAAATGATGGCAGAGGCTCTAGCAACTAAATGATCTATTCTTTTCTTTCGTAACTTCTGCCGGATAACCATTTCCTGGTCAGGTTACCAGTCATCAGCAATTGAATGTTTGGGCATTATCAAGCTGCTGTCTACAGGAGCTTGCTCTGCATAGATTGTCCTAAATTAGAACAATAATCTTTTTTTTACTCGTGGACTTTTTTATCAGGCTAGAAAAAATGCAGCAACCTACTTGATGCCACGAGTACCTACGACTAGCATCACAACCTGTTACGACCTACCTACGACCACCTACGACCTCGTGGCGACCATGCTGCGAGTATGAGTCAAGGGCAACTCGGCAGAGGTCGTGAATTAGGTCGTGAAAGTGGGACAGGGGCTTAAACATAGGACTATCACTCCAGAATGTTCCCAATGACAAATGCCAGGCTAACTGGTCTATAGTTCCCTGCTCGGTTTTCCTCCATTCTGATTGATAAAAAATACATCTATTGATGCTCCTGAACACATCATCAGTGATGAAACCTGGGGTCATTGGGTGTTTCGGGTCTTTCAACATCAGACACCCTCACCCAGACGACCCAGCCGTGGTTGATCAGACCACGACTTGTGTTCAGGTGGCATTCGCCTCCTCTCCATGGACCTCCTCTCCTGATCCAGAGCCATCTCGAGGCTTTCTCCGCTGCCTCTGTGGTGTTCTTGATGGCTCTTCTCTCTCCATTCCGTTGATGCCCAGTGCACTCAAGGCTTTGTGGAGCGATTGCCCTGCAAAACCTCTGCAGCCAACATCGATGGGCGTACACCTTGCCTTCCAGCCATGCTTACGGCAGTCTATGACCAGCTCTTTGTACTTGGCCATCTTCCTCTCGTGGGCCTCCTCCAGACGGTCCTCCCACGGCACTGTCAGTTCCAACAAGACAATGTTTTTGGTCGCCTCTGAGACCAGGAGGATGTCTGGCCTCGGGGCGGTTGTGGCAATGTGCTGTGGGAACTTCAACTGTTTCACCAGCTCTACAGAAAGCTGCTAGTCCTGACTGATTCCTGGCTGCTGTGGTTCTTGGCAGCTGCACTCCGGCCTTCACGAATAGTGTCATTTCATTTGGGGGTTTCCAATCCTCAAACCTCTTCAGAATTCCGGGATCGGGGAATTTTGGCAGATTACAACAACCATCTTCTCTTGACCCATTTCAGTGGGATGCACATCATTGAGGCCAAGAAGGATACACTTCTTTAGCTTACATTACTTGGCGTGCACTGTAACATTTGTGATGGAGATTGTCCATGGATTAGTTATTATTATTAAAATGTTTGTAATGAAGACCAATCCAAAATAACTTAGAATCTCAGCCATTACTAATTATTAAATCATCCTCACTATTTTTCAGTTAAATATAGTCTCATCCAGTTAGAAACCACCGTTTGCTGAGGCTACTCTCTTCTTTCCCATACCTAGAGAATGTCTTAGTTATTGCTAATTTATTCTTGTATGTCTTTTCTTTCAATGTTATAAGATCCTAAACTTCCTTTATTAATTAAGAATAGATCGGGTCTCTTGGCCTAGAGTAGGGATATAGGTTCAAGGTGAAGGGGAAAAGATTTAATAGGAATCTGAGGGGTAACTTTTTCACACAAAGGGTTGTGGGTGTAAGTAAAGGGCCTGTTCCAGGAGCATGCGACTGCATGCGGCAAGCACGACCTAACGTGGTCGCTTGAGCCGTACGGCCTCGCGGGGCCGGTCCCACTTCGATCGCTGGAGCCGTATGGAGTTGTGCGGAGCTGGTCCCGACATCGGCGGGGCTCCGAAAAACTGACAACTGTTCAAAAATTCCGCGCGGCAACGGCCTGCCGGCCCGCAGCCGCCTCGACGCCGTACGCACCGCCTCGATGGCGTACACAGCGTCTTGACGCCGTATGCAGCGTCTTGACGCCGTATGTCACGCGCAAACTTCCCGCGGACTTCGCTCGAACTTCACGTCAGTCACTCGACCTCCGCGCAGCCCCCGCTTCCGGTTTGGTCGCGCTCGCCGCATGCAGTCGCATGCTGGTGGGACCGGCCCTGTACGGGGATCACTCGACCTCCGCGCGGACCCCGCTTCCGGTTTGGTCGCGCTTGCCGCATGCAGTCGCATGCTCGTGGGACAGGCCCTTAAGGAACAAGCTGCCAGAGGAGGTACTTGTGGCTGGGGACTATCCCAACGTTTTAGAAACAGTTAGACAGGTACATCGATAGGACAAGTTTGGAGGGCTATGGACTAAGCACAGGCAGGTGAGACTAGTGTAGCTGGAACATGTTGGCCTGTGTCGGCAAGTTGGGTCGAAGGGCCTGTTTCCACACTGTATCACTCTATGACTCTAACCATGGATGGCTAATTAAGGAAGTTCAGGATCTCCTTCCAATAAAGACCATACCCCACAGGAATGGACCTTTGCTAAAAGTAATGAAATATTTCTGCCTTTGCTGATCCTTCTTACCCTTGAATCCATCTTCCCACGCCACTTTTAACAATTCTGTCCTCATGCAACTTCAAATGCCTTTAGTTTTCACACCTGAATGCCTTCCCCTTGTTTCCGCTTTCAAACTGAAACAAGTTTTTCCAATGAAATCTTTTACGATGTGATAATTAATACTGCCTCTTTACACAATATAAATCTAGAACAGCCTGCTCCATGGTTGGTTTGATGATATATTGTTCTATGAGGACATCCTGAAAAGAATCTGAATTTCCCCTTGCCAATTTGGTTTGTCTGACCTAAATAAGTATTGAAATCACCCATGATTATTGTATGGATAATTTCAGCGACAAGGGACTATGTGGCTCTCTCTTCAGCTCTGCGGAAATTCATCTCTCTCTTCATGATCCTAATCAGTTGTTCCCTAACTAAGTCAATCTCATTGCCAACTATGTGTATATGCCAACAAGGTTGCATCATTGCATCAATACTTTTCTGAATGTTTCTCATTGTAATGCTACACCTCATCTCTAATCAGCTTCCACCGGAGTGCAATTGGTGAAACTGTTCAACCTCCATCCAAACCCTTCCTGACCTCCATAATCAAGCTGCAAATTACAAATGCATTTGCACACAGAAGCCATGCACAAAAATTATCAAGATAGACACAAAACGCTGGAGTAACTCAGCGGGACAGGCAGCATCTGTGGAGAGAAGGAATGGGTGATGTTTCGGGTCGAGACTTTTCTTCAGACTGGTCACCAGCTGCCTGTCCCGCTGAGTTACTCCAGCTTTTTGTGTCTATCTTTGGTTTAAACCAGCATCTGCAGTTCCTTCCTACACAAAACGATCAACTTATGTGTAAAAGCAGATATAATGCTGACATGCCAAGGTAAGTTCTCTCATGATGGAATCAGTTACTAATAACACACTCAATGATGATGAGCAATGCATATGCTCACATGGTATTCATATCTTTTGGATCTACTTGGAACTGGGTATGTTTGCTTCTTCTAGCATGTACAATCATGTTAGGTTGATTTTCAATGTAGGGATTTTGATTACAGGGCAATTCAAACTCCAGTATCACAAAGGTTAAAACGTATTTCAAAGCCTTAAAACATTTTCAAGTGTGGCATCAGGCTGTGTCTCATGTTTGACTTAAAAAACGATGGATTAGTGGCACTTTCCGATTTGCAGAAGGTTCCTTTTTGTACACCTTCCAATGTATTGTTTGAAAACACTTACAGAGCATTCAGAAAGTATTCAGACCCTTTCACTTTTTCCACATTTTGTTACATTACAGCCTTATTCTAAAATGGATTAAATTCTTTTTTTTATCATCAATCTACACACAATACCCCATAATAAAAAAGCGAAAACAGGTGTTTACAAATTTTTGCAAAGTAATTAAAAAGAAATAACTGATATATCACATTTACATAAGTATTCAGACCTTTTACTCAGTACTTTGTTGAGGCACCTTTGGCAGCGATTACAGCCTTGTCTTCTTGGGTATGACGCTACAAGCTTGGCACACCTGTATTTCGGTAATTTCTCCCATTCTTCTCTGCAGATCCTCTCAAGCTCTGTCAGGTTGGATGGGGAGCGTCGATGCACAGCTATTTTCGGGTCCCTCCAGAGATGTTCGATCAGGTTCAAGTCCGGGCTCTGGCTGGGCCACTCAAGGACATTGACAGACTTGTCACAAAGCCACTCCTGCGTTGTCTTGGCTGTGTGCTTAGGGTAGTTGTCCTGTTGCAAGGTGAACCTCCGCCCCAGTCTGAGGTCCAGAACGCTCTGGAACAGGTTTTCATCAAGGATCTCTCTGTACTTTGCTCTGTTCATCTTTCCCTCGATCCTGACTAGTCTCCCAGTTCCTGCCGCTGAATAACATCCCCACAGCATGATGCTGCCACCACCATGCTTCACCGTAGGTATGGTATTGGCTAGGTCATGAGCGGTGCATGGTTTCCTCCAAACTTGACGCTTGGCATTCAGGCCAAAGAGTTCAATCTTGGTTTCATCAGACCAGAGAATCTTGTTTCTCATGATCTGAGAGTCCTTTAGGTGCCTTTTGGCAAACTCCAAGTGGGCTGACATGTGCGTTTTACTGAGGAGTGGCTTCCGTCTGGCCACTCTACCATAAAGGCCTGATTGGTGGAGTGCTGCAGCTATAGTTGTCCTTCTGGAAGGTTCTCCCATCTCCACAGAGGAACTCTGGAGTTCTGTCAGAGTGACCTCCCTGACCAAGGCCCTTCTCCCCCGATTGCACAGTTTGGCCGGGCGGCCAGCTCTATGAAGAGTCCTGGTGGTTCCAAAGTTCTTCCATTTAAGAATGACGGAGGCCACTGTGCTCTTCGGGACGTGCAATGCTGCAGAAATTGTTTTATACCCTTCCCCAGATCTGTGTCTCGACACAATCCTGTCTTGGAGGTCTACGGACAATTCCTTCATGGCTTGGTTTTTGCTCTGACATGCACTGTCAACTGTGGGACCTTATATAGACAGGTGTGTGCCTTTCCAAATCAAGTCCAATCAATTTAATTTACCACTGATGGACTCCAATCAAGTTGTAGAAACATCTCAAGGATAATCAATGGAAACAGTATGAACCTAAGCTCAATTTTGAGTGTCATAGCAAAGGGTCTGAATACTTATGTGATATGTGATATTTCAGTTCTTTCTTTTTAATTCGTTTGCAAAAATGTCTAATCTGTTTTCACTTCTTCATTCTGGCGTATTGTGTGTAGATTGATGGAAAAAAATGTAATCCATTTTAAAATAAGGCTGTAACTTAACAAAATGTGGAAAAAGTGAAGGGGTCTGAATACTTTCTGAATGCACTGTACCTCCAAATTAATGAACAGTTTCTTCCCAGCTGTTAGGCAACTGAACAGACCTCTCATAAGCTCGAATACAGTTCTAATATCCTATTTACCTCATTGGAGACCCTTGAACTTCCTTTAATCGGACTTGTATCTGTGCACTAAACGTTGTACTCTTGATCAGTCTTTGCACTGAGGATGGCTTGATTGTACTTGTGTTTTTTTTACTGGTGAGCACGCAAACAAAAGCGTTTCATTGCATCTCGGTTCACATGACAATAATAAACAAACAATATTTAAATCCCTCAATATATCAAATTTTCAAGAGTCTGTATTTGTAGTTTTCTCAGTGTACTAAATCCTTCCTGATTTTAAGTGTATCTAGTTTCACCAGATCTGCAGAGGGGAAAACAAATCCTCAGTAATAAATACATGGCAGTCAACGATGCTCAAAACAAGCAAGTCCTCGTTGCAGTGCCACTGTAGTATGACTGCACACCTCACAGGCATGGGCAAAAACATCAACCATAAACCAGCCATGGGAGGGAAGGTTGGATATGCAACATTTGAGTAGGAATCAGAACTTGGGACAGGCAAAAGCAAACAAGAGCTTCGGCAAAGAACCAAAACACGTTCATGGAATCTCACTGCAGATTGTGGCCAATCCACCACTGTGCCTATGTTGATTCTTTGAAAGACTCATCCAATTTGTCCCCCACCTCTGCCCTTTCCCCACCCTTGTGGATACAGCCTTTTAAAATAACTCTCACCATGCAATTTGAAAAATATCCACAAGCCATTGAGATGGTGTATTCCAGATTCCAGCTCAAGTATGACCACTGATTGTGATCCTTGTACCACTGCAAGTCTTATTTTCTTAAATCCAAAAGAAATCCAATGTTCTCTGGTATTGAACACATTCACCAAATATATGTTTCAACTCTATGAAACATACAGGCTTTTCTGGCTTCCCCACTTTACTCACTAACGTTCTAGTAAATCATTGCTGCACCTTCTGAGCCACCCTGCGTGAAGTCTGGTAGCAAAGTGAAATGCCATCTTCAAGCTGAAGCCAATTTTAGAAGGTTTATGTGTAGGAAGGAACTGCAGATGCTGGTTTAAACCGAAGATAGACACAAAAAGCTGGAGTAACTCAGCCTCTCAGTAACAGGCAGCATCTCTGGACAGAAGGAATGGGTGACATTTCAGGTCAAGACCCTTCTTTAGACCATCATTAAGAAAAAAAAATCTTTAAAAGGTTTATATTAGCTTTCTGGCTTTTGTGCGCTGTGCTTGCAGATATATACATCTGCACCATTGTTTATTTCAGCCGCATACTTCCCATCAAAATAATTCATTTTCTTTCTAATTCACTAGCCTGTTGATGATCTCCTGATGCTCGTTTCTATCCCATTCGGCCTTTACAACTTTTACGTTTTTAAGCCATGTCCACATTCCTACGGCTAGTAACACAGTGTTTAAACAACACCTTTAATATAAACATTACATACTCAAGGCATGGGGGGGGGGGGAGACATTAGTCAAGCAAAATTTAAAGAATTAGTTGGGCCGTGGCCGCAGAAATACAGGAGCCATACTTAACGGCAAGGAAGGGAAAATGATACTCAGTCGAGGAGGCCACTCTTGAAGCTGCTTGAAGAATTATGGAGTTTCATGGTCCACAGGTCCTGCTGAGGCCAAGAAGGAACCGCAATTGTGAAACAGCAAATTAAAGTTCAAGAATGTAATGGTGCAAAAACAAAATGCACATGTATGTGTTAGGCAGCAACAAACTGATGCTATTTAGACACAACAAGCTGGAGTAACTCAGCGGGTCAGGCAGCATCTCTGGAGAAGAGGAATAGGTGACGCTTCAGGTCGAGACCCTTCTTCAGGCCAACTTCATTCTCTGCTCAGAATCTCCCAAAAGAAGATGATCATTAATTTATCATTGTATTCTTTGACGCGATGTGGGCTTTGCAGATTGAGCTAACATGTAATTGCCCATCAATTGAGAAGGTGATGGTGAGCTGTCTTCTTCAACCACTCTGGTCCTTGAGCTGTGGGTTTATCCACAGTGCTATAGGGGGGACGGTCCAAGATTTTGACCTAACGACAGTAGAGGAACAATTATATATTTCCAAGTCGGGATAGTATGTGGCTTGGTGGATAACTCCCATGTAGTGGTGTTCCCATGCTGTTGCTGTCCATACCCTTCTAACAAGTGGAGGTCCTCAGAAGGTGCTGTCCATTGACTCAACAAATTGTTGCAGTGCATCATGTAGATGGTACAAACAGCTGAGGTGGTGGAGTGATTGAATGGTTATGGATAGGATGTTATCAAGTGTGCTGTTATGTTCTGTATGATACCAAGCTTCTTAAGCGTTATTGAAACTGCACTCATCCAGGCAAGTGAGTACTCCATCACACTTCTCACTTGAGCCTCGTAGATGGTGGAATGGCTTTGGGAAGCTAGGAGGCAAGTTATTTGCCATAGGAGTCCTACCCTCTCACCTCCTCTTGTGGCCACATTGTATATTGGTGGTGAGTTATAGAGCTTGTACAAGCAAATGGGATTAGTTCAAAATGGCCTCATAGTCAGCATGGACAACTTGGGCCCAACATGGGCCAAAGGGCTTGTTCCTGTAATGCTCTGTTCTATGTTCTAAGTGTTCTTGAGGTTATGGGTTTGCTTTGATTAATACAACCATGTGATTATTTGTTTTTTATTTCAATGTTTTCTTTAGGCTATCTGCAAAGAGTGGTTCCATTTTTTAAAAGAAATTTACACAGCTTTTAAATGAAGTGCACTCCTCTATCCGCACACACAATTCTCAACATTTCCATTCGTGCAGTTTTTGGACGCAGTCTCTCTCACTTTCTACTCCCATTCGCCTCCCTCAAGAGGCATTAGACAAATGGACCATACTCCCAGCATCCAGTCTCAGGTGCCACTCTTTTATTCCCCGTGATGATCCCAGGATCAACCTCGGACATTGCTGAAGCCCAAAGAAGGGTCCTAACCTGAAATATTGCCCGTCATTCCTTCCACAGATGCTGTCTGATCTGCTGAGTTCCTTCAGTACTTTGTTCTTCTCAAGATTTCATTTCGTCGTGTCTCCTTGGCTAATGCTAACTTGATGTTAAGTTCGACTCAATGCCTGCTACAAATCACTGTGAACTCAAATGCTTTTACTTCTTAGAATGACAGTTTCTAAGAATGAGCTTTGCTGACAAGAAAACATTCATCTAGCATCTCAGCTAGTCGCTTCCAGAATTTATGAATGCCTTACGAGTCTTTAGCGCACCACAAGATGGAATCAACACTTCACAGTTATTGGTGTGCGCCCTTGAAGTGTCAGATGAACACTTCTGGAGGACAGTGCCCTTGAGAAAAATCCTGGCCTTCCTTTGAAAATCCTCGGCATCATCCCAAAAGAGATAAACTGGTCTTCATGGGGGACCTCCATGCCAGAGTAGGAAGGGACATGATACGCTGACAAGTATCATGAGTAAGGAAGGAGAAGGGAAGGCCAACTCCAATGGGTTGCTTCCTATGTCAAAATATTCGCAGCAAGGCCTCATATAACAGACATTGACTTTTGTCAGGAGACAGCACAAGATGCCATGGCAACACATTTACACTAAGCACTGGCATATGCCAGATCAGTCTCTACAGAAGAGCTGCTGCAAAGTGATCAATAGCAATCCTTTTTAGTCTACCCCCACCTCTCCACCACCCCGCCCCACAACTAGCTCGTGAGACTGCACCTCAACCTGTCAACTCTGAGTCTGGTGTCACAGTTTTCACAGCTTATGGCCTGCCCTGATGTCTGTAATAATTGGCACCTATGAAGAAACTCTGCTTTTCTTACAACAGTCCATCAGGACTCACTTCACAAGAATAATGAGGAGATCAAGAAGTTAATTGAAGGCAAATACAAAACAGTCCCCTGTTCAAATTATAAATGAATGACCATCTTCTATTGAGAGATTAGGAGCAGAGGATGAAGTTGGTCCAAAGCAACATATGTGAAGGGGTTTAAAAAAAAAGGTGATCTCCATCTCACATTTGGAAACTGCTTTTCTCAACGAGGCCAATCCAACCTATTTGCAAGCCTGTGTGATACCAATAGATGGATCGAACTACTAGCTGAGGAATGAGGAACCTATCAAGTGTATGCATACCAAAGAACAGAGAAAGCAGCAAATGCCCATCCTTGCAAGGTTATACCCCATGAAAGCCCAGGTGTGAACCTTGCTATTAGGGGAAATCCTCAATGTTGGCTTTTGCCAATTTGTAAATTAGTTTACAGAACATAAGTATAGTTTTTCCAAGTGAGTGATTGTGAAGTGATAGGAATTTGGTGTTAATTGCCCTGAAGACATTTCTCAATCCAGTTTATCAAGCAGGACAAGGATTAGTCACTGTGTAACGGTATACAATTCTTATTTATTCATCATGGGAATGCTAAAAATATAAGCATTAAACGATTGAAAACATTTCTCCACAGTGGACAACAACTGAAAAGCTTAAGCATCTGCAAGAAGATTATAATCGTCTGAACCAGTGGGGAAAATGTACAGATTTACAACCCCATGGGAAAGAATCCTTCTTCCCTTTTTTGGATTAATAAACAGTTTTATGACCACTGATGCAGAAAAAGATCTAACAGAGTCCTGGTCTCAGTCCAATGGAAACTTTCATCAACAAAAGCATGTATTTCATTAAATCAAGTTCAACCCTTAAGCCGTTATTTAGCTCACTATAAATCAGATAGAGCAAGGAATTTTTATAGCCCTATAAATTGTTGACTAGAACCAAATGGCCTTGCAGAAGGTCCTGCCATTCCATCTCCGTTGCAATATAATAATGTGAACTCAAAGACACATTGTGCAAGACAAGATAAGTGATATTTGAGGTGACTGATTTTGATCTGAACACACTATATCAGAGCCAGATTCAATAACCACCTTGCCTTAAATAGAAGGTAGACAAAAATGCTGGAGAAACTCAGCGAGTGAGGCAGCATCTATGGAGCGAAGGAAATAGGCAACGTTTCGGGTCGAGACCCTTCTTCAGACTCAAATAGAGGTCACTTATCACTCCAGCTTGAAATACCAAAGTTGCAATAAGCGCCTCCACATAAAGTCCTTCTCAGACTTTCTGTGGAAAGTAATTATGGTTTTAAACTTTCACTTTTGTTAATAAACTAAAATGCCTTAACTCAGAGATGAAATTACCATACGACTGTAAAAAGGTATAAATGTCGGCAACACCATTTCTACATGGGATCATCAAGGCTTGATAAATCAGGCAGAATTCAATGAGGGGGCATAATTCAAATGACAGATCTGGAGAAATTCAGTGGATGCTGTTTGCATGAAAGGATTTCCAAAGGTACAATATATAAAATATTCAATATCTCACATCCGCTGTTCCAGGTGTCAACTTCCCTACATCGGCAAGAACAAGCTGAGGCTCGGCGATCGTTTCGCTGAACACCTCCGCTCAGTCAGTCTTAACTTACCTGATCTCCTGGTTGCTCAGCACTTCAACTCCCCCTCCCATTCCCAATCTGACCTTTCTGTCCTGGGCCTCCTCCATTGTCACAATACAATACAATAAAATACAAATGTATTCATCACATGCACCAAACAAGGTGCAGTGAAATGAATTTGCCAGCAGCGATACAACTGAAAAAAAGAACACACCATACACAATAGAATTTAACACAAACATCCACAAAGGCATTCTTCACTGTGGTGGAAGGCAACAAAGTTCAGTCAGCCCTCCTCCTTTGTTCATCCGTGGTTGGGGCCATGAATCCTCCGTAGTCGCCGCTATGGACGGCCAGATGCACAAGCCCTCTCGTCGGGATGATCGAAACTCCGACGTCGGGACGGTCGAAAGCATCCAGAGAACCGGCCTCCACCGCCCTCTGAGGCAGAGAATTCCACAGACTCACAACGCTCGGTGTGAAAAAGTATTTCCTCATCTCTGTTCTAAATGGCTTACCCCTTATTCTTAAACTGTGGCCCCTGGTTCTGGACTCCCCCAACATCGGGAACATGTTTTCTGCCTCTTGCATGTCCAAACCCTTAGTAATTTTATATGTTTCAATAAGATCCCCTCTCATCCTTCTAAATTCCAGAGTATACAAGCCCAGCCGCTCCATTCTATCAACATATGACAGTCCCGCCATCCCGGGAATTAACCTTGTGAACCTACGCTGCACTCCCTCAATAGCAAGAATGTCTTTCCACAAATTTGGAGGCCAAAACTGCACACAATACTCCAGGTGTGGTCTCACTACACCCCAGCGGTATGAACATTTACTTCTCTAACTTCAAATAGCCCTTGCTTTCTCCCTCTATCCCCTCCCACTTCCCAGTTCTCCCACCCAGTCTTACTGTCTCCGACTACATTCTATCTTTGTCCCGCCCACTCCCCTGACATCAGTCTGAAGAAGGGTCTCGACCCGAAACATCACCCATTCCTTCTCTCCATGGTTGCTGCCTGTCCCGCTGAGCTACTCCAGCATTTTGTGTCTACATTCAATATCTCAATCTGTTTTAAGGTGAGGAAAGCAAGATTAACAATTTGGTTCATAGGTAAAACTAGTTAAGGCAATTTCCTCAGTGGTTATATGAAAATATGGCATTGCTTTATTATTATCATTTGAGAAACTGCGTCAAACTGTGTATGATACAGGAGAACAATCAGGACATACAGAAGTGTAATAGGTAGTGCAAAGAGAAATACAAATACAGAATACAGAATATGTTGCTCTAACATTACGGCGTTACAGCTCCAAAGAAAGGGCAAATAAAAACGGTGCAAGGACCACACTGAAGCAGGTTGGACGATGGGATTCATAAACTTAACTTATGGCAGATCCATTCAGTACCTTGATCAGTGGGGAAGCAGCCGTTTCTGAAACAGTGGTGCAAATTTTCAGTCTTTTGTACCTTCTGCACAATGGCAGGATAGAAATGTTCCTTGATTATGTTGGCTGCTTTTCCAAGGCAGGGTACAGTGTAATTATTGCCGATGGGTGGTGGCGTGGAATTGGTTGCGTGATGGACTGAGCTGCATCCACAACAATGCAAGAAATTGTAGTCTTGGGCAGAAGTAGAGATGAACTGATGGGCTATGGTCTGACATTTCATGTTGTAATATATTATCTTCAAAATTCGAATTATCTAGGGGCAACAGACAAGGATGTTCACTATCACCGCTGTTATTTGCTTTGGTAATTGAACCCCTTGCTGAAAAAATAAGAACACACTCGAATATTCACGGTTATAACACAAAATATTCAAACAACAAACTATCCCTATATGCTGATGATGTACTACTGTACATCACAAAACCACAAATTAGTATACCAAATATATTAAACTTAATTGAGGACTTTGGATCCTTTTCAGGATATAGAATAAATTGGAACAAAAGTGAAATTATGTCGATTAAACCAAAAGACTCAACACATCTCAGGAAATTCCCTTTTAAAATAGCTATGGAAAAATTCAAATATTTAGGAATTGAGATTACTAGAAATTACCATGATATGTTTAAAGCTAATTATAATCCCCTACTTAAGAAATTAAATAATCTGATTAAATTTTGGAAAACACTTCCGATGTCTTTAATAGGTAGGATAAATGCTATAAAAATGATTTTCTTACCACAAATCCTTTACCTATTTCAATCAATACCTATATATCTCCCAAAAAAGTTTTTCAAAAAACTGGACTCAGACATTACAAATTTTATATGGGATTACAAATCCCACAGAATACAAAGAACACACCTTAACAAACGAAAAGAGTTGGGGGGTCTAGCGCTCCCTAACTTTATGTATTATAACTGGGCAGTAAATATTAAAAATATGATTCACCTGCTGGACAATTCTGCCCAGCAGGTGGACTGGATTATAATGGAAAAAGGGGATTGCTCCCCGAATAATATAGGAGCGATTATTCTCTCTCCAATAAATTTGAATAATAAAAATTATAATAAAAATCCAATTATATATAGCACTATTAGAACATGGAAGCAAATAAAACAGAATCTAAAATTAAGAAACCTATCTCTCTTAATACCAATAGTCAATAACCCATCGTTTAAACCTTCAATCATAGATAAAGCATTTATACAATGGGAAAGAATGGGAATTAAAACGCTCGAAGATCTGTATGAATTAGAAAAATTACTATCATTCCAACAACTACAACTGAAATATAATTTGAAAAATAATCAATATTTTAAATATATACAAATCTGTGACTATTTGAAAACACACACAAAAGATTATTATAATATGCCTTCCGACTTACTAGATGAAGCAATGAAGACAAAGGCGGAATCAGTTAATTTAATATCATACTTATATAATATCATCTTAAATATAGAAATACCCACAACAGATGGAATTAGAAGAGATTGGGAACAAGATCTAGGTATAAAAATTTCAAAAGAGAGTTGGGATAATCATTTATTACAGGTGCATAAATGCTCGATCAACGTACGACATACGCTTATCCAATTTAAAACATTACATAGATTATATTATTCAAAAACCAAACTAAATAAAATCT
Organism: Malacoraja senta; assembly: GCA_038087875.1. Lineage (NCBI taxonomy): Eukaryota > Metazoa > Chordata > Chondrichthyes > Rajiformes > Rajidae > Malacoraja > Malacoraja senta. Next base: position 58,566,517 of record CM075978.1, on the reverse strand, counting down.
TTCCTAACGTCTCACCAATCTGTGATAAATGTATATGTCAAGAAGCTACCATAGCACATTCTTTTGTTTTTTGTACAAAAATCCAAAAATTCTGGTTTGAAATATTTGATATTTTTTCAAAATTAATCAAAATAAAACTGGTACCAAAACCAGAATGGATTATTTTTGGAATATCGGAAGGTATTCCTGAATTAAACGTGTATCAGAAGAATTTACTCAATTATGGGCTAATAATGGGAAAAAAGCTTATACTTAAATTCTGGAAAAATGCGCCCACACCAACAATAAAAATGTGGACATCAAATATGTTGGAAACATTACATCTGGAAGAGATGAGATTCCTCCTAGTAGGCAAAGTAGATCAATTTCAAAAGACGTGGTCTACGTTTTTGGACCTATTACAAGCATGAGGTGCAATAGTAATTTAGAAAAACAAATAAATAAATAAAAGGTATCTGGACCTGGTAATGGGAGGTAAAATAAAAACAGACTTGGTTGGTAGTTCCTTCTCTATGAAGTATGGTATAAGAGTTATAATAGAGCGATTGTTCCTTCTTTCTTTCTCTTTTTTTTCTAGGGTCTATTTTCTAACTTTACTTCCTTCTCTAACCTCTTTTCTAAGGGGCTTTCTTTTCCCAACACTCTTTTGCACTTCACAACCTTTGCGCACTTTCTTCACTTTTCTTACTTCTTTCTTTTTCTTTCTTAAAGTTTAAAAAAGTGAAGCGGTACAAAAAATGTATTAATATATACGTGTTGTACATTACTGTAATCTACCGTACTTCTAAAAAATAAAAAAAAAATTAAAAAAAAAAAAAAAGAAAATGAACATTTGTTATTGAACTCGAGTGGAATGAAAGCATGGAGCAAAAACGATTAAAAGAATCTCAGAAAGGAATAAGATGGGAGAATGGATTAAAATGGCCAAACGCAATGCAAAGTTGCCTAGTATGAAATTCTGAATTGGTCAGAAAGTATTAATAGCAAATAAGCTCTAAAGAGAAGAAAGCTCAGAGCCATATAGCAGCAGTGGAATTCGGGAAGTAGGTTCATAGCACTAACAAGCAGTGTATCAGGCTAACCATAAAAAAACTCTAATAATCAGGCAAGTTCAGGATTTTCATAGTACTTGACCAACAGATTATCTGGACTACTGGAAGAAGGGTCTCGACCCGAAACGTCACCTATTCCTTCACTCCATAGATGCTGCCTCACCCGCTGAGTTTCTCCAGCATTTTTGTCTATCTGGACTACTGGAGGTCATTCCAACTGATGCTCCAATACACTTCAGATTAATTTCCTTTCGATGTTTCACAGAATACGCCATCCGCTGGCTAAACATGCCTGGCCTATGGGCACCCCTACATACGATCAAACCCGCATGATATATTATTAAATTTAAAAGTCCATCACAAATAGCTGTTCCCATGAACGGTAGAACTAGTTTCCTCTCTCCCCTTTAGTAAATGTTCTCCCTTATCATTCTTGTGCTTCTGAAGCCATTTGGTTCAACACTGTGTAGATGGATGGTGACCAGAGTGATTCTGGTGTATTTTCCAACTTGCAGACAATTTGACTTACGTACATCTGTAATATGGAACCCGTATGCTTCCTGGAGTCACAGGTCAAACAATTAAGGTTTCTAAATAGTCAGTTAACAGATCAGAGTCATTGTAATGACGCCTTTGTTCCAATATTGAAGTACAGTATATAAGCTTGCCCACAACCTCAAGATCTTGGTCTAATGTAGTGGATGTACGATTGAGCTTCACATCATAAAAGTTACTGAGGCTTCAAGAGGGAACATCAAATTGTTTCCTGGCATGAAGAAATGCAAATACTGCACAACTTGTTTGTTTTATTCCCCCATTATTACAACAAGGCAACATGAAAGAAATGAATGAACCACGAGAGAGCAGAATAAAATATATAAAAGTTGATTCAACTGATCAGCAATTGCAACAACGATGCATGATTTTACTTCGGAGTCACGTGAGTGACTACGTGAAGAACCCCGCCAGTGCGCCTGCACGTCATTACGTCAGCGACCCAGCCGGTAGAAAGTCACGATATTGCGGTCGGCGACCAGCCGCCTCTGACCCCAGTACAGTCGCCAGCGGTGAGCATAGCGACTGTGGATTTGGGGCTGAAAAGAACGCAGTCAGTGCCAGTCGGGCGCAAGGCGAAGTTCAAATCCAGACGGCCCACGGAGGAGGAGTCCCAGGCAATGGAGGTAGCTCCAGGGCTGGATACTGCTTTCGAGCGGATATCACAAATGGAAAGCCTCATTCACAGGCTTTTGGAAAAAAGCACACTCAGTGAGGAGTGTAGCAAAAGCCAGGCTGCAGAAAGCAGCTCAGCAGCACCTAGCAAAGGGCTGTTGGAATGCACCCTCATTGATGAGGCGCGTGCCCCGGGTCATGAGAGTTCAGACCCCGACTCTGACGGTGAGGCTGTTCAAGGCGAAGAACGGCAGCTGCTAGATATTCCACCTCTGGCAGTACGATTCGCTGCCCCATCAGGGTCAGGAGAGCCATTAGGAGAAGAATTGGCCTCCCTAATAAATTACTTGGTTTCCCATCAGCTGGAACAGCAGGAGATGGATGATACTTCAAGAAAGCATGAGACTCCAAGTAACTGTGTGTTGTTGAAAGCACCAGCAGTGAATCAAGTGATCTGGAGTCAGATGAGCATGACTATGAGAGCTAAAGTAGTAAAATTGCAGAGAATATTAAAGCTGCTGGGTTCTGGAATAACTGCTTTTGCCAGAATAACGGATAGAAGCCAGGAGATGACGGAGTTGCATCAGGAAGCACTGGGGTTGCTATGCAGTGCCCACTTCGAGATCAATTGTCTGAGGAAGGGTGCTATTCGGCCTACTATCAATCCAAAATTCGCAGCACTTTGCAAACCAAGTAATATACAATTACCCAACTTACTCTTTGGAGAGGATCTCGGGAGACGTATTAAGGAGTTGGAGGATGAAGCGAAAACAGACGGATTGATGAAAACATCGATGGTTGGCAAGTCTGTAAAGAGGAGGTATCCTTTCAGACGTCATACTGATCCTGGACCAGGACCAAGTCGCTCATCATCGCAGGGACGTAGCTGGCGACCTGCAGCGGGAGCAAGAACCGGTGTGGGTCCTCCCGGGAGAATCCAGGGACCTCAGGGTACTCAAATGACTCAGGAGGTAGGTGGACCTGGTTCTCATGGGAACATACTAACGGGATTAACTCCAAAAGTTGGAGGCAGATTACATCTCTTCTATAACAATTGGAAGAAGATTACTTCAGATCCAGTAATTCTGAATAGTATACAAGGATTTCGAATTGAATTCAATCCAAATTATGATTTGCCTGTCCAGCATGTTCCTAGCAGAATGCTCCACTTTGCACAAAAATAAGTAATGGAGGTTCAATCTGCACTTGAAAACCTATATAAAAAAGGTGTTCTTGAAAAATCAATTTACCAAACTTACCAATTTGTGTCAAATGTATTCCCTCGATCAAAAAAGGATGGAGGATGTAGGATTATTCTAGACTTGACAAGTCTGAATCCTTTTGTTCAGTTTAGACATTTTAAAATGGAGACGTTTGTGACTGCCAAGCAGCTTATTTCAGAAGCATGTTATATGGCAACTATAGATCTAAAAGATGCATATTATTCAGTGTCTGTTCATTTGGAAGATAGGAAGTATCTTAAATTTACCTGGATGAACCAGTTATGGCAGTTTAAAGCTCTGATTAATGGGTTAACTTCAGCTCCCAGAATATTCACCAAATTGTTAAAAACAATTTTGGGGTTGCTGAGAAGCCAGGGGCATGTACTAATGGCATACTTGGATGATGTCCTGATTATAGGAAGGACAAAGGAGTCAACAGAATCATCTGTTTCAGTTGTGAAATCCACTTTTGAAAGTTTGGGGTTTCTAATTCATCCAAAGAAATCAAGGTTAATACCATGTACCTCAATTGATTATTTAGGGTTCACAATTGATTCAGTTCAAATGAAAATTACTTTGCCCAGAGAAAAAATGGTGGAGTTGATTGAAGATTGCAGTAATCTGCTAAACGAGCAAAAACCTTCAATCAGACAGGTGGCTAGAGTACTGGGAAAATTAGTAGCAGCATTCCCAGCAGTCCAATACGGGCCATTACATTATCAACAGCTGCAGAGAATTAAAGAACAGGCATGCTGGTCATTTTGATAGAACCATGCAACTAACAACAAATGCTGTTCCTGATCTGCAGTGGTGGATTCTACATGTCTCAAGCAGTTTCAGCAAAGTACTGATTGAACAACCTTCCATGATATTACAAACTGATGCCAGTGCACTAGGATGGGGTGCAACTGACTTAGCATCCAGCTGTGGAGGCAGATGGAATCAGGAAGAGTCATTGTTACTGCAGACATGGGGAATTAACTATTTGGAGCTTTTAGGATGTTTCTATGGACTCCAAGCTTACTGTTATAACACAACTAATCTGCATGTTCAAGTTCAAATTGATAACACAACAGCAGTTGCCTATATTAATCATATGGGTGGAATCAAATCGGTGTCATGTGACAAAATGGCTAATCAAATTTGGTCTTGGTGTATCGAAAAGAATATTTGGATTTCAGCTATTCATCTACCAGGTAGATTGAATACGATAGCAGACACCAGGTCAAGAAAGTTCCATAATAATAAAGAATGGATGTTAAATCAAGAGGTATTCAATAACATAATAATCAGATTTGGAATGCCAGACATCGACTTGTTCGCATCTAGACTAAATCATCAACTATCGAGATATGTGTCATGGGAACCAGATCCAGGAGCAGTAGCGGTTGATGCTTTCTCGCTACATTGGGGTGGTATGTTTTTATATGCATTTCCACCTTTCTGCCTCATAAGCCGATGTTTGCTTAAAATCAGGCAAGATGCTGCTTCAGGGGTACTAGTGGAACCAGACTGGCCTACACAGCCATGGTATCCTTTAATATTAGAATTAACGACACAGACTTTGATGAAAGTCCCAAAAAGAAGCAATCTACTGCTGCACCCGGTGACAGGGGAACAACATCCATTATATGATCGTTTGGATTTGTTGATTTGCAGGTTTTAAGAAGGCCTTTTTTGGGGCGAGGACTGTCTGAGCGTACTGTGGACATGCTTACGGCAGCCTGGAGGAAGAGCACTCAAAAACAGTACCTTTCTTATATTAAGAAATGGGAAGAGTTCTGTGTACAAAAGAATGTTGAATATAGTACGGCAGATATTTCAAATGTTTTAGAATTTCTGTCAACACTTTATTATGATGAAGGCTTGAGTTATAGTGCAATTAATTCAGCCAGAAGTGCATTGTCCTCATATTTGGTTGTGGATTCAGAAAGAAATCCAATTGGGTCTCACCCACTTGTCTCCAGACTAATGAAAGGAATTTTTAATTCCAGACCTCCTAAGCCGAGGTACATGACAATCTGGGATGTGAGTGTGGTTCTGAAACTACTTCGTGAATGGTCACCAAGTGTGTCTTTACCTTTGGCCAAACTCAGTATGAAAGTGGTCATGCTTATGGCATTAGTGACAGCACAACGAGTGCAGACATTCCAAAAATTACAAATAGATAGGATGGAAGTAACTGAAGATAATGTTACATTCTATATTTATGACCTACTAAAGCAAAGTAGGCCAGGTGTGACAGGATTTAAAATTGTGCTAGCAGCATATCCAAATGATCCTTGTCTCTGTATTAAGGCATATTTGTTACAATACATTGAGGTCACAAAGGGTTTGAGAAATACGGAAACTGGGTTGTTTATCACACACAAGAAACCACACAAAAGAGTCTCAGTACAGACTATTTCAAGATGGTTAAAAGAAGTCTTAACAGCTGCTGGTATTAACACTGATGTTTTTACGTCTCACTCGACTAGGGCAGCAGCAACGTCGGCGGCCAGGGCGAAAGACGTCCCCGTCGACCATATTCTCGCAGCCGCCGGGTGGTCCAATGAGTTGATGTTTCAACAGTTTTACCATCGGCCTATTGTTAATGCGGGATTGTTTGCAGAAACTATTTTAAGTTCTGTGTAAATTCCTCTGGTTTAAAGGGGATCTGATTAATTTTCATTATTAAAATAAATGAATTACTGCATTTGTGGTACAAATGTTATTATTAATGCATTATTGATTATTTCTCGTTCCGAGTCAATCAATACAGTGAGAAGCCGGGATTTGTCTGCGGCATGAAATCACAAAGCTTTAAAATCTTCACGTAGTCACTCACGTGACTCCGAAATAAAATAGTAAGATTAAACGAGAACTTACCAGTTTGAAGTTTGATCTTTATTTTATGAGGAGTTACGTTGGTGATTACGTGCCCACCACGGCCCAACCCTCTATCATAAAGGTCAGATGGAAGTTCTTGAATTACTCATTTTATTATGCTACTATATTACTTCGTTTGTTGTTTTTTGTGATTTCACACCACTGCTTTGAAGATTGACGCGCAGGCGCACTGGTGGGGTTCTTCACGTAATCACCAACGTAACTCATAAAATAAAGATCAAACTTCAAACTGGTAAGTTCTCGTTTAATCTTACTATTAAAAGCAGGAACTTTAGAATGCAAGCCAAACTCTTTAATTCAATTGAGACCCTGGCAATATTGAAGAACTAATTTTCAAGGTTAGCCATTGAGGCACAAACTGTGTCAATATTCAAGATAAGATTCCATGAGCAGATGAAGGAAAAGGGATAATGGGATAAGGAAACTGGCCAGGTAATGTAATTAGCATCAATTGCTGGCGTGCAGAGTGAAAAGGTTGGTTGAAGGACTGCAAAAGTGTATTAACATTGGTTTCTTTCTTGTGGGGTTGAGACACAAGTGTCAGGTTGCCATTTTATACATACCAGAAAATGTTACATCACTAAACTTGAGAAGTTCATTTCAATTCTATGGATATAGTGTGCTCTCTGCATGTCAATGAATGGTCCAATTATCCAAAATGGAAACAAGACCAATGGAAATATGGTAGCATTGCACCCACACTTATTTCCCAGATCTTATGGCCAAGTCCAATAATTTGTGGTTTCACCTAAAAATAAGCTAAATGTCCGAATATAAAAATCACCCAAATATCTCGAACCACCTGGAACCTTCAGTTATAAAGGAAGTATTTTAAGCCACAGTATAAATCATGAGGTCTAATTGTAAACTGACAGCATTGGAACATGCATCTCCTAGACCACGTGGAATAGAGATTCCTGGAACTAAAGGGCCTGTCCCACTGTACCAGGTAATTCAAGAGCTCTCCCGAGTTTATAAAAAATCAAACGTGGTAAGCACGTAGAATGTATGTAGCGGGTACGTCGGAGCTCGGGACGTCTCTTAGCTGTTCGTAACGCTACCGGCAGGTACTAGGGAAACGCGGTAAGCACGTGAAGACTCATGAAGATTTTTCAACATCGGGAAAACTCTTGAATTAGCTCGTACAGTGGGACAGGCCCTTAAAGGTTTTAAGTTTGTTTGTTGATAGCATTTCTGCATCTGAGTCACAAAGCTATTCAAATCACACTCCAAACATTGGAGCAAAATAGATCCCAGTTCAATTCTGACAGCCTTAGAATCAAAGGACTTTTGATAATGCAGGAGGTTCCATCTTTAGTTTTACTTTAGTTTAGTTTAGAGATACAGCATGGAACCCGGCCCTTCAGCCCGCGCTGATTTCCGTACACTAGCACTATCCTTTTTTTTTTTTTTTTTTTTTTTTAAATTTTTTTTAAATATTTTTTTATTGGAGATACGTACACAACCTAGTTACATCATTACAGTCTTACATTATTAAATTGATAATATTGTTAAATATTATTACAATGTCTCCAATACCTTTTGCTTTTTTTTTTTAAGCTAAATAGAACTAAAGAGAAAGGTGAAGTAAAGAAAGAGAAAAAAGAGAAGAAAAATAAAAAAAATAAAAAAAATAAACAAAAAAACAAAACAAAAACAAAAAACAAAAACAAAAAAAATGAAAAAAAGATAGTTAAAGAAGAATGGAAAAATTTATTGAAATAGAAAACTTCATTCGAGATATATTCGTACATTTCTAGATATAGCGTTTCATCCATTCTTTAGCCCGGGTGCTAGTCAGGTTCCTGTGCTGAACTGTTCTGGCCCTTTAGGTAGTCAATAAAAGGAGACCATGTTCCAACGAATAATTCCTGTTTATCCAACAGGGAGAGTCTGATTCTTTCCACATTTAAGGTCTCCGTCATTTCTATAATCCACATTTTAATTGTGGGGGTCGTAGGGCCTTTCCAAAATTTTAGAATTAATTTTTTTCCTGTTATTAAACTATAATCAATAAAGTTTCTTTGTGTTATTCTAAATGTTTGATTTAATTCTAATATTCCAAGTATTATTAATTTTGGATCTGGGTCCAATTTTGTGCTGGTTACTTTAAATATTATACTGAAAATATTTACCCAGAATTGTTTAATTTTTATACAGTTTGCAAACATATGAGATAAGGTAGCTTCTAAATGTTGACATTTATCACATATAGGTGAGATATGTTGAAAAATGTTATGTAGTTTTGTTTTGGAATAATGTAACCTATGTATTACTTTGAATTGTATTAGAGAATGTCTGGCATTTAATGAACATTGATGTATGTGTTGCAAACTTTCTTCCCAAGTATCTTTCGTTATTATTTGATTTAATTCTTTTTCCCATGTTTGTCTATGTAAGTCCGTCGATGGAATGTCACTGTCTAATAAGATATTATATATATAAGATATTAATTTTTCTGTATGAGGATGTTTGTTCCAACATTCATCAAGAATTTCTGAATTTCTAATTCGAAAATTTTGAGTATTTGATTTTACATAATCTCTAAGTTGAAGATATCTGAAGTAATCATTTCCTCGAAGTCCGTAAGTCTGTTGCAACTCCTGAAATGTCAGAAAAGTGCCTTCCTTGTAAAGTTGTCCCATATTTTTAATTCCATAATTCTTCCATTGTGTAAAACCCCCGTCCAACCATGAAGGCTTAAACAAAGGGTTATTCACAATTGGAAGAAAAAGTGATAAATTATCTAATTTTAATGTCTTTTTTAATTGTTTCCAAATTCGTATAGCACTAAATATTATAGGGTTTTCCCTATAAATTTTTTTGTTTAATTTAGACGTAGCAAATAAAATCGAACCGATATCAAAAGGTAAACAATCTTCCTTTTCCATTTTTAACCAGTCTGGCTGATGATCTATTTCTTCCAACCAGAAATTCATATTTTTAATATTAACTGCCCAAAAATAAAACAAAAAGTTGGGTAAAACCAAGCCTCCATTCATTTTTGATTTACACAAATGTCTTTTGTTTATCCTATGATTCTTATAATCCCAGATGAAATCATTAACAATAGAATCCAGTTTTTTAAAAAAGGTTTTTGCCAGATATATCGGAATTGTCTGAAAAAGGTATAATATTTGCAGTAAAAAAATCATTTTTATGGCATTAATTTTGCCTACCATTGAGATAGGAAGTGTTTTCCAGTATTGAATATTCTTATGTAGTTTATTTAGTAATGGTGGAAAATTTGCTTTAAATAATGATGTATATTTCTTAGTTATATAAATACCTAGATATTTAAATTTTTCCTTTACTATTTTAAATGGAAATTGTTGTATTATCTGTTTGTTATGTTCCCTTATTGGCATTATTTCACTTTTATTCCAATTTATTCTGTATCCTGAAAGTGAACCAAATTGGGTTATTAGCTTTAATAAGTTTGGAATACTAATTTCTGGTTTTGTAATGTAAATTAATACATCATCTGCGTATAAAGAAATTTTATTCACTGTATCCTTTGTGTTATATCCGTGTATTTCCGGATGCCCCCTGACTCTTTCTGCAAGTGGCTCAATAGCAAGCGCAAATAATAATGGAGATAACGGGCATCCTTGTCTACAACCTCTAGATAGACTAAATTTAGATGACAACCTTTGGTTTGTAAATATTCTAGCCGTGGGATTTGTATATAACAGTTTTATCCATGTACAGAATTTCTCCCCTAACTGCATATTTTCCATCACCGAAAATAAATAAGACCATTCGACCTGATCAAATGCTTTTTCAGCGTCAAGTGAGATTATTGCTAGATCTTCCTTAATATTTCTCTTGGAATATATAATATTAAATAATCTTCTTAGATTATAATATGAGTACCGCTTCTGAATAAAGCCTGTTTGGTCAGGGTGTATTAATTTATTCATCACTGTACTTAATCTATTCGCTAGTATTTTAGTTAATATTTTCTGATCTGTATTTAAAAGTGCGATTGCTCTATATGATCCCGGGTCTTCCGGATCTTTATCAGCTTTAGGAATAAGTGTTATTATAGATTCATTTAAAGTATCTGGAAGTTTCTGTTGAGTATAGATATACTCATACAATCTTTGTAAACGTGGGCAAAGCAAGTCATGAAATTTTTTATAAAATTCGGTGCCTAAACCATCTGGTCCTACTGCTTTACCATTTTTTAAAGAGCCGATAGACTCCTCAATATCTTTTATGGTAATCTCCTTTTCTAATAATTCTCTATCGTTTGAATCTAAACCTTTTAAATTACATTTTAGTAAAAAATCTGCTATTTCTTCTGATTGTCCTACGGTTTTAGTTGAATAAAGGTTATGATAGTATTGGAGAAATCTATCATTTATGTCCTTAGGCATTTTTAATAATTCTCCTGTCTCTGTTCTAATTTTATGAATTATTTTTTCCCCTTCCATTTTTCGTAACTGACGTGATAATAGTTTTTGTGGTTTGTCTCCAAATTCAAAATGTAATTGTTTGGTTTTTTGATAAAGTTTTATTACTTGTTCTGAATACATTTTATTTAATTTATATTTTAATACAGCAATTTTATTATGTTTTAAAATAGATGGCATTCTCGCATTTTCTATATCTAGTTGCTTGATTTCACTTTCCAATGTTTGTTGTTTAATCCTGTTCTCTTTATTATAAAATGCTTGAGCGGAAATTAATGTACCACGAACATACGCTTTAAACGTTTCCCACATAAGAGAAGTAGGTGTGTCAGGGTTGTCATTTACCTCAAAAAATATTTGAATCTGTTTAATAATATATTCCTGGCATGATCTTTCGTTCAAAATTTGTGGGTTGAATCTCCAATATGTTTGTTTCTCGGACATTCCATTTAATTTAATCATGAATGTTACAGGTGCGTGATCTGAGATTATAATGTTATGATATTTTGAATTATAAATAAATGGGATAAACCTAGAGTCAACCAAAAAATAATCTATTCTTGAGTATGTTTTATGTACTGGTGAGTAAAATGAGTATTCCCGTCCAGTTGGATTTTCTATTCTCCAGACATCCTTAATATTAGTGGTATTAATAAATGAATTTAAAAATACATTTGATTGAGATTTTACTTTTTTTTGCCTTGAAGATCTATCTAAGTATGAATCTAATGTACAGTTGAAGTCTCCTCCAATTATTAATTTATATTGTGTAAATTCAGGAATTTTATTAAATGTTTTATTAAAAAACATGGGGTTATCAAAGTTAGGCCCATATACATTGAGAAGAATTACTTTTTCACCATTTAACTCTCCAACTAATATAATATATCTACCATCAATATCCACTATTGTTGAAGAGTTCGTAAAATGTATTCCTTTACGAATTAATATTGCAACTCCTCTGGATTTATGGGAAAAAGAGGAATGATATGATTCAGCGATCCACTTAGCTTTAAGTCTATGTTGAGATTCCTTTTTAAGGTGCGTTTCTTGGAGAAATATTATATCTGTTTTGATTAGGTTTAGATGTGCCAAAACTTTACCTCTCTTAATTGGTTCATTGATTCCCTTGACATTCCAACTACAAAATGTTATTCCCTGACCCCCTCTTGTCATATTAACATCTTGCATATTGTTTCTAAGGTGGTCTATAGCCGAGCAGAACGTACAACACATAGAACCTGACCCTGCTACCGAACTTCAGATAGATGAATTTAAAATCATATACATCGTTCTTCCGAACACATCTCCTTGTATTAGACTTGTTTTTCCATTCAAACGTTGAGTTATAAAAATATTTAAAGTGAAAAAAGTGATAGAATTGATTAGTAAAGGGTGAAAGAAAAAGAACTACATCTACAATTAGTGTAGTTAGTGATAGCCACACTAACGTGGCTAGAATTCTAAAGACTTCCGTAGCCTTTGTAAGAAAAAAAAATTCCCAGCTCCGTGCCCGAAGAAAAAAAAAGATTATTTCTAACATTCAAATAACTTCTTTGGGAGTAACAAACTTATATACATACCCATACATACACACACACACCATACACACATATATATATGTATATATACCCATGTGCATACATACATAAGCACGTATCCCTGCAGAAAAATTCAAGAATATCAAAAATTCACAACGTTATTATTCTCTGCATATTATATTATTTTCTTCGCTAAATCTATTAGTTATTAATCATTGTTATCAATCATATACAGTATTAAATTTTTATGAGAAATGTTGATGTTAATAATTTTAGTAGTAATGTGGATATTAAATAAGTATTAGTTGTAGTTAGGTATGAATATACAGATAATAACAATGATTAGTACAATTAATAAAATAAAAAAAATTAAAAAATACAAAGGTCTTCTCCAATGTCCTCCGTCCATTTCGGTTTTCGAATGTCCTTAAAGCTCTTAAAAGAACTCTAAAGGTCCTTTTAGATCTGGTGGTCCTGTTAGTCCTTGACTCCTAAGGCGTAAAGTAAATTCTTCAGTCTGCGGTCAGGTTCCCGATTTCTTTGGCATATTTCAGTGCTTGTTCGTGGTCCGTAAAAAATAGCTCCTTGGACTTGTAGGTGACTCTTAGTCTTGCGGGATAAAGCAGGCCGTATCTCAAACCATGTACATTCTTCAGTATTCTTTTTGTCTCAGTGAACAGCGCTCTTTTCTTGAAGACTTCTGCCGGATAATCTCGGTAAATACTGAATCTCACACCTTCAAAAAGGAGCTGTCCGCCTTGAACAGTTTTCTTCATTATATCGTCAAATTCATGATCCAGTTGCACCTTTACGATGATTTGTCTTGGATGGGCTTCATCTTGTGTACGACGTCGCTGCGCTCTATGAGCTCGACCGAGTGAAGGTTTGTGATCCAATTTTAAGGCTTTTTGTAATAGGTCTGCTACAAAATCCCGAGTGCCCATTTCCTTCTCACTTCCTTCTTTCACCCCTACAATTCTTAGGTTCGTACGTCTTTGACGACCCTCCAAATCGGTACATTTATCATTTAATTTGATCACCATATCGGAGAGGCGTTGGTTTTCAGTAAGGAGTAGAGCTACAGTTTCCTCACTTGTCGCCACCCATTTCTCAAGTTCGGTTATCGCTGTTCTATGTTGATCAAGTTCGTGACGAATGGGGGCCACATCCATATTGACACTCGCTTCCACCGAAACGAGCCTGGCTTCCAGCGTTTCCATCTGATCCTTGACTTCTTCCTCCGTCGTCCTTTTCCAGATTTCCAGTATTTGTTGAACGGTAGAAAGCATTTCTGCTTTAAAATCTACCTTGAAAGAGTAGAGATCCTCTTTAAATTTCTCTCCAAAATTCTCTCCAAAGGTTTTCAATTCGGTTTTCAATTCGGCAACGAGAAAAGCTTTAAGATCCTCCATTTCGGACTTTTTCTGTTTTGTTTTCTTCGGAGGTTCTTCCTGGGGCGACGTTGTAACTGAGGCCGAGGTCTCTGTAGGGCCTTCCTCTTCCGGCTGCGATTTCCCTTTAGCGCCTTTTTTTTGTGTCACACGGGTGGGGGTACGTTGTAAAGATATACCGTAAAGTAGCGCGCCTGATGACGTCACGCAGGCAGCCGTTCAGATCGCGATCGCTGCAGGTAAAACCCGATTTTCTCCCGTTTTAAGTTTCTTCGGCACGGAGCTAGTTGGCGCTGGACTCAAGCCTCCATAGCGCCACCGGAAGTCACACTAGCACTATCCTACATACTAGGGACAATTTACAACTTACACCGAAGATAATTAACCTACAAACCTGTAGGAAACTGGAGCACCCGTGCAGACACGGGGAGAACGTACAAACTCTGTACCTATAGCACCCGTAGTCAGGATCGAACCAGGATATCTGGTGTAGGCAGAAACTCTACTGCCGCGCTACCATGCCGCCGTACATTAATCTGTATCTCAAGAGAATGTAAAAGGTTGCATGAACAAAATGAAGAAGAGAGCACTTTGTAGTCCCGGGCAGTATTTCTCAGTCAAACTAAAGTGATTGTTTTTATTCTGAAACCAGCCTGGGTGATTCACGGAATGTTACACCACAGATAATGTTTATATGACCCAACAGAGCCTGTTATGATTTTAAAGTGCAACCCATCTGCTCCTAAACCAGGGGGGAAAAGGTTCTTGTTGGTTAGTTACCGAAAATTGGAGAACTCATACTGTTGGGTTGCAAGCGGAATATTCCAAACGGAATATGATATGCTGTTCCTCCAGTTTGTATTTGGGCCTCACTCTGGCAGAGGAGGCGGCCCAGACAAAAAGGTTGGTATGGGAATGGGAAGGGGAGTGAAAATGGTTAGCAACCAATTGATCCAGCAGGTCTTGGGGGACCGAGCACAAGTATTCATCAAAACACTCGACTAGTCTACGATCAGTCTCGCTGATGTAAAAGGCGACCATATCGGGAGCACTAAATGCAGTAGATCAGTAGATGAGGTTAGGTAGTGCATGCTCTGTCACACCTGGAAGGGCTGCTGCGATCCCTGGATGGATGCGAGGGAGGAGGTATAGGGACATGTGTTACATCGCCTGCAGTTGCAGGGGATAGTGTCAGGGGAGGGGGTGGTTTGGGTGGGAAGGGATGAATGAGCCAAGAAGTTGGAGGGTAATGTCTGCAGAGAGCGGTGGGGATGGGAAGATGCGATCGGTGATGGGATCTTGTTGAAGGTGGCGGAAATGTCGAAGAATGATGTGTTGCATGCAGAGGCTGGTGTGCGTGTGTGTGAGAAATGCAAGGATCTGGGGAACTGTATCCTTATTCCATCTGGGGGGAGGGAGTGAGAGCAAAACTACAGGATAAAGAAGAATGAGGTGAGGAATCCATCTATGGCAGCAGGGGGGAAACCACAACTGGTTCAGAAAGAAGCTTGTACTTGAGATCTCATGTAGAACAGAAAATGTTTACGATGAGTAAATTCTATCCATATTGTCCAGTTATCTTATGAATTCAGCTGAAAAGCATCCAAAGCATCTCCACATTCAACAGGACCAGAAGTGGGTTTGGCAATGATTCAAATTTGAGGCTCTAGCCGAAAATATTTTTCTTGGTGCTGATGCCAAATAAAAACTCAGTTTGCGACTAAGTACAACGACCCGTCAAGGACTTGGCATTACATTCGGTATCAGAGGGCAATCATCCGTTTTACTGGGTCCAACTAATTTCACTCTTGCCTCGAAGTTCTGAGGTTCAAGTCCCTCTCTAGATACTTCTGCACCACAATTTCAGTTGGTATTCCAGCACGACATTTCACGTTGCACCATATTTCAGATGAGACGCTGAATTAAGATCCTGTTTGCTCAAAAAGTGAATAGAAATGATCCAGAGGCCATGCAGTGTTTTCCTCTAGTTGCTATAACTGCAGCCTTTTCTGCCTCTGCAAAATCCTCCAAAAACATTGGTAGGTTAAGTGGGCCATGGTCGACGTCCTCTCTCTAGTTTGAAATTCCTAATTACACTGAGTGCTCCATTACAGGGTGCTCCATTAGGCACACCATGTCATTTGTACACCTAATACTAGACTCCCAAAACAGACTATCACCAACTGTCGTGAGAAGGGATTACCTGGTAACAGAGAATATGGCTGATGGAAATCATCTGCTGGGAACTGGAATGGACCTGATGTGCCATGAAGACCCCTTTTAAGTTTAGACACAACGCGGAAACAGGTCCTTCGGATCACTGAGTCCGCGCCGACCAGCGATCCCCGTACACTAGCACTATGCCACACACTAGGGACAATTTACAATTTTACCAAAGCCAGTTAACCTACAAACCTGTACGTCTTTGGAGTGTGGGAGGAAACCGGTGCACCCGGGGAAAACCCACACGGTAACGGCGAGAACAAACAAACTCTGTACAGAGAGAACCCATAGTTAGGATCAAAGCCGGGTCACTGGCGCCGTAAAGCGGCAACTCTACCGCTGCACCACCATGCCACCACCGCCTTCTGGGTCATAAATACGAAAGATCACTCAATGTGCAGCACTAGTAATCGTAACCAAGTATATTGACTGTAACATGCTAAATCTTGCTTCAATGAACTACTATCTATCTTTCTATCGCTTAAAAGATAGCTACACAAAGTGTTTGATTTTTGTATAGAAAAAAAGTGAAAACATCCGGCATTCCTGACAACAGAGTCATTCATCAAATACACAAAGGATTGCAATTCTCATAATTAATTCAAGTCTTCCCCAGCGACTGATGCAAAAAGGCAATCAACATGTACTCTGGCACACAACTATTGCAGCTGCCACTACCAGATAGATCCCAAGATATTTCCCAACCTATCTGTCCCAATCAAATTGTCAAAGTGTTTCTTCTCAAGTGGAAAATAGGCCGAAGCAGTGGTTCTGGGCTTATAAATGACAAATTGCAAACAACTTTTTTAATAGGAAAACTCATGCGAAGTTACACCAGAAAATTAGGTGGTCGCAACAAGAAGTAATCAAACAAATAGGTTGGAACGGTCATCTTCAAAAGGAGAGGTTGAGAGGGGAAGGCAACGTGGGAACAAATTCAAATCTTGGTGACTACTGGGGTGGAAGTAAAAAAAAGTAAATGATACAGCAATTAGAACATATCATCAAGATTGGAAGAGTACAGATCTCAGACTTTGGGTTAGCTGGAAAAAGATTCAGAGATAGGAAACTGAAGCCATGCGGGAACCAAAAAACTGGAGATTGTGAATTGCAAATCGGAGACATTGCCAGACTGGGAGCCAAGTAAGTCAGTGAGCACAACCGTGATGGATGAAAGACTTGACACTTGCTTGATGAGCTTAAACCTACAGGTTCTTAAGTCTACATGCCAGCAGAAGAATGAGTTGCATCAGTGGTTCGAGCCAAAAAATAAAAAGATCAGAGACATCATGCACAATGCCAAAGCCAGATTGAGTTATAAAATCAATAAATGACAGGCGGAGCTATTTCCAGGTTGCAGGCATCATTTATGGTCCAAGCTTCCATTTCTCATTCTTCTTCCATCACAAGACAAATCAATGTGGCACGGTGGCGCAGCGGTCAAGTTGCTGCCTTGCAGCACTTACAGCGCCAGAGACCCGGGTTCGATCCCGACTACGGTGCTGTCTGTATGAAGTTTGTACGTTCTCCCCGTGACTGCGTTTTTGGTTTCTTCCCACACTCCAAAGACGTGCAGGTTTGAAGGTTAATTGGCATGGTGTAAATGTAAATTGTCCCTAGTGTGTGTAGGATAGTGTTAATGTGCAGGGATCGCTGGGCGTTGTGGACTCGGTGGGCCAAAGGGCCTATTTCTGCACTCTCTCTCTCTGCACTAAACTAAACTCTAATGCTTCAAAAGAGGGGTGGAGGGCTGCCATCCATTGTGAAAGAACATTTTTAGGCATCTCTTACGTATGCTTATGTGAGATGTTGCACTTTAGGAGGTCAAATAAGGGGAAAGTGTACAGTTAATGGCAATTATGTACAGAGAGAGCTGTACAGTTAATGGTAATGATGTGCAGAGAGATCTTGGGACAAAGTCCATAGTTCACTAAAAGAGGCAATGTAAGTATATATATTCATTGGTATATGGTCACACTGATCTGTTCTGTTCTGTATTTATTTATGCCTACTATATTCTGTTGTGTTGAAGCAAAGCAAGAATTTCATTGTCCTATCTGGCATACATGACAATAAACTCTCTTGTTTCTTGAATCTTGAATCTTGAATCTTGAGATGGAGTGGTAAAGAGAGCAAGAGTAAGCTCGTGTTCATAGATCGGGGCATTTAGTATAAGATTTAGGAAGTCATGTTGCAGCTTTATAGGACTTTGGCTAAGCCTCATTTGAAGCATTCTGTACTGTTCTGGTTGCCTCATTACAGAAAGGATGTGGGGGCTTCAGCGACAGTGCAGAAGAGGTTTACCAGAATGCAAGGATTCGAGTAAAACTGAGGAATGCCAATATCTTACAGATCCTTCTGGGGTTGCGGCAGGTTTCCACTGCGAGAACTGTTCTAAATCTGAATAGTAATCTGAAACGAGTTCCCACGCAGCAGAAGATGCCTGAAGAGGTGGGATGTACCACAGGAATGGAGGGCCTGGAGAAGCATTTGAATTCTCGTTTTTCCATTCTTAATAATAAAGCTGACATTAACAAATTTAGCCCAAGCCCATCTCAGGCCGATAATGGTATTCTTTTAAAAGATTTTGCTGCAGACATGGTTTTTTAATGTTATTGACGGTTTAATAATGGACACTGCTGCTGGTGGGTCTCGATATTGAATTCACAAAATAAATATCGACATGTAAATCAAAATGTATTCTTCGTGGGTTTAATACAGCAAAATACCATGAAATATCATTAGAGGAATAGATCGGGGAGATGCACAGAGTCTCTTGCCCAGAGTAGGTGAATCGAGGACCAGAGGACATAGGTTTAAGGTGAAGGGGAAAAGATTTAATAGGAATCTGAGGGGTGACTTTTTCACACAAAGGGTGGTGGGTGTATGGAACAAGCTGCCAGAGGAGGTAGTTGAGGCTGGGACTATCCCAACATTTAAGAAACAGTTAGACAGGCACGTGGATAGGACAGGTTTGGAGGGATATGGACCAAGCGCAGTCAGGTGTGACATGTTGTTCGGTGTGGGCAAGCTGGGCTGAAGGGCCTGTTTCCACACTGTTTCACTCTATGACCATGATTCTATGACCAGCTTTTGTCAAGAACAGGTCCCTGCAACAGCCAGCAAATCCATCTAGCCTCCCAAACGTTCATTGATATGTACAAACTAGACACGTCAAATGTTCATAGATGGGGACAACCTGAACCATATTAAAGAAGAACATTAATGCGTGGAAAGTATCACCATGTCCACTTTACACAGGGTATTATCCTCATGCTCTGAACCACCCTTCGATTACCTGCATGGATCTAGACCATCCCAGGTAACGTTCAAGATGTCAATGCTTGACAGATCCACAAACAAACATCCTGACAATATTAGGACCTACAGAGAGTTTCATTAATTGGTTGAAGGCTTTCACCAGTCTTTGGCTCAATAAATCATGAAACTTTGTGAAAACCACAAGTTAGATTTGGCTATTCTCCAAAATTCAAGGTCCTGGGGTTTTGCATGACTAGTTGTCTGTTAGTGTTCTCAACTATGGTTTGGAGACATTCAAAGCAATAGTGTTTTATCAATCTTGTTCTTCATTGTCCCAGCAGCCATCCCTATTCCTCAACAAATGCAATCTCACTATTAACATTGAATATAAAATCCGCAGCAACCCAGATAACCAAAACCTCCAAATCATCCACCATTGTTCTCCAATACACTGACGACTGTATATTTTTGCCAAATTCTGATCGCTTTCTTCGTAGAAGAGGTCCAGCACATACCACAATGAAGAGCACTTTGCAGACCTCATGAAAGTCTCACAGCCCTCACAATTCACTATCAAGGCAGAGGCCCTGTAAACATTGGAACACTTCCCTTAAGCCAACTTCCCTCCAGCAATGTTGAGATTCATTTCAGGATCCAATGCACTTGGTATCTCTTAGAGAAATTGCTTCAGTGTCCACAGTGGATGAGTAGATGAGGTTAGGTAGTGCATGTGAACCTCTGTTACACCGGGGAAGGACTGCTGGGATCCTTGGATGGATGCGAGGGAGGAGCTATAGGGACATGTGTTACATCTTCTGCAGTTGCAGGGGATAGTGTCAGGGGAGGGGTTGGTTTTGGTGGGAAGGGATGAATGGGATGAAATATCACAAACTGGTTTGGGAATTGCTCTGCCCAGGACAAGAAGGTTCTGCAGAGAGTAGTGCGTTCAGCCGAACGCACTATGGGAACTTCACTCGCCCCCTCTGCAGGAACTATACATCAGGAGGTGCAACTCCAGAGCCAATAAGATCATGGGAGACCCCTTCCACCCCTGCAACGGACTGTTCCAGCTGCTACGGTCAGGCAAAAGCCTCCGTTGCCATGCTTGAGAACGGAGAGGTTGAGAAGGAGTTTCTTCCCAGAGGCCATTAGGACTGTAAACTCCTATCTCACCAGGGACTAACTTTACTGTACCATTCTACTGTGGGGTTTTTTATTGCTGTTTTTCCCCTTTTTCCTTCCGCCCACAATATTTAATATGAAAAAGAATATGTGATTCTGTTCCATTCTGTTTGTAGTTTGTTTGTTTGTTTGTTTGTTTTTTGCACAAAGTCCGCGAGCATTGCCACTTTTCATTTCACTGCACATCTCGTATGTGTATGTGACGAATAAACTTGACTTGACTTGACTAGCCCAGGAGTTCGAGGGTGATCTCTGCGGAAATCAGTGTGGATGGGAAGATGTGATTGGTGGTGGGATAAAGTTAAAGGTGGCGGAAATGTCAAAGAATGATGCGTTGCATGCAAAGGCTGGTGTGTGTGAAATGCAAGGATCAGGGGAACTGTATCCTTGTTCTGTCCGGCGAGAGGGAGTGAGAGCAAAACTACAGGATACAGAAGAATGAGGTGAGGGATCCATCTACGGCAGCAGGGGAGAAACCACAAGTGGTTCAGAAACAAGCTTGTGTACCAGAGATCTCATGTAGAACAGAAAATGTTTACGATGAGTAAATATAACACATGAGGGGACTACAGAGTCGCACCAAGCACACACGCACGCACGCACACGCGCACACACGCACACACGCACGCACACACACACACACACACACACACAGAGGTATTATCATTCTTCTTCTCTGTTTAGATACACAATGTGAGTTTTGTGTTCATTTTATGACATCTGAAAGCCATTGGCAAGGCCAATATTTATTGGAAACAGACTCATTCCATCACTAATTGAAGCAAATGGCAAGTTTGGCCACATCAGAGGGCTTGTAAAAGTCTGGAGTCACTTCGAACGCAATGGCTTTCATTCCTTCAGGGCAGGAAATCTACTAATCAAATGAGTCATGAGGACAGCCCAGTGGTTTTGTGCTCATTGTTATTGATGACAAATTTGTTTTGCAATTCCAGATTATTCAACTTTAAATTCTTCAACTGGTAGGATTTGAACCTGGACTCCTGGATTATTATTCAGATCGCTAGCCTGGTGACTAGTAAGGCAGCTTCTTCTTCTTCTTGCAAATGAAACATAAACCAAAGGAATAGTTAGATCTCAAGCCGGGTGTTGAGCAGCCAGGTTGTTTTCTCTGCGTCAATGTCTGCCAGGCCCTGAGCTCCATTTGTTGGGTGGTAGAGCGGGCACCCAGAGATGACATGGTTGGCTGTCTGTTGTTCTGCTCCGCATTCACAGGCTGGGCTCTGGTGGAGTCCCCATCTCCACATGCTGGCATTGAAACGCTCAACTCCAGTACGAAGTCTGTTGAGCTTCACCCATGCTCCTCTGGGGAGGTCAGACCATGGACAGCTTTTATCTGGTGAAGAGATGTATCTGTGTAATGGAGATGAGGTTGCCTTCCATTCCTGTGACCACTTGGTGACTATCCAACTTGCTTTTGCCTCAGTTGGCTGGATGGATGCTAGGAGTTGTTTTCCATGTGGAGCAAAGGGGTGATGGGACTTCAGTCTGGGTGGCCTCTGCTCTCTGCTGATAGCCTGATGGATGAGGTGATCTGGGTCCATGGCACGACGAGATAGTGCAGAGTTGCTGCTTGCCTTCGGATCCCTGCAGGCGGAATGCCTGCAAGTATAGGGAGCTGCTCGACTGGAATAGGTTGAAGGCACCCAGTGATGGTCTGCAAGGTACTGTTCAGGCTCGTGTCTACCAGGCTAGTATGTCTACTTCTACTCCATACGAGTGCGCAGTACTCAGCTGGGGCATACACAAGAGCTAAGGCAGAGGTGCGAAGAGTTGATGGACTGGCTCCCCAAATTGTTTCTGCCAGGCGTCGGATGAGGCCGCTACGTGCCATGACCTTGTCGTGGAGCCCAGCCAGGTGTTGACGAAATGTAAGCGACCTGTCCAGCTTTATGCCGAGGTAAGTGGGTGTTTGTTGGAAGTCCAAGCGCCTGTTGTTAACGAAGACAGCTAGCACTCGCTTAGCTTCCTTGTTGGTTAGATGGAATGCTGTTGACACTGTTTTGCCTTCGCTCAGCTTTAGATGTCACTGTGGTAGGTATACTGCCAAAGTCCCCATGTCTTGACTCAAGGAGCTGTCGATTGTCTTCCACTCTGTGTTTCATCAGGATGGCTAGATCGTCAGCATACCCATATTTTCCAGCGATGGTCTCTGGGAGGTCATGGATGTACACGTTGAAAAGCAGCGGAGCCAAGACGGATCCCTGTGGGACGCCATTCTTCAGTCTACGTAGCCTATTCTGCTGTCCATCACTGGTCTTAAGCACAAAGCTGCGGTTTGATATCAGCTCCATGATGTAGCCATGGCCGTCCGAAGGGGGGGGGTGCGCGTGGTGCGACCGCACCCCCCTTATTTTCCCCAGAGTAAGAAAAAATCCCCCAAATTTTTTTTTAAATCGGAGCACAATCAGCATTTCCACTTTGTGGGAAATCGCCCGAAATTCTGGTTCCGGCCACTGGGGGAGAAAGAAATGCGCCCATCCGCGCCTGCGCAGTTGGGGAAGCGACGCAAAATGACGCCGTCTCTCCGCGCGTGCGCAGTGGACCCGGGCGGGATCAGACTGCCATTATTCAGTTTCAATTTTGATTTTAATTGTTGAAATGATAATAAATTTCCCATTTCATACATGTCACCCACCTTTTTAATTCCCAATCTTTCCCATTGTCTATATGTTTTATCCATGAGAGATGGTTTAAATACCGGGTTATTCACTATTGGTGTTAGTACTGATAGGTTTCTTAATTTTAAAATTAATATTATTTGTTTCCAAATTCGTATTATATTATGTATAATTTGATTCTTCTTATATAATGTATTGTTCCATTTTATCGGGGAGAAGAGGATCGCTCCTAAATCGTACGGAGAACAATCCTCTTTCTCCATTCTTATCCATTCCATCTGTTGAGAAGGACTATCCAACCAATAAATTATATTCTTAATATGCACTGCCCAATAATAATATAAAAAATTAGGCAGTGCAAGTCCCCCTACCTCTTTGGGTTTGCACAAGTGGTTTCTTTTAATTCTATGTGCCTTATAGTCCCAGATAAAATTGGTAATATTAGAGTCTAATTTTTTTTTTTAATATTTTGGTATATATATTGGTATGGATTGAAATAAGTATATTATTTGTGGTAGAAATATCATTTTTATAGCGTTTATTCTGCCAATTAATGATAATGGGACGTTTTCCAAAATTTAATCAGAGCATTCAATTTATTTAATAATGGAGTAAAATTAGCGTTAAATAATGATTTATATCTTCTAGTAACTTGAATACCCAGATACTTGAATTTTTCCGTTGCAATTTTAAATGGAAATTTTAATAGGTGATTCGCTCTCTGCGGCTTTAGTGACATAATTTCACTTTTGTTCCAGTTTATTCTATATCCAGAAAAAGAACCAAATTCCTCTATTAAATTTAGTAAATTCGGGATAATCGTTTGTGAATTTGTAATATATAAAAGTATATGATCCGCATATAGTGAAATGTTGTTATTAGAGTCATTAGTATTATATCTCTGAATATTCGGATGCGTTCTTATCCTTTCAGCCAAAGGCTCTATCATAAGGGCAAATAGCAGGGGTGATAAAACACATCCCTGCCTATTGCCCCTTGATAATTGGAATTTTGGAGATAATATATTATTAGTTAGTATTCTTGCCATCGGTTTATCATATAGTAATTTTACCCATCTAATAAAATTATCTCCCATATTAAATTTTTGGAGTACTATGTATAAATACTGCCACTCTACCTGATCAAATGCTTTCTCTGCATCCAAAGATATAACTGATAAGTCTTCCTTTTCCGTTTTATGTGAATACATTATATTTAAAAAGTCGTCTCAGATTATTAGATGATTGTCTTTTAGGTATAAACCCCGTTTGGTCCGGGTTTATCAATTTATTAATATATTTACTCAATCTTCTTGCTAAAGTCTTTGCTAAAATTTTCCGATCTGTATTTAAAAGTGATGTGGCTCTGTACGAGCCCGGGTCTTCTAAATCTTTATCTTTTTTTAGTATAAGCGTGATTGTAGATTCTGCTAGTGTTTCTGGTAATTTCTTTTCGGTAAAGGCATACGTGTATAATTTAAGTAATCGTGGGACCATTAACTCCTGAAATCTTTTATAAAATTCATTATTTTTATAAAAGATATGTCCATTGTCTATCTTTATTGGTATATTGTCTGTCTGTGTTATAAATATTACTTGCACATTATTTGCATATTACTTGTTGCATTATTTGAATTGACAATAAAGTTTACTATTTACTATTAACTATTAAACTATTTACTATTAAAACCGTCTGGTCCTGGCGTCTTCCCATTTTTCAGTTCTTTTATTGTTTCTCTTATTTCTTCATTTGTGATCTGAGCTCCTAATTCCTCTTGTTCTAAGATATCCAATTTTGGCAGATTACAATTATCTAAAAAATTTATAATTTTATTGTCTTCTATTTTAGTTTTAGATGTATATAAGTTTTGATAGAATTGAGCGAACCTTTTATTAATGTCCTTGGGTAGAGTTAATAGTTCCCCATTCTCTGATTTGATTTTAATAATAATATTTTCCTTTTCTTGCTTCTTCAATTGTCGCGCTAGAAGTTTATGTGGTTTATCGCCAAATTCAAACTGTACCTGTTTTGTAATCTGAAATAATCTTATTACTCTTGCCGATAATATTCGATTAAGTTTAAATTTAAATAATGTAATCTTATTATGTTTATCTATAGTTGGGTCTTTTGCGTTATCTAATTCTAATAATTTAATTTCCTTTTCTAACGTCCATTGTTCTGTCGTATACATTTTATTTTGAAAACTTTGATATGAAATTATAACTCCACGGATGAATGCCTTAAAAGTTTCCCATAATAAAGATGGTGAAATACCTGGTGTCTCGTTTGTCTAAAAAAAAAATTTAATTTGTTGTTTTAAATACTCGTAACCTTGTGGGTTATTAGCTATTTGTGTATTAAATCTCCAAAAAGATTTTATACCTGGCATTCCCTCAAGTTTTAAAGTAAAAGTCAACGGGGAGTGATCAGAAATAATACTATTATGATATTTAGGATTAATCGTGTATGGGATTAATTTTGTATCCACTAAAAAATAATCAATTCTTGAGCAGGTTTTGTGTACCGATGAGTAGAACGAGTATTCCCTTCCAGTTGGATTAACTATTCTCCATACATCTGTTATATTAGTGTTTTTTATATATGTGTTTAAAAATTCGCTAGTCTTGGATTTGACGCTGCCCTTCCTTAGTTTTATTGATTTGTCTAAATATGAATCTATAACACAGTTAAAGTCCCCCCCTAATATTACATTTTGGTAATTATACTCATCTATTATATCCGTAATTTTCTTTAAAAATTGGGGGTTATCAAAATTTGGAGCATAGATATTTATCAGAGTCAATGGTGTAGAGTAAATTTCTCCCGCCACTATAGTGTACCTTCCTTCTTTATCAGATATAGTATTCTTTAATATAAATGGTATACCTTTCCGAATAATAATAGCCGTTCCTCTAGCTTTAGAAGTAAATGACGAGTGATAAGTTTGGCCTAACCAGTTTGCCCTCAGTCTCATCTGTGTTTGTAGTTTCGTATGAGTTTCTTGCAAAAAAGCTATGTCCATATTTAAAGATTTTAACTGAGCCAGAATCTTGCCCCTCTTAATTGGGTCATTCGCACCCCTAATATTCCAACTACAGAATGTGATTCCTCCATTCTTTTTTTTCCTATTGTCTTGCATTGTTAATTGGTTTTGGTGATTTTGATTCATGTGGTGCAGTTAAATACCTCAGGATTTTGGGTGTGGGGAGATCGTCCCATGCTTCTGACGTTATTTTACATCTCCTCCGTCTATTGAACCTCCATGAGATAAAGAGAAAAGTGTATTGAAAGATAGTGAAAAAAAAAAGAAAAATTATTGAGTGAACCACATAAAAGTGAATTTAAAAAAAAACGTGACTTTAAGGTATCAAAAAGGTGATACCTTAAATTCGAGATGCCATCTATGATGGCCAAAAATTGATTGACCTCCGTAGTTGGAATTATACATTGCATTGAGCTCAGCCCCCTAGATAAGATGTCATAGACGACTACATGCCGTTTCCTCTTAATATATCAAAAAATCATTAAAAATCATTTTTTTAAATTATCCAGTCAGGCCGAATAAAACAAAAGAAGTTTCATCAATAGAGAGTTATCATCATCTATACTATTTCAAATATTCTCTTATGTACCCAGGCTTTAAACCTTCTATAGTGCTTACTCAGTCATAGAATCATAAAGCATAGGAACAGGCCTTGTCCCTGTACCCAGGGTTGTTCATCTTTTCCTTAATTACCAGCCTGTTTCAAGGGTTACATTTCTTTATCTTAAATACAACCGTCTTCCAGCCCAAACCTCTGGAACTTTTCCAACTCATTAACGCCTCCCTCTTTCCCACAGGCTTATGATGTTATAATATTCTTATACCCATTTTCATTAATTATTATGTATTGGTATACATCCTAAATTATATTTCGTTTCCTTTCAGCTATATTAAAATTATTTAACAGTTAGTAATAACCATCTAACCATCTATAGGCCCCTTATCGCCCAAACTCCATTAGTTAGTACGTTAGTTAGTCATATTAGTATAATATTAGTATAATAGCTTAAACGTCGATTAGTAATATAAAGTTTATATGGTTAGTTAATTCTTTACATTAAGTATATACTGTATTAATTAAAACTTTTCTTAAGTCCATAGTTTCCTTTGAGTTTCTTTCGAATCTGGTCGCTTTACTTCAGCATGTCTGCTTTCCCCTTTTGTTTCTCTTCAACTTTTCCGTTCAAGGTGAAACCAGGGCTCTGTCGTTGAAAACACATTACTGACAGATAAGCCTGTCTGGTTAATGTCTAGAGCAGTTCCGCCATCTTAATTACAGCACAGTCTTCCATTGAAAAGGTTAATCATCATCCTTCTCTTCTCTTTTCTCTATTTTCTTTACAATATCTTGTGCATGATTAAATGCCAGATCAGGATCCGTGAAGGCGCGTTGAGTAGAGTTGTATGTAATCTTCATCTTCGCTGGGTAAACCACCCCGTATCTCACATTGGGTTGTCCTTGCAGGATATTACTTGCTCTTTTAAACTGATTCCGTTTCTCCAATATTTCGCGTGGGTAGTCCCTAGAATCTGACAGTCTCTCCATCGAATGTGAGCCTCTCACCATGTGGTATAATCTTCAGGAGTTTTTCCAGGGTTGAAATATCTAAGAATTTCACGATGATCTGTCTTGGGGGAGCATTTGTTTCTCCTCGGAAGCGACCTACCCGATGTGCGACATCAATCCTCGGGTTTTCCTTCAGCTTAAAGACATCTTTGAGTATTTTAGTGACAAGTTCGGTCATTTGAATTCCATACTCTTGTCCCTCCTTTACTCCTATAATCCTTAAGTTCTGTCTCCTTGATCTAGCTTCCAAATCTTGACATTTATCAGTCAATTTATTCAATTGCTCCCGATTAGCACCCTGTTCTTTTTTCAAGATCGATATTTCCTGAGCCATCTCATGCATTTCAACCATCATCTCTTCTGTCAACTTGTCAGAATGTTTCATCGCTTCAATCAGCTCATCAAATTTCTTATTATAATCATTTTTCATTCTCGCAAATTCTTGTGTTGTCCTCTGATCCAAGTCTATGAACTGCTACTTCAAAGAAGCATACAGTTCCTTTAATTCATCACAAGCAGTATCAATTTTCTTAGACAAGTTAACCTCCATTTTAGAGAGATTGTTCTCCAGTGTAGTATTCATACTAGCAAGCATTTTGGAGAATTCCTTAGTGAGATCTTTGGTAAGATCTCTAGTAAGATTAGATCTTACCGTTTGTTCCCACTGCTTCATCTCTTTCTCCTTTTCTTTTGTCTCTCCTCTTGTAGCCATTTCGGATACTGCTTGTTGAGGATCAAACGCTTCTTCTGAGCTCTCAGTTGTTGTTTGAAGAGCTTCCGAGTCTTCTTGAAGCTGGAGTCTGATAGTAGATTTCTTGGGTCCCCGTAGGTGTTTTCCTTTACTCATCTAAAGGTCCTGTTAAAACTCCGATTTTCTCGACGCTTTCTGATGACGTCACTCCCGCGACGCCAAGCAGCCCTGGTGAGCGTTTGTAAATCGGTCCCAACTTAAAAAACAGCTTTTTACGCGATTTTAGCGGGAGCTGAGCTCAATGCTGCGCCTTCACCACTTCATGGCGCCACCAGCTTGTATATAGCGATCATGTGGATTGTGTCTTTTGCCTACCTTGTGCCTTGTTTGTGAACAACAGGAAATCACTTGTCGTCAAGTCAAGGTAAGTCAAGTCTATTTGTCACATATACATACAAGTTGTGCAGTAAAATGAAAATGGCAATGCTTGCGGATTGTGCAAAACAACGGAACAGGTGCTCCTGAATGTATATTGCCATTTACCACTACTACTAATGCAAGGGCATTCGTTGGCCTTGCCCTGTAAACCAACCCTGGTTCTGCAAATCCTGTCATGCCACCCCCCTTTTTGAAAAGCTTCGTATGGGCCTGATGTAGCGTACCATGTGCCTGTCTGGCAGCACCCAAAGTAGCTTTGCAGTTAGTCCCCGGTGCCACAGGCAGCTGTCAATCTATAAGAACAGCTCCTGCCTTCTCATTTGCCTCAAAGCAGTCCTCGATGTCTTGGGTGAGGAGGGTTAACTGGTCCGCAGTAGATCGACCTTGGCAGAAACCAGCCTGCTCGTGGGGTAGTTGAGGATCTAGGATGTGGTTGATACGCCTGTGGATCAGCCTCTCAAGGAGTTTGTATGGGATACAGAGGAGCGAGATGGGCCGGTAGATTTTAGGATCACCCTTTGGCTTGTTCGGCTTCGGGAGTGCGATGACTTGCACGACGCCAGATCTTTGGTATTTTGCACTTCTCCATGGAGGTCGACAGGTACTGTCAGATCCAGTTGGTAGCAGCGTCTCCAGAATGTAGTAGAACTCCGGGTGTATGCTGTCAGATCCGGGGGCCTTTCCTGCTTTCAACACCTTGAGTGCTGTGGCCATATCCTCGGAGGATCAAAGCCATTGTTAGGTCCGCATTTCCATGACTCAGCCACCTCTTTGCTCACTTCGCGCAGTACTGCAGCCACACATCAAGATCCGGGAGAGGTTCCACCAGCAATGTCTCCAGAAATTTTTCCACATTAACTGAACCAATAGCTTGCCAATAACTTGCCAAAGTCATCACCAATATCAAGACATCATATTATTAGAAATAATGCCAATTTCCAATTCTCAACTTCCCCAACAAATTTTATACACCCGGCACAGTCAAATTTTATATAACCAGCATGATCCCAAGCAGTTCAAAGGAAATGTCATGAAGACAACATGTTGAAGGCAGACCTCGGTAGAAAAAGAATGACAAGTATTGGCAAGATTTGGGAAGCGCTGACAACCAATTGGTTGAAACAGCTGCAAAACATCTATCAGTGGGAGCCTGCTCCAGAAGATAAATGTCTTGCTGAAGAGGATCCATGCATCAGCACTGTTATAACAAGACCCTACACAAGCTTGAGGAGCAGCCATTCCTTAATTGTCAATGGATCTAAATCCCAGAATCTCAAGCAGCATTGTTGCAATGGCTTCACAAGAGGATAACCATCTTCCATCTGGGCACATTGCAGCCTTCCAGGTTTAATGTCCAATTCCCCAACTTCTGGCAAACTTACTTTGTTTGCCACTAGACATCTCTACTGCCATCATCCAACTGTGACATTGGTTCAGTTTTCTTCCCTCCACCAGTACAGCTTGACCTCATCAGCATGTCCTGGAGACTTGCATTTTGCAACCTTCTTTTGTACTTATTCTCACTCTCTCAATTCCCTCATTTCAAGGTTTGTTCATTTTCTGCCCAACTTGCCTCCCCATTAACCCATCGACTCGACCTCTGCACGATAACCCCATACACCCCATATGAGATATTATCTTTGTTCTCTCTGTCCCTCTCCAGACTCTGTCATTGAAAAATTGTTTTCTCTCTTCAATTTGAAATGTTAACTCTGTTGTTCTCTCCCCATGCTTCCTGGCCTGCTGAGTGTTTCCAATAGGTTCTGTTTCAATTGGAAATATGTTGCCATTCCTTAATTGTCAATGGAATAGATCCCAGAACCCGGCCTCCTACAGCATTGCTAGAGTCACCAGACAACTGCAGCAGTTCAAGGCAGCAGCCAACCAGACAATAAATGCCAACCTAACCCATGTCATTTTTATCCCCCCCCAAATTTAAAAAGCAGTTCTTCAATAATGACCAAGTATGAAATTAAAACACTCATAGAGCCAAGCAAAATAACTCCTTGCCAAGGAATCTGGTAATGGCAAGAATTATTCCAACAAGATTCCAACTAGGCACCCATACTTAAGACTGAGGTAAGAATTTCATTGTTCCATTGTCGGTACATATTACAAATAAACACTCTTGATCACAATGCTTTCTAAAGGCAAGGATGGATCTGATGCCAAATAAAGCAACAGTCAAAATCAGAAAGAGCTTACTGCTATTGTTCTATGCAGACAAGATGAATCAAGGCACAAGGTTTGGGTACAGGTTTAGTTGCCTGGACACCCTCAAAGTTTAAGGTTTAAATGTCCATGGAGTACAGTTAAGTGGAATTAACGTTGGAATTCAATTTAAACATTCTGCAGAACTAGTGGGAGAGAGACCTTGATCGTTATCTACTCTGGGTTCAGGCTCACATCTCCACAGATCAGACTCTGAGCCTACAGACTAACGTACACAACATTCCCAACACAAGATACATTAGGCCACAGGAGGAAGTAGCATTTCCTTTCTTAACCCATGCAACAGATTGTGATTGCCCCTGGTGCTCTTTTTTTGGCACCATTCCCCAGAAGATGCAGTGGGGGTAAATCATGTGGCAGCATAAGCACTGTCTCTGTTTTGCTTGCAGGACTTTCTGGAGCAACAGCCTCAGAAAATTGAATGCATTTGCAGTGGGTCCAAATTCTGACAATTCACCATGTGTTTAATACATAATATATTGTGGCACGATTGTTGCACAAACACCAAAAACATGTAATGGCTTCTCTCAGACTTCTCTCTTTATACGGAAATGTTTTTTTCAGCTTGTTTGCCAAAGCTATGAAGGCACATTCACTTTGGAGCAGCTGCAACTTTCTGGATTCTAGCCTTTAAACCGTTTCCGTGAGAAATATTCCCTTGTAAATTGTAACGTCTGCTTTCAGGAGTGTAAAATTACATATTTCCAGCTCTCTATATAAGCAATTATTAAATCAGTTTTCTCACTTCAGGTTTTCATAGACATCTCCATTTATTACGAATATTTCCAGGAGTTTGATTATTGCGTTATAATTCCTTTGGTTTAATTTACTCTGATGAGTTTGAGGTTTTCCCCTATTTTCCGAAAATCTGACGTCTGAACCTACAGATCGGTTGGAGGTATTTTACTCAGTCGACTCAGAGCCGAACGCACACATTTTTGGAAGGCCTGCTGCTAAAAGATTTCACAGCACAAGGAGCAAGCCAATGTGTACTATACCTCGTATTCTTCACCTACCTAGTCTTTTCTTCAAGATGGAGCTCACAAGCAAGTCAGTTCAGGGCCAGGCCTGGCAGAGTGAAAGGGACCAGGACCAAACAACACAGTGGCACTGGGATGAGGAACTGGAGATGGGCAAGATTGGGAATGGTCATCTAAAAAATAATTATCCAGGAAGGGTTCCTAGGACCTGATCAGGTTCTGTTCAAGCAGCCTTCTTTCAAGTTCCACAGAAATAAGACCCGTGGCCAACATCTACACAAGCGATCGCAGACACCTGTATGCATGCCCCAGGACCTCCATGTCTAAGCCTTGTGGAAAATATGGAACAAAGAAACAGATTTTGGCCTGAGGCAGGATTTCAACCCAAGATGTTGACTGTTCCTCCCTCACCCTGCCACCAGTTTCCCCGCGCAGGTAATGCTCGACCCACTGAGTTCCTCCAGAAGATCATTAGTTAGAACAGATTTTGTTCAACTCGATTGTACCCCAATTTGCAACAACTTTTCATTGAAACATCAAAACTGTATTGTCCAATCCACCAAGACATTGCACTCTTTAACTCAATTTCTAGGCAGAATCTTTCTCCACTCCCTCACTGACCTTGGACTTTATGCAAAACGGAACAAGCTACTGCCACTTTGTTTTGACATTACTACAACAAAAACTATTTGCAAAATTGGTGAGGTCAAGTTGAGTTTCTTGTCATGTGCACACACATGGTGAGGAGCAGATTCAATGAAAATCTTGCCTGCAGCAGCATCACAAGCACAAAGACTCAGACAACACGCAAAAACTTAAATTATGCTTCAATTATGCAAGAAAGTGAAAAGACTGCAAGAAACAAAAGATTAGTGCAAAACAGTTAGTAAACAAGTGCATAGTAGCGCAAGAGGCTACTATAGGCTGCCTCTGATGTGACTTTGGACTTCATTTCTAACTGTATTGCTAGGTGCAGTACCTTACTTAGATAGGAATAGGTAGGGCAGGATGAATCAAGAACCTGATGGCTGTAGGAAAGTAGCTGCTCCTGAACCTGGTGGTGTGGGATATCAGTCTTCTGCACCTCCTATCTGAAGGTAGCAGCAAGAAGAGGGCATGGCCCAGTTGAGATGGGGGGGGGGGGGATTCTTGATGAGGCACTACCTCAAGAAGTCAGATTTTATCATGTAGATGTTCCCAGCAAGCAGTGCAGCGGGGAGTGCTCCTGGGGAGCAGGGCCAAGCCCTCCGGTAGGCCCGACTTGTCCGCTACGGACGCACACCTACCCGGTAGGCCAGCTCGCCCACCGGGCCGCGCTGCCCATGCCGTGTTGCCAGAGCGAGGAGGGACCCGCGAGCAACCGCCATCGGGGAGTGAGGTGGGCCGTCGAGGACTATAATGAATACTTTGTAACTTTGTCAGTGCCCTATACATGGCGACTCTTTGTATACCCTGTGTATGGTATGCAAAACAAAGAATTTCACTGCGAAAAAATTATATCAATCAAGAAATCACGATGCTTTTGATGGTGGGGAAGGCTGGACCCGTGATATACCGGGCTGAGCTCACCATTCTCTATAGCCTCCTGTGCTCTTGTGTGTTGGAATTGCCACACCAGACCAATCACGCAACCAGTCCGGATACTTTCTACAGTGCATCCGTAGAAATTTGTTAGCGCATTAGCTGACATGCCAAATCTCTTTTAATGTTAAAGATTTAGAAGCACTGCCACATCTTCTTTGTCTTCCACATGCTGCACCCATGATAGGTCATCCAAGACGTTAACCCCCAGGAAATCTAATCTAATTATTTCAGGTTCTGATGCAAATTCAAAACATTCTTGCATATCTGGGGTGAAGTTGAGATATGAACATATTGACAATACATCAATACAGGTCTCATTGCCATATCCGTGGTCTACAGTTGGCTTTTGCACAATGTGTGTATAAGCTCCACAGCCAACTAGGCAGATACTGATCAAAGTTGCCAAAAGCTTTAAAAAAAAAGCACAGATCAATCTGAAAAGCTTTCCAAACCACAGTTCAAACAAAGGTTCACTTGTTGGAATTGGTGCCTAAATTCGTGGAGTGCGAGTGCACCCATGGGCGTGGGCTGCCTGATCAAAACAATGCATTGACCAGGTAACAATTAGTCTTAACTCTGTGCCAACCAAACACAGCCACTCCAACTCAAGAAGATCCCAGAAAAAAAAACACCTGTCTGCATTTAACATAATCTGCATGACCCACATACAAATAAAAATATTCCCAATATCCAAACTGACTAAGATCTAACTGGGCTTATATTCACTGGAATTTAGAAGGATGAGAGGATATCTTATAGAAGCATATAAAATTCTTAAGGGATTGGACAGGCTAGTTGCAGGAAAGATTTTCCCAATGTTGGGGGAGTACAGAACCAGGGGTCACAGTTTAAGAATAAGGGGTAGGCCATTTAGGACTGAGATGAGGAAAAACCTTTTCACCCAGGGCAGTGGAGGCCAATTCACTGAATGTTTTCAAGAGAGAATTAGATTTAACGCTTAGGGCTAACGAAATCAAGGGATATGGGGAGAAAGCAGGTACGGGGTGCTGATTTTGGATGATCAGCCATGATCATATTGAATGGTGGAGCTGGCTCGAAGGGCCGAATGGATACTCCTGCACCTACTTTCTATGTTTCTATGTGAACTCGCTGATGGCAATGTCTGGAGCACAGGGATAATAAGTGTTTTCACAATTAAAATATAAATCAGAGCAGACCATTGTATTTATTATGTGTGTTCTGTACATGCCTGCGGTTACATTTCAAAGCACCAAAGAGGAAGGAAATCATGTCAGGACTGGTTCGGCACCAACCCATATTGCAAACAAATTTTTTTCAATATAAAAAAATTCCACAGCATGTCACCTCCCTTTTGAATGGTGTGTACTTGGCTGACATTAACAGTTTCATTGGAACTGAAAATAAATTTACAAGTTTGCACAAGTCTTCATTCTGTGGATTCCTTCAAGGAAAGTAGCAGCCAGCTGCCTGAATATACTCAGCATAAAAACTTAGCAGCTTCCAAAATTCATGTATATCGATGCTATTAAACAATACTCTCCTACCTTCATCAATATTTTGTTAACACTACTATACATTCTGGAATCATTCTTCCCCAAACTTATCTACCAATTCCTAGGCCACTTTTCAATTTCACAACTTATTGACTTCACCTGGACCTTAATTTTTGAAAACTATCACAATGCTTCAGCAATCTTCAACCAATTCCACATGTTTCTCCTACTCTTTACTCAGATATATCTATTCTTCCTCCTCCTTGCCCACTCCTCTCATGGTTTGACTTGCAAACGCATCAATTCCAAGGAGTTGTGAAAAGTGCATCTCAGAGTCAGAAACAGTGTTATATGGCATTGAAGTGGGCCATTTGGCCCACCACATCCATGCCGACCAGTGAGCACCCACCCGTATTTAACCCAGCAATTGGCCCACAGCCATCTGTGAAAGGCAATGCAGGTTCAATGCAGCCCGCATTCAAGACACTTCTTGAATGCTGGCTGCAACTCTACTTCCACCTTTCTCTCAGGCAACATTTTCCAGATACTTGCCAATCACTGCATGAGAAAGGTCCCCCTCAGAACCCCGCCAAATCTCTAAACCCTGATATGAGTAAATGCTCCCTACAGGCTACACTATCTGTACACCTCATTATTTTAAATACATACTTCATCCATGTCCCCTCTTAACCTCCTCAACCCCAGGGAAAACCAATCCAGCCTCTCCAGTCTCCACTCAACGATCTATCCCAGGCCACATCCCAGTGAATCTGCTCTGTACTCTCTCCAGCATAATCACATCTTTCCTATAGGGTGGTGAGCTGAAGCACACAGTACTCCAATTAAGACATGACCAACATTTTCAAAAATGTGCGCATAACCTCCCTGCTCTTGCATTCAATGAAGACCCGCAAGCGCACACACTCACAAACTCGCATTCACACATATAGTGCAACATAAATGCAAATTGCTGCTCCTTGGCCTTGAAAACTTTGTTAAAGTCCAAGCTTGTTTTACCCAAGCTTTCCAATGAATCAAACTACCCTTCCCCTCCTCTACTGGTGTTCCAGTCCACCAGATTATGAAGCATCCATAACTGTGCAGCATGAAAACAAGGCTATAACCGTGTCTGAAGAAGGATTTCGGCCCGAAACGTTGCCTATTTCCTTCGCTCCATAGATGCTGCCTCACCCGCTGGGTTTCTCCAGCATTTTTGTCTACCTATAACCATGCAACTGCCTACATTTGCTATGTTACAACAGTAGATTATGCTCTTTGTAATTGAGAGATTGACACCTTAATGTGCACATATTCACTATCTAACAGTTCTGTCATTCCATTTTTTTTTCAAAAAAAGCTTGCAGATGTTGCAGCAAACTTTGAGCTTAAAATTTTACCTCTCAAAATTCATGACTTCCATACAGGAGAATGTGAAGGGAAAATAAAATCTTCCAATTAGAAATCACAGGCACAGCCTGATTATTCCCAGCATTTTGTGTTTTTAGTTTAAGTTTCCAGCATCTGCAGTTCTTGATTTTCACTTAAAGTTCGTCAAAGCTGATGCAATCTTACTCAGTATTGAGGAACCACCACAGTTCCCATCAAGGCAAATCCAAGAGACATAGGCTCATAAAAGGATGGATGCCACAATAGGGCTGAACATGGATGCCCTCCTCTACATAGGAAATAGTTTGCATTTTCAACTACAAGTACACAGTGAGCATTTCAAAAGAACAGTGAAGCTCTGCAAAAAATAACTACCATGGTCAGAAATAAGACAGTAACTTAAACTTGCTATGTTCAGAAAATGTAGTCAACAATACCACACAGATTAATACTTAACCTTCAAATATAACTTTTCTCAAAACTGCACCTTAGGAGTTGCCCGAGACAATCACTGCACTTCCTATTAACCAGAATTGTCACTGGATTGACAACCATGGATCAACGATAGTGTTTTTTAACCTCCCAGATAGTAGGCTACGGACTCAAGTCTCACTGCAGATGTTCGCACAGACCACACTCCAGTTCTTGGCTGTGGGTGTTACTGGAGCTGGTCTTCCTTAGAGACACTGAGACATAAAAGATCCTACAATCAAAAGATGTGGAAGTGTTTCCCAGTAACCGGTTTATTTTTCCTTTTAATAGCCACCTAAAATAGATTATCCGCCTCATCCCATTTTCTTGGAGGAGGTTGTGTTCAAATTAACTACAATGTTTGCTACATTCCAATAGGTACAAGTACATTAAGCACTTTTGGGACCTAGAGGTGTTCTAAGGTCCTGTCAGAAAGAAAATGCTTGCGAAAACCTGAACAGGAAAACTGTCAAAGGTTTATGGTACCAGAGTCCACAAACTAAAATTTCAGATTATACAGTGAGAAAACAGAAATCAAACCTGGTGTATTAACTCAAAAGTGTAACAGGGCTGGAAGAAATTACAGAGAGAAGGCTGAGATAAGCTTGAAGAAATGTAAGGCAGCATCCCTTAATGACTACCGTTCAGTGGCTCCGACATCCACCATTACAAAATTCTTCAACAGACTCATTTCAGTCAAGTAGTAAGGTCATGAAGACAGTGAGAAAGGCAAGCATAAATCTGGAAAGAAACAATAAGTATAAAAAGGCCCTTGGAAAATAATTTGAGGTTAGCAATGAGCAATGCAAAGGAGTATGTTCAGGGTGGAGAAAAACAATGGACATGTACATTTTGATGGGAAAGAGGAACTGAAGGATGGAACCAGAAAACGGAATAACCCCAAGACGATAGAAGACCATTTTACTTGCACTAGTTATTGGAGACAAGGAGTGACTCATTGGACAAGGATTAAAGGTTGGACAGCCACGATGATGTTAGTGGGGGAACAGTGCAGGGGTAATGGTTAAAGAATGACAGGAAGAGGAGGGCGGCCAGATCAGCCACTTGGCAGTTCAAGCATGACAGATGGTGCAAAGAACAGATCATTGGAAGAGACTTCAGTGACACTCAAGAGGTGAGACCCAATGATCCAACCCAAAAAAATTGTGACTAAATTCTTAACTATTCTTCTTCAGTGATGAAAATTGAAAACTGTCTTGTGAATTTGGGCAATAGGCCTCAAACAGAACAGAAGAGGCATTTAATTAGAGCAAGTCTTCCTGGATATACCTTGCTTCCATAGTGTGGTTTTACAGGCTTGGGGATGGATAATCCTCTCTTTACAGATAGGTTTTAATTTGTTCATTTGAACTGGCAAATTGAGCTAATGGAGGAACAGCAGGTCATGCAAACAGCAGGGAGTGAGGTAATTATGAGGGAAAGGGATTATCCTGGAGACTGTTACTAATCTTCATTGCAGCAGCATGATAGACCAACAGTGCCTGCACAGATTCACTCTTAAAATTAACTGCAAATTCCACTCAATTCACTAAACCCGGACCCAAAAAAGAAGACAAAAAAATCATTACAATCCAGTGATCTCCTGGACAAGTGTCGATCGCCTGGATTGGGGTCGGAGAGGAATTTCCCGGATTTTTTTCCCGAATTGGACCTGGGTTTTTATCCGGTTTTTTGCCTCCCCCAGGAGATCACGCGGTTCTTGGGGTGGAGAGGGGTGATAGCGATATAAAGGGGAGGGTAGTGTCTTGTGTTCTGTGTCTTGTGTCTACTGTTTGTGGGTAAGGGTGTCTGTTTAGTGTTCAGCCATGAGCGAATGGCGGTGCGGGCTCGATGGGCCTGGTGGTCTACTCTCGCACCTACTTTCTATGTTTCTATGTTTCTATTACAACTTTTAAATTCATAAGACCCGATTTA
The DNA here is from genome assembly GCA_038087875.1 of Malacoraja senta. Taxonomy (NCBI): domain Eukaryota; kingdom Metazoa; phylum Chordata; class Chondrichthyes; order Rajiformes; family Rajidae; genus Malacoraja; species Malacoraja senta. The sequence continues at coordinate 58,527,726 of CM075978.1, read as the reverse complement.
GCAGAACAAAAGTAAAGATAAAAGGGCATTTGTTGGCAGTTTGAAATGCGTTCTGCTGCTATCACAAGATTAGTACAAGCTACAGTGCCCTCCATAATGTTTGGGACAAAGACCCGTCATTTATTTATTTGCCTCTGTACTCCACAATTTGAGATTTGTAATAGAAAAAAATCACATGTGGTTAAAGTGCATATTGACAGATTTTAATAAAAGCCATTTTTATACATTTTGATTTCACCATGTAGAAATTACAGCAGTGTTTTGATATAGTCCCCCCATTTCAGGGCACCATAATGTTTGGGACACAGCAATGTCATGTAAATGAAAATAGTAATATTTAGTATTTTGGTGCATATCCTTTGCATGCAATGACTGCTTGAAGTCTGTGATTCATGGACATCACCAGTTGCTGGGTGTCTTTTCTGGTGATGCTCTGCCAGGCCTGTATTGCAGCCATCTTTAGCTTATGCCTGTTTTGGGGGCTAGTCCCCTTCAGTTTTCCCTTCAGCATATAAAAGGCATGCTCCATTCGGTTCAGATTGGGTGATTGACTTGGCCACTCAAGAATTGACCATTTTTTAAGCTTTGAAAAACTCCTTTGTTGCTTTAGCAGTATGTTTGGGATCATTGTCTTGCTGTGGAACGAACCGCCGTCCAATGAGTTTTGAGGCATTTGTTTGAACTTGAGCAGATAGGATGTGTCTATACACTTCAGAATTCATTATGCTACTACCATCAGCAGTTGTATGATCAATGAGGATAAGTGAGCCAGTACCTTCAGCAGCCATACATGCCCAGGCCATAACACCCCCACCACTGTGTTTCACAGATGAGGTGGTATGCTTTGGATCTTGGGCAGTTCCTTCTCTCCTCCATACTTTTCTCTTGCCATCACTCTGATATAAGTTCATCTTCGTCTCATCTGTCCACATGACCTTTTTCCAGAACTGTTGTTGGTCTTCTAAGTACTTCTTGGCAAACTGTAACCCGGCCATCCTATTTTTGTGGCTAACCAGTGATTTGCATCTTGCAGTCTAGCCTCTGTATTTCTGTTCATGAAGTCTTCGGAGGACAGTAGTCATTGACAAATCCATACCTGACTCATGAAGAGTGTTTCTGATCTGTCGGGACAGGTTTTGGGGGATTTTTCTTTATTATAGAGAGAATTCTTCTGTCATCAGCTGTGGAGGTCTTCCTTGGCCTGCCAGTCCCTTTGCGATTAGTAAGCTCACCAGTGCTCTCTTTCTTCTTAATGATGTTCCAAACAGTTGATTTTGGTAAGCCTAAAGTTTGGCTGATGGCTTTAACTGTTTTATCCTTGTTTCTTAGTCTCATAGCCTCTTTGACTTTCATTGGCACAACTTTGATCCTCATGTTGATAAACAGCAATAAAAGTTTCCAAAGGTGATGGAAAGACTGGAGGAAAGACTAGGTACTGAGAGCTCTCTTATAACTGCATTAAGGCGGCATTTAAACACACCTGAGCAATTACAAACACCTGTGAAGTCATGTGTCCCAAACATTATGGTGCCCTGAAATGGGGGGACTTTGTATAAACACAGCTGTAATTTCTACATGGTGAAACCAAAATGTATAAAAATACCCTTTAATAAAATCTGACAATGCACACATTAATTTGTTTCTATTTACAAATCTCAAATTGTGGAGTACAGAGGCAAATAAAGAAATGATGGGTCTTTGTCCCAAACATTATGGAGGGCACTGTACAAGCTCATGGTTGATACTGGCACATGTCAGAGTTGAGATCATCCTTATGACCTCTCAGCTGTGCCCACAGTTGCTATGCGGCCTGGGGCAGTATGATAAGACCTGCGTACATAAATAAATAATCAAGCTAAAGACCAAGAATGTTTTGATTCAGTCCTGTAGCATGAATAATTTTTGTTTGAAATGTTAGGTTATAAAATAGAAAGGTCCACAAGCTAGAATCACAATATCTAAGCCAGCTAACCTACCAAGAGGAAATATTATTTAAAGAGTACACACATTCACACAAAGTTGCCCTTTCTCTCTCAAGCTGTAACTCACATGGAATTCTGCTCCTGGGTATGCTCAAGATGCAGAGCAAAGCTCCAATGCTTGGTACATTCAAGCCACTGCAGCAAACATGGCGTTTTGTTCAATATGTTAAAAAATGGCCACGAGTAAAAAAAGGTCGCCATGGAAAAAATCGACATTTTTTGCTCGTAGGTTAAGTCGTAGGAGGTCGTAGTAGATTGTAGTAGGTCGGCATGTTAGTCATAGGTAATTGAGGGTAGTCGAAGGTAGTCGAAGATAGTCTTCATCATAGTCGAAGGGAGGTCGAAGGAGATCAAAGGAGGACGTCTTCACTCTCCACTATTCGGTGTCCAATTTTCCCAAAGTTAGTCGTAGCTAGTCGAAGCTGGTCTTCAACATAGTCGAAGGAGGTCAAAGGAGGTCTTCTACATAGTCGAAGGAGGTCTTCAACGTCATTTTTTCAAACTCTTCTAAACTCGCCAATTAGGTCGCCCAAGTGGGACAGCCCCTTAAATCACCAGATATTCTGTTGTGCAAGATACATCAGCAGCACACCTTCATGTGTACGAGCTGATGTTTCATGTTCAAGATTCAAAGACGTTCTTGGAACATCCCTGTGAGCATTGGCTTGTCCTCTTTGGCTTACCGACATTTTAAAAAATGGTGCTCGTTCACACGAGGAAGCAAAGAAGAAATGAGAAAGTGGGATAACATAGAACTAGTGCGAACAGGTAATCAATGATCGGTGTACACAAGGCCCGCTTCCTTGCAGTATCTTTCAATCAATCAATCATAAGGAGCAGGGATCTCTGGCTCTCAGTAGTGTACAAGCTGTGGGATCCAAGGTCTTCACCTTCAAAAACATTTATCCTCAGGGCCTGCTCACACACTGGGCAGCAGGACTGAAATTTATCATCAATGTCTGCCCTCACCAGGAAATAGCTCAGAAGATGTAGAAAGTTGTCCATGTTTTCCATTTGTCTCACAGTGGATCTTCTTTGCCAAGACACTAGCGCTATGCAGCAGGGCGGGTTGGTAATGTTTACCATATGTAAAGTTTATTCTCTCAAACACTTCAGTGAACATGTAAATAATGACCAAGAACTTGGCCTTTGTACCTCTGAGTACGTAAGAATCTCCTGCAGAGGTGCAGCTCACTGTCTAAGGACAGGGCGGAGTGACCTTAGTTGTGAAATTAATGGAAACAAAGGATTCAAGTTCACTGTCGATCCTATGGACTAACTCCACTCTAACAGACAGCTTGTGGGCGAGCAGGAACACTACAGTGAAAATGTTCAAGTCGGAACGATTGGTGCAACGACAATGACAGGTCTTTGGGCTAATGGGCCGAGGAAAGGCAAATCAAGTTTATTTCAGATAAATGCAAGGTGTTGCATTTTGTTACAAACCAGGGCAGTAATTACACAGTAAACAGTAGAGCCCTGGGGAGTGTTGTGGAACAGAGAGACCTGCGGGTGCCAGTACATAGTTCCATGAAAATGGCGCCAGAGGTAGACAAGGTGGTGAAGGTGGCACCTAGCACGCTAGGTGCCACCTTGCATTCATCTTGCATCGCTCAGAATATTGAGTACTAGAGTTTGAATATCATGGCAAGATGCTGGCATTGCCTCCTGTGAAGTACTGTGTACAGTTCTGGCCACTATAGGAAAGATGTCATTAAACTGGAAAGGGTGCAGAGGGTGTTTACAAGGATATTGCTGGGTCTGGAAGGGTTAAGTTAGAAGAAGAGGCTGAATAGGCTGGGTCTTTTTTCCCCTGAAGAGGAAGAGACTGAGGGAGACCTATGTTTATACAATCCTAAGGGGCAAAGATAAGGTGAATAGTCACAGTCACTTCCTCAGGGAAGTGAAGTAAAAAAATAAGAGGGAATAGGTTTAAGGTGAAAGGGAAAAGATATGAACGGATGCAAGGGGCTGCTTTTACGCAGAAAGGGTGAACAAGCTGCCACAGGAAGTAGCTGAGGTGTGTACATTTACGACATTTAAAAAAGACAGGTACGTGCATAGGAAAGGCTCAGACAGATATGCAAAATGATGCAGGCAAAATGAGACTTGCCTGGTTAGGCAGCTTAGTCAACATGGATGAGCTGGGCCAAAGAGCCAGTTTCCAGGCAGCATATTTGATGTCCTTGATTGACCCCAGTGCACACTGCAGCAGCATCTCTGGTGGTCCTATCCGTTAGGGGTTCAGCTTGCATGCTGGTAGAGCACAGGTACATTTCAGACTTTCCAGCCAACATTCCCAATGAGCTCCTCTGTACTGTTAATGTATCCCCAAAACACAAAATACGCAGAACCATTCAAGGGATGTTAAAAGCTCACAAGATTTGTAATGGAATCTGATGTTAATCTTCTCCTAATCTAATGTTGGTCGGCCGTCCCACTCCCCAACTTCCAGGGGACAAGTAGGTTGTGAACAGTCATTCGCAGCTCAACATTCCCACCTAGTGACTGAAATGAGCCACTGCATGAGTAAATCGTCACAAACAGACGATAAATATTTTTGGTGAATATTTGGAGGAGAGATTTTATCAGGTTTTTTTAAAATCAAGAATGCAGCAAAATGCATAAGTTGCTTATTCTTCCTTCAGCTTTTTTCGTGAATCTCCAAGATTTCTCCCAATGGTGAGGCAGTCAAAAACAACCATCACGTGATCAAGTGAGAAAGCATCAAGTGAGAAAGAGAAAATGCTGCATTTCAGTTGTGTAGTAAGCACAACTACATAATCAGTTTGTCCATAACTAATCATGAGGGGCAAAGATAAAGCAAATAGTCACAGTCACTTCCTCCTGGAAGTATAAAAATAGAGGGAGCAGGTTTGAGGTGAAAGTGGAAAGGTATAAGGCTGGTGCATTCATTGAACAAGCTGCCACAGGAAGTAGTTAGTAGAGGTGTGTACAATTATGACATTTAAAAAAGACAGGTATATGGATAGGAAAGGTTCAGACGGTTATATGCAAAAATGATGCAGGCAAAATGGGACTTGCCCGGTTAGGCAATAGACAATAGACAATAGACAATAGGTGCAGGAGTAGGCCATTCGGCCATTCAATGTGATCATGGCTGATCATCCCCAATCAGTACCCCGTTCCTGCTTTCTCCCCATATCCCTGACTCCGCTATCTTTAAGAGCCCTATCTAGCTCTCTCTTGAAAGTATCCAGAGAACCGGCCTCCACCGCCCTCTGAGGCAGAGAATTTCACAGACTCACAACTCTCTGTGTGAAAAAGTGTTTCCTCGGCACCGTTCTAAATGGCTTACCCCTTATTCTTAAACTGTGGCCCCTGGTTCTGGACTCCCCCAACATAGGGAACATGTTTCCTGCCTCTAGCGTGCCAAACCCATAACAATCTTATATGTTTCAATAAGATCCCCTCTCATCCTTCTAAACTCCAGAGTGTACAAGTCCAGCCGCTCCATTCTCTCAGTATATGACAGTCCCGCCATCCCGGGAATTAACCTTGTAAACCTACGCTGCACACCCTCAATAGCAACTTGGTCAGAGTGGATGAGCTCTTCCTCTTGCCCTCTTGATTGCCTCTTCCTCTTCAGGGGGAAAAAGGCACGGCCTATTCAGCCTCTCCTTATAAGGTAAGCCTTCCAGACCCCACAATATCCTTGTAAACTCCCTCTGCACCCTTTCCAGTTTAATTACATCTTTCTTATAATGGTCAGAACTAATAATAATAATAATACACTTTATTGTCATTGTAAACACACACAACGAAATTTCAGGCGCACTGCCCGAGCGGAGCTTCAATGTAACAGATAAATAATAATGACAATGGAAACAACAAAAACGGCAAGTACTGCACACAGTACTCCAAGGGAGGCTGTGCCAACATCTTGCCATGACATCCAAACTCTAATACTCAATATTCTAACTATGGACAAACTCAATGCCCCGGAAGAGTAAAAGACAATGGATGTCTAAATGAGGCAAATATAGAAATCCAACAAGATACAAAGCAAAGTGAGAGAAAACAATACAAGCTCAGAATGTGAGCAAAATGCCAGAGGCAGAAAAATAGTTCCAGGTAGAAATAGAGATATCAGTTTATAATGAGTGTCACGGATATAACCCTCTTATCCTTTTTCCTTTCCTCCAAATGCTAAGCTGGAGTAACTCAGCAGGTCAGACAGCATCTCTGGAGAAAAGGAATAGGTGATGCTTCAAGGTCGAGATCCTTCTTCAGGCTGCGAGTCAGGGGAAAGGGAAACGAGAGATACAGATGGTGATGTGGAGATCTTCGGTTAAAACCAGCACCTGCAGTTCCTTCCTGCACAATGTGTAGATTCATGCAGGCTGCATCTCACATCATTTATGTAGAGAAACACAAGAATGTTACAGCCATATAATCTGCTCCAGGCTCTGGAATAAGTTTGATCTTGGGGTAAAGGTGCCACTCAATGAAGAATTATGTAAAACCTTTCACAGAATCCTCCCAGATCTAAGCCGTGGTCTGCGCAAGATCAAAACAGTGACTGGAATTGCCAAATCCACCACAGGGCCTCAGAGGAGAAATATTGATTCAACAAATTGTCCTGTTGCACACACTGGTGCCCTGTCGCGCATCTGGAAAATGTTTGCAAAAGAAGAACTCTCCTCCCCCCCCCCCCCCCCCCCACTGCTTTCCTCCGAATTGCATGAATGAAAGAGTGGAAGTATTCCCAGGTACATCAGCAGTCTGGCAGGTTAGTGATGTTTTCAGTTGTACCCTCGAGATCAGTATGAAGTAGTGGAAGGATTCAGAGTTTTTTTTTTTTTGTTTTTTTTTTAATAATTATTTTTATTAGAAGTACGGTAAATTACAGTAATACACAACACTTATATCTTAATACATTTTTTATACCGCTTCATTTCTTTGAACTTTAAGAGAAAGATAGAAGTAAGAAAAGTAAAGAAAGTGCGCAAGAGTCGTGAAGTGCAAGAGAGTGTTGTGAAAAGAAAGCCCCTTAGAAAAGAAGTTAGAGAAGGAAGTAAAGTAAGAAAGTAGATCCTAGAAAAGAAAGAAAAAGAAAGTAGGAACAATCGCAGAAAGGGAACCACCAACCAAGTCTGTTTTTATTGTTTTACCTCCCATTACCAGGTCCTGATACCATTTCTTTATTTATTTATTTTTTAAATTACTATTGCACCTCATGCTTGTAATAGGTCCAGAAACGTAGACCACGTCTTTTGGAATTGGTCTGCTTTACCTGCTAAGAGGAATCTCATCTCTTCCAGATGTAATGTTTCCAACATATTTGATGTCCACATTTTTATTGTTGGTGTGGGCGCATTTTTCCAGAATTTAAGTATGAGCTTTTTTCCCATTATTAGCCCGTAATTGAATAAGTTCTTCTGATACACGTTTAATTCAGGGATACCTTCCGATATTCCAAAAATGATCCATTCTGGTTTTGGTACCAGTTTTATTTTAATTAATTTTGAGAAAATATCAAATATTTCATACCAGAATTTTTGGATTTTTGTACAAAAAACAAAAGAATGCACTATGGTAGCTTCTTGACATAGACATTTATCACAGATTGGTGAAACATTAGGAAAGATTTTATTTAATTTAGTTTTTGAATAATATAGTCTATGTAATGTTTTGAATTGGATGAGCGTATGTCGTACGTTGATCGAACATTTATGCACCTGTAGTAAATGGTTATCCCAGCTCTCTTTTGAAATTTTTATAGCTAATTCTTGTTCCCAGTCTCTTCTAATTCCATCTGTTGTGGGTATTTCTATGTTTAAAATGATATTATATAAGTACGATATTAGATTAGCTGATTCCGCCTTTGTCTTCATTGCTTCATCTAGTAAGTCGGAAGGCATATTATGATAGTCTTTTGTGTATTTTTTCAGGTAATCACAAATTTGTAGATATTTAAAATATTGATTATTTTTCAAATTATATTTCAGTTGTAGTTGTTGAAATGATAGTAATTTTCCCAATTCATACAGATCTTCGAGCGTTTTGATTCCCATTCTTTCCCATTGTATAAATGATTTGTCTATGGTTGAAGGTTTAAACGATGGGTTATTAACTATTGGTATTGAGAGAGATAGGTTTCTTAATTTTAGATTCTGTTTTATTTGTTTCCATGTTCTAATTGTGCTATTTATAATTGGGTTTTTATTATAATTTTTATTATTCAAATTTATTGGAGAGAGAATAATCGCTCCTATATTACTCGGGGAACAGTTCCCTTTTTCCATTATAATCCAGTCCGCCTGCTGGGCAGAATTGTCTAGCAGGTGAATCATATTTTTAATATTTACTGCCCAATTATAATACATAAAGTTTGGGAGCGCGAGACCCCCCAACTCTTTTCGTTTATTAAGGTGTGCACTTTGTATTCTATGGGATTTATAATCCCATATAAAATTTGTAATGTCTGAGTCCAATTTTTTGAAAAACCTTTTTGGGAGATATATAGGTATTGATTGAAATAGGTATAGGATTTGTGGTAAGAAAATCATTTTTATAGCATTTATTCTGCCTATTAAGGACATCGGAAGTGTTTTCCAGAATTAATTCAGAGGTTGATTAAACATCTGGCAGGCTGCGATGTTGTCATCCCACACTGCTGCAACCACTGGTTATGAGTTTCACTGTCGAGCTAGAGATCCAGTCTCTACTTGCCAAGATGTCAAAGCAGGTTTGAATCATTTAACTTTACATTCAATTGGACCTTGCTCATTACTAGCATTGATTTTGATTTAATAGATAAACACCAATAACTGCCAGAAGTTTGTTGAAAAATTGAGTTCTTTTAGTTTAGTTTAGAGATACAGCGCGGAAACAGGCCCTTGGCCTACACTACACCAAGGACAATTTACACTTATATCAAGCCAACTAACCTACAAATCAATATGTCTTTGGAGTGTGGGAGGAAACCGAAGATCTCAGCAGTCATGGGGAGAATGTACAAGCACCCATAGTTGGGATCGAACCCGGGTCTCCGGCGCTGCAAGCGTGGAAAGGCAGCAACTCTACCGCTGCGCCACCGTGCTGCCCTTCAATATTTCCATCAATAAAAGCTGTCATTTATAAATGGTAAGCATGCTGAATCTACATTTTGTTTGAAGGATGCCACAATGGAGTAACCAAACAAAAAATACATATGGATTGTCAAGCAATCCCTCTTCAGAGATTGCAGTACAAATCAACGGAGTAAAAAAATAGACCATACAGTCATAAGTGATAGGAGCAGAATTAGGCCATTCAGCCCATCAAGCCTGCTCATCCATTCAGTCATGGCTGATCTATCTCTCCCTCCTAACTCCATTCTCCCCATAATCCCTGACACCCGTACTAATCAAGAATCTATCTACCTTTGCCTTAAATATATCCACTGACCCTGCCTCCAGGGCCTTCTGTGGCAAAGAATTCCACAGATTCACCACCCTCTGACGTAAGAAATTCCTCCTCATCTCCTTATGGGAGCAAAATAAATCAAAGACTATCCCAGTTACATGAGAAAATCTACAGATTTTGCCAAAGTCACTGATTATTAAGGATTTCACTTAGAGGCCGTGTCGAGCTGAGATTTTGCAGATGTTAGTGTTCAGCCAAACAGTTAACACCCTTGATAAATAAAAAACAAAAATAATACCAAGTGACATTTTTAGTGTTCATGTACATTCCCTCAACTCTTGCTCATGTTCAGTAAAGCAACAGCATGAATGATAAAAATCAGTTCTTCGTTAACGATCATGGTTAGTCTGAACGTGGCATTGGTCCCCACATGTATTCTTCATGAGGGCAAGTACAAACTGCAATACAGCTCCACCACCAATCTTGTAGAACTACTGCGCAAACATATCACAACAGACCAGTCTATCCAGAGATAGACAAAAATGCTGGAGAAACTCAGCGGGTGAGGCAGCATCTATGGAGCGAAGGAAATAGGCAACGTTTCGGGCCGAAACCGAAGACAGTCTATCCAGAGATGCTGCCTGCCCCGCTGAGTTTCTCCAGCATCTTGTGTCTATCTTCGGTGTAAACCAGCATCTGCTGTTCCCTCCTACACAACAGACCACCGCTGTTTCTTTCATTCTCTTGCATTCAGAGAGGTTGAGGCATCTTATTGGTTATAATTTGTTCAAATGTTCAAAATTCACAACTTTTTCTCGAATACGGAGGAAAGCCAAAACCACACTCAACCAAAAAAAAATTCAAGCACAATCAGTGTGAAATCAGCATGTCCTGACTTCACACTGCAAAAGAATATGTACTTAGCTGAATCAGAAAGCAAAAGCTCTTCTTTAACCCAGCCACAGAGCCATCCAAGTCTGGGCCTAACAGATGTAGTGGCGACCAGCACAAACCAGGAGTCTAATTTGGCCATTGCAAGATCAGCAACAATAATTTAAAACAAAAAGCAGGTAAAAATGTCGGGAGTCATGTACTGATCAACAATCATGATAGAGGCTTAAATTGGAAGCAAACTCAGGACCAGAGCATTGATTACAACAGAAGATACTGTCTGAAGTTCTCCCAGCCATTACTGGATTAATGAAAACCCTGGACTCTGTCCTTCAACAGACCCAATAAAGAGATAAGAATTCACAACAAGGAGCCATAAAAGAACTATGCATCCCTCCGGTGGAGTTGTTTTTGTTTCAGCTCAGTTCCAGCATGAACAGGGCCAACATTTATTACCCAGATGCAACTATCCCAAGCAATAGAGACCCAGCCTACCTAACCTCTCCCTATAGCTCATACCCTCGAGTCTTGGCAACATCCTCGTAAATCTTCTCGGTACCCTTTCCAGCTTGACAACATCTTTCCTATAACATGGTGTCCAGAACTGAACACAATACTCTAAATGTGGCCTCACCAACATCTTATATAACTGCAATATGACCTCCCAACTTCTATACTCAATACTCTGACTGATGAAGGCCAACGTGCCAAAAGCCTTTTTGACCACCCTATCGACCTGCGACTCCACCTTCAAGGAACTATGTACCTGTACTCCTAGGTCCCTCTGCTCTATAGCACCTCTCAGAGCTCTACCATTCCCTGGTGGGAATTGTGCAGTTCTTTGTGCGGTTGCATTGCATTGCAATTGGCCATGCACTGTGTGGGATCGTATTGCCAAAAACAGCAAGTCCTACCCTCATAATGCTTTAGCATCTGGCCAACTCGCACATCCCAGGTCGACCAGCTGCGTACGAGTTTGAAAGGGGCTGCTAAAGGTGCCTTGGCAAATGGTTAGAACACACCACATCTGTTTTGCCAACGATGGAAATGGTGGTTGTTTGCACAGATGTGGGTGCTCTAATCAATTTGTTTATTATTGAAATGTGTTATAGGTTCAGTTGCTTGCATAATTGCCCAAGTCAGAAAATCATGGGTTCAACCTCCTTTTCAGAATCTTCACACAAAATCCAACCAACATTCTTAATTCATCATGTATTTACATTGTAATACAGTAAACCCTTGTTATAACGGACATGTGGGGAGGAGGGGAATGGTGTCCATTGTTGCCGATTGTCCACTATAACCGAGTAAGGAGATATCTTCCAAGGTGGGGTCTGTTGGTGACTCTAAGAGGCCGGGTGGGCAGAGCGACAGGAGGAGGAGACGACGGAGGTGACGGTGGAGTGCTCAAAGCGACAGGAGGAAGAGGAAGGGGCAGTGATTGAGCAGACAAAGTGAAGGCAGCAGCAGCAGCTGGCGAGAGGGAAGGCAGCCCCACGGTGACCGAGCGCATCTATCGGTAGCGACATCCTGAAGAAAGCACCGTCCCCATGGAGCTACAATGTGAGCCGCAACAACAGCCGTGTCAACCTGTGGGTGAAGAAGGGCTCGCTGGTGCGCCTTGCAAAGCAGGGGGGGCATCGGAAGCTGGGGGCTGTAAGCAGAGGGGAGGCGTTGCAAGCAGAGGGTGACGTCGGCAGATCCCTCCACTGGAGCCAAAATCCGTTATAAAAGGAGCCCGTAAAATAAGGTTAAAACAAGCTATATTTATATCTGGGCAACGATTGCACCCATTCTCAACAACATACAGGTATGTCTATAGAAACACAGAAAATACGTGCAGGAGTAGGCCATTCGAGCCAGCACCGTCATTCAATATGATCATAGCTGAGCATCCTGCTTTTTCCCCATATCCCTTGATTCCGTCAGCCCTAGAGGCTAAATCTAACTCTCTTGAAAACATCCAGTGAATTGGCCTCCACTGCCCTCTGTGGCAGAGAATTCCACAGATTCACAACTCTCTGGGTGAAAAAGTTTGTCCTTATCTCAGCCCGAAATGGCCTACACCTTATTCTTACACTGTGACCCCTGGTTCTGGACTCCCCCAACATCGGGTACATTTTTCCTGCATCTAGCCTGTCCAATCCTTTAAGAATAGATGCATGTCAGCTTGCCTCAGTGAACAACATGCCAACCTGAGAGAACCTGGATTCAAATTCAACTCCCTTCCAGGATATCAGCCGTACTTCCTCAGCAGTAGTGCTGACGAAGAACTACAGAGCCAGAGGTGCCTACTTTCAGTTGAACGCAGACCTAGTCTGCTCTCTCTGATCATGAAACAAAAATCTGTTGGCACTAGCAAGAGCATTCTTTAAAATCCCTGGCGATTATTTATCGCTCATTCAACATCATTAAAACTGATTTATCTGGTAAGTTGTCTTCCAATTTGTTGTGCACAAATTGGCTGCCGCACACCCTATTCAAATGTAAACGCTGCATTGGCTGCAGAACATTCTGAGGCATTCTTGGTTCATGGGAAATGCTACAGAAATGCAAGTCTTCCATTCCTCAATGTATTCTGCTTTCCAGAAGCTTGCAAAGAAACGGAGTCATTGAGAGATTCGTCTGTGAAACAGCTGCAACTTCTTGGTTTGCTAGGGCTTTTCCACAGGCAGGTCAGTGCTGCTCATTGATTTGTTCCAGCAGTCTGAAGCTGGGTAGATCTTACCAATGAAAATCCACGGGGAGAAATGCAAGAAAATAAATCACGGTGGCCCAGCGGTAGAAATGCTGCCTCACAGCGCCGGAGACCCGGGTGCTGTCTGTATGGAGTTTGTACGTTCCCCCACGTTCCCCCCGTTTGTACGTTCCCCCCTGGGTCTTCTCCGAGATCTTCGGTTTCCTCCCACACTCCAGGTATGTAGGTTAGTTGGCTTGGGTTTGTATACTTGGTATTAGTGTAAATTGTCCATACTGCGTGCTGGCTTGTGTTAATGTGCGGGGATCGCTGGTCGGTGCGGACTCGGTGGGCCGAAGGCCTGTATATCTAAACTAAACTAAACTAAATCAGCACCCCCACTTCAACTTGGACTCAGTTTTCAAAGTTTCAAAGTTTCAAGTTTGAAAAATAAACAAGTTGTAAATGCTTGTAAAGGGCCCTGCCATTCACAGTTGTAAGCCATCACTCAGCCATAATTAAGGTTACTGGGCCTATCTTTGCTCTAGACTAACTTTTGTGAAGTGATACAATCTTCTGTCTCCCGCCCCCGTTCCCCCCCCCCCTCCCCCCTAAAAGAAATGCTTTGCTTAGTGTCAACTTCTTTGTGTTGCTTCTTGGGATGATGAAATGGGTCTATTAAGGAGAGATATTGGTGTCAATCCACTAACTTAATTTTCCATGCTGTCCAGAGAAAGGTGCAGAACACTTTCCCGTTGATACAAATTGGTTGCCCACAAAGCAAGTCTATTATACTTTATCATGATTCTCTTTATTCTATCCACATAAATATTGAAATTTGCAAGAACTGTTTCTTTGGAGTCCCTTTTATTTCTTACACAAAGCCAATTCCAGTCACCCTCGAGTAGTTTGCAAGATGGTGTCAGCTCAAGATGCTGTACGAGTTGGAATCGGTTCTATTCCCATGACCCAACTTCTCCTTGTCCTCAAAAAAATACCCGGTGAAATACCTGCAGCAAAATCCCAAGGGATTACCTGCCAACAATCACAGAACATGCTACCTGGGGAGTAGCTCAGGTGACTACCATAGATACCTTTAAGGCAGTGGTGGGCAACACCTAGTTTGCAGGGAGGGCAAAAACACTCGAGAGCCAGACATGCTAACACAGAAGTCGTCAACTTTGAGGTAATTCCCACCTTTACACCAACTATGCCAAGATGTCCAGGGAATCCAAGGTGAGCTGGCTAATTGGATTCAAAATCTGCTGAAAGAAGGAGTCAAAGGGTAGTTGTGGATAGTTGTCATTATGATTGTGACCTGTGGAGTGCTGCCGGGGTTGGTGTTAGGTCCACTGCTGTTTGTTTTATGCTTTAACTCGTTGGATGACAATGTAATTAACATTATTAGTATATCAATAGTGCGTTTTATTGTAGCATATGTTAATTGTTAACACAATGAGATTATTTTCCTTACAAACGGTCCAGTATAGAGTATCATCATACCCCTGATCTCCGGATGCGCCTTGTTTTGGCGCCATGTTCAAAGTGCATGCACTAGTTCTTACAAGCGGTGCCTGAACCAGGCAAGTCCCAGGCTGTTGCTGGCCTCTAGCCGTCTCCTTCTTTGGATTTCACGTCCCTCTCCTCACCCTTTGTTCCCCGGGGTGCCTCCAGCAGCCGAACACGAGGGCATGGTAAGCCAAACCACGGAGCCCTCTCCTCTCCGACCGGCCCCGCTCCTTGCCCAGACATCGCTGGCTCCATCCTCCTAACCTCTGGCCTCTGACGGATGAGCAGGGGCCAGCGCAGCAGCTTCCCCCTTCCAGGCCGGTGGTCCGCTGGGCCCCAAAGGACAGGGGGCCAGCTCGACGACTTCTTCTCGAAGACCGCGATCCGTCAAGTCTTCCATCTGGCCACGCGGGACCGGCTTCCCTGAGGCTACAATCCACTGGACCTTCAGTGCAACCATGTAGACCAGCTCGGTGGGCTCAGCGTTAAGCCATGGACCTTAAGTTCGCCCGTTGGATCCGCTCGATGTACTCTCCCCCAAAGCCGCGATCTCCGGCCCTGAATCCAGCCACGGGGACCCACTGCCCGGCTTCTCAAAGGCCGCAGCCTTCTGGGAGCGAATGCCACCCGCAGCCTCCTGGGGGCGCCATATTTACAGATGTCACCAAAATTGGTTGTAGAGTAGACGATGAAGAAGGATATCTAAGTTCGCAGCAAGATCTAGCTCAGTTGAAAATGTGGGACAAGAAATAGCAGATGGACTTTGACAAGTGTGAGGTGTTGCATCTTGATATGTTAAAATCAGACAGAGTGGTGGAGGGTGGTGGGGCCAACAACAGCATCGAGAGATCAGACCAACCACCATAACACCAACACAGTGCCACCCCCAGGACAACAGGCCTTTATGGCCAAGTTAACACTCTATTTATATTATTAAGAACTTCAACACTTGAAGGATGCAAGATGGCACCAGAAATGTGGCACCTCTTGTGTACTCCCTCAGTGCAATCTACTATTCTTACACTCTGGTACTTCAATACGATTGTGCTTACGGAAGAATTGTAGGCAAAAAAATGAATTTCACTGTACCTAGGTGTAGCATTGGCTATAGCATGTTACCCAATTAGAATGCTTAGTAATTATAACCCCGCCTAATTGTAACATTCATAGTGTAAGATCCTGCCCACTGCTTGCCAGTCTGAGTAGCAGTGTGAACGTGTGATGACCTGCTGTGAAGTTAATGACCTGAACAATAAAGATGCTTGTGTTTCAACCCGTGTGAGTTTGAGCTCTTTACACTAGGTACAGGTGATCAATCAAGTGCCATTGAACAAGACTGAAACAGTAAATGGTAGAGCTCTGGAGATTGTTGCAGAGTACAAAGATCTGGAAGTACAAATGCATGGTTCATAAGTTCTAGGAGCAGAATTAGGCCATTCGGCTCATCAAGTCTACTCTGGCATTCAATCATGGCTGATCTATCTTTCCTTCTTGACCCCATTCTCCTGTCTTCTCCCCATAACCCCGACAAATCAAGAATTTGTCCATCTCCACCTTAAAAATATCCATTGATGGCCTTCACAGCCTTTGGTGGCAATGAATTCCACCGACCCACCACCCTCTGTCTGAAGAAATCCCTTGTTTAAGAAAGAACTGCAGATGCTGGAAAAATCGAAGGTAGACAAAAATGCTCTGAAAAACTTAGCGGGTGAGGCAGCATCTATCGAGAGAAGGAATAGGCGACGTCTTGGGTCGAGACCCTTCTTCAGACTTTAAAGAAATCCCTTTCTCCATTCTAAAGGTACATCCTTTTATTCTGAGCCTATGGTCTCTAGTGGCCTGGGCCTTCACAGCCTTAAGGTTCCAAATTACCCCTCCAAAGGATGGGCAGAGAGACCGTACAGGTCCCGGGTTTGGGTTCATGCTAGAATGTAACTGCCTATCTCATCATTGCTCCATGCAGATAGGAGAGTGTCAAGAGAGATCATCTCGCTGCCCACCCGGGACACCCAGACCTAACTGTGGCATAGGTTGTATGTTTTTGCATTGCAGTTTTAAATATGCAAAAGCTGTACATGAGAGTAAAAAACAAAAGTATAAAAATATGCATGCATGAATACCGAATGCACTGATTGGGCCGAATGCTTAGCGAGAGCTATAAATGCTATGCTGAAACAGAAGCATCCTTTGGTGCAACTCTGCGCAGTGTGAACCCCGTCCCCTCCACACTTCAAATGACTTCAGCTTTGCCAAAGCTCCAGAACGTCCCAGAGTCAAATGGCGTTTTTGAAGAAAAAGGATCACTTTCAAGCTACTTTGCAGTTCTGCTTTCTTGCTGCCGTGACAACTATGGAACAATTTTCCTGACAATTAAAAACAAAAAAAATCAAGCAATGATGAGTAACTGGGCAATGTCATCAATTTGCTGATGTTTAAAAGGCAATCCTGGGGTAGCACTTTGCAGGAATGGACTTGGGGTTTTTTATGCACATTGTACAAACGCGGTGATTTTTCCATTTTCCCCACATATTGTAGCCAAATTTGTAGCTGGGTCACACAGCCGAGGTCTTCAGCCAGGATGTTGTCAGGCCTTCTGCCTAATGAAATCGACTAGATCACTAACTTCATCAGTAATCCCACCAGTCCTGTGCAATATGGTTTTAGAAGATATTGCTGCTTTCTCAACTCATTAAAAGAAGTTCCCCAACTTGGATGGTGCTTCACCAACATCCAGAGCGTGCAATGTCATCCTTACTACCACTATTTTAGAAGACATGTCATTATCGTACATTTCTCTGATCGTATACACATTAGAGGCCCAAGTAGAAGAAATCCTTGCCCTAAACACCAGCATTCTAATATTAACCCTGCAGCAAGTGTCAAATATCAAAATCTTACGAATAATATGAGAAGCTGCAAATAAAAAATTGGGCATGGTTTAAGATAAACAATAAGGTGACAATACTTCTGAACTGGTCAAGTGTGGAAATCCAGGGACGAAGTAATCATCAGCACTTTGTAAACCAAGAGTCAAAGGACAACCATCAACTCACACAACGAACAAGACAAGCCCAATAAGCATTTGTTTTACTCAATACAAACAATCATTCTGATTACTGAGACGAGGCCAAGGCTTACCGGAATGGAGAACACTTCTGCCAAATACTTCAGTGTGGCAGCTTCATTTGACAGCAGGTTACTGCGCTTCGCTAGATTACCCTCAAGTTGAGGGTCAAATTCTTTTCGAACAACCGATGCAACAGAGTCCACGACAATCAGCTTCACCCCTTTCGAGATAACGTCATCTTCCAAAGATTCAACTCTGGGTGTCAGAGAAAGAGAGGGGGAAGGGTAAAAACAACCACATAATTCCTGTAATGGTCTGAAGTGGAAGGTGGTGCTAGTTCCTGGGTTGTCCTACTTTGAGCCCCCCCCCCCCCCCCCAATAATTAGATCAACGCTCTTTTGGAGTTTAGAAGAATAAAGAGTTTTCTCACAGAGACAAACAAGATCCTGAGGGAGCAGGACAGAGTAGACATCAAGATATTTCCACGAGTGGGAGATATTCAAACAATATTGTGCACAGAAATTTCAGTTCTGTCCAAGCTAACTAATCACTTAAATGACTCTGCCCTCCAGGTTTACACTCTCTAGCCAAAGGAAACATCCTCAGTATCTTCTGTTTCAGGCATATTATATATTCTCCTCCTGTGGAAAGTAAGGCAACGTTATTCACTTCATCAATACGAGACAAACTTTCTTACAAGCACCAATGTGTTTTCCCTCACAACTTACTCTCCCATCCATCTCTGTAGCATCAATACATCTGGTTACATTCATTGCCTTCATTCGAGACATTGATATAGATTGAAACAAGTCAAGTGCCCAGATGGCACTCCACACATTACAGCTCGTCAATCTGAATGATTCATGTCAGTGAATTGGCTAATTATTAATGCTGCTCCATTTCACAAACTCTGTAACTTTTCGTAGCCCCCTTAACTTTTTGGAAAGCCCAAAACACGATAGATCAGCCATGACTGAATGGCGGAGTTGACTTGATGGGCCGAATGGCTGAAACTCTGCCTCTATCACTTTTGACCTTATGACGCTGCCAGTTGTCCTAAAACAACAGCCCTAATTCAATCCACCAGCCACAACCCCACAAACAGCAGCAAGAAGCTTGCCATCACCAATTATCATTGGCGGTAGGCAATTTCAGGCTCAAGCTCTTGAACTACTTCCTTAAAACTTGCCCCCCCCCACCCCCACCCACCCCAAGCCCCTTGTCCTTTAAGATGGTGCTGAAAGCTAAGTTTTGGACCAAATCGTTTTTCACCTGCCCTGATATCCCTTTATTAGGCTCACTCCAAAATTATATTTAATAATCAATGGTGGCGCAGCAGTAGAGTTGCTGCCTTACAGTGCTGGAGACCCGGGTTTGATCCTGCTACGTGCCTGTCTGTGTGGAGTTTGTACGTTCTCCCCGTGACCTGCGAGGGTTTTCTCCGGTTTCCTCCCACACTCCAAAGAGGTACAGGGTTGTAGGTAAATTAACTTGCTATTATCGTGAATTATCCCTAGTGTGTAGGATACTGTCAGTTTAGTTTAAACATCAACGATCCCAGCACATTAACAGTACCCTACACATACACTAAGGACAATTTTATATCTATACCTAGTCAATGAACCTACAAACCTGTACGTCTTTGAAGAGTGGGAGGAAACTGAAGATCTCGGTTAATGTGCGGGGATCGTTAGTCAGCACGGACTCGGTGGGCCGAAGGGCCTGTTTCCATGCTGTATCTCTAAAATAAACTAAAACCACTCCCGAGCACTTGGCAATTAGAAAATTGCATGTTGTTTTTGTTATCATAATGTGAAAACCAATCAAAAGCAAGAAAAAGATGACATAAACTATTTACTTAGTTGCATTGCGTTACAAGATATGGAGTTGTGCAAAATAATACAAATGCAGTTCTCTTCTCTTCCATTCAAGTTAATAATACAAAGAAAAGCAAAACAGAAGTTGAAGAACAAAAGTGAAATAATTTACCTTTTCAGTACATCCAAGCAGGTGAGTTCACGGTACAGGTAGATTTTATTGGTCATTCTGATCAGCTCCTGTTCTGTGCAAAAGTAATCAGGGAAGCGGCATCTTGCTATTTCTACCAGCCTGTAACAAAAGTAGGGTTAGAAAACGCATACAGGCAACTGTTCCGATGGTTCACAAATCATAATGGGCCCAAGTACATACTTGAGCAGTCAAAGAACTCTCTCAGATGCATGCTCCTCGGCGTAACCTCACCACTGATGTCAGCAATGAAAATGGAAGACCTTCACATACAAAACTAGTACCTGATAAATGTACCAAAATATACAGCAGGTTCACACAAACAGCAACAAGAAAACTCAGTTTTGACATTGCTGATTGGAGGAGGAAAGAATGGAGACAGGGTGCCGTAACTCCCCTTCTACTTTCCCAGAGACCATTTGGAATAGGTCGTGGAAAAAGGTGCATTAATATCTTATCAGAAGGCCATAAACGACAGGGCAAAATACTCAAAATTTGGCCCCACCCATATCATGTACAACTGTAACGTCCTCCCAACTTCCATACTCAATACGCTGACTGATGAAGTTCAATGTGCCGAAAGCCTTCTTGCCCACCCTATCTATCTGAGGCACCATTTTCAAGAAGCTATGTACATGCACTCCTAGATCCCTCTGCTCTACAAAACTTCCCAGAACCCTGCCATTCACTGTGTCGGCAGTGGAAGCATCATAAAATGCCACCAGTTACCTCAGTTACCTCAGTTTACATGGGAATGATGCACCAGACACTGAACTGCCTGCAAGGTATAGTTGCAATCGTCTATCACATCAACTTAACTGCACTCCTTGCAGGAAGGACATGGGGTACAATGATGAAGATAAGGTGATATTATAGATGAGGCTCTCACCAGGGTCTCTTCTATACCCCGTAACTCTTCCACCCTACCAGCCGTCACATACAACAGATAATCCTCCGACATTTTCGCCACCTCCAACGGGACCCCACCACTGACCATTTCTCTAATTTCAGGCAGTCCTTGCTTTCTCCCTCTTTCCCCTCCCCTTCCCAGCCCTCCCACAGCCCACTGTCTCCACCTCTTCCTTTCTTCTTCCTGCCCCCCCCCCCCCAAACCCCCACATCAGTCTGAAGAAGGGTTTCGACCCGAAACGTCACCTATTCCTTCGCTCCATGCTGCCTCACCCGCTGAGTTTCTTCAGCATTTTTGTCTACCTTATCAAAACCATGTGTGCCACCCCAAATGTTTCCAGAACACTGCAATCTTTCTCACTCTCAATAGAAAATTGGGTGATTTGGAAGTATCCTTGACAAGTCTCTGCACTCTACCCCATTAGCTGCGGCCACAGATGATGCAGACCAAACTCAATGGTATGGGTGTGGGTGTTTCTATTGAATTGGTGCAGGCTTGAATAGAATGGATGTGGAGAGGATGTCTCCACTTGTGGGAGAGTCCAGGACTAGAGGACATAGCCTCAGAATTAAAGGATGTTCTTTTAGGAAGGAGATGAGGTGGAATTTCCATGGTCAGAGGGTGGTGAATCTGTGGAATTATTTGCCACAGAAGGCTGTGGAAGCAGTGGATATATTTAAGGCAGAGATAGATAGAATCTTGATTAGGACGGGTGTCAGAGGTTATGGGGCGCAGGCAGGGGAATGGAGTTAGGAGGGACAGATAGATCCGCCATGATCGAATGGCGGAGTAGACTTGATGGGCCGAATGGCCTAATTCTACTCCTATCACTTATGATCGTATGCATCCATTCAGATGTATGGTGAGCATAACAGCAGTTTTCATACATTGCTATTGGTTTATTATTGTCAGTGTACTGAGATACAGTGAAAAGTTTTTGTTGCATGCTAGCCATTCATGTCAAATTATACAGGCGTATAATCAACCCACACACAAGTATGACAGGTATTGCAAAGAGAAAAATACCAGAGCGCAGAATGTAATGTTACAGCATTGTAGCATTAACAGTTACAGAGAAAAAAGTCCAACATCTGCATTGAGTCTTAGTTGAAAGATCGGTACTGTATCCTAACTCATGGGAGGACTCAAAATGCTGGAGTAACTCAGCGGGTCAGGCAGCATCTCTGGAGAGAAGGAATAACTCATGGGAGGACAGTTCTGTAATCTGATAACAGCAGGGAAGCTGTTCCAATGTCTGGCTTCACGTGCTGTCAAGCTTTTGTAACTACTGCCCAACAGGATTGTGGGGGGAGGGGGGGGGGTGAGAAAGAGGGAAATATCCAGGATGAAAAGGGTCCCTGATTATGTGGCATGATTTGACGAGGCAGTGCAAAATATAGATGAAATCGATGGTGGGGAGGCCGGTCTGTGTAACATAACTCTACAATTTCCATAGTCTTGTGTAGAGGTGCTCCCAAACCAAGCTGGGATGCACCCTGATGCCATGCTTTCTACAATGCGTCTGAAGAAGTTTGTAATAGTTGTTGGAGACATGCCGAACATCCTGAGTCGCCCGAGGAAGAAGTGTTAATGTGCTTTTTTGGCAATATGGTTGGACCAGGGCAAATTGTTGTTCATATTTACACCAAGTAACTGGTAATTTTCTGTGGTAGCTCATGAAACATTGGGTTTATTTTGATTGATTTCTTAAAAGACCACAATAGAATTGAAATTCTCGATTTTTGGTGGTACACCATAGTTACTGAGCTTAATATACTAGAAATCTCAGAACCACTTCTCCCACCTTTCAGCACTAAAAGCAGACTCAGTGTCGATGTAAATCACTGTACCGTCCAAGCCACCCATGCTGATAGGTAAGGTCGCCAACACACTCAACATTATACAGAACTGAGTCTTTCCACAGCCCGAAGGCCCCGTCACCTGAAAACACAGAATCACATTCAAGAATTATTCTAACGGAGGTTAGTACAAGACCAACAAGATTGCAAAGTCAATATGTTTACCATGCAGTACCAAAGAAGTCATCTTCCAAGTTGAGTTTAGTTTATTGTCACGTGTATCGAGATACAGTGAAAAGCTTTTGTTGCGTCCTATCCAGCCAGCGGAAAGACAATACATGATTAAAATCGAGCCGTCCACAGTGTAAAGATACATGATAAAGGAATAACTTTTAGTGCAAGGTAAAGTTCAGTAAAGTCCGATCAAGGATAGTTCCAGGGTCACCAATGAGGTAGATAGTACTTCAGCACTGCTCTCTGGTTGTTGGTCAGATTATTCAGTTGCCTGATAACAGCGGGGAAGAAACTGTCCCAGAATCTGGAGGTGTGCATTTTCACACTTCTATACCTTATGCCTGATGGGAGAGGGGAGAAGAGAGGGGGACTCTGGCCAACTTCACAATACAAGTTGATTCAGAATACAAAAGACAAAATTAATCAAAGCCTGGCACTTTTGCTTGGAACACTTGTATTGCTCCAAACCAGCAGATTAAAATTAAAATTAAGTAACTTGTTCCACCTAAACATTGTCTTCAAGTTTATTCAGTGGGAAAGTGCGCATTGTGGTACAAACCTGGTTGGATTCCTGAACTGTACCCAACTCCTTCACCCTATCCAGGATACTCAACCTCACCTTAATGCCAGCAGTCGTTTAGGTTGTTGAAAGCCGTTGATTGGATGTCACAGCCAACAGAATGGCCATGCTGTTGGGCTGGGGATGGATTTGTAAAGATACTACTGGCACTCTACCACAGCAGCATTCAGCGAGAAGACTGCAGTCCATAAACATGCTAATGTAACGCATGCACGACATGCTCGGCCATAAATAGATGCAGTTCATTCTGAACACACCCAATTCCTGCTTCAGCAAGACATTTCCACACAATGAAGGGAATTTCAATTGGTCTTTCTCTCAGGGGAAAGCCCAGTTGGAGACCAACAGTGAATATCAGTCTCATTAAACCATCCAATAGAGATCAGCTGCTACCCACAGCATGCAGCTGGACAACCAAAACCCCAGATAGACACAAAATGCTGGTTTAAACTGAAGATAGATACAAAATGCTGGAGTAACTCGGCGGGGCAGGCAGCATCTCTGGATGGAAGGAATGGGTGACGTTCAGGCTGAGTCTGAAGATGGGTCTCAACCCGAAATGTTACCCATTCCTTCTCTCCAGAGATGCTGCCTGCCCCGCCGAGTTACTCCAGCATTTTGTATCTATCTTCAGTTTAAACCAGCATCTGCAGTTCCTTCCTACAACCAAAACCTCAGTAAGCACGAGGGTATGTCAGTGTTGAAGGTGGACTAATACAGGGTGGTTCACATGTGAAGGTAGGGGGAGGATATCAAAAGGCGGAGGGGAAAAACGCTGAAGGATTTGCATTTCTCGGAAAGGACATGTGAGAGAGGGAGATAGATTGGGGAACACTGGGGAAAATGTTTGTTCAATGGGAATATTGGGTGATCAAAAAGATTTGTTTGGAGAGGGAACAAAAAAGGAGGAAAATAGAGGGGTTGATATGAATGCTCCTTATTTGAGTGGACAAGGGCTCTGTGTGAACAATTAACTACTAGGCCATGGTTGGGTGGCTGGGCAAGGGGTGGCAGGATGTTGGATGTAGATGCACAAAGGTGGAATGATGGGGAGAAGATAGAGAGAGAGAAAAAAAACAAGACTCGGGTACCTTTTCTTGATCTACATCATTGTTAATTTCTCCGGCACAATTCAATATTACGTATTCAGCCACATATAATCAAAGCTCACCTTCAATAGCAGAAACTCTCTCGCTCAAATAACCTGTACTGTGATGTCATTTCAAGAGAGTTAGATTTAGCTCTTACGGCTAACGGAATCAAGGGATATGGGGGAAAAGGCAGGAATGGGGTACTGATTTTGGATAATCAGCCATGATCATATTGAATGGCGGTGCTGGCTCGAAGGGCCAAATGGCCGACTCCCGCACCTATTTTCTATGTTTCTGTCATCAGCTATTAAGAATAACCACAAAATGCTGGAGTAACACACCCAATTCCTGCCTCTCCCGCTGAGTTACTCCAGCATTTTGTGTCCATCTTTGGTGTAAGCCAACATCTGCAGTTCATAGAAACATAGAAAATAGGTGCAGGAGTAGGCCATTCGGCCCTTCGAGCCTGCACCGCCATTCGATTTGATCATGGCTGATCATCCAACTCAGTATCCCATCCCTGCCTTCTATCCATACCCCCTGATCCCTTTAGCCACAATGGCCACATCTAACTCCCTCTTAAATATAGCCAATGAACTGGCCTCAACTACCTTCTGTGGCAGAGAATTCCACAGATTCACCACTCTCTGTGTGAAAAATGATTTTCTCATCTCGGTCCTAAAAGACTTCCCTCTTATCCTTAAACTGTGACCCCTAGTTCTGGACTTCCCTTCCTACACGTTATGTATGACCAGATGTGGAAGCAACAAGAAGAGTAAGGACTTGGGCAAACCAACTTTACCTCAGTAAGAGTTCCACAGGCCAATCCACCATGAAGGACCTCATCCAGTTCAGTGAGAGAAGTGGGAAAGAAGGCATTGGAGGGGTGAGAACACCTTTCAGTTTTTATTTCAAGTGCCTGACGAAAGGAAAAAAATTAAATTTTAAGTTCAAAGTGCATCCCCGGAATAAACATCAGTCAAGAATGTACTGTAAAATAACAGCAGGTGGCAAAGCGGTATTTTTGCTGCCTTACAGCAGCAGAGACCCAGGTTCAATCCCGACTACGGGTGCTGTCTATACAGAGTTTGTACGTTCTCTCCGTGACCACATGGGTTTTCCCCGGGTGCTCCGGTTTCCTCCCACACTCCAAAATGTACAGGTTTATAGGTTAATTGGCTTCAGTAAACATTTGACTTGGGCAGCTTACAACCCAGCAGTATGAACCAAAGATCCTATAGCGAGCTCTTTGGTATGAACGTAGATTTCTCCCATTTCAAGTAACACCCTCTTTCCACCTACCAGTTCCACTGTTCGTATCCTTGTATCCCTCTCGTTATCACCTCTTCCCCAGCCAACAATGGGTCATTATGGGCTCCACCCTTCCTTGATCATCTGTAGCAGGACCTGATTTGTGCTGGCCTTTCGCTATCTCCAGATCACCAGATCTACTTTTAGTCTGAAGAAATGTTCCGGCCCGAACCAGCACCCATCTCCAGAGATGCTGCCTGACCTGCTGAGTTACTCCAGCACTTTGTGTCTATTTTGTGAATTTCATCCTCAGTTTCTGCCCTTGCCTAGAGGTGGTTCCCGAGAAACGAATGATTACCCATGTTTTCCAAGGTAGACAAAATTGCTGGAGAAACCTAGCGGGTGAGGCAACATCTATGGAGCGAAGGAATAGGTGACGTTTCAGGTCGAGACCCTGAAGAAGGGTCTCGACCTGAAACATCACCTATTCCTTCGCTCCATAGATGCTGCCTCACCCGCTGAGTTTTTCCAGCATTTTTGTCCACCTTCGATTTTTCCAGCATCTGCAGTTCTTTCTTAAACAACCCATGTTTTCCAGGGCTCTCTGTGAACCTTGACTGTCAGTGAGCAGTGTAACAGGGGCAGATTGATAGAGAACCTTTCACTTTGTTAGGTGTTGAAAGCAAAGCATACCCTCAGGTTTGAATGAACTAATCACGATGGCTTAGTTTGGTGTCGCGTGCACCGAGGTACAGTTAAAAGCTTTTGTTGCGTCCTAACCAGCGTGGTGCACACTTCCAAGCAGACGCAAACTGTAATTATTGAAATAAAAGGATGTTTGGCTATTGGAGTAACATCCAATAATCCAGAAAATCTGTAGGTTATGGATGTGGGGCTATTTGTCTTATACTGTTCTAGGTAATTTGCAACAGAAGGCCACAAGAATGCTGCATCACCCTATGGAAATGCTGCAGCAGGTCTTCAAGAGAAAGCTTAAATTCATGATATCAATGCCCAGAAAGATGAAAGATAAGGCTTGAAGACCAGGCTCAGAGATGGCAATTCCCTTTATGAAACAGCAGATGCACTATGGATCATATGTCCCTCTCTTGGTCCACATAATTAACAATACAGCAAATATTACACCATTAGTGCCTAATAGATCAACTAAGGTTCAATGCTGAAAATCAAGAAGATTTTCATCCTCTAAATTGAGTAAAATACAGACAGAGAAAATCGGAGGCTCGGAATGGGAGGAATAACGTCACACAGTGAATTTAATGGTGAATTTACTTACAGTGATCATTTTGGGGGCACAAGCCTTGCTGACAGTTTTTGCCAATGCATAAACCTTGTGAATACTCTGCCCTGTGAGCCTCATCAACTCCAGAGGTGACAGGGATAGAAAATCCTGTTAAATACAAAGGAGAGATCTTAAATCCTCAATTATATATATATATTTTTAAAGAGAACAGATAGGAAAATCAGAGTAAAATCAGAGGTGGGCGGGACTGCAGTAAACAAGGATATATACATAACTATTAAGTACTTTAAGAAGCATGTAATTGACTTTTTAAATGCCCCTCAAAAAGCAATCATATTTGAAATTTTCTATTCAACCTTCTTAGATGTGCTCATTAATTATCAACAAGCAATCTTCAAAATAAGCTCTCTGATTACTAAACAGAAATAGAGTCAAGGTTCAGGTTTATTATTGTCACATGTACCGAGGCACAGAGCAAAACTTTGTTTTGCATGCTGTCCAAACAGATCAGATATACAATACATAAATAGAGTTCAAACTCAAATATACAATCGATAAAGCAAAGGGGAAGATACAAAGTACAGAATATAGTTGTCAGCATTGTAGCGCATCAGTTCCATAGATAAATTCCAAGAGGCTAGAGTGTTTAATTGTCATATTAATGGACATATTAATGCCAGCAATGGAACAATGAAATTCTGACTTGCTGTAGCTTTGCAGGCCCACTATCACAATTATACAACAAATACACAGCAATCAATAGTACAATAATTAATAATCTGTAATACTCGATAACGAGACCATAATAGAGCAAACCTGCAGCACTAGTGCAATCTAAACAAAGTCCCGAGTAGATAAGGCCAGAGGAGGCCAAGTCACTGGATGGATTTACGAGAGAGTTAGATAGAGCTCTAGGGGCTAGTGGAGACAAGGGATATGGGGAGAAGGCAGGCACTGGTTATTGATAGGGGACGATCAGCCATGATCACAATGAATGGCGGTGCTGGCTCGAAAGGCCGAATGGCCTCCTCCTGCACCTATTTTCTATGTTTCCATAATTGCTGAAGTAGGGTGCGGTTAGGGTTGTGCAGTGTAGTGCAAGAAGGATCTCAACCCAAAACGTCACCCATTCCTTTTCTCCAGAGATGCTGCCTGACCCACTGAGTTTCTTTTTGTGTCTATCATCGGTTTGAACCAGCATCTGCAGTTCCTTTCTACACATAGTTCAAGAGCCTGATGGTTACCATAAGAAGTGGTTCTTGAACCTGGAGGTCACCGTTCTCAGGTTCGTGTACTGCCTTCCCTATGGTAACAAAGTTACCAAATCGGTTCATGATGCAATCAGTCAGTATGAAGTCTACTATACACCTGTCAAGGTTCAATAGAGTATTCCGCTGCATACTGAATCTCCTCAATCTTCTGAGGAAGTAGAGGCATGGACGAGCTTTCTTCGTGATTGCATCAATGTGATGAGCCCAGGACAAAGCATCAGAAATGTGCACATCCAGGAACTGGAAGAAAATGTTGTTGCTGCGTGCAATAGCATTCTACCACTTCTTGTGTTTACTGTCACATCACCCAGTCATTGCCTTACCCGACAGTTGACAATCTGATATTTAGAAAGCCTCTCGCATAAATCCAAAGGCAATCCAGTCCTCTTCAGCATTTTATTAGCCATGCCTAGAAATCTAGTTTAGAAAAATTATATTAGATTCAGATTAATTTAACCACACCATTACATGGATAACTATCTGCGTTTATTTATGCTGATGTGAGCGGAAACATTATTGAGCCTCTTGCCGAGGTGAACAGTGACATAGGTTTCAGTGTTGCTCCCTCACAGCAGCAGGGGTCAGACAAGTGAGTGTGTCACCATCCGGCCTGCACTGCTGGGGAACAAACTGACGAAGATGCTGGTGGATGCTCCACTGCTGTCTTGCATCACCAACTACCTGACCGGACGACCGTAGTATGTCAGGCTACAGAACTTTGTCGCAAACATGGTGGTGAGCAACACAGGGGCCCCACAGGGGACGGTCCTCTCTCCCTTCCTGTTCACCATCTACACCTCGGACTCCAGATACAACTCAGACTCCTGGATGTCTCTACAATTGTGGGCTGCATCAGTGAGGGGAGGGAAGCTGATTACTGAGGTGTAGTCAACGACTTTGTTGATTCACCTGCAGCTCAATACTGACATAACTAAGGATTTAGTGGTGGACTTTAGGAGAGCAACAGCCCTGCCCCCTGTCTCCATCAAGGGTGTGGATGTGCAGTTTACCCAAGAGTACAAATACCTTGAAGTTTACCTGGACAGCAAACTGGACTGGTCCAGGAACGCTGAGGCACTGTATAAGAAGGGATAGAGCAATCTGTACTTTCTGAGGAGGCTCTGCTCTTTCAAAGTCTGCAGTATAATGCTGCAGAGTGGTGGCCAGTACCAGCTTCTATACTATCATGTGCTGGGGTAGCAAGACGAAGGCCGCGGACGCCAACAGAATCAACAAGCTCATCAGGAAGGCTGACTCCGTCCTGGGAGTGGAGTTGGATTCATTGGAGGTGCTCAGAAAGGAGGATGCTCCACAAACTGCGGGGCATCTTGGACAATACAGCTCACCCCCTCCATACCACACTGGTCAACCTGGGGAGCACCTTCAGCAACAGACTGTAGATCAATCTCGTTAGCTGATCTGATCATGTCTGTGTTCCACCAAGATGCAGTACTGAACACCACAGGAGATCCTTTCTCCCTGTGGCGATCAAACTGTACAACTCCTCCCCCTTCTGTTGTGGGGTAGATTGACTCCCCCTCCCCCAAAATCTTTATACATCCATCATCCTGGACTTTTCCACTCGATAATTACATTTCATGTTTGTTACATATGTACTGGTCACTTAAATTCCATTATAATTATAATGCACATAATACTTTCAACGCCTTGTAACTGTTTCTTTTGACTGTTGGCAGACCAATTTCCCTCTGGGATAAATGAAGTTGTATTGTATCCTATTCTGCATTATCTGCCTAGGACCTCATGGAGTGGCTACTGAATGCATGGGTTTATTTCCACGTCCCCAGGATTTGCTGGTAGATTGATTAGCTGCAGTAATTGCCCTCCAGTGGCAATTCTCCTTTCCCACCCCGAGCCCTTCTAAAGTAAACCACTAACTCCTTAGTCTTGTTGGTGTTGAGCTGCAGGGGGAGGAATTGTGGATTGTACTCTGGGCTGGGGACCAGGGGCAGCAAGGGCTTCCCCAAGCCCCCTCCCCCAGACTCTGACCTCCCCAATGCCAAGCTCCCTACACTCCTCCGCGACTACGAGCTCCCTCCTTCCCTGCAACAACCCGAAACCTAGTTCATCCTACATCCAGGTAATGACCCTTGGCCCCGATACTTGTCCCCACTCTGGGGTCCTCCTGCTCCCCCCTGATACCCGCCCCAGTCCCCTTCCCCAAGTCTCCACTCTCCCAATCTCTCAGTCCCCAATCTCCAAGTCCCCCAGTTCCCCACTCTCAAGCCCCCCTGATACTCGTCCTCAGTCCCCTGGTCCCCAGCCAGTGCCGCCTTGCTGCTCCTGATACCCACACCCGGTCCCCAGCCAGTGCCGCTTTGCTGCCCCTGGTCCCCAGCCAGTGCCACCTTGCTGCCCCTGGTCCCCAGCCAGTGCCACCTTGCTGCCCCTGGTCCCCAGCCAGTGCCACCTTGCTGCCTCTGGTCCCCAGCCAGCGCCACCTTGCTGCCCCTGGTCCCCAGCCAGTGCCACCTTGCTGCCCCTGGTCCCCAGCCAGTGCTGCTTTGCTGCCCCTGGTCCCCAGCCAGTGCCACCTTGCTGCCCCTGGTCCCCAGCCAGTGCCACCTTGCTGCCCCTGGTCCCCAGCCAGTGCCACCTTGCTGCCCCTGGTCCCCAGCCAGTGCCGCCTTACTGCCCCCCTGATACCCACACCCGGTCCCCAGCCAGTGCCACCTTGCTGCCCCTGGTCCCCAGCCAGTGCCACCTTGCTGCCCCCCTGATACCCACCCCCGGTCCCCGCTATAGGATCCCCGGTCCCCAGCATCCACCCAGTACCTGCGCCAGACATGAGCCGCGCTGCGAGGACTACGCTCCCATTGGTCAGCTCCTTCAGCAGAGCGGTCCAATCGGCGCGACGGACACATAATACGGTCCCGGCGCGCAGTGAGAGCGTCTCCCCGAATGGTCGGCGGTGTGTGGCTCCGCAGCCAATCACCGCCATGACAGCGGAAGAGCGCTTGCCATGTTGTCCAATCACAGCCGAGGGTTTAAACCCTGTGGCGGCGGTTACGTCCGGTGACGGCGGTTAGGCGCACGCGCGTGATTCCCCCTCCTATCCCCCCCCACGGACCTGCCGGTTGCCATGGTGACGGGTCCACTCGTGAAGTCGCCATGGGCGGCGCCACCTCCACCAAGGAGCCCTCCATCAGGGAGCTGCTCCTGGCACCTCCACCAAGGAGCCCTCCATCAGGGAGCCGCTCCCGGCACCTCCACCCTGGACCGGCGCTCTCGATCCTCTGAGGAAGCGTCTGGACCAGACAGATAGCAATGGCAGCTGAGCAACTTGTAGGTAGCACCGGGGAGGCGCTTAGTATAGAACTATGTTGTAGGACTGCGTGGTCAAACCTCCCACAGTTTAGCGAGAGATTGAAGAGTGTCTTAAATCTCCCAATCCCGAAGAACAATGAAGAACGTCTTCCTTGTCGCTTTCCCCAACCGTATGTCGGGCGACATGGACGTCTGCACGGTAGGGCGGCGGAAGCCCCTCCAGCCGCAAGTGAGTGACCCTCCAATGCACAATGATAAGCTGGCCCCAGAAGTCTCTTTCCTTCAGTTAATGTGGGTTCCCACACTGCTGTAGCAGATGGATCCCACACCTGTGTCTCCTCTGTAGTTCTGCTCCTGATCAATCAATCAACCTTTATTGTCATCTTGCAAGCAACAGTTGTACAGTGCAAAATGAAAAGACGTTTCCCAGGGAATACCGGAGCATCGCACATGAAATTTAAAACATTTCACACATAATAACACTAAAAACAATCCAGTCCCTGATGGAACAGTATAAATAGTTAAAAAGTAGGTAAAAACAACGTTAAAATACAGTAAAACCAATCATAAACATGTCCGGGGCAGCTGATTTGAGTGGCCAGTGTCAGTTATTGAAGTGATCCCCAGACGAATCAAGGATAGAGTTTAAGAAGGAACTGCAGATGCTGGAAAATCGAAGGTACACAAAAATGCTGGAGAAACTCAGCGGGTGCAGCAGCATCTATGGAGCGAAGGAAAGTCTGAAGAAGGGTTTCGGCCCGAAACGTTGCCTATTAGAGTCTGAAGAAGGGTTTCGGCCCGAAACGTTGCCTATTTCCTTCGCTCCATAGATGCTGCTGCACCCGCTGAGTTTCTCCAGCATTTGTGTACCTTTAAGGATAGAGTTCACCGGTTCATTTTCTCCAGAGATGCTATCTGACCAGCGGAGTTACTCCACCACTTTGTGTCTATCCAGAGTTCCCCTGAACTTCACCTTTCACCCCACCAGCCTCTGCATCCAACACATCATTCTCTAACAATTCCGCCACCTTGAATGTGATCCCACACCAGTCGCATCTTCCCATCCCCTCGCCTATCCACTTTCCACAGAGACTGCTCTTTCTGCAACTCGTCCCTTCCCATCCAAACCAACCCCTGCGATGTTTTCCCTGGAACCGCAGGAGATGTAACACCTGTCCCTACTTCCTCAGTAACATCCTTCCAGGGACCCAAGCTGCCCTTCCAGGTGAGACAGGGGTTCATGTACATCTACCTCTAACCTCATCTACGGCATTCGTTGTTCCCGATGTGACCTCCTTTGCATCAGAAAGACCAAGCGTAGACTAGGCGACTGTTTTGCTGAACACTTGCACTTACTTGGTCCCCCAAGGCGGGCAGGAACTCTTGGTTGATAACCATTTTAACACTTCCCATTCTCATACTGACCTTTTTTGTTCTGGGCCATCCTCCATTGCCAGAGTGAGGCCACACACAAACTCACACTTTCTTTTATTTTCTTCCCTGCTCCTTCCCTATCCAACTATAGTCCTCCCTTCACATTTTATATCCTTACCTTGTTATCTCACACCTTTTGTCTTTTCTCTGGCATTTGTCCAACCATCTGGTAATCAACCCCCCCCCCCCCCCCAACCTCTATCCACCTATCAATTGTCAGACTTTGTCCTGCCCTCACCTCTCTTCCAGCTCGCTGCCCACTATAATCAGAACCAATTGGTGACCCAAATTTGGTCACCTATCCCATGTTCTCAAGAGATGCTGCATAACACACAGAGTTACTCCAGCACTTGTTGTTGTTCCCTCTGTCCGCCAATTACTGGCAGAGGAATTGCTTTCCATAAGGCTTTAAATCTTGCCCTTTACTCATGGAATGTGTCAGCAAAGCTACTTGAGTGGGATCTGAACTTTGACTCGGAAAATAGATCCTTTTTTATTTTGTTTATAGAGTGTGGATGTCACTGAAACTGGCAGCATAGATTCTCCTCACATTGCTGAACTGAGGCAGTTAGAGTTCAAGATTCAAGAGAGTTTATTGTCATGTGTCCCAGAGAGAACAATGAAATTCTTGCTTTGCTTCAGCACAACAGAATATAGTAGGCATAAATAAATACAGAACAGAACAGATCAGTGTGACCATATACCAATGAATATATATATATATATATATATATATATATATATATATATATATATATACACACATAAATAAACAGATAAAGTGCAATGGGCTATTTAACGATCAGAGTTTTGTTTGAGTTGAGTTGAGTTTAATAGCCTGATGGCTGTGGGGAAGGAGCTATTCCTGAACCTGGATGTTGCAGATTTCAGGCTCCTGTACCTTCTACCTGAAGGCAGCGGGGAGATGAGTGAATGGCCAGGATGGTATGGGTCTTTGATGATGTTAGCAGGCTTTTTGAGGCAACGACTGCGATAGATCCCATCGATGGTGGGGAGGTCAGAGCCGATGATGGACTGGGCAGTGTTTATAACTTTTTGCAGTCTTTTATGCTCTTGGGCGCTCAAGTTGCTGAACCAAGCCACGATGCAACCGGTCAGCATGCTCTCTACTGTGCACCTGTAGAAGTTCGAGAGAGTCCTCCTTGACATACCGACTCTCCGTAATCTTCTCAGGAAGTAGAGGCGCTGATGTGCTTGCTTTATAATTGCATCCATGTTCTCGGACCAGGAGAGATCTTCAGAGATATGCACGCCCAGGAATTTGAAGCTCTTGACCCTCTCCACCATCGACCCGTTGATATAAACGGGACTATGGGTCCCTATACTACCCCTTCCAAAGTCCACAATCAGTTCCTTGGTTTTGCTGGTGTTGCGAGCCAGGTTATTGTGCTGGCACCATTTGGTCAAACGGTCGATCTCACTTCTATACTCTGACTCATCTCCATCAATGATACGTCCCACAACAGTGGTGTCGTCAGCGAAC
Source organism: Malacoraja senta (assembly GCA_038087875.1). Lineage (NCBI taxonomy): Eukaryota > Metazoa > Chordata > Chondrichthyes > Rajiformes > Rajidae > Malacoraja > Malacoraja senta. The sequence goes on along the minus strand of CM075978.1, from coordinate 58,493,596 downwards.
TTGATGATGGAGTTCGCACTATGACCGGCTACACAGTCATGAGTATAGAGTAGGGGGCTGAGCATGCAGCCTTGAGGTGCTCCCGTCTGATTGTTATCGAGGCTGACACATTTCCACCAATACGGACAGACTGTGGTCTGACAATGAGGAAGTCGAGGATCCAATTGCAGAGGGATGCGCAGAGACCCAGTTCTGAGAGTTTGGTAACCAGCTTGGAGGGGATGATTGTGTTAAATGCCGAGCTGTAGTCAATGAATAACAGCCTGACCTATGAGTTTTTGTTGTCCAAGTGGTCCAGAGCGGAGTGGAGAGCCAGCGAGAATGCATCCACAGTTGATCTGTTGTGACGGTAAGCGAACTACAGTGGGTCCACGTTTTTCTTGAGATATGAGTTGATTTGCGCCATGATCAACCTCTCAAAGCACTACATCACCATCGACATTAGTGCCACTGGTCGATAGTCATTGAGGCAGGTCACCTTGCTCTTCTTGGGCACCGGTATAATTGATGCCCTTTTAAAGCAGGTGGGAACCTCAGACCTCAGAAGTGAGAGGTTGAAAATGTCCGTAAAAACTCCAGCCAGTTGGACCGCACAGATTTTTAGAACACGACCGGGTATACCATCAGGTCCAGGCGCTTTCCGGGGGTTCACTGAAGGATTTTCTGACGTCGACCTCTGTGACCGTGACCGAAATACCATCACAGCGAATGGGAGCTCGAGAAGGCACATCAGTGTTCTCCCTATCAAAGCATGCGTAAAACACATTGAGCTCATCAGGGAGTGTAGTTTCACTGACATATGTGCTGCCTCCTGATTTCGCCTTGTAGGAGGTGATTGCATTCAGGTCCCGCCACAGCTGCCGAACATCCGTCTCATCCTCCAGCTCCACATTGGTGTGACTGGAGTTCAATGCAGGCCAGGCAGATTTCCATCCATGATGATATGCATGAACCAGATCTATTTGTACAACAATTCAGGCTTTTACAATTATCATGACTGTTTTTCTTTTAATTGCATGTATTTGTTTGCTTGAAATTGCTCAGATGCCTTGAATTTGTGAACATATTCATTAATACCTTTACCATTAATATACATTAATTAGTTAGATGAAGGGATTAAAAGTAACATTAGCAAATTTGCAGATGACACAAAGCTGGTTGGCAGTGTGAACTGTGAAGAGGATGCCATGAGGATGCAGGGTGACTTGGACAGGTTGGGTGAGTGGGCAGATGCATGGCAGATGCAGTATAATGTGGATAAATCTGAGGTTACCACTTTGGTGGCAAGAACAGGAAGGCAGATTCTGAATGGTGTCAGGTTATGAAAACGGGAAGTATAACGAGACCTGGGTTTCCTTGTGCGTCAGACATTGAAAGTAAGCATGCAGGTACAGGAGACAGTGAAGAAAGCTAATGGCATGTTGACCTCCATAATGAGAGGAGTTGAGTATAAGAGCAAAGGTCCTTCTGTGGTTGTACAGGGCCCTGGTGAGACCACTCCTGGAGTATTGTGTGCAGTTTTGGTCTCCTAATTTGAGGAAGGACATTTGTGCTATTGAGGGAGTGCAGCGTAGATTCACGGGGTTAATTCCCGGGATGGCGGGACCGTTATATGATGAAATAATGGAGCGACTGGGCTTGTATTCACTGGAATTTAGAAGGATGAGAGGGGATCTTATAGAAACATATAAAATTATTAAGGGATTGGACATGCTAGATGCAGGAAACATGTTCCTGATATTGGGGGAGTCCAGAACCAGGGGGGGGCCACAGTTTAAGAATAATGGGTAGGCCATTTAGAACTGAGATGAGGAAAAACTTTTTCACCCAGAGAGTTGTGAATCTGTGAAATTCTCTGCCTCAGAAGGTATTGGAGGCAGATTCACTGGATGCATTCAAAATAGAGTTAGATAGAGCTCTTAGGGCTAGCGGAATCAAGGGAAATGGGGAGAAGGCAGGAATGGGATACTGATTGTGGATGATCAGCCGTGATCACATTGATTGGTGGTGCTGGCTCGAAGGCCCGAATGGCCTACTCCTGCACTTATTGTCTATGTATCTATCTATGTATCTATGTAACCCAGATCAATAGATCCATATGCTACACAGACCAAGCCACAGACCCATTGCCAAGTGTGAACAAAAGAAGAAGCTTAATATTTCACAATGGTGGATACCAGGGATGTGATGCTGAGGCTTTATAAAGGCACTGGTTAGACATTCTGAGTATTGTGAGTGGTTTTCTGCCCCATATCTGAGGAACGTGCAGGCATTGGAGGGAGTCCAGAGGAGACTTACATGAATGATCGAGGGGATGATTGGGTTAATGCATGATGAGCGTTGATGGTTCTGGGCCTTTACTTGCTGAGGTTTAGACGTATGAGGTGGGATCTCATTGAAACTTACCAAATAGTGAAAGGCCTGGATAAAGTGGATGTGGAGTGGATGTTTTCCACTAGTGGGAAAAGTCTAGGACCAGAGGCCACAGCCTCAGAATAAAAGAATAGAAAGGAGGAATTTCTTTAGCTACAGGGTGGTGAATCTGTGGAATTCAATGCCACAGACGGTTGTGGAGGCCAAGTCATTGGGTATATTTTTAAAGCGGATATTGGCAGGTTTCTTAATTAGTAAGGGTGTCAAATGTTACAGGGAAAAGGTAGGAGAATGGGGTTGAGAGGGCAAGATAGATCAGCCATGATTGAATGGGCAGAGTGTATTTGATGGGCTGAATGGCCTTCTACTCCTATAACTTAGGAACTTGTGAAACTGTGGGGGAGATTCAGCCATCATTTTGTTCAGACATGCCAATGTTTAATGGGACTTTATGGCAGCAGAGATGAAAACTAGGGCATGTCATCCCCAAATTGACCATAGGACTTGTTTTCAAAATCAATTGTAGTCTCACATTGGGGAACCCCCAAAAGTGAATCAAGTAAGGAATGTCCCTCTAAGAAGCACTCAAGTAGTCATTCTGCCTAGCATTAAGACTGGTAATCCTTCTCGAGATCCATGTTATATCCCTGTTGTCCATCCACACTCCAACATAGGAGGAACACTGTACTGCACTAGTGTTGCTGTCATGTGGCCAATGGCTCTCATATATGGATGCATGCAGCTCTACTTTCCATTAAGGATGTTCAGAAGAGCACAACCAATCTCTAGACACATTAGCATCTCACATTTCACATTTCACATTTGAATTCTTAGCTCACTATTTCTACAAAAGATAAAAAACAAAAAACTAACGGAGAAGCAAGCGACCATAGATGCTTGAATCTTGAGCACAAAACAAACTGTTTAGTTTAGTATCAAGATACAGGATGGAAATAGGCCCTTTAGCCCACCAGGTCAGTGCCGACCAATGATCACCCGTACACTAGTTTTATCTTACACACTAGGGACAATTTTCAGAAGCCAATTAACCTACAAACCTGAGATAGACACAAAATGCTGGAGTAACTCAACGGGACAGACAGCATCTCTGGATAGAAGTAATGGGTGCCGTTTCCGATCGAGACCCTTCTTCAGTCTCGACCCGATATGTCACACATTCCTTCTCTCCAGAGGTGCTGCCTTTCCTACTGAGTTACTCCAGCTTTTTGTAGGTATGTTACAAAACTTACCTTCAGTCGCGCTGTAATTCTGCCACTGGCCGTGTGCGCGATTTTGGCGCCTTTAAGGGGGGGGCGGGGTTAAAACGCGGTTTCACCTCCCTTGTCCTGGAAATATTTTGTTGGAGTACAAACCTTGGCTGACAAAATCGTTCCTACCGGCATTTTGTGAATTTTTTATTTTTATTAAATCGTCAATGTCAGCGCTACAGTCATTTTAAAAGCAGCTCCTGAAGCGTCAACGCCGATAACGGGGACGGATTTCACAGTGCTTTCTTTAAATGTATAAAAGTGCTTCTTAAGAAGCCTTTAATTCACATTTTGTCATGCGAAACGGTGATTTTATTCCCCGAATTAACGGCAGTATTTTTCATGCCAATACGGGGTTAAATTCACCGCAAATCAACGTTCCAAAAGATCGTGTTCCAGTAATCCTCACTCGCAAGATGAATTAAATCCCCATTAATTTACAGGTATTAAACATTCAATTCCTTCCATTTGGCCTGTAAATTCATGAAAATTAGATTTAAAAATTATGTTATATTGTGAATTATTGTGTGAATGTTATTTGGACACTTAGGCTATTTAAAAATGTTAATCTATTCTTAAGAAATTGATAGGTTTAGATCTAGTAATTGAACTTTGTAATTAGCTACAATTAAGTAACTAACTAATTATATGCTTTACTTTCATGTCTTCGAAGTAAGATTGTTTCATATTTGTTTCAGAATGCTTCAATCTATAATACCTGAAAAATTCTTTCAGTTACCATAATTTTTAAGAAAGTTATGGGCTTTTAACTGTCCTCGATCACAGCTTTTGTGTTAAGTCAATGGAAAAGCAATAGGGAACTAGATGCTAATTTCTGGGTATGATAATGGCCATAACTTTTTTAATACTGAAGATATGAAAGTGAATTAAGTGTCAAATTAAACTTCTTTTTATGCTTTATCTGATGGGATAAATTGCAGACTTTATTTTAAAAATCTCAAAATTTTGTAACATTGCTACTTTTTGTGTCTATCTTCGGTTTAAACCAGCATCTGCAGTTCCTTCTTACACAACCTACAAACCTGCACATCTTTGGAATGTTGGAGGAAACCGGAGCGTCCGGAGTATACTCACACGGGCACGCTAGGTTCATTTATTCAGAATTAAACCCGGGTCTCTGACGCTGTAAGAAGGCAGCAACTCTACCACTGTGCCACCACTAACTCATGGCCAGGTGTGAACAAAAGAACAGTGGCTGCTGAGGAACTCAGCAGGGGTCAGGCAACATCTACGGAGGGGAATAGTCAGACAATGGTTTCGGGCTGGGACCCTTCCTCAGATTAATGGCTGGTGGAGATAGCTGGTAGAAAGAAGTGAGGGGAAGGGGTGGGGCAAGAACGGGCAAGTGATACGTGGATTGAGGCGTAGAGGGGTTGAGTGCCAGATGACCCATGGTGGAGTGATGGGTGGAGATAGCAACAAAGGCTGGAGGAGAAGTGGAGAAGATTTTCCCTGGTGGAACTAGAGAAGCAAATAACTTGCATTTACATAGAACCATCTTAGCACATCCCAAACCACATGCTTTATAGCCAACTGAAGTTTAGTTACTATTGTAAAGTAAAATATCAAAGAACAAAATCTATAAGCTAAACTATTTCAAATTGACCAAAATAATTATTTTTAAAGAATATATAATCTTGGTGGTGCGGTAAAGCGAAAAGAGTAGCACGGAACAGATTCTAAGGACTGAATGGCTTCTTCTTGTGGTATATACTATTCTATAAATGCTTTATCGTCGCATACACGTAACCCTCGTTTTAACAGACACCATTATAATGGACTTTGCTATAGCAGGCGATCTGCCGACGCCACTCCCAGCTTGCACCACCTTCCCTCCGTTTATAGCCCCCAGCTTCCAATGCCACACCCGGCTCGCAAGGTGCACCAGCGAGCCCTTCTTCACCCACCTCATGGCCCGGTTGAAGCCTCTGTTGTTGCGGCTCACATTATAGCCCCTGGAGACAGCGCTTTCTGCGGGCCGCTGTCACTTACAGGACATGCTCAGTCACTGTGGGGCTACCTCTCCTCTAACCAGGTGTGGATTCTTCCTTTGTTTTGTCCCCTCCACCTCTGCCTCCTCCCGTCGCTTTGTCCACTAGGCCTCTTCCCCACACCCACTCCCTCGCTCTGTCCACTTGGCCTCTTCCCCCCACCGCTGCCTCCTCCTCCTTCTCGCCCAGAGTCGCCAACTTACTCCACCTTTAAAGATATTGGAGACTGCAGGGGAGAAGGAGAAGGAGGTGGAGTGGACAAAGCAAAGGAACAAAGGAAGAAGCGGCAGCTGATGAGAGGGGAGGGAGCCCCATGATGACCGGTGGTGTCATTGGCCTGAAGAAAGCACTGTGCACAGGGGCTACAATGTGAGCCACAACAATAGCCACTTCAACCAGACCGTGCAGTAGCTGGTGAAGAAAGGCTTGTGCAGACCAGAGGCGTCAATGCCTCATTTTAAGGTGAAACAACACAAAGTGCTGGAGTAACTCAGCAGACTGAATCTGTCTGAAAAAGGATCCAGACATCACCTACCCATGTTCACCAGAGATGTTGCCTGAACCGCTGAGTTACTCCAGCACTTTGTGTATTAACCAGCATCTGCAGTTCTTTGTTTCAACTACATACAATGATAATAACTTACTTGGTTTTCGCTGACAATCGGCAATCACGGACACCATCTCCCCCCGCCCCCCTCCCCCCCATGGTCCATTAAAACAAGGGTTTATTCTACATTAATCAAGGTTTACCATGTTAATTTTTTTGCAGGTTAATGCATTTGTTGATAATGATTTGGTTATTTCCATTCATTCTTACTTTTGTCCCGTCTTTCGTTTCTTTACTTATCCTACTGTTATTCCCTGTGACTAGCTCCATCACTATGTCATCACTCCTGCCTTCTAACTTGCAGTTCACCTTTCTCTTTAATAATGTTTTCTGACTTTCTGTCCTTTTCTTAAATCCTGTACCTACTAAAACTTTGTTTTATCTCAGACGTCTCCCAATTTTGATGTAAAGTCATTCACCTGGACTGTTTTCTTTGTTTCTCCTTCCACGGATGCTGCCTGACCTGCTGAGTATTTGCAGAAGTTCAGGGGGCTTTTGACATGTTACTTTTCATTTGTCCTCATCATCTTAATCTGGATTCACGTTAAATATTCAAAATCATATACCAAGTTGCACACCAATCATTCGCAATATTCTGCAAACCACATGGTTTTGCCAATCTTAATGGAGCATTTCTCTGTACGTGACTTTATGCATGTTTTAGGACTTACCGTAGCTCCTTCTTCTCCACATGATGTTTGAAAAAAATATGAAATATTTCTATTTAGGAACTTCCCATGCTCTCAAATATTATGTCTCCTTAAATCCAAACCAGCTTTTCACCTTGGCTGACTTCTGCTTTCTGACATCTGGTTCCCCACAAAACCATGTTTAACAAAAAAACAACCGTTTTCACACCTGCAAGATTGCCCTAATCATTTTTTTCCAAACTACGTTATTTTAAAGTGTGATCATCGTTAAAGTTTCCACATAGAATCACTTAAAGATGCCAGTATTATGCTGTTCAGATAACCTTTTTCAGAAATGATTTTGAATCCGTAATAAAAGTAGCCTGGTCACAGAGGAAAACTTGTTTAATCTTCAAAGTAGTACCATATATGTCTATATCAGCGGACAGACCGGGCCTTGGTTTATCATCCAATAGACCAATCCATTTTAGCAGACATCAGGAGTGGTCTGTAGAATGTCATCTTCAAGTTAGAGGGCTGGTATATAGTTCAAGTTGCCACAGATCTAGGAGATAGTTTGGCCCATTGAACCTTTGCTCATCCCAGTATCGCATCATTGCTCCACGAACAATCTGTTCCTTGTTGTGGGAATAGAATAATATCTTTCCAAGCAAGATTTCACACATCTGTCCCCACCAGCCAGCTCACCGCTGTCCTGTCTCAGCAAAAGCCCACAGTTTCCCTCCTCCACTGTGTCCGTTCTTTCCAGCACGCTTATTCTTACACCATTACCCCACCCCTCAGCACCACTGAGAAAATGAATTGTGTTGTAATAAATGTGCTCAAAATTGCAACGATTTTGGGGAATAATTAGGGGGAATTAATTTCCCCTTGTAGGAGAGATGGTTGACTGGAATTGTTAACTTTGTTTTCTTTCTCCACAGATACTGCCTGAGTTGCTGAGAATTTCCTGCTATTTCTGCCTTATTTCAGACATCTAGCAGTATTTTGGATGAGGGATTTCAGGTAATTGACAAAAGAACTAGAGGATGAAGATATTGTGCTTAATTTTGAGGTTTAGGAGGTCCACAGTAACAGCTGATACTGAATTGCAATGTTGGATGGTGATGCAGTCTGTATGTGAGTGAAAGTGTTGCCTGTGCTTCGTAAGTCTCATGACAGCAAAAGCAACTTGTCACTGAATAACAGTGTTGGGAATTATGGTGCACTGGTGTCCAGTATACTTTCAAGGCTCCTATTTAATGGATGATTAACATATGGTGGGTTAACATATGATGAACGTTTGACGGCTGGAGTTTAGAAGGATGAGGGGTACCCTCATTGAAACTTACCGAATAGTGAAAGGCTTGGATGGAGTAGATGTGGAGAGGATGTTTCCACTAGTAGGAGAGTCTAGGACTAGAGGTCATAGCCTCAGAATTAAAGGTCGCTCCATTAGGAAGGAATTCTTTAGTCAGAGGGTGATGAATGTGGAATTCTTTGCAGGCCGTCAATGGATATTTTAAAGGCAGAGATAGATTCTTGATTAGTATGGGTGTCAGGGGTTATGGGGAGAAGGCAGGAGACTGGGGTTAGGGGGACAGATAGATCAGCCATGATTGAATGGCAGAGTTGACTTGATGGGCCGAATGGCCTCATTCTACTCTTATCACCTGACCTCGTGATATCAATACATCTGCTGGATTTTTTTAATGACCCAGAAAGTTCAACATAGAAATCCAGGTGAATTAATTCTACATAAAACACCTCTTTACATAACAGTGTAAATAAGCACCATATAAATGAACAAGAGCAGGAACCTCCCCTCCAAAATGCAATGCTTGTTCATATGCAACCACATCTTCACTGGTCAAATTCTAGTTAAACCTTTTCTGCTCTCAGGAGTATGCTTAATTGATGTGAAGGGAATTGAAATTTGATTACAAGATATTCACTTGAAGTCTGGGCTGAACGACAAAAGAGTAGAAAAATTAAAGTTGTACACATCTCTAGTCGAACCACATCTGAAGTAATAAGTTATTTTTGAGCAGCATGTCTGAGGAAGAATACATTGACTTTGGAGAGGTGAAATGCAGATTCACCTGAATGATATGGAAGGTAAGAAAGTTAAATTGTGAGCAAAGGTTGCATAAAGCAGGATTTGTTTCTCTTGTGTATAGGTGAATAAGGGATAAACTGTGGTTTGAAGGTGATGCTGTTGTGGCAGAAAGGGTGGTCCACATATTGTTCAAACAGGTTCTATCTTCAAAACCCATCTTAAGGAATGCAAGTTTTGTTTAGTTTAGTTTAGAGATACAGCGCAGAAACGGGCCCTTCGGCCCACCGAGTCCGTGCTGACCAGCAATCCCCGTACGCTAGCACTATTCTACACAATAGGGACAATTTGCAGTTTTTACGGAAGACAGTTAACCTACAAACCTGTACATCTTTGGCGTGTGGGAGGAAACCAGAGCACCCAGAGAAGACCAACACAGTCATGGGGAGAACACACAAACTCCGTAGAGACAGTACTTGTGGTCAGGATCAAACCCAGGTCTCAGGCGCTGTAAGGCAAAAATTCTACTGCTGCGCAGTTATGCAACCCAAAAGTGCCTGATATACAGCTAGATTTTAAACCAACTTTCCAGTCTTTCAGTATTGGGCTGTTTTACTTTGTGCTTGCTGTGAATATCACTGCTGATTCCAAGTTAATTTAGTTTACTTATTTATTCATTTTTACTTATCAAGTTATGGGATAATATTTAAACTTCTCTTCATAGTTAGTTAATAATCTCACAATCTCATTAAATGAACTATTCTTTCACTGCTTCAATCTTTAAACCCAGTCTGCTAATTTCATTCTTTTCACCTCTTAAAAATTCTCCTGCTCCTTTCCATTTTAATTAACTTAATTTCAGAATTCTGTAAACAAACTGCATTTTATTGCTGAAGATTTCGATCAGTTTGCAAACAGAATTCTGGAAACAAATAACATTGCTCCTGATGAATTTAAAAACTGACCTGAACTCACCGAGCATAAATCAAACTTGCTCATGTCGCAATGTAGGAAGGAACTGCAGGTGCTGGTTTAAACCCAACAAGCTGGAATAACTCAGCGGGACAGACAGCATCTATGGAGAAAAGGAATGGGTAACGTTTACAGGTCGAGACCCTTCTTCAGATTGAGAGTCAGGGCGGGGGAATCTAGAGATGCTGCCTATCCTGCTGAGTTACTCCAGCATTTTGTGTCTATCTTCAAAGAAAATGATTTACCTGTTAAGCATAAATATATAATATAATGGCTGAGAAACTGGAACAAATCGGTTACAAAGGCCTGAAGAACCGGTGCAGCATGAGGACCCATGCGAGTTTGGTACAGCACTCAACATTACCATCTCACTTGCATCCTGGCTTGTATGTTCTATTGTGTACCAGGCCTAAATGTTCCTCTGCAGTAGGAATGGCATCGTAAGATTAAACCTTAAAGTTTATTTCTGCCATTGTGGAATAAAATCATGGCGGAAGTGAGTCGAGGATTGGATTGGGGTTGGGTGGGAAAAATAGCGTGGTGGTGGGAAGTGAGCTATAGGAGTGTAAGGAAAGCCCTCTGTAGGGTGGTTGTGAGTGTGGAGATGATTGGGTCAGTAGGCTGCGAATGATCAAAGAGGGTGTTGCGAATTGCTGATGGTGATGGGTGTCAGAGATGATATGGGGGAAGGGTAGCATGACTTTTAGGCAGACGAGCAAAACATTTGCATATACCACTTGTATTTATTACTCAACCAAAGAGAGAAGATGATATTGTGGCACGATCTCTTTTCACCTTATTACACGAGTCTCTGAGGATAATACATTGAGTACCTTTAGTGATGGACAGATCATGTAGGAGATCACAGCTGCCTACATTTCTGCAGCTGAGAGCACCTTCCATCACAGCCAATGTTAAGTGAACACAGTAGGAAGTGACTGACCCAAATGGTTTGTGAGAGAAAAGGCACCAATGTTGAGTGACGTCAGTCCACTCACAAAAAAAATGCTCAACTTAGTTTAACAAGTCTGCCATTTGTCTTATTTTGTTGTCCTTTGAAAACTGTGAGCTGCTTTTTTTGTGTTCTCCTCTTAGATTGGCAAAAGATCTAAGGTCATTCAACTAACACGCAAGCTTGGAGCTTGTGAAGCTTGCTGTTTGCTGAATGGCTCCTGAAATTTCTTCCACAAATGAGCAGTTCACTCCACTGCACAAATGACCAGCTACATCCATTATTGAAGAGTCACAAGGATTTTGAAAGCTCAACATTTCTGGAAAATGTTTCCCAATACCTGGCCATATAACTTGCAAAACTGAAAACAAATGATCTTATACAATATTTGGTTGTAATCAGTGGTTGTGTGATCACTCTTACCACACTTGATTAGATATTTTACTCTTTATTAAGATCAAATAATATTGAAAGATGAAAGCAGAACCATTTTGAGGCACAATACTTGTCCAATTTTCATCAAGGCAAAGCTTTTCTCTGGCGATTTAAAATGCAAGTCCAAAAGCTAAACATGGAGCCTGCAGCACAGAAGGAAATATCATTTAGTCATGCAAAAGGCTCGAACATCTGCTGTTTTACACACATTATTTGCTCTGTTCGAGATAGATCAAGAAATAAAAAATAAAGCTCATCCAATTTTGACTGTTCCAGTGACTGGACCCAAATATAACTATTATTTTAAATAATCTGTACCAATAAGGGGGACAGAGTGACAAAGTATTTGATATTCGTTCAATGCCAGCCAAGAAGCAGTACTTTTTTAATTGCATTACTTTCAGAGCAAATAGTAGGGTAGGAGCATTGGTTAGGAAGCAGAGTATTAAGTGTCTATGATTAGAATGTAGAAAGAGCATAGAACAGCACAGGATGTCTATAGCACAGTACTGTTCATCATGTTAGTGCCAACCAAGCTCCCAATCTAACTAATCTCATCTGGCTACACATGGTGTGTATCTCTCAATTCCCTGCCTGTTCATGTATCTGTCCAAATTCATCTTAAATGTTGCTATCGTATCTGCTTCTACCACCCCATCTGACAGTGTATTTCAGGTATGTACCACGCTTTGTGTAAAGAAAAAACTTTCCTTGCACAAACTCTTTAAACTCACCCCCTCTCACCTTTACCCTATACTCTCTGATATTTTACATTTCCATCCTGGGATGTAGATCATCTACCCTATCTATGCCTCATAATTTTAAATATTTTTATAATGTCATCCCTCAGCCTCCTAAGCTCCAAAGAAACTTCAAGTTTGTGCATACTTTTCTTTGACCAATACATTCCAATCTTGGACACCCAGAAGTATAAATATCTTCAAATAATAATGATAGATCTAATTTCTCCATAGAACATTTAATTTCAAACCAAAAGCCTCAATTCTTCTTGTGCTCAGCTTCCTCGGTGGACAGATCTACTGTTACCACACATACCAACAGAATTAGGAGAGGTACTCCCCCGATGACCACCTCAACATCTGGTTATGATAACTCCTTCAGTTCTTTGCTTTGGTTCGCTGCCTGCAGGCAGTTGTTCCAGCTGGAACTTCAGCTTTTCAGACTAATCTTTGTCCAGGTTCATCTTCTCCATGATCAGGCAATTTCCCCAAGGAACGTCATCTTTCAGGTAGTTTGAAAACACATCAAATACATCCATGTTCCCTTCAGTCCTGAAGTATTTTCTTTCTTTTTTTAAAGGAGCTTTTTGTGATTGAGTAAGAATTCACTGTAACAAAAAAAAAACCCATTATAAACCTTGTGCTTAAATACTGTGCCCCCACTGATATCTGTTTGCCCAGTGCAAAAGCTGATGAACTCACTGAGAACCATTCTCAGCCATAAATGACCTTTGCAACATTGATGCAAACTAGATGTCCAATATTCAGTTCACTTTTATCCAGAGCTCTCCAGAAGGTGCCCCCATTTTGTTCGTGGGATTTTGGTGGTAGTTAACTTACACTAAAAACACTAAGATGAAAGTTTCTGTACCACTGATCCAGATCTCACTTCTATCTCTGATGTTCATAGTTGTAAATAATTTCAGTGTATTTTGAAATAAATTGAATTGTTATTTACACTCTCGAGGCATCGGGACCACAAACCATAGTTACATCTCTGGTATAATTTCAATTAATATTCAATATTAATTAATAATTTAATGGATAGTGAAAGTTATTATAAACAGAAGCTGAAGTTAACATCTACAATGTAAGATGTTCATCAGGTAACTATAATTTGTGAAGTACAAATGGTAATGTAAGTGATCAGACTTTTTTTGGGAATTACTGAGGTGATTGTCCATGCCTTTATGATGCCTTCATATTGAACCATGACTACAACTCAAAGACCATTTCTGATACATTGGTGTGGGAATCGATGTGGATAACAAGCTATGTTTCCTAAAGGACAATAATGAACCAGTTGGGTTGTTATGACAGTCTAACACCTTCACATTCACTTTTACAGAAAGCAGCTATTTCACATCCAGCTATTTCACAGACATTCAATATTTAATTAAAATGGGTAAACAGTTGTAATGGAGGTTGAGCACGACCCCTGCAATATTGGTCACGCCTCTGCAGTACCAGTCCACTGCCTTAACAACTGCCCCAACTAATGATACTGAGGCTTTCACTTGCCCTCATGTAAGATGGTTTCAGAGGATGGATAGACACAAAGCCACATACCCACATGTCCAGAGAAGCGCAGTCCACCAGGATGTCAAGGTCAATCAGCGGGTTTAACAGCAGGTTGAGCACTTTGTCCAGATTGGCGATGAACATTCTGCATTTGCCGACCTCGCTGGGCTTGCAGACATCTTTCACAGTGGCCCCGGTCAGTTGGATAGGATATCATCCTGCAGGCTCTTTTAGACATCAGGCAGCACCTCCAGCTCCTTGCTAATAATGTCCATCACTTCTTGATGTTAGACCAAAACTAGACCGACCAAAAGATGCCGGGGCTTTCACAAAGGCAACACTACAGCCCCAATTTCAAGTTATTTATAGTTACAGGTTAGAAAGAAACATTTCAAAACAATTCAATGCCTAATTTAATTGCTCCACATCTATTTTCCTTTGGAGGTATCACAAAGGGACAAAGTTTTGTTTTTGTGTCAAACTTGCAGTCTTTATCCCCGGAGCACAGGAGCCACTTGCCACGTATGACTAAATCAGAATCATGAGGTGGCCAATTGTATATTTTCTATTCAGAAATTCTCTCAGAAATAGATGCTAGTCTATTACGATTGCCAAACAGTATATTGTGTGTAAGGCAGATTTTCAGTGCAGGCATACATCAATATTGAAACATACGCATGCCTTCAGTGCAACAGTAGAAGATTTTGGCTCTTTGAGGAACAGAATGTTTGAAGAATAAGACCTAAAATCTGGCACAAGGCTTGTGGTTTAGCAGGCAGCAGTGATACATACACGTTGGAGTACCTCAAAACATCGGAGATTTAGCACCAATGCTATCTTTACAAAAATCTCCAAATGCACTGGCTGGGGAAGTAACCCAATGTCGGTGTCCTCACCCAGGCCAAGATCTCCAGTACTGAAGCCCCAATTAGACTTAGTTGGCTCCAGTGAGTAGACCATATCATTCACATTTCTGACAACAGAATCCTAAAACAGACACCCTATAAATCTCTGTCGCAATAAGTGATGACTGTAGACCCGAGACTGTTCAATGATGTTCACAGGGTCTCCCTGAGAAAAGGAAAACGTCCCGCCAACTGGTGGGAATCCCCGGACCATGACTACTCAAAATGGGCAAAGAGCATTCAGGATGGCCTAGAGAACACTGAGCCACGAGTTGTGAGCAAGATGGAAGGAATGCAAACAACATACTAAGCTCATTAGTCATCTTAAGACCCATGGAAACAGTGGTAGCAAAATTGTCCCCAACCTGAGAGACTGCCCAAGGAAAGGAGACAAAAATTAATACATATGGCTAAAACTATGTGGCCTCTGTCACATAGGCATTATGGCTGGACAGCGATTGACTTTAGACCACACTAGGCTGCAGTGTCTGATTGACAGCATTTTAATTTATGTGAAGTGGGTGGGATTTACTGAAACCTATGTTTAAGACTCCAGTTCAGGCTGCTGTAAAATCCATACAACCTTTTAGAGTTTTCTGTAACACACCCTTTCAACCAACAGTGCTGTCTCTACACACTTCCTCAAGTCAGATGCAAGGGCACACATTCTGGTTCCCTCAAACCATCCAGATATTGCTATTTTAACCAAAACAAGGCAACAGCTGGCTGCCTGATGTTTGTCCGTATGAGGCCAAAAACTGTCTGATTTGGTGCATTGTGTTCTGAGAGAGAGTCATGCAATTCCAACATGGAAATGTGTCATATTGCTGGGTTAAAATCCTGAAACTCCTGAGCCAACAGCACAGTGGGAGCCGGTACAACAAAGATTGCAACGATTCAAGATACCAGTTTATCACCCACCGCTCAATGGTTATTAGAGGTGGTCAACAGAAGCTGGCCTTGCCTGCATTCCACAAATGAATTAAAAAGTGAATTCCCTCAGTGCATTTAAGGTGGAAGTGGTTAAGCAAATAAGGGCAAACAAAACCGAACAATCTGCTGACAAAGATTGATGATAAGGGCTGGGAGGATGGTAAGTGTAAACCAAAAACACTGACACAGAATCAATAGGACTATTTCTACGTGAATAATTTGTTCTTGATTTGTTCCTGTGAATGCTCTTTGGGAATTAAGTCGCTCTAAAGTCAGGGATACAGCTTCTGCCCAGAGTAATGACTTCATCCCAATTCTATCTCACAGCTGCATCCCCAGAGTGCATGAGCTCACGTCATTGCAGACGCTCTACAGATCAAATTAAAAATCAGCCTGAGAATGATTAATTGTCACAATCGATCCAGCTAGAGAGGCAGCTTGGCTAAATCTAATTCGGTTTAGAAGCTGTATTGAATTCTGAGCAGAAGGCAAGTCCAGAAAACCTCAGCAGCCTCTTTGCTTTTAGCTTATGAAATACCTTCAGCTGTGTAGGCTTGCCATTGAACACATCTTTAGAGCATCCCTCATTATCTGCTGCTGCACAGTCATCCACTTAGCTTTTGGGGAGGACATAGCACAGTGAGTTAAAAGTGAAAAATCTCCATTGGGCAAAGGATACACAAGAGACTGCAGATGCTGGAATAATGAGTAAAAAACGCACTCAACGGGTCAGGCAACATCTGTGAAGGGAAATGGACAGAATGTTTCAAGTCAGGACTCTTCTTCAGACTGCCCCACTCACTTCTTCCAGCACTGATTTTATTCCATTGGGCAAAGATTCCTCTTCCCATGGAGTTAATAACTACTCAAGACACCACATGGCAAAATAGCTTATTGTGCCACAAGAATATCTCCTGTTCTGACAGAGACAACCATCAGAAATTATGGCCCTTTAAAATGAAATGTGAACACACTGTGTTGTCGGGTTTCTCTGACAAGCTAAAGGTCTAGATATGTTAAAGAAGGAACTGCAGATGCTGGAAAATCGAAGGTACACAGTCTGAAGAAGGGTTTCGGCCCGAAACGTTGCTTATTTCCTTCGCTCCATAGATGCAGCTGCACCTGCTGAGTTTCTCCAGCTTTTTTGTGTACCCTAGATATGTTAGTTTTGCAGCCTTATGATGGGAGAACAATTGCTAATTTACCGATGCTGTATGAGGATGGGCAGTGATGTGGTCCTCCAAAGGATTCACTCCAAAAGTGCCCAAGGACTCAACCCAAGCTCAGAGATTGCCCCATGAAGACGTGATGTGAAGGCTAAGGGTTGAGGAGATAGAACTGATGGAGTGTTTGTAGAGAGTTTCGTGTGACTTCATGAGGCAAAGAAATAAAATGCAGCAACTTTGTTGAGTGAGATTTGATCATTTGCTCGGAGAGGTATCCTGAATCATATAATTGTTCGGACAGAGAAGGATGTTACTTAGCCCAACAACGATCCTCTCGGCCCCATTTCCCCAATCCCTTGTGGAAACTTTGATTCTGTTTCCACCATCCCTGCAGGCAGTGAGTTCCAGATCTTAACTGTTTGCTGTATTTAAAGATGAGTTTATCCTAACAACCCTATTTTATACTTTGCCCAAAGTTTAAAGCCACAAGGCCATTCTCAACTGTCTCTTCAGTTCATGGTCAATTACAGATGGACAGTAAATGCTGGCATAACCAGTGACGTCTACATCCCTTGAACAAAGAAATTAAAATGCTAGTCATGATTTACTGCCTCAGGAGAAGAAATAATTCTTCCTTATGTTCCTATCAAATTCTTTGAAACAATTTAAGAAGATTGATCTATTCTAAGGAAGTCGAGCCTAAGAAATTTACCCCTTCTAGTAACTATTAAGCTATATGAAACCCTTCTTTTCTTTTTTCAAGCATGGTCATTGCTATGATTAGGATGTGTGGCAGCCATTTTACAAACAAAATGTGACAAACAGTAAGTGGCTATGACCAGATAATTCTGTTGAAGTGAGTTTGTTCGATGCTAAGATACGGACCAGGGCACCATGAAGAACTCTGCCGCTCAGCCTTAAATAGCACCATGGAATATTTTATGCCGAGGCAGACAAGGACTGATTTAATCTCATTTGAAAGCCAACAGTGGAGCATTCCCCGAGGCCTACACTCAAATATGCTGAAACTGTGGCCGCTAAATTGTTTTACCACATTTTTAAGACAGAAGAACAGAGTTATCCTGACACTGGTTCTAAAAGTTTCATTGAGATTGCAACTTCAATTGCAAGGTTTATTGTGTCAGTTCAGCTTGGTACAACTCCTGAACTATTTCTCACATACGCCGACATTCAGTCTTGCGGCTGCGACCTTGGCAACCAGCTCTTATAGAGACATGGCAACAAAAACAACATTTTTTCCTGCTGAAAGAATGTTTCTGCTTAATGAATGGGTGATGGGACAGTGGCGAAACTAGGAGAACTGCTACCTCACTGAGCCAGAAACCCAGGTTCATTCCTAACCTTTCAGGGTGGTGTTTGCATGTTGTCTGTTTCATCCCACATCCAAAAGACATGCAGGTTGTTACTTACGTTGATTAGCCACTGTAAATTGCCTGTAGTGTTTAGGTGAACTGTATAATCTGGGGGAAATTGATCAGAATGCAGAGCGGAATAAAAAAGGATTAATGTAGGAATAGTGTAAATGTGTGGTGGACAGTCGGCACAAATTCGGTGGGCTGAAGGGCCTGTTTCCATGCTGTATCTCTCTATGATTGTGACTATGATTCTTGGATGGTGCTGTAGAGAATCAAAAGGACCCAAACAGACTCATGAAAAGAAGAGGTACTCTCTTAGTGCAAGGGACCACAGATATCCTGTCGAGGGCTACAGCTGGTAGGACATCAACACAAGTAAGGATTCAATACAAATCACTGACTACCTGCAGTTTGGGAAAGCCTGCAATGCAGGCAAAATGCCTATGCCTGCACTGCCTGTTCCTGTGCGCAGAAAGAACAGACAGATGAAGTGTACTAGATATACTGTAGTTCTGATCACATCACAGGAAAGGTGGGATTGCCTGGAGAGGGCACAGAGCCGATTTACGGGGATGTGGCCAGCACTGGAAAATTGTAGCTACAAGCTATACTTGGATAAACTCCAGTTGTTCGCTTTGGAACTAAAGAATCTGGGGGGAAACGGAATTGAGATATATAAAATAATGAGCAGCCATCTTAAAATAATCAGAATCTATTTCTTTCATAAATAAAACAAATAGCATAGATTTCAAGTAATTGGTAGGAGGACCGGAGAGAGGGCAGATTCTGGAACACACTGCCAGGAAGATTGATAGAAGCAGAAACGCTTATCACATTCTTGAAGTACTGTGACTTGCAAGGTCTAATGGTGGGATCAGTCTCCTTCTAACCAGCACAAACATAAAGGGGTAACTGGCCTTGTCTTTCATAAGTTTCCATATTGCTGTGATTCTCCCCTTCAGCATGGAATTTAAGTAAACTTCATAATGCAACCAGGAGCAGCAAGCAGTGAGATGTGGCTGAGAGCAGAAGCATTAGCTTGGAATGTTCCTGAGACTAGGAACCTGTTGGTGATCATGGCCCTGAGCTCCGTGGACAGAGTAGTCCCGCCCACGAGTGAGGTTCAAAGTTGTAGAAGCTCCCAGATCTTACTGAGGACAAAGACAAGGACAATGTTACATTAGCCCTTTCAGTGGCTCATTTTCAAGATAAACCAGTTAGTAAAACCTATAAGAACTGCCAATTTTCAGATCAGAGAGCTTGTAAGTCACGCTGGAGATGAATTTAGACTGTTGCATGACTGTTTGCCTCATTTGGGAAAGTTTAACTCTGGAAGATGCTCATGTGAACAGAAACCTCACCGGGAAGTCAGGAATCACATTTCCTGACAGGTATTAAGTCACCCAGAAATGAGCACAGAATTGCTCTATTCTTGTTTTCACCTTCACAGTACTTTTTTTGGAGTTGTATGAAGATATTTCTAGGCCCCATCTTTAAGGTTGTGCTTGAGGTGAGAAAGACTTCAATTGGCATAGTCTCATCTTTCCAAAAATATACATCACCTAATAAGCATTCGAGTCCCACAAGTCCTGAGATATTTTAAAATTATTTTCTGAACCACCTTTATGCTGTGAATTCTGCCAGATATTAAGTCTCACTTGAAACTATTCACCAAAGAGAGAGGTGGCATAGTGGTGGAGATTAGGACTGGTGGTGTTGGATGTGGTTGGCACCCATTCCTATCCTGGCTGGATTTGACCAGCTGCAGTTTTAAATCCCAGGTATCACAGATACCGATCCTAATCCGGCAGGAATCTTCAAATGTGAGTATTAGGCTCCGATTATACATTGCAACATTGATCGACCATTTTAAACAGAGAAAGCAGAGTGGGGTGGCCAACGATCCCTTATTATAAGGTATTTTCTTTATTCCTTAGTGAAGGAGACTGCTTTGCATGAGATCGATACAGGATAGCTGGTTTTTTCTTGTAATTTTCTTGACAGGCATATAGTCCATGGAGCTTGAGCCACAAGCTTGGGAAGAAATATGTTCTTGATCTTTGCTGGTTCTCCAGTGAATGCAAATAAAATCAAAAATTGTCATTCTCACTGCATTCCAGTTGACTACAAAGTGCTTTAAACGAAAGGGGTAGGTCATAGGTGGTACTTATTGCCATGGGCAAGGGTCGCTGCCATTATAAAGCTTGTTGACATCAGCCCGGGCTCCCTTGGCTTTGCCAGCAGGGATCCCGGCATTCCCAGAATTGCCTGTTGGGAGGATCATGTTGGTGGGTTCCAGTTAATTCAGTCAACAGTGAGAAGGCAGTGTTTGTCACTGATCCACAATATCTGTGCCCTTACGTCTGTTGGGAAACTCACAACAGCAAAGTGTCCCAGAATCAATTCAGCTCAGGATCAGCCCGCCACTTAGTCCCCACGATGTTGAGAGATACTGTATATAGAGGTAAATGGGCAACCCCTAACGTCATTGTGCTGAGCAGCCAATTTCCAGTGTAAGCACGGGAGGTCTCATCCAAATTAAATGTTTGACAAACCTACCTCTGCATGTCCTACTTCCCTTGCTCCTTGCATTCACCCACCACATTATCCCTCCCAGGTTGGTAAATACACCCTCCCGCAGCAACACTAGTCTAAACAGTTCCATTAAGAACAAGGAGTAAGTGTAAAGTACAAAGTACTGGAGGAACTCAATGGGTCAGGCAGCATCTGTGGAGGGAAATGGACTGACAATGTTTTGGGTTCGGACCATTCTTCATACTAGCAATAGGCCATCCAGCACCTTGTGCCTCTGCTGAAGGCTAATCGTCCACCTCAGAGCCACTTTTCACGATGAATCCCATATCCCTTGATTTCCTTAATATCCAAAAGTCTATCAGCCTGTTTTGAATATACTCAGCAACTGAGTCCCCACACACCTTCACACGGGATTCACAACAACAAAAAATGGTTGTAAGGTAGAAGATCAGCCTTCAACAGACACAATGTGCTGAATGGCATATTCCTGAATTGGATGACATTTCATATTACTTTTACCGTGAATCGCTGATTACTTTTTTTGGAACCTGTGACCCTTGGTTCGAGACACCCTGGCCAAGTGAAAGATCAGTCAATCCCAGTTAAAAAACCTTCACATTTCATTGGGATTGCATCTTGTTTGTTCAGGTAAGTCCTGCTTACTCTGCAATCTTTGGACATTCCAGTGGTGCACAATTTTATGCAGGTTGGGCAGAATTTAAAACACCAAACACCCCTCCACTCACAACAACCCTATTTTATCTTTGACCACATATATCCAAAGACACAAATGGCATAAGTCCTGCTCCTCCATACTTGGCCTCCCCATAGTTTCCCTCACTGCCATACTCACCCCGACATCACTGCCCCACTCTCCGCCCCAAGCACTCCCACCTCACTACCCCACTTGTCTAACCTTACTGCCCCACTCACACCCATCTCACTGCCCCACTCACCCCCTCTCACTCCCATCTCACTGCCCCACTCACCCCCTCACTGCCCCACTCACCCCCTCTCACTGCCCCACTCACCCCCTCTCACTGCCCCACTCACACCCATCTCACTGCCCCACACACCCCCTCTCAGTGCCCCATGTCATAGCTCCCACACTCACTGACCATTCCACATCCCCTCACTGACATCTCACTGCCCCTCGCACCGACTCCTCATTTCTCCCCCACTTCCTTCACTGTACCACTCCCAGACCTGTCATTTCCACTTCAATGTCTCCTATTTCCTCACCCGTTCATGGTCCCACTCACTAGCCTTTCAATAGCCCCAGTTCCTGTGCCTACATTGGTCCATTTTCCATGTCTCTCATGCTCTTTTCCAGAGCTCTGCTCCAAGTTATACAGTGGCAGACACATCAATACCAGTACTGTACCCCAGTGAAATACAATGATAGTCCACCCCCTCCCCCCCAAGACTGCATTACCTACATTTTCCAGTTACAGAGCAGTCCCAAAGACTACTGTACCCCAGTGTTATAACGTCATGGTCCTGTCTCACCTGTATTGTACCTCAGTGTTTTACAGTGACAGACTCATCCCCACCCATACTGTACTCCACTGTTATATAGTGACAGACATCCCCACCTGCACTATCCCTGATGTTATATACAGACAGATCAATGCCATAAGACATAGGGGAAAAAATTCAGTATTCGGCCGATCGAGTCTGCTCCATGGTGGAGCAGACTCGATCGGCCGAATACCGAAATTTTGTGGAGTGGATCCAGACCCATCAGTATTGTACCCCAATATTATACAGTAACAGACCTGCCTTGTCTGTACTCCACCCCAATTTATACAGTGACAGACCCAAGCTTATGAACATTGTACCCCATGGTTATACAGAAACATGTGCCCCAAAGTTATTCAGCGACTGTCCCAAACTCAACAGTATTGTACCCCAGTGTAGCATGGTAACAAACCTGCCCCACCAGTGTTGTTACTGTGTTTGACGGTACCGACCATTACCCTGTCATACTGTATCCCTGCATGAGTGTCTCTCCTACAAACAGCTACTCTGTATCCATTTTATAATGACAGACATCTGCCCATCAGTGTATACAGTTGGGTGTAGAGAGGATCTGGATCTGGTATGGGAAGATGTACCAGATCCGACATGGTCCCTCCTGTTCTCATCCCTTGATACCTGATGCATGGGTCAGTCTTGTCTCTGGTGCCAGGCATACTAGGATCTCTGGAGCCTGGCACTGTGGGCTCAAAGCCTGATGTTGAGAGAATCCCGAGTCCCCACACACAACGTGCACAGTTAGATTGTACAACAATTGCTCCCAGCAGTTCAGTGAAGGTGCTCAAGGGAGGGAGGGACCACGGAAAGATGGGGACTGAGGGAGGAGAATGCAGGTGTAGGATGAGGACCAAGATGAGAAAAACATTTTTCACACAGAGAGTGGTGAATCTCTGGAACTCTCTGCCACAGCAGGTAGTTGAGGCCAGTTCATTGGCTATATTTAAGAGGGAGTTAGATGTGGCCCTTGTGGCCTAAAGGGATCAGGGGGTATGGAGAGAAGGCAGGTACAGGATACTGAGTTGGATGATCAGCCATGATCATATTGAATGGCGGTGCAGGCTCGAAGGGCCGAATGGCCTACTCCTGCACCTATTTTCTATGTTTCTATGTTTCTATGAGGGTGGAAGGGGGGGAGAGGAAGGGAACGAAGTGGAGGGAAAGGGAGAGAGAGGTTGGGTTGCCAGCAGTCCCATGTTAGATGAGACATCCCCGCTATTGGAAATCGGCCGCCCCACACAATGCATCATCTCCCCATCCCAAGCACCTGACCTACAAGGTTGGTCCGGGGCTGTCCCTGAGTTGAGACGAGGTTTGTTCCGCGTCTGCCATGAGAGCTCGGGGTTTTGCGGTTGACGGGAAGCACTGCCGGCTCACCGCTGGGCTCTGAATTAACTGAAACTTACCTGGTGTGATCTTCCAGAAGGCTGTCCTGGGAGAATCCCTCCCGGTGGGAGTGGAGCCAGTCCCATCCCCACCCACGACCTACCCCCTTATCGCTCAAAGTACAATGTTGCCAACTCCAAATGCCGGGGCCGAAGGTTCAGTCGGATTTGAGGTGGCCATTGGTCACGACGTCACTTGGCCGCGACGAGCCCAGGGCAGCGTCGAGTTGCGGCTCAAAGCGGAGGCGCAGGGTGTTCCTGATGACCAGCTTCTCCATGATGAAGGAGGCGCAGAGCCAGGGCACGGCATACTCCAGGGTGATCAGACCCATAAAGTCAAACTCAAACTGGGAGTAGTCCCAGGGGCAGGCGTCGAACTGGCGCAGCACGTAGCCCGTGCAAAACTCCCAGATATAGGTCCAGATGGTGTAGATGAGACAGCGGGTGAAAGTGCGGCACCTGTCTCTGAGGTAGAGGTACATCCGTTCCACTATTAGCATGGAAGTGCCGTAGATGAAAAGGGCCCAGACGCTGGTGACTCCAGGGAACTTCCAGTTGAAATGCACCACAAAATCCCACGCTGCGGTGAACATCACCTCACAGAAATAGCCATGGATAGCGTAGAGGTACCACCGAGAGAGGGCACTCAGTGGCTCTGCTGAGGCCATCCTCTCTGCCCGTGGAGGGAAGGGAGAAATGCAGAGAGCGAGGGAGATACAGCTGCAAAGACAACA
This sequence comes from Malacoraja senta, assembly GCA_038087875.1. Lineage (NCBI taxonomy): Eukaryota > Metazoa > Chordata > Chondrichthyes > Rajiformes > Rajidae > Malacoraja > Malacoraja senta. Next base: position 58,469,461 of record CM075978.1, on the reverse strand, counting down.
CAGATCCAGTTACACAAAACAGGCTGATGAAGGCAGAGCATTAAGCACAACCTTGGAAACGGAGAGAATTAATTTTTAAGCAGACACCACCAACCTGCCAAACCCCGTCGCCCTTCATTAATCAGCTCTCAGCATTTGTGCCGACAAATGATTCTGCACTGGGTGAGAGAGAGAGAAAAAAGGGAAGCGCTTAGCAGAAGCAGAATGCGGAAAGTACCACAGCTCAGAGCTGGATGGGGAACGGTGCTGAGTTTCAATGGAGCATCCCTGCAGCTTTTTAGAGGGCAGATGAGAAGTGCGGACATGAAATGGAGCTCATAATGCAGAACAGGCAGACCATAATGTGCATTTTAACCCCCAGCCTGTCAGGCAGACAAGAGGGCAAAGATATTAAATACACGGCAGTCATATAATATTCAGAGGAAGTCAAAGTGTTTCAATCTAAAGACAGGGGCTGGACGGACACCAGATCTAACATCCAACCATCCCTCTCTCTTTTTTGTCCCTGTCTTTCTCACATCCATCATACAGAATCTGTTATGCGCCCCTTTTTTATGCCAGTGCACACATTATCTTGCACTAAATGTTATACCCTTCATCCTGTATCTGTACACTGTGGATGGCATGATCGTAATCATGTAAAATATTTTCACTGTCAGATAGCATGCAACAATAATAAACTAAACATACCACATTCATTTCATGTGTATCTGCATTGATTTGCATGTAAAACACTCAAAGAGAAACACATGCATTTTACACTGCATGCAATGCAGCCTTAGAAGCGCATCCTGAGGAGCGTAGCCAGCTCTCTGGAGTAAATAAAACAAAGCACTGCATGAGACTTGGCAGTGAGGAAATATATTCCCCAGATTCAGTGGGCAGTCACTGATGGCAAAATGACACTGCTTCCATTGTTTAGCTGAAAGTTGGCACAACGTGCTGATATTATCAGTATTACCGTTTGTAAAATGGAGAAACACAGTCCCTCAACTTTGCTCAACTTACCTTGTCAAATGCAGTCGCATTTAAAAGTAGTCTACACACACACAAGGATATTACGTTGCTGTGGACGCTGGCTGTTTGAATCATCTAGAAAATTCAAGTAAATCGTTTTCAATCATTTAGAAGCATTCACGTTGTCTTTGTTGTGTCCTTGCTGTTCTGATTTATTTTTGGCTTAACAGGCATGCAACAGCGGAGATGATTTGTTGCGCTGTGTTCTGCAGGTGGGAAGGAGACGCATGATCAAATCTGTTAGAAACTGTTGTAAGATGTGAAAACAGTGGGGCTATAACGGCTTCTCCAGGCTCATTATCAGTCTGATCATTTGTTGGGACTCTTCAGTACTTTTCCCCTGAGGAACTGTCGAGGACGGCACAATGGAGCAGTTGGTAGAGCTGCTGCCTCATAGTGCCAAGAGACCTGGGCTCAATCCTGACCTCTGTGTGGAGTTTGCATGGTCTCCCTGTGACCATGCAGATTTTCGCCCACATCCAAAAGACGTGCAGGTTTGTAGGTTAATTGGCCTCTGTAAATTGCCCCTAGTGTGTAGGGAGTGGATACAAATGTGGGATTACATAGAACTAGTGTAAACGGGTGATTGATGGTTGACTCGGTGGGCCGAAGGGCCTTTTTTCATGCTGTGTCGTTCAATTAACCCGATCAATTAATAGTGCATGCAGACTCCATCCAATGTTGGCAGTTGCCATCCTCAACCCTAGGTTTGCATATTAGGTTTGGCCTCACACTCGACTCCAGAGAAGTTGCTGATAACTGCGGAGATACAAGAGACTGCAGGTGTAGGAATGAGGACCAAAGAACAAAGCGCTGTGAAATCTCGCTCACATCAGTAGAGAGAAAGGAATCGTTGACACGTTGGTTTGAGACCCTGCATCAGAACTAAGAGTGAGAGGGAAGGTAGCCAATATAAAGAGGGAAGAAGGAAGGATGAGGCAGAGGCCCGTAGGTGATGGGTGGACTGGGGGGGATGAGGAAATGAGATAAACACCTCATCTTCCACCTGGCTAGTCTAGCACCCTTTGGTGTGAACACTGAAATTTCCATTTGGGGACCCTTATTTCCTGTATACCCCTCTCTCTCCTTCTGATCCACCCCAGGTCCTCTCATTTTTGTTCCATAATCTCACCCCCCCATTATGCTTTTCCTATTCCCTCCCCATCATGGTTCTATCCACCTACTACCCATCCCCACTCCAGTCACGTTCTATCTTCCCATCTCTCCCTTGAATGGTTACCATTGTCGCCTCCCTTACTTATCAGATCCCAGCACTTGTGCCCATTGTGTCCCTGCACCCCCTCCTCCCCCCCCCCCCCCCCCAGTCCATGTCTCGACATTCACCTTCCCCTTCCCCACTTGGCTTGCTAATATTCTGTCTATGTATATGAGGAACTTTGCACATCACAGTCAAATCAACCACCGGGCGGGACCAGCAATGGCTGCCTCGCCAACAGTCCGTCTGTCCCTTCCTTCTTTGGTATTTTTTTAGTATATATTAAATGTATGTTTTTAATGTTCTTTAGCTTGTTTTATGTGGGGGTGCGGGGGTTGGGGAAAACGTTTTTAAATCTCTTACCTCAAAGGAGATGCGACTTTTTTCCATATCATATCTTTGTCTGTACTGCAGCCTAACATCGAGGAGCTGGTGGCCTTTGCTGAAGACCGACTTTGGGAGCTCCAACCACGGGAGCCTGCGGACTTAACATCGTGGAGCTCGCGATCCCTGGTTAGAGACTGATTTCGGGAGCTCCAAGCCGCAGTTGCTACGACCGCCCCGCCGCGGGAGCTTCGATCGCCCCAACATGGGGGCTTTGATCGCTGGCCGCGGGAGCTTCGATCTCCCCGACTGCGGATGGTTCGACTGCCCCGACAGCGGGAGAATAAAGAGGAAGAAGGTTGGACTTTATTGCCTTCCAGTACAGTGAGGAACGTGGGGAATCCGCTGTGGTGGATGTTTATGTCAACTTTTATGTAGTTTTGTTCCTTTTTTTTTAGTATGGCTGTATGGTAATTCGAGTTTCACTGTACCTTAATTGGTACATGTGACAATAAACTGACCTTTGAACCTTTGAATTTTCAGTTAAACACTGCAGATGCTGGAAGTCTGAAATGAAAATGAAACAACCAGATTCGGCACAATGGCGCAGCGGTTACAGCGCACGAGACCCGGGTTCGATCCTGACTATAGGTACTGTCTGTACGGAGTTGGTACGTTCTCCCCATGTGCTCCGCTTTCCTCCCACACTCCAAAGACGTACAGGTCTGCAGGTTAATTGGCTTCGGTAAAGATTGTAAATTGTCCCGAGTTTGAAGGATAGTGCTAGTCACTGGTTGATCGCTGGTCGGCATGGACTCAGTGGGCCAAATGGCCTGATTCCATGCTGTATCTTTAAACTAAAATATACTCAGCAGGCCAGGCAGCATCAGTGCAGAGAGAAACACAGTCAAAAGGTAGTTGAACTGAAATATTTCTCTCTTCATCAATGCTGCCTGACCTGCTGAGTACCCCCAGTATTTTATTTTTTATTAGTCAGGCCCCATTGCGTTTCCATCCTAACACAGCCTAATTATTTTCTGGCAAGGGTCACTATATAGTGGTCCATGGGAGGAACACAGGGCGGGTTTGGCATTCTTTAATTTAGGATAGAGAAGCAACCGTTCCTGTCTCGTGGCACAATCCGATTTGTGACCTTTCCATGGAACATGCACCAAATGGAGCAAGTTACATCCAATTACTGAATGGCTGTGCTTGCTGAACAGTGATATTTGCAACCTCCTATTTTTTTTCTGGAGGCAACCAGAGTAAGATTTCAGTTGACGAATACACCTCCTGAAATTAATTTTGTGCCTGTAATTTAGACTGGGGGTCAGTTTCTCTGCTCTGCAATGATCAGATGCAGAAACAGTGAAGAATCTTTCCTCTTCGTAGCCTGGGCCTGTCTTCAGCACACATTGGGTACAGAGGCTGAAGTCTTCGCTCAATGCTGCTGCACATAGTATCGTTCCATCATCTGGGATCTTTCAAATCAGAGAATCCTAGCAAGTTTATAACACAGGAGGCTATTCAGCCCATCATACCTGTGCTGTTCTAAAGCGCTCCCCAGCCTAATCCTAACTTCCATCACTAGATCTCTGACAGCAGCAATACAGGTAGAAAGAGTGGTAAAGAAGGCATATAGTCCACTTGCTTCTTCAGTCCAGGCATTGACTATTACATCCAGGAAGTCATGATGCAGCTTTATAGGACTTTGGTGAGGTCACATTTGGAGTATTGCGTGCAGTTCTGGTTGCCCCATCACAGGAAGGATGTGGAGGTTTTGGAGAGGATGCATTAGCAGCTTACCCGGATGCTGCCCCACAAAAGTGGGTATTAGCTATAAGGAGAGGTTGGACAAACTTAGATAGTTTTCTCTGGAGGGTCGGAAGCCGAGGGGAGACCAGACAGTATCTAAAATTATGAGAGGCACAGATAGGGTAAATAGTCAGAATCTTTTTCCAGGATGGAAATGTGAAGTACTAGAGGGCATAGCTTTGAGGTGAGCGAGGGCAAAGCTTGAAGGGAGGTGCAGGGCAAGTTGTTACACACAGGAGTGATAGGTACCTGGAGGCAGATAAGATGCCAGTGAAGATGCAGGGAATTTGAAGGATATGGATCACAAGCAGGTGCTAAGGCATTACTTTATTTTGGCATGATGTTTGGCACCAAGATCGCGGGTTGAAGGGCCAGTTCCTGTGCTGTACCCGTTCCATGTTAGTTCTGTAGGCCTGCAGGCTCCCACGTCAGATATCAATCCTTGTACTTACAAAGTGTGCTCATCATGTGATAGGAGTAGAATTAGGCCATTTGGGCCATCAAGTCTTAATGGCTGATCTAGCTCTCCCTCCTAACACCATTCTCCTGCCTTCTCCCCATAACCTCTGACAAGAATCTATCTCTGCCTTAAATATATCCACTGACTTGGCTTCCATTGCCTTCTGTGGCAAAGGATTCCACAGATTCACAACCCTCTGACTAAATAAATTCCTCATCTCCTTCGTAAAAGAGCATCCTTTAATTCTGAGGCTATGGACTCTCCCACTAGTGGAAACATCCTCTTCACATCCACTCTATCCATGCTTTTCACTATTCTGTATGTTTCAATTAGGTCCCTCCTCATTCTTCTAAACTCCGAGTACAGGCCCAGTGCTGACAAACGCGCATCATATGTTAACCTACTCATTTCTGGGATCATTCTTGTAAACCTCCTCTGGACCCTCTCCAGACCCAGCACATCCTTCCTCAGATATGGTGCCCAAAATTGCTCACAATATTCCAAATGTGGCCTGACCAGCCTCAGCATTATATCCCTGTTTTTGCATGCAAGCCCTCTCGAAATAAATGCTAGCATTGCGTTTGCTTTCTTTACTACCGATTCGACTAAAAGGCCTGTCTCACGAGTCTGCGGTCATTGGCGGCGAAACGGGAAGAATCTGCCGCCATAGACCGCGCACTCGTGAGAACGCACAATTCCGGGGCCGCGCGGCGGTGTTCCCAACACCGCACGGTGCTAAAATAAAACCTGCACTGTTTAAAACTATATTCTTACCGCACAACCTCCACCAGTGATGCACGAGTGCGGCACGGCCGCCCGCACGGGCCGCCGCCAGTGTGGCTCGAGCGCCGTGCGTCAAACTTCCACTGCCACACCCTCCGCCAGTGAGGCACGTGTGCGGCACGGCCGCAGGCACAGCCACCGCTACAGCGCCGCGATCAGGACGGCCGCCGCCACAGCCGCCGCTGGTGAGTCACGTGCGGCGGGCCGACGTCATCGCAGTCGGCCCGCCCTTTTTTTAACTTACCGCAAGCACGTAGGACCCGCCGTATTTGAATTACTCGGCCCCCGCGCAGCATCCATGCGGCGCTCCTGTGGATAGGCTCGGCGCTCTCGCCGTTGCCGTGCGGTCCCCTCTACCGGCGACGCCGCGCTTCACCGCCGATGACCGCAAACAGGTAAGACAGAGCCTTAACAGATTAACTTTATTAACTAACAGATCCTGCACCAGCACTCCCAAGTCCCTTTGCACCTCCGACAGTGTTGGCGGTTCCTTCGTCTACTGCCCCCTCAGGCAATGGCTTCCTGACTTCTGCACCCTCCAAGGTGACATGAGTTTTTCCTCCTCTAATCCACCCAGATGCATTAAATCTATGCTCCCTTTTTGTTCCCCATATTTCCATATCACATTGGAGGAGGTCAGTTTGCCCACTCAGAACAATCCTATCCCCCCATACTAATTTTTCCAATTCCTAATGCTCCTGTTAACTCCAGATTCTACCACTCCCCTACATACTAAGGCCAATTACAGTGAGCCTGCCAACCTGCATATCTTTGAGTTTCCCTTTCCTCTGACTAGTCTGAAGAAGGGTCTCGACCCAAAATGTCATGCATTCCTTCTCTCCACAGATGCTGCCTGTCCCATTAGTTACCCCAGCATTTTATCTGCATATCTTTGAGAGGTGTGAGGAAATCCACAAGGTCACAGGGAGCGCACCCAAAGTTAGGATTGCACCCGGGTTGATGGAGTTGTAAGGCAGCAACGTTACTTGCTGCACAAAAGGAAATGTCTGCACTAATAAAGGAAATAGGGCCCTGTATATGTACTGTGTTCCAGTTCCAGTTCTGTGAACAGGAACATGGAATGAGCAATCTTTGTCTTTGAAAGCGAGGAATTTCAGATAAAGAGGATGCTGTGTTTTCAACATTTCTCCTCACAGGAAAGATTGAGCAATGTTAATTGGTTGTGTTTTTTTTAAGAGTATTGTAAGGCAACATTATTGCAACTCCAATTTGAGGTAATTACCACCCTGATAATAGGGATACGAGGTTACAATTGCTCACAGTACTGGGGTATTTATCTGACTACCAATTGTGGTTTATTGTTGTGTGCCAATTGGCTGCCCTCTTTCTCAGAGTGGCCCTTCTTCAAATATAATTCTGATGGAGGTTTTCTTTTGCCAGGCAGCATCCATGAAGAGCGAAATATATCAGTCCAACTACCTTTTGACTATGTTTCTCTCTGCACTGATGCTGCCTGGCCTGCTGAGTATCTTTTAGTTTAGAGATACAGCATGGAATCAGGCCGTTTGGCCCACTGAGTCCATGCCGATCACAGATCAAGGGATAGAAATCCATACCTCCAACAATCGATTGTATGTTGTTGGAGAAGGGCAACTTTGCACACATTTATGGGAATTAGTCATAGAGTGATACAGTGTGGAAACAGGCCCTTCGGCCCAACTTACCCACACCAGCCAACATGTCCCAGGTACACTGGTCTCACCTGCCCGCATTTGGTCCATATCCCTCCGTGCCTGTCCTATCCATGTACTTGTCTGTTTGTTAAATGTTGGGATAGTCCCAGCCTCAACTACCTCCTCTGGCAGCTTGTTCCATACACCCACCACCCTCTGTGTGAAAAAGTTACCCCTCGGATTCCTATTAAATCTTTTCCCCATCACCTCAAACCCATGTCCTCTGGTCCTCGATTCACCTACGTCTGGGCAAGAGACACTGTGCATCTACCCATAGATGCTGCCTCACCCGCTGAGTTTCTCCAGCATGTTGTCTACCTTTTTCCATCATCTGCAGTTCCTTCTTAAACAACTGTGCATCTACCCGATCTGTTCCTCTCATGATTTTATACATTGGGAATTGGGAAGTCTTTACCCACGGATTTTGGATGGGTTTTTCTTCCCCTTCCTGCTTTTGTATTCCCACATGGAACTCTCCCCCAAATTAAGTCAACAATAACTCAACACACTCAAGTTCTTGTGCACTGAGATTTTCAACCTCACAGGGATGAAGAACGTCATAGAAGACCGACCCAACCGACCCTGCTCCCCTGAAAGGACTCAGGCTCACACTGCATTATATGCTGGCACTGAGATCAGTGACCTCTAATATAACCTCACATGGGAGCCAGCACTGGTTTGTTCATGGGGTTCAGGGCTGCAGGCACGTTAAGCTCCCTAGCCTCTGAACCATTCCAGGCTGCAGGTGTTAAAGTCATATTTCTCACAATGTGTGCCCAACTCCTGCTTTGGAAGTGGCATCTTCATTCCACAGGAGCCAGCAGAGGGATTCACCTGTACTACAAGCCCCCCCAAGGTTCAGATGTTCATTACCTGTGCTTACCCTTACAGACTTCCCTAACTACCTTCTACTTAACTAACCTTGGCAAGACCGTATGATCAAAGAATATGCCAGTTTCAGGACCCTCTGACCCATCGGGGGAGGGGGTACTCCCCCTGCTCCCCATCTCTCACGATCACAGCATTGATTCATTCAGTAGCAGCATTGCTATGTAGCGAGAAGAATGCCGCATGTAATGTGGTGCTTCCCATTGAGAGCCAGCAGCAAAGAATGCAGCTGCTGGGCAAGGGTTGGGAATTGCGAGAACTTTCAATGCATTGGTGTCAATTTCAGCATTACCAGGGCTTGTTTTCTGAGCGATAAGGCTGGATCACAACTCTGTACAAATATCTTTCTAAATACCTGTACAGCATTTTCCAGAGCCTAGATTTTAAGGGGAATGTAATTTGTTTTGACTGTTTAACAAACAAAACCTGATCTTATCTCTCCAAGCATTTGTCTGTCATGAGAAGTGAACACCTGAATGGCTCGATTGTAATCATGTATTGTCTTTCTGTTGACTGGATAGCATGCAACAGAAGCTTTTCACTGTACACGTGACAATAAACTAAACAGAACTTAAAACTGCAAGAAATTGCAGTGTTGTAGATGTAGTCGCCTATCGCACTGACCAGACTTCCCACCATTGATTCCATCTACACTTCATTCTGCCTCTGGAAAGTAGCAAATATAATCAAAAACTTGTCCCACATCAGTTATTCCTTCCTCTCTCTGCTCTCGGCCGAATGACCTCCTCCTGCACCTATTTTCTATGTTTCTATAGTTAGATACTCTAGGGGCTAGTGGAATCAAGGGATTTGGGGAGAAGGCAGGCACGGGTTATTGATTGGGGACGATCAGCCATGATCACAATGAATGGCGGTGCTGGCTAATGAGCCGAATGGCCTCCTCCTGCACCTATTTTCTATGTTTCTATGTACAGAAGCTTGAAAGTGCGCATCACCAGACTCAAGTACAGACTCAGCTACAGTGCACTACAATGCTGAGAACTATATTCTGCACTCTGTATCTTCCTCTTTGCTCTGTCTATTGTACTTGAGATTGATTCGATTGAATTTATATATATCATGGATAGCATGCAAAACAAAACAATGATGGTCATTTGCGCATTTTGTAACTGCTCAACACCATCCAGGGTAAAGCGCCCACACGACTGACATTCTTCCAGCAACGGTGCACCATACCTGCAGGATGCACCATCTCTAAAGTGCCCTGCAGTTACACGTCAAAGCTACCCCAATGGCATCTCCCAAACCAACGCCCTCTGCCACCATGGACAAAGGAAGCCAGGCCCAGGAGAGCACCACCATCTGCAGGTTTCCCACCATGGAGGCTTCTTCATCATCATTGACACCAATTCCTGGAACTCCCTACCCAACAGTGCCATGGAGCAGGTATTGTATCACCAGAAGGACTGCAACGGTTCAAGGCCACCTTCTCAGGGGCAATAAGGAATGTGCAGTAGATGCTGGCCTTGACTGCAAGCTGAGATTCTTAAAAGTTAATAAAGAGCTCTCTCTGTTGCAAGATCAGGACATGCTTCACTTGACTTGGAAAGTCTCGAGCCAGAGTGCACAGATCCTGGTTCTCTAATCCTCACTTCTCATAATCACAAGTTACTATGCGATTAACTATAACTTTATTTTGCCCTTCAGTGTCCACCGAAGAGGATAGTTGTTTGAAAGATCATCTTTTATTACCAGCAAAAATGCAAAATGCTGGAGGAACTCAGCAGGTCTGGCATAATTTGTCGATGGAAATGGAGAGTTGACTTTTTCGGTTAGGACCTTTCATTTGAACTGATAGAGTAGAGTGAGGCAGCTAATATAAAGAGGTGAGGGGAAGGGTTGGGCAAGAGCTGGTTCTCCCCCTCATCTTTTTACACTGCCTACTTTCCCTCTACTCTTTCAGTCCAGATGAAGGATCTCATCCCGAAACGTCATCTGTCCATTTCCCTCCACATGCTGCTGAACATGCTGAGTTCCTTCAGTGCTTTGTTTTTTCTGCCTGTATTGTGGAAGTGTCAATAGATTGTGTTGTTTCCTCTCCAGAATCCAGCATCTGCACTCACCTGTCTTCATTTTTCATTGCAACCATGAAGCAAAAGATTGCAGATGCTGGAAGTCCAAAAGAAATATAAAAACTGCCGGCACAGAGGAGAGGAAAGGACAGGCATGGGACACAGGAGACAACCAGAAAGTGTGCAACACAAGAAGGGGGAGGGGCTGTCTGAGAGGGGGCGGTAATGTACAAAAGGTATGTTGGGGGTCGTGAGTTGTAAATAAGAGACAACAAAATCAATACTTACTGAGGAGAGAAAAGAACCTGAATGCTTAAGATACTCGGTTAGAATGGCTGACTGAATTCAATGGTGAGTCCTGAAGGCTGGAAAATTAAAGGTGGCCAAAGGCAGAGAGGTCGGAGTGGGAGTGGGATGGCGGACAGACTGGAAGCCTGGGATCACACCTGCAGACTGAATGGAGGTGTTCTTTAAAGCACCCAATCAGTGTTTGGTTCTCCAGGGGCGGCACAGTAACGCAGAGGCAGAGTTGTTTCCATACAGCGGCAGATACCTGGGTTCGAGCCTGACTAAGGGGGCTGTCTGTAAGGAGTTTATATGTGCTCCCTGTGACCGCATGGGTTTTCTCCGGGTGCTCCGGTTTCCTCCCACACTCCAAAGTCATACAGGTTTGCAGGTTAATTTGGTAAATTGTCCTTGGTGTGTAGGATAGTGTTAATGCAAGGGGTGATCGCTGGTGGGCACGGACCCAAAGGGCCTGTTTCCGAGCTGTATTTCTAAAGTCCAACGTGGAGAAGACCTCGGTGTGAATGCAGCGCGTGGATTGGAAGTTAGGTACACGCATTGCTGCTTCACCCAAAGGGGATATTTGGGTCCCATGGATGGTGGAAAGAGAAGAGGTACATCCTTCTGTGGTTGCATGGGAAGATGGCAAGGGAAGGGGAATGGTTTTGGGGGAGATGTAGAGTGAAGCAGTGTCATTGAAGCAATGCTGAAAGATTGCGAGGAAAGATCGACGTGTCTGCTGGTGGCACCCCCAAGGAGGGATGGGAAATTACAGGATGATCTGGGGATAGGGATGCACAGTGAGGGCTCGAGGAACCCCAATCCTTGTTCTGAAAGGGGGTGAGAGCAGAAATGCAAGGATTGGGATCGCCATGGTTGAGAGCCCTGCCAACTATGGTGGAGGGAAATCCAGTTAAGGTGAAAGGAAGACCTCTTGCAGATATGGGTGTAGAAGGCATCACCAGCAGAATACAGTACAGATGGACAAGCCAAATGAAGATTGGATAATCATTTCTAAGAACACCGTTCTGTGAACAAACTGAACCTGAGCTACTATTTGCTTGTCCCTTTTAATTCTCCATCCACTCGCATAACCTCGAGGAACAGTTTCTTATCCATGAACAGAAACATGACAGACTTTGGACTCAGTTTCAGATATTTGGCAGTTCTAGCCTTGCATCTCACACTTCTAGTATTAATTTTGTCCCCATCTTCTTGTAAATTCAGATTTACTGAGCGTTTTCATTTTTACACTTCCTCTGCCACTCCTTTTGTATTCACTGGTCTTTATTGTACACTCTCAGCTGGTATTTCCACCATCACTGAATCTCTCCTGCTCTCTACCCCGTCACAGTATTTCTTCCTCTCCGCCCCATCACCTTTTGTTACAATTTGAAACTTCCTTTGTCTCTATCTTTTCCTAGTTCTGACGAAAGGTCGTCGACTTGAAACGCTAACGCTGTTCCACTCTTTCATGTTCACAATTGGGTTCTGACGACACAAGTAACTTACCATCATTCAAATTGTAAAGCTTCCTCTCATGAACCAGGTCATGGCCAATCACTGTAAACAGTACCCCACACAAACCGAGCCTGCTCATTCTCAACATAATCATCATCTTTATTCATAAACAGGAAGTTACTTGGCCTCACTTTTGAGTTCAAATTAAAACTCTTCTTTAAAAAACATTTCAAATGGGATTTTTCTGCTTTTTTTTTTTTAAAAACACCATTCTCAAAGGATAAAGACACTTGGTTCGTTGTGGGAAATTGTGAGCCAGGGCTGAGGCTTGTCAAATCTTTGAGGTCCTTTAGCAACCAAAGTGTTGATGATAGAAAGCAAGGGCAAAGATAAAAAGGGGAGTTGAACTCTCTGCTCTTGAGTGGCTTCTGCTAAGGATTTTGCAGGCAGGTGCCAGAAGTTGCCCGGTGCACCCGGTTAGATCAGGACGGCCCAGTGGACGACATCGTCGGGAGCTCGCAGGTCACAGGTTGGTGACCTGTTTTTCTGGGGCTCCCCCAACTACAGCTGCGTCCGCTGGACTGGAGGGCGGCAGCTTCGGCAGCTTCGGCCACCCCGGGCCGCGGAGTTTGAACCGGCCCGTCGCGGACGGAGCACGGATTCAGCCGCGGGACTGACTTACCATCACCCGGCGGGGCCACAACATCAGAAGCCTGGATCGCCTCAGCGCAGAGGGAAAACAAAGAGGGAAGAGACAGAGACTTTAAGACTTTTGCCTCCATCACAGTGAGGAGGTGCCTGGTGAACTCACTGTGGTGGATGTTAATTTGTGTTTATTGTGTGTTTTGTTATTTATTATATGTATGACTGCAGGCAACGAAATTTCGTTCAGACCGAAAGGTCTGAATGACAATAAAGGAATCAAAGTCAAAGTCAAATCATGTCAAGAAAGAGTAAGAACAAATAGGCAGATGCGAGTGAATAAGGAGAAACTGTCCACTGGATGGTGAGGCAGCACAAAAACAGGCCCTTCATCCCACCACACGCATGCTGCCCATTGTACCGATTACATCTATCCCCCGCACCCACGTTGGGTCTGTAGCCTTGGATTAAAAAAAACATCTTTCCTTTTGAAGAATTAACAATTGAACTGCCACTTGTCCTGGAAAGGACCAGGAACAGTGGCAGCATGCAAAAAAAAATAAAGTAAGTGAACGTTTTTGGGAGGACCCTTCCCTGGAACTCAGCTGTGACTCCCTCCCAGTCTCGTAGGTGATGGTGGGAAATGGGCACAAAGCAACTGACTGTGAGCAGTGCCCCGGAGATGTGGGGTAAGAAACTCATTCTCAGCTCAACATTTTGGATGGAGGAGGCAAGTTTGAGAGTACAATATCCAAAGGATGGGAAACTTTGACAGAATTACGTAACTATAGTGTGGAGGAAACTCCAGAGAAAGGACTCCCCCTTCTGGTCCCAAATTCTCATCTTTACAATGTAGCCTAAAGAAAATTCCATTCCGCCATCTTTAGAACGTTACAGTGGGTATCTCTACCAATATTTAGCCCTAACCCCAAGATTTGCTTGTATATTTCAATGATCCTCGTGAAATCTTACTTTGCACAATTTGGCCTCTGCATTTCCTGGCATCGCAAGTCATTTCACTTCAAAAAAACTATGTCTTCACCTTATCGTGCTTTAGGATTTCCTGTAATGGTGAAAGATGGCTTATAAATGAAAGGATTTCTTCTCCTACTGAAGTCCAATGGCCAACACAGTAAACAAAAGGGAGGGTAGATTACTAACAAATACCATTTGGCCTCAGACTCGGCTGCGAGCATCTGCTGGCCAATCCAAATTCAGGTTATAAAGATGAAGGTCATTTGAAATATTTTTTTTTCCTTGTCAACTGGGTAAACGCATCGTGGTTGATATGAAGTGCAGGGAGGTGGCTGTTAATCTTCAATGATAATGGGCTCATCGCTGGTGGAAGACTCTGGGCCTATTGCACGCGTCAGGGTGTGCTGCTCCACAAAGATCTGTGCTTGGGGCCGTCTTCCACTCCGCCTCCGCTCAAAGGAAGTAAGTAACTTGCGGATCTTCCTGCAACAGAAAAAAAAAGACAAGACATTCAGTGTTTATGCTCTCATTGAGCGGCAATCCAAGTCAAGCCTGTGGCTGATGTCAGGTTAATGCTCGCCACTTATTTTGAGATGCAGTTCCTTTAAGGAGAGAAGCATTTATAAAGCACCTCTGGTGACGTCAGTCCATAGCAAGCCAGAATACTGGCACTGCCTTGCGTTTCCACAAGGCTGGCGAACCGTTTATGGCCACCTGAAACGGCAGAGGACTGCATCTTCACGGTGAATTTCCTGCAGACAAAACAGGCCCTTCAGCCCCCGGAGTCCGTACTATCAAACAACCATTTACATCAATACAATTTCATTCCCCCCCCCACGTTCCTTCAACACCCCTCAGATTCTACCACTCATCTACGCACTCAGAAATTTACAGCATCTAAATAACCCACCCACCAGTTTGGGATGTGAAGAGGAACCGGAACACATGAGGAAAATGACTTGATCACAGGGAAACCGAGCAAAGTCCACATATGCAACGATAGGACAGTCAGGACCTGAACCAGGGCTGCTGGAATTGAGATGGAGTGGCTGCATTAACGGCACTACTGTGCCAGTGTTTAGGCTTCACACAAACCACCTTACTTATGTCATCCCTTCAACATTGTTGATGTTGTTGGTGTCAGGGGTTATGGGGAGAAGGCAGGACAATGGGGTTAGGAGGGAGAGATAGATCAGCCATTATTTAATGGTGGAGTAGACTTGATGGGCCGAATGGCCTAATTCTACTCCTATCACTTATGATCTTATGAACATATCCTTCTATTCCTTTTGCCCTCATGTATTTATCCAAGTTCTCTTCCAATGATATCCACCTCAACCACTCCTGTGGCCCTGACTTCCCCCTTCTCTCACTAAAAAAGTTTATTCTGAATGACCTTGTTAGTGACAGCCTTATATTAGCAAGTTATTTGAAATATGCTGCCTCAAACAGACTAGTTGCTCAGTAGTGGGGAAAAAAAAATCTGCATTTGAGGCTAGCCATGGAAACAGAAAATCAAGGCGTTCATAGGGTCTGAGTAGGGTGTGCATCACTGTTTATGTACTTGTTTGGTGATAAGACATCACAAATATAAATGTTAGCAAAGAGGTAGCTGTTAACCAGGCAAAAAGGTTTTCATTGGATAATGCCCCAACCGTGTCTTAATATTTTATGTGTAGAGTAAGTGAAGATTTACAATGAAGGAGGGGTAAATAAAAGAGGAAAGGCAAACAATAGGGGAAGAAAAACAGAAGGGGAAGAGGTAGAGTCAAGTGCAATCAGGAACCTCACATCAACTCTTGTGGTAACTACGTAAAAAGGGATAGGACATTCAGTCACAAGAGCCTGCTTTGCCGTCCATAGTTTATCTGTGAACTAACTCTAGATCCCCTCATCCCACCTATCTCAATTATGAGGAGACGACTCTGTGAACATTTCAACAATGGGGGAAGACCGTCACTTGCGGAGTTAGGGTTGAATCATTTGCAACAGCTTCACGCCAGAAGTAGCAATTGAATCTATCAAGTACCCCCCTGAGGTCCCTATAATCAGGGAGGTTGGTCACCTCACGTGACACCAAGAAGGGGTGTGTGCACTGCACAAGTTAACGATAGTGGACTCATCCTGTCTGCAACTCTGCAAACTTGTGCTCCTGAACTGGCCACATCTCGTAACAAGCTGGAAATCTGTCCATGATATCCAGCTTCAGACCTCATTGCAGACTTGCTGCAAATATGGACAGAAGAGTTCAATTATAGGAAGAGGAGGTGCCCTTGACATCAGCGGAGGATTTGAGCATGTGCAGCATCCATAAGCCCCAGGAAAATGGGGAAACCCTCCACTAGTGGAAGTCATGTCTATCATGGAGGAAGATGGTTGTGATTGTTGAAAGACAATCCGAAACCCCTGGACATCATTCCAAGACCTCCTCGACTGCCGGAAAACCAACGTTAATGGACCCCTTTTGCATTAAAAAAGTTAGAAGTGAGGAGGTTTGCCAATGATTCCACTGTTCCGTTTGCATCTCCTTGAGTTACGAAGCAGTCCATGATTGTATAGAAGTTCTGGATAAACATTCAACATCCTTGAGTTGATATGAAGGAAACTGAATGGTAGCAAGAGACAAGTGTTAGTTTTTCCATATGCATCAGATATAAACTGGAACAATGAAATTCTTAGAAACAAGGAACTGCAGATTCTGGTACTGAAGGGCCTGACCCGAAACATCAGTATCCATATTCCCCAGAGATGCTGCCTGACCCGCTGACCCAAGTTACTCCACACTTTGTGCCTTTTAACAAAATTCTTACTTGCTTCAGTACATTACGTGAAAAAAAATGTAACAAATTATGAGTTATTCCAAGCAAATTAGACCACGATATTGCAAACATCAAAGTCCGTAGTGCAACCATAATAATTCAAAGTCCGTGATGGCTTGGTTTTGTGCCACCCAGCACAACCCCAGCCAGAGCTCATTGTGCACAGTGATGCAAGAGTAGCCCTCCTGCCTGCTGTGCCACTCAGTAAAGTCATGGTTGATCCGATGTTTGCCTCAGAACCATTCTCCTTCCTGTTTTCATAATCTTTGGTACAAAGTCTCTCTCATTATATTCAATGATTCTACTCTCATAGCTTTTAAGGATAAAGAATTGTAATGATGTTCTGAGAGAAGAAATTACTCCTCATCCACTTCTTAAATGGGTGACCCCTTAGTTCTAGACTCCCACACAAGGGGAAACGTCTATCAGCTTCAAAACACAAACTGCTGGAGCAAGCAGCATCTGTGGAGGCAAAGAGATAGTGATGGGTCCGGTAGAGAGCCTGCATCAGACTGAGAGTGTAGAGGGAAGATAACAGGACAGGTTAAGGGGCAAGACCGGGGGTGGTAGGTGAAAGGTTGAATCAGATGATTGGGAGGATAATGGGCAGATGGAGTCAGTTGGGGGGGGGGGGGTATGAGTGATGAGACAGAAGCTAATAGGTGATAGATGGAACCACATAAGAGAGGCAGATGAAGTCAGGTAGAAGAGGGGATAGGAAAGATGAACCAAGTGAGAAGAAATCCACTGGAACAGGTCTCAGAGCGGTGGGCAGATGGAGCCAGGTGAGGAGGGAAGTGGATGGAAAAGGTGAACAGAGACCTGGACAGACACTCAGGGTCCTCCTGCCTCCCCCCACTAACCACTTAATATTTGATCACGTCATACGCAAAATCTTTCTCTTGACCTGAGAGATGCAAATTATTAACGTGGTAAGGAACGGTGAAGGGAGGGTGAGTAAAAGAGGCAGCAAAGAAACATAGGCTTGTTAATTTAGTTAACTTTGCAAAGTTATGTATATTTTAAATGTAACCGCTAATGATCTCTAACTTTATCGTAACAATTGCATTTACATCTATATAAATGTGGCAAATATCAATATCCAGTATGCAAATATTTTAAATACAAAACATGTTTCTAGTGAGCGGCCTTTGGAGAATGTGAAAATTATCAGTCTGCCTCTTCGGCCAAATAAAAGTTGTGCACCTCTGTTTGGCTAACTGGTCCATTTACCGATTGAACATTTACCATTAGTCCACGACTCCATCTGACTGTCAGACACAACATTGAGCTCAACTGTTTCAGATAATCAACCTGTTTATCCCATTCATTCCATCTCTAGACCCACCTCTGTTCCTCTCATTGTCCAAATGTCAACACTGTCTTCAGCTTGTTATCCTCGACGACTCTGCATTCTACCGCTCCTCAATTGTGAGTGAGACGGCGAGTGGGGGATCTATCCTGAAGCCTTCACTGTCTGCTAACAAAGGTCTTTGTTTAAGAAAGAACTGCAGATGCTCGAAAATCAGACTGAAGAAGGGTCTCAACCCGAAACGTTGCCCATTTCCTTCGCTCCATAGATGCTGCCTCACCTACTCCTACCTGCACCATATTTATTCTGGACCTTATAACCTGTTTAAATTTCCAATCTTGACCATTTGGCAGTGAGATCTCAATAAAGACAGCAGGTTAACCTGTCATGTTGCTCTGTTTTACTTCATATCTTTCTCTCCGTGAATTTAATTAGTTTATATTTGTAAGTCATTCTTTTGCCTTTATTAGTCCCTAAAAATCAAGTTTTGACTATTAGTCAACTTTTTTTATATTTCTATTATAGAAATATTACTAATGCTTCCCCATCTATTATTATTTATTTATTTAAAATCTTAGTATTTAATTCCCACGCTGTTCCTTTCCTTACCAATCCTTCAGAACTTCCTTCATTGTTTGACCAAATGTCAGTGTGTTTGGGTAATAATGCAGAAATATTTACCCTTGAGGTCCAGATCTTTAATCTAACATCTGTTATTCACCATAGAGGACCTCAGACTCAATTATTGCTCCGTTATTGGTTCTACTACGGACCACAGCATTCGAATACCCAATTTCTCCAACTAAAAGCTTTTCCAACTGGTCTAATATCTCTCATGGAAGATGAGGCTGACAAAAGATGGCACCCCTCCTCTAAATAAATAATTCTGTGCAACTGCTACATTACTCGGTACATTAGGGTGGCACCGTGTCGCAACAGTAGAGTTGCTGCCTTACAATGAATGCAGCGCCGGAGACCAGGGTTCGATCCCGACCACGGGTGCTGTTTGTACGTTCTACCCGTGACCTGTATGGGTTTTCTCCAAGATCTTCGTTTTCCTCTCACACTCCAATGACGCACAGGTTTGTAGGTTAATTGGCTTGGTAAATGTAAAAATTGTCCCCAGTGTGTGTAGGATAGCATTAATGTGCGAGGATCGTTCGTCGGCACGGACCCGGTGGGCTGAAGGGCCTGTTTCTGCACTGTATCTCTAAACTAAACTACTCTATGAAAGGTTTTCATTGCCAATGCTTAGCCTCCCTTTGTAACTGGATACTTGACTTCCTCATAAGCAGATCTTAACCAATGTGGATTTGTAACATCTCTTCCTCATTGCTCATCTAGAGGTGCACCTCAAGGCAGCGTTCTTAGTCCCCTGTTCTACCCTATTTCAGGGCTGCCAACTCTCACGCATTGAGTGTGAGAATCACGCATTTCGCCAAATTCTCACGCTGATCACAAATTTCTCACACTCTGTCGTGAGAAATTCTGTGATCGATCAACGAGAATTTCAAAACTCATATCAACTGCATGGGCCGCGGGTGTCGGAGAGCCGGGCGGAGGGAGGGATGGAAGCAGAAGCAGCGGCGGGGACAGATGCGGACATGGAGCAGCCTCAGTGCAAGAGTCCCGGGCCGTCGGAGGCGTCGCGCCGCTGCCGTGAGAGTCTCTTTGCCGAATTCTCCCTGTTGACCGGCATGGACCAGGCTGCGGCTCGGTGCATCCTGGAGGACAACCAATAGTTGCTGGAAGTAGGTACCAAGCACTGGGTAGAAGCGGTGGAAGATAGTGGCCGTTAAATGGGGGTGGTTGGAGGAAGCATCCTGCTTGCCTGTGAGATTTTCACTTACTGTAACTGCAGGAAAAATGTTACCGATGATGGGGGAGTTCAGAACAGTTTAAGAATAAGGGGTAGGCCATTTAGGACTGAAATGAGGACAAACTTTCTTCACCCAAAGAGTTGTGAATCTGTGCAATTCTCTGCCACAGAAGGCCAATTCACTGGATGTTTTCAAGAGAGAGTTACATTTAGCTCTTGGGGCTAATGAAATCAAGGGATATGGGGAAAAAACAGGAAAGAGGTACTGATTTTAGATGAACACCCATGATCATATGGAATGGCAGTGCTGGCTTGAAGGGCCAAATGGCCTATTCCTGCACCTATTTTCTATGTTTCTATGCTTAAGTACATGGCAATAAAACTCGACCACTTGATTTTGAAGCATTCATGCATGGTGGAGGTATAATGTAGTCATGGAGTGATACAGTGTGAAAACAGGCCCTTCGGCCCAACTTGCCCACACCTGCCAACATGTCCCAGCTACACTATCCGCTTTTGGTCCATATCCCTCCAAACCTGTCCTATCCATGTATCAGTCTAACTGTTTCTTAAAAGTTGAGATAGTCCCTGCCTCAACTATCTCCTCTGGCAGATTGTTCCATACACCCACCACCTTTTGTGTGGAAAAAGTTACCCCTTAAAAAGTTACCTCTTAAAAATACTTCAAACAAAAAACATTTAAATCATACTTCTACAATGCACTAAAACATGATTTTAATACGTCAAATTTTAAAAAGTCCCTCCCACACCCTCACCCCACGGTTGCTCCATTCCCTCGCCGGGTACCCCAGCGCCAGTGATTGTTCAGCCCCCCACCACTTTAAAAAACGCTCCGCGGCCCCTGGTTCAGATGGAGAACACTGCCAGATGTGAGCGGGGAACTGAGGCCAGTTGTCCGTGATGTCTGGATCCCAATGCTCAGCGCTTCGTGTTTCGGAGTTGGCTAATGTTATTGATTTTTAATTAGCCAGATTTGCAATTAGTTGACAAAACCTTAATTTATTAATCCGGAATATCCAGGGGGATGGGATAAGTGTAATATTAAAATGACATGCAAGGTGTCAGGCTGTCTGTCACAACATACAGCCCCGATAACCCATTATTTCCTTCAGTTAAATATTGGGAAGGTAGCACAATTGTCATTTGCCACTCAACTATTATGTTTGTTTACTTCACTGACTATTTCAAACCCCCCCCCCCCCCGCCAAATTCCTTTGACAGGTTGAATAGAAATGTCCCCAATCTCATTGTTTTATTAATTGAACACGTAGATGAACATCCTCAAGGAGTGTAATCAGATGGAAACGGATTCAGATGCGATGTTTAAGAACTTGTTCAAAGAAGGGGCATATTTTAAAGGAGATACTTGCAGGGGAATGTGTGAGGTGGTTATTATTTGTCTTTAGTTTTAGCTTGAACCAGGACATCTGAAGATTCAAAGTTCAATATAGTAATTGTGCTGACACTGACTCCAACCAACCACATAATGAATATCATCCATTCCGGAGGTTTTATTTTTCTGATGCCATTTAAACTTCACTTGGATTTCAATCACTTCAATGTAAAAGTAAGTGGGAATGGGGAGCATTGGAACAAAAATTTGCCCTCGGTACATATTAACTGTAATATAATAATGTATGCATGTTGGTAGGTGCAATCAAAACAAAGATCTTTTTATCATTGTTGTGTTATGAATACCACAGAAAATATTATGTACTCTCAAGATACATTAAATAGAATATTATTGCTTATATAGTTATTGGACTTTGCATTTCGGAAATGTCCCAGCTGAGAGGAAGACAGCAAAATACTGAAAATATTGGGGGTGAAAATGACTTCAGGACCGTTTGTTAGGAAAATGAAGGAAATAGTAACAGAACACTTATACAGCCGAGTATAATTTTATAGATAAGAAATTGTGTTCAACCAATTGATTACTTCTTTGACAAAGTAACTAGCATGTTAGATAACAAGGAAGCTAATGGATGTAGCAAATTTTGTTATAAAAAAATTGGTCCGTGAAGTGCCCCACAAAAGATTACCGCATTAGATAAGCACCTGTGGACTTGAACGTAATAGGTCCAGGGGGCAGATATGGGGCATTATGTGTGGGCCAGATATATTGTCAATGCAGAGGGGCAAGGAGCAAGGCCAAGTGTGCATCCAGAGTCAAGGTCTGGAATAGGTGTGCAGTCAAAGCTGGGACAATGAGAGTGTTCAGCACTGCGAACCTAAACAGGTAAGCAGCTATGATCAGGGTAGACTAGGGGGTCAGGAGTAAGGCTGGACTCAGGGTCAGGAATGAGAGAAGGTATGCAACTGGAGTCAGGGTCAGGAGTAGTACCAGGTGTGCAGTGAGACCCAGGTTGGTCAACAAGGGCTAAGTGCTTGATTATAATCTGATTTCCATACATGAATACACTAAGATCATTCATGTGCTGCACCTGTTGATCAGAGCCTGGCTCTGTGGAATGTAATTAGGAATGTAATTTAGCCTAACCTTATTCATAGCTAATCCAATTTAAAGCATAAATATTGCATTCAAGTGTAAGTTAAAAGACTCGTTACAGTATGCACCAGATTGCACAATTTCAAGCTGAAAAATGCAAATGCCCCGTGCCAATGGGAGGGGGGACACCCCCCTCTCACACCCTCCCCGCTATGCTCCCTCGGGCTTGGTCTCTCGCAATTTCTCACTCTCAACTCTCACCTAATGTTGGCAGCCTTGCTATTTACACCCATGACTGTCTGGCTAAGCACAGCTCCAATGCCATCTATAAATCGCCGATGACACTACTGTGGTTGGCTGAATCACCAGTAGTGATGAGTCAGCATGCAGGAGAGAGATAGAATAATTTGTTGAGTGGTGCCGCGGCAAAAATCTCTTGCTCAGCATCAACAAGACCAAAGAACTGTATCGTCGACTTCAGAAAGGGAAAGTCGGTAGATCACTTGTCCGGTTTCATTGGTGGGTCTGTGGTGGAGGGAGATATCAGCTTCAAATTCCTGGACGTTAACATTTCGGGCCCAGTACATAGATGCAATCACAAATATTGCTCACCAGCACCTCTACTTTCTTAGAAGTTTGAAGAGATCCGGTATCTCACCAAATATCCTAACAAAACGTTTACAGATGTACTATAGAAAGTATTCTGACTGGTTGCATCACAGTGTGGTGCAGCAATTCCAATGCTGAGGAACGTAAGGGACTGCAGAGAGGTAGACTCCAGTCCATCATGGTTACGTCCCACCCCTACATCAAATACATTTATTTGAGGCACTGCCTCAGGAAAACAGCATCTTTCATCAAGGATCCCCACCATTTGGGTCACGCCTCCATCTCACTGCTACACAAGGTATAGAAGTCCCACGCCACCAGGTTCAGGAACCACTACTTTCCTACAATTATAAAGTTCATGAACCAACCTACACAACCTGATCCTACCTTAACAACAGAACAATATGGCCCACCCTTTGCATTACTATGGACTTGGATTTTTTTCTAAGTATGTTTTTGTACTGATGTCTTAATTTTTTGCATTCTTCTTTTACAATTTTATGTGTAATTTATGTATAATATATGAAATATTGTTTGGTATGTTTGTCTGAGTCCATGGGCCCTGTACAGCTGCTAAAAGCAAGGTCATTCATTGTACTCGTACCTCTATTTGTGCACATGACACACTTGAACTGACATTCCAGCTCTCCCACTGACTTCCTTATCCATCCCAGCTTCTGCAAGTTCCCATGTATTTATCACCCTTCTACTTGTGAAGGTTCGTCAAGAGGGTCAAGAATGTTTTATTGTCATATGTCCCAAAACAGTACAATTAAATTATTACTTGCAGCAGCACAACAGGTATGTAAGCATAGTACTCAGTAGATCCCAAAATAAACAAGTTCAATAAATTAAAAAAAAGATACAACACACATCATAGAACTCATTTCACATATCATAGCACCTCGGAGGCAGTATACAAAATGTGACACCAAGCTACTTAAAAAAGACATCATAGTAGCCTACAGATATGGAATAGTGGGCTCCAGACCAAGTATTGGTAATTATGAGTGTTAATGGTCGGCATAGAAAAAGTGGGCCAAAGGGCCTATTTCTGTGCTCTATGACTATGATTCTGGGATATGAGGAAAGGACCAAATAGTTGGACCAAAAGGATTGTCTTCAAGCCGGAGAGCAAAAGAAAACAACAAGAGATCTTCAAGAAGAGAAGAATGTGCTTTTAGCTCAGACAGCTGGATAGGCCTCCATTGATGAGCACAAAAATCAAGCGTGACAGACTCATATAGTACAAGAACATAGGGAGAGGGCATTGCCTCCACTAAGCTGTGCGACTGTCTAGAGAACTTTCCAATTAGTCCCATTCCCTGGTCTCTTCCACGAGAAGTGTGTGAAGCATTTCTCATTAAGTATTCAACACATTTCTGTTAGAACAACATTGTTAAATGTTTCCGCCACTCCTTAAAACAGTGAATTCCAGATACTACCAACTTGCACTGCCGAACAAATTTCGCTCAACTCACCCCAAGTTCTTTCACAAACTGGTTTTACTCTTGTCTGCCACAGATTTTCATTATTTACTTTATAATTTTTACAATAAAAAAAACCATATATAACACGTATTTCACGTGTTTAGATATGTTGACGTACTTCACAGCTAAAGAAATACTTTACAGTTGAGGCATCATTAAAACGTCAGAAGTATGCAGCAGATTTGCATTTACAAGCTGCAACAAACAGCAAATGTGACATTGGCCAGACGACCTCTTTCTTTGGTGGTGGATGAAAGATAATATTAGCCTTGACACTGGAGAAACATATCCTGCAATTCTTCCATATCATAACATGATATCTTTCACATTCCAAACGACAGCAACTTCCTTTGACCTGAGCTACCGAGGCAAGAATCAGGAAAGTGTGTTGATCTTGGAAGGATAAAGAACTGGAAACATTGCAGAGACAGGGAGGGGTTATGCTACAATTTGAACACAGCAATGAGAATTTTAATACCAAACAAGTTAATATAAGGGAACAAGGACAGAAGAATGGGAAAAGGGGACGTTTCCATTTCAGACAGAGGGAGCAGAGTTCTGGACGGTTCATTATTTCTTTGGATGCAAGAAGGGGGGCAGCCTTGGTGGTACTATTCACATGGAAATAAAAAGAATACCCACAGGTGTTGAAAATGTGAAACAGAGAATGCTGGAAATGCTCAGCAGATCAAATAGAACCTGTGGCAAAAAAAGAATGACCAATGCAGGTTGAAGAGCCCCTGTCAGACATTTGATTTGGAGGAGCAGAGGCATGGTTGAATCAGGTGATGCAAGTGTCCTTTATGATAGAGAGATTATGGCATCAAAATCTCATGGTTACACCAGCCAAGACTCCAGATACTTGTCAGGGAGATGGAGTCACTGGCCACAGAATGGATACTGAGATGCTGCACAAACGAATGAGGGAGAGCTCGTTTCCCTCAGCAGAAAGGTGACATTGTCAAAGACTCAGTCATCTCTGTCTCACTATAGCCGAAATGTGTAAATGTTAGAACTGAAAGGTCTCCAGCTGAAAAATAAGTAAAAGCCGGTAGTTCTTTCCCCATTCCTTTGCGGGTTGTGGGATTCGGTGAGTGGGCCAGCTTTCATTGTCCATCCACAGTGGTTTGCTGGATGGTCTCAGAGGGCAGCTCCAGATTCCCTTGCAGCAGGTTTGGGGTTACACTGGGGCCAGAGCAGATTCACTTCCCCGGATATTCATGAACCGGGTTGAGATTTCATGATGGCACCATGTTTCATGTTTATCGCCATCAACACCAATGCAGTCTTTTTAATTAGATGAATCTGGAATTATGTTCCCGAGCCACCTGTGGTAGAATTTAAATTCACATATCTATCTTCTGTATTATTAGTCCAGTGACCGTTTAAACACAGAACAATAGGAGTAGGAATAGGTTGTTCAGCCACTTTTGCCTGCTCTGCCATCCAATACAATCAAATCTTAGCCTCTGCCATAAAATCATACTCTCTTTACCTTAAAATCACATACCCCTTGATGCTTTTAGTGTCAAAAAATATAACTATATCCTTTTAAAATATATTCTGTGATTTGGCTACCACAGGCCTTCATGGCAGAAAATGGATTCATTTTTGGTTCATGAAAAAAATGGTTCATCACCCTCTGTGTAGTTTTTAGTTTTAAAGATACAACATGGAAACAGGCCCTTCAGCCCACAGAGTTCGCATCAACTAGCAATCCCCATACATATTCTATCCTACAAACTGGGACAATTTACAGTAACCAATTATTCTATAAACCTGCACATCTTTGGAAAGTGGGAGGAAATTGGAGCACCCAGGGAAAACCCATACGGTCACAGGGAGAATGTACAAACTCCGTACTGACAAGCACCCATAGTCAGGATCTAACCGGGCTCCTTAGCACCGTAATGGGCCCATCCCACTTAGGTGACTTTTTAGGCGACTGCAGGAGACTATGCAGTCGCTACATGTTCACGGGTGGTTGCCGGGGAGTCGCCTTCATGGTCGTGAGGAGTTCCTGCATTCTGGGAACTAGTCGTGGCCTCATTATGGTCGCCGCAAATTTTTCAACATGTTGAAAAATTAGCGGCGACTAGAATGAAGCCGCCATGGAGAGTAGCGAGAATTCTCGTGCCGTAGGTGGGTCGCCAGGAGGTCCTAGTGGGTTGCCAGGAGGTCGAAGGCTCTCGTAGGTTGTAGCCGGTGCTGACCGGTGAATTTCATGGGCTCATTGGGAAAAAACCCATAAGCAGTAGTTTTCAGATCCAAGTTTTCAGATTCAGATCGTGTATCTCTGGCTTCTTAAAAGTTGTCTCCACTCCTTCTCCCCACCACATCTCCCCCATCTCCCCCCCCCCCTTATAAAGGACTTACGTGACCCTTCCCGTACACTGTGCTTTCACTGTCTTAATTACAGCGCCAACCTTCCTGTGTCTGTATCACATTGGCTTTGCACCGGGTGAATTTTACTCAGACAGCGCTCCCCCGCTTGCCCTGTCCCCCGCCTGCATAACGGGCTGGTGAAGGAAGCGATGTGTGTATGTGTTCCACTCTGACAGTCGCCGTTCCAGTCGCCTGAAAAATCGCCTAAGTGGGACAGGCCCATGAGGTTGTAACTAGAGTCTCCTCAGTCCTAAATTCTGTACTCTGTATCTTGAGAACGTGACCCTGGTTGCCGAACCTCCAGCTTGGAGAAACATCCTGTCCACATCTCTGCCAAAACTTTTCAAAGTCGGAGTGAATTCTTTCCTTGAAATTAGGGGAATGAGGGCAGTACAGTGGTGCAGCAGTAGAGTTGCTGCCTTGCAGCGCCAGAGTCCCAGGTTCAAACCTGACTCTGGGTGCTGTCAGTATGGTGTTTGTACGTTCTCCCTGTGACTGCGTTGGTTTTCTCCGGGTTTTCCAGTTTCCTCCCACACTCCAAAGACATACAGGTTTGTTGGTTAATTGGCTTCTCTAAATTGTCCCTAGTGTGTAGGATAATGGTAGTGTACAAGTGATCGCTGGTCAGCGTGGACTCGGCGAGCTGGAGTGCCTGTTTCCATGCTGTATCTCTCTAAAGTCTCTCTAACATAGGTCAAATTGACCCTTATCTGAGAGAATAGAATCCTAGGAATCTGTCCGGTGAACTTTAATTAGACTTCCTCTGTGGAGTATGTATCCATTCTTAGACAAGGAGACCAAAATTACACACAGTACTCAAATTACACACAGTGTTCTGATGAAGTGTCCCAGACCCAAAACCTCAAGAGTTTCACTTTCCATAGATACTGACTGACCTGCTGAGTGTTTCCAGCAGTTTCTGTTTGTTTCAGATTTCCAGTGTGTGCAGATTTTTTACATTTTTATTATAAGTCCAGGCGTGGTTTCCCCAATGGCCTGGATAACTGAGCAAGATGTTCTTGCTCTTCCACTCAAAACCTATGGCAATGAAGGCTGATATACCATTTGCCTTATTTACTGCTGGCTGTGTGCTAAGATTCGCAGAACCGTTTGTACACTTTCCTACCACCATTTAAACCATGCATCCCCCTATGAATTTGAATAATACCATGCCTTTCTATTTTTTTTAAAGTGCATAACTTCACATCTATAAACGTTAAACTGTGCCTGCTACACACTTGCCCACTCCTTCAACTAGTCTAAATCACCATCTAAATATGTAGTTCAAATGCCACGAATTGCTCAATTCACACCTGGCAGGCAGGGTGGAAAGGTTCCTGGATGTCCTGGTGAATGACATCTCAGGTGCCGCAAGTTGGCACCAATTCCACTCAGTGGTAAGCCCCTTCCAGAGGTCTTCCCTTCCCCCCCCCCCCACTCCTTTCCTTGTGAAGTGTGTACTGACCTCCTCCTAGAGCGCCACAGTATGATGGCACTCAAAACCTGGAAGTAATTAAAAGACAGCAATCTTCCCTCTGCAGAGGAGAACGGCGTCATGGCCAGCTTCAAATTACTGATCGCATGAACGGTTGCTCAATGTAAAGAGGTTGCTATTGATTCATCAAATCCAGTGTTATTCAGAGCTGCAGCAAGGAAAAAAAGCAAACTGCTACAGGAAATCAACAGGCCAGGCAGCATTTGAGGGGTGATGGGCAGATGACGTTTCACCTGGACTGGCAAGTTCCTCCAGCAACATGTTATCTTGTTGCAGATTCTAACCAATGCAGCCTCCTGTATTTCCATTAATCAGAGCTGTTCTTGGCATTACAAGGAAAATGCATGTTTAAGACCAAACCATGAGCTCTATTCCCCAAAACTTCCGAAGACCAAATCCTATAGGTCTCTGTCCACATTTTCACTTTTGTTTAAATTGAGAAGCAATTCCTACATTACTCATTCTCTCCTGACCAGGATAATCCCATTTCCACTCCGAGTTCATATTTACAGGCACTGAACCCCAAGACTTGCTGCCACTCCACGCATCGAACCAAGCGAGCAGGTCGACCCTGCACCAAATTAACCATCAAGTTACGATGATACTGAGCTCGGATTTCAACAAGCCAAAGTGTGTACACAAAGGGATGGTTGGCAATCTTGCAAAGAAAATATAGTCATGACAATGAATCCACAGACAAGGTATTTTTTACATCTATCTCCTCGGGATTTTCTCTCCTAACCATTTCAATCGCAGTGGTCCCTTCCTTTACCCGTGTCTTAATCACTAACTAGCATTCAGTCATTTTGGGAGTGGGCATTAAGGCGCTAGGCTCTGGACTTCGACTCTTGGGTAATGAGAGGCATCAGGGTCATTGTTAACCTGCTGAGAGGCTAGAAACCTTGTGAGGTCTTACCTGGTTTCATCAGTTGCCATGAAAAAGACGTCACCAGGGTTATCGATCCTGTTCAGCTGCCTACACTTCACTGGTGGCACCACGCCTGCTCGTGGAGCTCTGATACTGGCTGGGCAAGATCTCCCATTGACCACAGAGTTTCGAGCAGGTCCCTGCAGGAGGGCAGAGGACAATAGTATGGGTAACTGGGAAATAAAATAATAAAATGGCCTTGAGTAGATGTCTTCCGCCTGCCAGCCAGAAACACCATGTCCTGCAGCAACCATTTGGTGGATCAGAACTGGTTAGAACCATTGTTTGAAATCCAAACAATGGGCTGGGTTGATGTTCTGGAAGATATGGCTTTTCCCATTCCCAAATTCAGCTCTACATTGGGAAGCCCAGGACAGACTTCCGATAATTTCTCAGACACACATCCACCTCCCTCCCCACCTCCTCCAGTGCCACTAGTTAATACAAAAATGAACTCTTGTGGCTCAATTCTAGTTACTTTTCTTTCTTTGGTTAATACCATCTCTGGTTAAAATTGTAGTTGTACTCATCTCTCAAAATCCAACAAGGTATCAACTCATCCATGGGAAGGGGGTGAGGGGTGGGGGGGGGGTGGGGGTTGTGGAGGAGTGGCATGGAAACAGAGCATGCTAAGATTCACAAAATAATGCCTGGATTCACAGATTTTTGCTAAACGTTGTACGATTCTGCTGGCATTAAGATTTCACAGGATCTCACTGAAGTTCATAGTTTGCTGAAAGTCCAGATTCAGCTACAATATACCAATGCAGCTCAGACGTTCTTAAGAAACACACATCAGTTATAATCACCCTTACCTGTTGCAATTTCCCTTATTTCTCCAAGTTCCCTTTACCAGAATGGTCGGCAGATATCCCAACATCGATGTTTCATTCTCTACAAGCTCTAAATGTCCTGATTCACACGCTCTTTCTCTTCCCCACATCAGCAATGTGTTGAGAGTGAATTTGTTATGTCCGAAAGCCCGTCCTATATCATCACTTCCCTAGAAACTCGCGCATGGATGCCCAGTCATTAACAAAATAGGAACCTCTTTCCTCTTTCAGATGCTGACTTGCCAGATGTAACTTCTGCCTATTAGTGAGGTACAAGTTTGTATTACCTTGCCCATGGAGCTTCAGGACCACCGTTCTGATTGTTTCTTCCTTAAACCCGGCTTTCCTGAGGTGCAGGACAATATTCAGAAGAAATAATCTCAAAAACCGAAGCAACCTTGCCACTCAGCGCTTTGAAATTTAACCTAATAAATTTATTTATTTTTCAATGAATGCAACTTTCTGAAGGCCAGCAAGTCAGAGCCAATGACAAACCATCCAGGAGAACTAGCTGATTGACTCTGCAGTCCACAATCACTGCTTCAAGCTGTTCAGAGTGAAGGTTAATGAGTCATTGCCCAGCAACACAACTTCAAGTACTTGTAGTCCTTGTTATTAGTGAAGGATAGGGGCTCAGACTTTCCACAGTTGACATTACACCACAAAGAGCAATAAGGCTGGTGGCAATGACATTAAGGATGCCAAGAGCTGGAGTAACCCAGTGGGTCAGGTAGCGTCTCTGGAGGACATGGACAGGCGATGTTTCGGGTTGGGACCCTTCGTGGGTATAATTACGTCATACAAGTTTCTGCTTGTGAGTTTTAGCTGTTTATAAATCTACCACGTTCCTGACCTTGCCCTTACAAGTACATGGATCTGCAAATGGCAAGTCAGGCAACAATGAGGACGTGGTGTAGCATGCAAGGTTTTGCACTGAGTAGCAGCCACAGGAATTTAAGTTTGCCCACTTTTGAAGAGGCATGGTAAATGCATAGTCATCACGTACTCAATGTGTTTAATGATTACTGTGTCTAGGAGGCAACTTTACTCCCAGCCCCCAGCACCTCCGATGCCTCCTCCTGCCACTTCCCAGGTTTGCAGTGCTCCCTGCCTGGTGCGAGATGGAATCATGCCGTATTTGAGCAAAACTGCGAACTGCAAACATAGTGACGTCTGTACACTGGCCAAAAATGGGCACTTCATGACAAAACACAAAATGTTAGTGGAACATGGCATGCAGCAGAAAAAACAAGGAAGGCCAAGCTGGTCTGAAGTTTTCTGTGGATGAGACAATGCAGTTCAGAAAGGGAAGGGTCCCCAATGATCTGGGTCACTGAGAGAGGTGGAAGGATTAAAGGGCAATACAGTCCACCTTCCTTTTTCCCACTCTCCCTCCCCCCCCCACCCCCCACCTCAAAACCATTTGCGAGTCACAAGCTGAAGATTGTGTAGGGATGAATGCCTCAAATGCATTGAAGAGGCTTTTAGATAGGAACACGGATATGCAGGGAATGGGGGCACATGGATCACATGCAGGCAGAGATTAGTTTAACTTGGCATCATGTTTGGTGTGGGCATTGTTATCCCGAGGGCCTCTTCCTTGCTGCCCTGTTCTATTTCTCCCCTTCCCTCACTGCTACACAATCACATTCAATTTTTGTTTCGGACCTGGAAAATATCAGGGCGATTGTAAAGGCTCAGTATCATTTGATCTTGTACTCGGGCCCTCAGCTTGGCCACAAACACTTTGTTCGCTTCAGAAGTATGGATAGAGTTGAACGGGGCGAGTCCTTCCTCATCAGCGAGGACCTGAAAACATTACAGGTGCCAGCACTGTGTGAGGAGGTCAGATGAGGATTTCAATGACACAGAACACAGACCAAGGCCACTGGGCTTATGCAACCAAACAGAGGTCATCCAAAACATTTTAAAATAGTTGCATGTCCTCGAAGGATATACAGAAGATCAGGCGCCACCCTGTGGCTGTACCTGTAGCACAGCTGCTGCCTCACACCGCTAGCGACCCGGGTTCCATCCTGACCTCCTTTGCTGTCTGAGTGCATTTGAGGAGTCTGCATGTTCTCCCTGTGACCGCCTGGGTTTCCTCTGGGTGTTCCGATTTCCGCGTGGGGTTGTAGTTTACAGGCCTCTGTAAATTGCCCCCGAATGTGTAGGGAGTGGATGTAAAAGTAGGATAACATAGAACAAGTGCGAACGGGTGACCAATGGCCAGCATGGACTCGGTGGGCCAAAGGGCCTGTTTCCATGCGATATCTTTCAATCTGTTCAACCAGAACCCCTCAGCTCTAGCTTCTGCCAGAGCTCTTCAGAAGCGGGATCTCACAATCACTGCACTCCGCAGAGACACCCGGTCCATGTAAAATGGAACTTGTGCATCAGCACCAGGTAAATACAGGTATAGGGTGAGCGTGTGGAGCAACTCCAGAGATTGGGCCTAGCCCAGGAAAATATCCCTCTCCTGCCCCCAGTGTCTGCAGTTACCAGTTGGTACTGGATTTGTGCAAAGCGTGGAGGTATTTATTCTTTTCCAACATGGAAGAGCACACAAATGCTGAACCAAAGAGTTATCCTCCGATGGTCAATGCCATGGCTATTGCTGCATCTTCCATTGAAGGGCTGTTGTTACAATGGGCACTCAGACCTCTGCCACCCTGACTCCTGATGTGATTGTTCACAAGGGCATCCAGGGTATAAGATGCATCCTGATGGATGGATAGGACATCTGATTTATTGGCAATAGATCCATGGGACCAAATCTGCCAGCCCGCCTCAGGATGAGGGCAGCTCAGTGCCAGACGCACTGTCCGGTTAATGAGGCTGCTGTTTATGGTCTGCAAGCATCACGGACCACTGCAGCCCATGTGAGAAGCTACGCAGTGAAGCTGCCTTTTACACAGCTGCCCCAGGTCTGAGATCAGTGGTTTCCTACATTGAAGGCAAGTCACCCTCCATCACCCATGCATCAGGGCAGACAAAGATGACAGAGAGCAGGGACTATGAGTAACTTGGTTCACTCTATCCGCATTACATCACGAGTAATGTTACAAAATGGGCTGCATGTCATCCAATACTCCTCAATCTCTGAACAGAGCTCATCACGCGTTAAAGGATACATCCAAATATCAATTTGAGTAAATAGACTGGACACGTGTTTTTAAGTGTACATCTTGCGGCAAGACAGATTTACAAAGATAGACATGCTGACAGAGGCAAGTACATTGGCATGCATACAAGGGGTGCCAAACCTCCCAGATTGTTTGTAAATATCCCAAAGCTTCAGGAAAGAACAACTGATTTCAGAGAGGCTGGTTTGTGCCAGACTGTGCGGAGGATAGTCGCTGGTTCCAAACTACAGATTTTCTTCCATCATCTCACAGCATGGTTTACACCACCACTTTGCATTTATCAGACCAACCTTTAACTCATGGGGACTGATGGAAGAAATCCACCCTTTGCCATTTTTATCTTTTCAAGCAGACAGGTTTCAAAAACAAACACTAGCCATATTGTTATGTGTATGAAAGTGGATTTTTGCAGTAAGGGTTCACTCTGTTAAAGTCTGCAATTTAGATTGCCCATTATCTGACCAGAGAGAATTCTCTTAACCTAACAATAAACACAGGTGAAGATCTATAGTTGGTTCTCTGTCTCCTGGATTTGCTCGAATTCAGGCCCAGAGCTGCCACCTGGCATTAAGGGAAGATCATAGGCATAGTTAGCCCAGTGGAGCTATTTTGTCCTTTACAATGGTTGTCCAGTACTGTGGATGCAGATACTATGTGGTTATTGAAAGGTAAAAGCAGCCCTACAGCAACAGGGAAGAAATCTCCAGTGTGAAATTCAGAAGGTTCCCCCGGGAGGAACTCCAGGATGGACCTTACAATAACTCCACTCTGAGAAAACTAGGCACTGCTCTGGAAGAGACGGGAATTCTTTATGAAAGAAAAAAACTGCAAGAGAGAAAGGCTTGCATTTATACAGTGCCTTCATAACTACAGGGGACCCACAACTGTTTTTACCCCCAATTAGAGACCTTTAAAATGTAATCACTGTTGTGATGTGCAGCAAGTTACCAAATAAGCTACGGAATTGGCGATCAGATAATAAATCAAATTACCTTATGTAGGAAGGAACTGCAGATGCTAGTTTGCACCGAAGATAGACACAAAATGTTGGAGTAACTCAGCAGGACAGGCCGCATCTCTGGATAGAAGGTATGGGCGACTTCTTTGAAGAAGGGTCTCAATCCGAAATGTCACCCATTCCTTCTATCCAGAAATGCTGCCTGTCCCGCTGAGTTACTCCAGCATTTTATGTCAAATTACCCTATGTTGTTTTGGGGGCCATTGCATCTTTTATAAACAGGATCACACATTGTGATATTAACGGCAGTAGAAAGGCGGTGCGGCCGACATCCCACGGACTGCTCTGTGCATTCAGCCTATATTTTAGACTGGAGCCCTGGACCTTTGGCCTAATAATTCACGGTGAGTTCTACTACAGAGACACGGCCAATTCCTAAAAGAAGTCAATGGAGACGGAAGCAGAAGTTCTTTACAATTACGGGAACCAAATGGGGAGGGGAAATCAAGTGACAAAAAAACGCTAAAAATAGAAATTTCCCCTTTTGCATTGGCTAAAAGACCAACATGTGGAGAACGAGGATGAATAACGAGAAATAAAGTCAACCACGAACATCTTTTTTTAATCGCTCTACAAAGATATAGCAGCACATATTGGAGACAAAGAACCTTTTATCACAGAGGTGTCAGTGTTGGTGTCTCAGGCTCCACCTTCATCAACAATCTTCCTTTCACCAGGAATGCTCACAATTGGGGATGCTCACTGGTGATCGACAAGCATTTCATTCCATTCACAACTCCCCATTTACAGCAGTTCACATCTGCAAGCCGTGGGATGTGGACAGCGTGTCAAGCTGTTGAATCTCAAGTGTCAGGCAACGGCTGTGTCCAACAGGGAAAGCTCACCATGTCCGCCTAGCATGCAATAGGATTGCCATCATCGTCAAGCATCCTTGATGCAGAGGGGAAGGGTGTCATCATTAACCAGATGTTTAACTGGATAAAACACATGGTCACAGATTGGAGGTTGGATATTATGCATTGGATGACTTGTCTCCTGACTACCCAAAAGCATTCCATCTTCTTCACATCTCAAGTCATGACCGTGACAGGATACACTCTGTAGACCACTGCATGCTCCTCCTACACACTTATCAAGCTCGTTACTATTCAGAACAAACTATTCCACCCACCACCCAAAGCATTCACCCAATCCACCAAAGCGCACTGTGACTGGAATAGCAATCTGCCACGTCTTCATCAACAATACCTCCTAAATCTTCAGCCTTGAACACCTGGGAGGAAAAACACAGCGAACCCACAGGGACACCATTGGATGCAAATTACTTTCCATGATGCACACCAGGCTGATATGGAAATGGTTCACAGTTTCTTTATCATCATTCGATCAAAACCTTGTAGCCAACAGCACAATGGGTGTGCCTTAACCACAAAGACTACAGTGGTTCAAAAAGTCAACACATCACCACCATTAGGAATGGAAAACAATTGCAAGCCTTGTCACAACGCCCATACCCTGTGAATGAATAGAAATGTCCATACTTGAGTATTCCATGAAAAGGATATGCACAGCAGTGTCTTCCCTGGTCTGCAACATTAACTGGCCTTAAGCTCAACCTCCAGGAAGGAGACTTGTAACAGGCCCCCTAGTGGAGAGGCACTGCTCCAATCCACAACCATAATTCCTCTTCCAGCACCGCCCATCAAGTCAAAGAGTCAAACACTACAGAATCAGGGCCCACCAGGCCCATTCCGTCCACCAATTTACACAAACCCCATTTACCAACACTTGGGCTGTTGCCCTCTATGCCTTGGTATTTCAAGTGCACTTCTAGACATGAATGCAGTGAGAGTATCTATGACCACCAACCCCTCAGCTAGTGCATTTCAGATTTCAAACAACCTATGCATATGGTTATAGACAACTCTGGTACAGGGACAAGTTTCTCACTATTCAACCTACATAAGGCCCTCCATATTTTGTACACTTCAGTCACAAACCCACTGCCCCCCCACCCCCTCCTCAACATCCTCTTTCCTGGGAAACAAACCCAGCTTCTTCCATCCCTCCTCATCCCTGGAACACGCTAGCCCAGGCAACATCCTGGTGAATCTCCTCTGCAGTGACTGCCCTCAAATCTCTGGAATGGAACTTGAGATATTCTGCCTACAGAGAGTATTGCAGATTTATGTTTAAAACTAACCAAAACTCTCCATTGAACAACTTGTGTGTTTGTAAACTAACTTTAGGGGTGACAAGTGCAAAGGATAAAAAATATTAACATCACTTATAGTGTGTTGTGTCATTTTTTTCTACTTCTTTTTATTATTTATATGGATAATTTTCTCTGTAAAGCACTTTGGCTTCTTTGATTGAAATTGATTGAAAAGTGCTATATAAATAAATTTACTTTACTTTACTTTACTTACTGAAGATGCAGCAATAGAGAAGTCCTTCCTGGAAGACTTGAGCGACACTTCACATTCATTGCCAAGTTCTTCATTGACCGAGCACATTGAATTATTCCGCAAATTAAACTACAACCCAGCACATTTAACAGCTTTCCAAAATAAAGTCCCTTACCATCTGTCTCCCTTGCGTGTGGTTCATCATACCTGCAGGAAACAGAAGGATCTATTAAGGTGGGACAATGGCCATTATCAATAGAATAATCCCATTACATGTAGAAAAGATACACATGCTACTTCCACCCCGGCTTGCAATGAATGTGCGACTACTGTTGTACGAAGGAACTGCAGATGCTGGTTTAAACTGACACAAAATGCTGAAGTAACTCAGCGGGACAGGCAGTACCCCTGGAGAAAAGGAATGGGTGACGTTTTGGGTCGAGACTGAAGAAGGGTCTCGACCCGAAACATCACCCATTCCTTCTATCCAGAGATGCTGCCTGTCCCGCTGATTACACCAGCATTTTGTGTCTATCCAAGGTGCAATTACTGATTCTTAAAGGGAAGGGTAGCCCTTTGAGTATTTTGCTGAGTTTTGAAGTGTGAAGCATCTGGTGTCAACTCCATGAAAATCATAGCCATTTGCTCCAAATCAAGTCTCATTGATGCCCATGTTCCCATTATCACTAAACAATCAACGTTACTCTTGTTTATTGACCTCCCCACATTGCTACCTTCCTTTTGAGATGCTCATTCATACAATTTATTTGGCCGACTTCCTGGTTCCGTGGATATCAATATAACAGCACATCTCATCCTGTATAGACTTTAACAATAAACAACACAAGGTCATTGAATAAAGATTGTGCGGAGAAACACAGTGATCATTTTTGCATCCTCATTGGCACTAGGGTTAACAGCACTCATTTGGCTAAGCCCAGCTAACCTTCCCTTTCGACACTGCTCAGTTTCCCAGCAGACAGAAGATATATACATCATCTCATTTGAGTTTCTACACGTCAGTCTTACAGCTACAGTGGTCAGTCGGTGGATTCAACGCCGATTTGTGTCTTGTGTGGATCACGTGGATTTATGTCAGTCCGTTGGAAAAACTTAAGAAAATACTGTATCGCTTTGTATGCCTATTTGTACCTATACGTATCTGTGTAATTTAGTGGTATCAGTTCAAGGCACCTGTCAGTTCACTTGCCTGAACTGGGGACGAGCAAGTCACACTTATGCATGTAGACACTGTTATAAAGTAGGATCTGGGCACAGAGAAAGGGAAAGACGCACACTGTTGCAGGAAAGTAAAAGGGAAACAGCTTCCAATGAACAGACTGGTTCAACTACGTAAACTAGGAGATATGTAAACACAAGGATAAGTTGATACTGGTTAGTTCCCCACAGCCATCAGACTATTAAACTCAACTCAAACAAAAATCTGAACTTTAATAGCCTATTGCACTTTATATGCTTATTTATTTATGTGTGTATATATATATATTCAAT
Organism: Malacoraja senta; assembly: GCA_038087875.1. Lineage (NCBI taxonomy): Eukaryota > Metazoa > Chordata > Chondrichthyes > Rajiformes > Rajidae > Malacoraja > Malacoraja senta. The sequence continues at coordinate 58,431,663 of CM075978.1, read as the reverse complement.
GGTATATGGACACACTGATCTGTTCTGTATTTATGCCTACATTATTCTGTTGTGCTGAAGCAAAGCAAGAATTTCATTGTCCTATCTGGGACACATGACAATAAACTCTCTTGAACTCTTGAACTCTTGGACATTTGTTCAAGATTTGTCAGATAAATAGATATTCAGAAGTAACCGAAAAAGGAAAGTATTGACAAATTTTGGGAAGTAAAGAATGACATAGAGACAAAATGATGTCAACGCACACAGTGACACAATGTAGAAATAAAAAGAGTGCACTTTGGCATTGCTTTCATTGCAGTGTTGACCTCTTACCCTTATAAGGCATCAGCAAGCGTTTCTTCATGCTCCCTGAGAAAGGACAATAGAGAAATGATTAATTACTCAAATCATTCAAAGATTATTTCCCACAAATTTAGGGGCAAGGATCTTACAATGATTAGTTTTGGTGTCACACCTCTGAAAATTTACCAGGAAAATCTAAATGAGCGAATGTGGAGAATTGGTTCATAATGTTGATGTAGCAGCTTGTGGCTCTGTTGGTCACAAAGTCATACATACCCCATCTCCACCTGTAGCACACAGGCTGGGATCAATAGCAATGCAGTGGCAGGATGACATGATGATCACAGTGAAAGTTAATTTATGTTTTCCACACTTTCCTGTGCTGCAAAATATCAGCCAGCATCCACATGCGGGGCTCAAACATGGTAAAATAATTTGGATGTTTCTTGGAAATTCCCATGTTTGCTTTCAAAGCCCAAGTGGTCTTCCTCACCGACACCCACCCCACCTTCCCACAGCCCTCATCATTCCTGGCTATCGTACGCCTGCTTGTCTATACTCTGCCAGTGGCAGATTCCACTGTCTCGACCCCAAGCATGGCTATTCCCTCCACTAACGCTTATTGCAATCATGCCTTCAGATTCACCATCAGGTTCTGGAACTGCCTTGCACAATGATGATCCTACCTCAGCACCAGAACACTACAGATCACCTCGTGCACTCAAATTGTGTTTTGCACTAATGTCTTGTTTTTGCACAGTTTATTTCCTTTTCACTGTCTGGTATAATTTTTGTTGAGTTTATGAGCATGTGAAGCTGTAGCATCTGCACCTCACCTAACTTGTGCGTATGGCAATTAACCCGGTTTGTTCTTTTTATTCTCTCCACACTCCCACCAACTCCCTCTAGATTATTCCACTTACTAGGAACAATTTACAGTGGCCAGTTAGCCCACCTTTGGGATGTGGGAGGATATCAGGGAATCCTCAGAAACCTACGCGGTCACAGAGAGAACGTGCAGGCTCCACACAGACAGCACCCGAGGTCAGGATTGAATCTGGGTCTCTGGCAATGTGGAAGCTGCTCGACCAGCTGCACCACTGTTTACAGATACAGTGACTGCCACCCCCACCTCCACTCCCACTTGATGCTGGCTCTGCCCATTTGGCCAGTTTCACCAGTGGCTTTAATAAAGCTTGGCTTTTCCTTTGGGTCCTATCCTTAGACAACATCTTCAGCACTGAATTCCCTGTAGTCTCTCTTTATACCTGTGGAAACTCTATTCCATAGAAATCAGCACTTTAAGGGATAGAAAAGCATACATTCTCCACTCGTATTAGTACGAGGATTTGTTTAATATTAGTATTAGCACGAGTATAGTAATTCACCGGGAGTGTTACGGCAAACAGAGCACTGGGAGAGTCACAGCAAAGCCCACCAGCGGACCAAGGACTTGCTCGGCACGGACAGAGGACCGACCGGTAGGCCCAGCTCGCCAACCGCAGACTCTGAACTCAGCCGCAAGCCACTGGTGTTGACAGGACTCGCGCCGACGAGAGCAAGCAGGATCGTCGAGACGGAGGAGGACCGTCGAGACGGAGGTGGACCGTTCAAATGTGTACGGGGACCTGCGCTGCCGAGAGCTACCAGGCGGTGGGCCACAGAGAACGTTGGAGGGACCCGGTGAGGGCCGCCAAAATCGATGGGGGACCCACCTGCTGCCACGTGCTGTGGCAGGCCTGGTTCACTGCCGTGAACAGAATATAAAACTATTTGATGAACTTGTAACTTTGTCGGTGACAGAAACATGGTGACTCTTGTGCACTGCCTAGGTGAGGTCTGCTGTACAATTTTACCGGGTTGTATGCAAAACAAGGCTATTCACTCTACCTAGATACATGTGACAATAAAGTATCATTGAATAGAATTATTGAGTAATCCTGCACCTATAATCACAGGTTAGAATACTCGGACATACATGCCCCGAAATAACCCAGAAACCGGACTCCCCTCTGTGATAAACTCACCGTCTATGCCATTGTGCTGCTCATAGCTGCGCTTGCCCAGGATAGTTGGAGAGCTGTGATTTAAGATGGGCATCAACCTGGCAGGAGCCACGCTGCTGATGTGCAGACCAACCTGAGCACGGTCCTGCTTCGGGCACGGATGAGCTTCTGTGAACAAAGGTGGTGGTTAACAATCAGATACAAAGAACGAGCCTGATTCCAGGACTTTGGGACATCTGATTTATAATTGTGTAGGAAGGAACTGCAGATGCTGGTTCAAATGAAAGACAGACATAATAAGCTGGAGTAACTCAGCGGGTCACACACCATCTCTGGAGAAAAGGAATAGGTGACTATTAGGGTCAAAGGTCGAGGATCTGAAGAAGGGTTTCGACCCGAAATGTCACCTAGTCCTTTTCTACAGAGATGCTGTCTGACCCGCTGAGTTACTCCAGCTTTTTGTGTCTATTTCTGATTTACAATTGTGTGCAATAATAATGCTGTCGATTCTGTGAGATACATGTTCTCATGCTGAGTTTTACTTTAATGGAATACTGTGCCAAACACATCACACATTTTGCCCAGGCTTTTTGATTTACGAAATTTAGCTTCAGACAATATTTTCCAGAAACACACCCTTTTATTTACTGAGGAATGGCTGTCCGCAGCATGCTTCACAACCAGAGGATATTTCAAAATGCTTCACAGCCAACATTTGCGAGCTGGAGATATTGGAATCTAAAGCAAAAAACAATGTGCCGGAGGAACTAAGCGAGTCAGGCAACATCTGTAGAGACAATGGGCAGATGGGCTGGGACCCTTAAAGCCCTGTCCCACGGTACGAGTTCATTCCAAGAGCTCTCCCGAGTTTAAAAAAAATCAAACTCGTGGTAAGCACGGAGAATGAACTTAGCGGGTACGTCGGAGCTCGGGGACGTCTCTTAGCGGCTCGTGACGCTAACGGCAGGTACTCGGGGAGACTCACTAACGGCAGGTAAGCACGGGAAGACTCGTGAAGATTTTTCAACATGTCGAAAAATGTCCACGAGAGCCCCGAGTACCGAGGAGTGGCCATTGCCTTAAATCTCTGAGTTCGAATCAGGGCAAACTCGGGAGAGCTCTTGGAATGAACTCGTACCGTGGGACAGGGGTTTAACATAGAACAGTACAGCACAGGATAAGCCCTTCAACCCATTATATTTGTGCCAAAAATAATGCCAAGTTAAAGTGATCCCAATGCCTGTACATGAATCATATCCCTCTATTCCCTGCACTTCCATGTACCTATCTAAAAGCTTCTTAAACGCCACTACCGTATCTGCCTCCACCATCACCCCTGGCAATACATTCCAGGTCGCCACTACTCTTGGCGTAAACAAATTGCCCCGCACATCTCCATCAAACTTTCCCCCTCTCACCTTATAGCTACGTCCTCTAGTATTGGCCATTTGCACCATGGGAAAAAGTTTCTGACGGTCTTCCCTATCTATGCCTCTCATAATTTTATATACTTCTATCAAGTCTCCCCTAATCCTCTGACGTTCCAGATAAAACCATCCAAGTCTATCCAACCTCTCCTGCAGCTGAAACCCTCCAATCCAGGCAGCATTCTGGTAAATGTCCTCTGCACCCTCTCCAAAGCTTCCACGTCTCTCCTGTAATGGGGCAACCAGAACTGCACGCAATACTCCAAATGGGGTCTAAACAAAGTCCTACAGAGCTGCATCATGACTTCCTGACTCTTGTACTCAATGCTCCTAATAATGAAGGCAAGCATACCACATGCCTTCTTTACCACCCTATCTACTTGTGCTGCCACCTTTAGAGCTACAAACTTGGACTCCATGATCCCTCTGCACATTAATGCTGTTAAGGATCTTGCTGTTAACGCTCTCTCCTGTAGTGAAGAAACAAAGATCATCATCAAGGCTCCCGTCATCACCTTTCTTGCCTCCCTCAATAACCTGGGATAGATCCCTGGGTATTTATTCACCTTACTGCTCTTTAAAAGCCTCAGCACCTCCTCCTTCTCGATCTCAAAACACCCTAGCGTATTTGTATTCTCCACACTGATCTCACTCTCCTCTAAGTCCTTCTCCTTGATGAATACAGATGCTAAGTACTCAATTCATACCACACCCACATCCTCCTACTCCAAGCATAGATTCTCTCCTTTATCCTCGAGCGGCCCTGCCTCCCTGGTCACCTCCTTGTTTTGAACCTTCGTATAAGAAGCCTTGAATTTTTCCAAAAGACCTTTCTTTAGCTGATAGTGGTAGGGGTGAGAAAGCTGGAAAAATAAGAGGTGGGGTTAGAGAGTAAGCTTTTGTTATCCACTCTATCCATCTGCCTCTCATAAACCCTCCTCACCTGTATCCACCCATCACTTTCCAGGCTATGTCCCACCACACCTCTACTCCAGCTTTCTTGTCCTTACTCCAATCAGCCTGAAGATGGGTCCTGACCCGAAAAGCTGTCTGTCCATTTCCTCCACAAATGCTGCGTGACCTGCTGTGTTCCTCCAGCACTTTGTACTTTGCTTAAGTGTTTGCGAAGTATCATCATTGCCGAAACATAAGGAAAAGCCTCAGAGGTTATGAGGACCTAGTACAAATGTGAAAGGTGCTGGTTGTATTAAAGCTCATTTTCGTGCCGTGCATTGCAAGCAGCGGAATTATTTACAGGTGAACAAACCTATGGGTATGTGGGCTCCAGCATACTGGGGTAACAGCCGAGTCTCAACCACTGCCCACCAATTGTAATAGCCTCAGTAAATATCTGTGATATTTACAGTAAATATCTTTAATAAAAACTTCAGTAAAGTTTTTTAGCCTTTAAAGCATTCTAATAGTATCAGAGCCATACAACATGGAAAGAGGCCCTTCGGCCCACTGAGTCCGTGCAGACCAATTCCCACCTACATACACTAATTCCATTTTATTCTCCCCACATTCTCGTTGTTCCCCCCGATTCCACTAATCACCTGCCCATTAGGGTCAATTATCCTACCAACCCGTCGTTTCTGGGAAGTGGGAGGCAATTATCCATTGGAAATTGCATGTGGTGACCGGGATTTAATTACTGGGAAATCAGGTCATCTATTCTGCATGTAAAAGCAACACCAGAACAGGAGTAGGAATCGGCTACCAAGCCCCTCAAGTCCGAGCCGCCATTTTGGCTGATCTGTGCTGCACTCAACTTCTGTATCAGCATCCCATAACCCTCAATTCCTTGATATTATAAACATTTAGCTGTCACCACCTTAAATATATCTAATGATCTGGCCTCCACCATCCTTGCGGGAATTAAATTCCAGAGATTCACCACCCTCTGAGAAAAATAATTTCTGTCCACCTCAATTTTAAAATGACCTGCCCCTTTTCTTGTAAATATATGTCCCCTTGTTCAAGAACTCTGTAAAATCTGGAATACACTTAAGCAAAGCTCATTATTAATTTTAAAATCAGGAAGATTTTTGTTATCTAAAGATATTAAGGGTCTTGGGGGCACTGATAGATTTACAGGATTAATATTAGTGGATCTCAGCAGATGAGAGGTTTGAGAGGCTAACAGTCTGCCTTGAGTTCCCATTTTTCCCTGAAATACTCCTCTTCTGACTATCATAGTCCCATCTGGCAATAAATGGGTCAGCAGTCCTTTGGGAAGGAACTTCCAGGCTGACCGAGTGTGTGCAGTGTGTCTGTACAATAACCCACCAGGGGATTTATTCATTGCCATGCCAACATAGTACATAAAAGGATTCGCCCGTGGAAAAAAAGACTCTGAATAAATCGTCATTTCACAAATGACAGAGTCTTAGTGGGTAAGAGAGAAGAAAAGACTTTCATTTTTACGGCAACATGCTATTTCAAAGCGTTTCACGGGCAGTTAAATGCCTTTGGAATACATTCGTTGTCTTAATGGGGGAACTACAGCAGCCGATTTGCTGATATCACAAACCCACAAACTGCCATTATTATCGCCTGATCCGGCTTTATGAAGTCGACCATGTAATGAATACAGGCTATCTCCATGTTATGGTGGGGGGAAGGGTTTTTGTGTACCCAGAAAATCGCGATTTTCTGCAATGCAAAGTTGCAGCATTTGCACGAAGCATCAAGAAACACATGTTGAAAGAATACATTTTATGCTAATTTGCCTTGTTTATTCCACGTAAATTCTGCCAAAAATCAATTTTATTCCGTATCAAAAATTAAGAATATCTACTTTGCAGATACAGTGGGGACAGAGGCCGTTTGGCCCACCGAGTCCGTGCCGACCAGCGATCACTCTGTACAGTAGCACTGCCCTACACACACTAGGGACAATTTACAATTTTACCAAAGCCAATTAACCTTCAAACCTGCACGTCTTTGGAGTGTGGGAGGAAACCAGAGCACCCGGGGCAACCCACGCGGTCACAGGGGGAACATACAAACTCCGTACAGACTGCGCCACTGTGGCGTGGTATTGTTTTCTGAATACTGTACGGACGAATTCCCGTTACCCAGACGGCCATAATATGTATTGACCAGGTTCAATGGGATTCATTCCCCCTGTTCTTCTGCAGGGAATGTTAAAACACTGAGAATTCATGAATATACTAAAACTGTTCTGTCATAACTTAGGCATGACAATTTTGTTTTTCCATGAGGAGATTAAAAACTGCTACATTTTCTTAGATTCCTATTCTGGTGTCTTAGAAGGTGGTCCATGTGATATACGTTTGCTCAAACCATGGTCAATGTTCATTCGTTTAACTGGTCAGATCTTGGAACCGATGACCCAGAAGATCATGTCACAAGGCATTGAGAACATTAGGCGATATCCGCAATAGGAACTATTTCAGCAGCAAATATCCACAGTTCAGGCTGGCTCTTACCCAAATATTGCACAATTGTCTCCAAGGGTTTTCTAGCAGCTCGCTTCATTCCCATGGTTTGATTTTCTGCTTCTGGTAATCGTAATGTACCTGTGTGTGAAAATTGAGCAGGTTATTTTTTTAAATCTGAGTCCTCCGGCATTATCAGTAATTGTCTCTATCCTATTTGTGAAGAGCAGGGTATCCTGGGATTAAATGTGGCCCAGGTCAATGGGATGGAAGTCACCTCCATTTGCTTCGTGTGAATCTACGGCAAAGTCAGAGTACCAGATGTACAGGGGATGATGGTGTAAGCTGGCATTCCCACTTGAATGATCGGACACGGGTAACTCATTAGGAGCCTAAAGGGCTGTCCCACGATACGAGTTTACCCAAGAGCTCTCCTGAGTTTAAAAAAAAATCAAACTCGTGGTAAGTAAGTAGAATGTACGCAGCGGGGACGTCGGAGCTCGGGACGTCTCTTAGCGGCTCGTAACGCTAATGGCAGGTACTCGGGAAACGCAGTAAGCTCGTGAAGTTTTTTCAACATGTTGAAAAATGTCCACGAGAGCCCCGAGTACCTACGAGCGGCTATTACCGCAATTCTCCGAGTTCGAATCAGGGGAAACTCGGGAGAACCCTTGAATTACCTTGTACAGTGGGACAGGCCCTTGACATATAAAATTGAGAGGACATTCTCACAAAAGGTGGTAATTCTCGGCAGCTCTCCAGCCAGTTGTGAATGCAAGATCATCGGGGACTTTAAAAGGGGAAGTTCTTGAAAGATCAGGAAATTGAGGGCTTTGGGTTACTGCCACAACCATAAGCTGAGGTCTGTGCGGATCAGCCACAAACATACTGAACAGTGGGGCAGGCTTATTTATAATGCTGAGCCCTCACAAGCGAGAGGCGTGGGGAAATCACAGACTGGAATGGCACAAGACTCACTCCATTTGTGAATGCCTTTTCATAGCTGAAGAATTACAGAAGTTCAGGAAATTCAAGAGTTCATTAAACATTCAATGTACAATTGAACAGCAACTGCACTGTTACTAGTTGGCATCTTATTCCTCTACAGCACTTTGACATACAAAGAAGACATTCGGCCCATCAAGTGGGATCTCAGAGCAATCGCACTACCATTTATTTCCCTGTAACCTACCCTCTCACTTGCCCATCAGCTCGTCTGAATCTCTCACCAACCACTTACACAAAGGATGATTTGCTGTGGCTAACAAACCTACCCACCCACATATCTTTGCGATGTGGGAGAAAACCAGTACATCTGGGAGGAAAACCCACTTGGTCACAGGGAGAACATGCAGAGTCTAGACATAGCACTGAGAGTCAGCATCAAACCCCAGCTGCTGGAGCTCTGAGGTAGTAGCACTGTGCCATCTTCCCAAACTTTGGTCGCAAGTGTCTCATCAATCTTCAGAAGGACGACACTTAGATAAGGCACCTTGGCAGAAGACTAGAAACATGAACAGTTAGTTATCTTCAGTTATACTTGGGCAGGGATGAAAATGTACTGAAGGTAGACTAGAGGTGGTAGTGGCAGTACTTTACTAGAGCTGGATAAGAAAGAGCAGAGTGGCCCTGGAAAGTAATCCTGTGACTGTGGGGCCAAAGCCAGGAAACAAGTGGGACAGACGTTTGGACTGAGAAAGATGGGAAAAGTTTAGAGGAATATAAGCCAAATGCAGGCAAATGGTCTAACCCAGAAGGCCAACATGGTCAGCATGGACAAGTTAGGCTGCATGACCCATTTCCATGCTGCATAGCTCTAGGATTAAAGACACAGGGTTGAAAAGCCAAGTTATGTGGAATAAAGGTACAGACATTGTGGGCCGAAGAACTTGTTCAGGTGCTGGGCCTTTCCATGCAGTGAACCAATTTCAGGCCTGGTGGAGAACTCCATAACTGTCCATGTGTTAACCAGGGTACTTACACTCTGCCTTGATGGCTGCACTGTTAATTGGCACGTAAGGGTGTCGTGCTGCCTGCTGCAGAATATCCTGACATAAGCGGCGAGCTATTTTTGTCAGCTTGGTCGTGTGGAGGTAAAATGCCTGCCGTGTCTTCACTGCAAACTTGGAACTGGTCCCACTCCTTGCCAGCGTTCCATGGACGTTCTGGAGAGACAACACGTCACAGTGATGGTCATAATTCACCCAATTGTGGTCAAAAACTCGGTCAAAAAAGAAATTCAAGGCCAGGGGTTGAGACAGGTAACTTAGTGGCGACAGGGAACCCAGAGAGGGCCTGTGCCACCGACTGACGTATCCAGTTGGCTGCTTCTTCTCAGAAGCAGCAGAATGGACACTTCCTTTTACAGGAGAAAAGCCATCATCAGTATATTGCAGATGGCTACCATACCATTGCAATATTTATTAAATGCCTACATTTGTTTAATACATCTCCTTTATCACACAGGCAAACAGAGATTCATTTTGTCTGCAACCAGGTCACAAACAGCTCTGACATAGGCCATAGTATAATCTGGTTAAGGGAGGGAAATGGGTCAGGACATGGGTCAATATTGTTACGGGACCTTCTGACATCCACCCAAAAGCTTCACAAGCAGCAGTCACAGCTATAATGTAGCTGGTAATCTGTACACAGTAAGATCCCACGACAGCCAGGTAATGAGTAGCATGCTGACGGAGGAGTAAATAGTGATCATGATTTTGGGAAGAACTCCAGTATTCCTCTTTAAAATGGGCTCCATGGGATCTTTGATGCCCACTTGAAAGCAGATGGGAGTCTCGTTTAAAGCTGGCACCCCTGGCAGTGCCTGTGCTCCAGCAATGCACACTGGAGCATCAGCCTGCCCTTTGTGCCCAAGCCTCTGGAGTGGGGAGTTGGTCTTACTTTGAGCACCAGGGTGCTGCAAACTAAACTGGAGCTGTTACTGCCAAAGAAACAACAACAGTGTGCATGTATCGGAAGGTAGGAGGAATGGGCCGTAGACCCACCAAGATCCTTCCCCTCAGTATTTACCTCTTTGTGGCAAAGCACACAAAGGCTTTAGTTGAAATTACATTGTGCACTATCTGTTGAAGCGCGAGCACTATAAAGAGAGGTGTAGTAGGGTGGAAATCTGTTCTCAATCGCATGCACTAAATGCGCATTAATTGATGGATCTACTCTGGAAGCACAGATTCATCATCTTCATTGGAGATAAGTGTTGGAGGTGGGCTACATACACAGTAATACTGCCTGTTTAGCATACGGGAACTGTAGGAAATTCCTACACAATGTCCCTCCTGACCTCTGTCACCTTCGACAGACAGGGCTCCCAGTACTGCATTGACAGCTCAATCAAGCCTCCACAGTGGGCCTTGAACCCTTCATGTTCACTCTTGGGGAAAGAGTGAGAATTGTGCGCTGTATATTGTTGAGCTGGTTGAATTCAAGGAGGGCGAGGAAGCACTGCGAAGATCCCCGCGTCATGGGTAAGTTACTCATTCTGATGTGCCCGGCTGGCAAGGAGCCAAGGCAGGGTGATGGATGGGCGCTGGATCCAGTGTGGTCGTCATCTACAGAACAGGAGGCTGCCCACTGCCGCAGGGAGGCAACCTGGGGGATGAGAAGGAGAACGGACGAGGGAAGCGGTGCCGACAAGGAGGGACTGATCTCCCCCACAGGGCAGTTACCAGGTTATTCCGGTGCGGTCCCGGCCTCTCACTATCCAGTCGGGTCGGCATTTTCAGCCCGCCGTACTTCTTCCAGTAGGCCCAGCAGGCGGCACAGAGTCGGCACTGCATGTTAGGGGGGCCCCAGGAGTACCACTGGTACGACTGCGTGGCTGGGGAAACAACAAGAAGAAGATGCTAGTTAATTCCAGCTCCACCCACCCCCTCCCCCCCGCCTTCAAGCTTCTTCACAGTGGATGATCAAGCAAGGACTGTCAGCAGCAAACGGTTCTGATATTAATTCTGCTTCCCTCCCTTCACGGATGCTGCCTGACCTGCTGAGCATTTACAATATTTTCTGTTTTCATCACATGGAGAAAACAGGCTGCATATTAATCATCGCTTTAATTGCTCTGTGATTGGCCATTAGTTGATGACATGATAAAGAGGAAGGTATCGTGTCACATCTTTAGATGCCACAGTCTAGTCATTACCAAGAGTCAAAAGTGTTTTTATTTGTCACATGCACCGGATATGAACCAGAACAATGAAATTGTCAATTGCGGCAGCTTTACATGCACAACAGATGCTGCAGGAACAACAAATACAATGGAACGCATCGCCAGCGGTGATGGTGGAGGCAGATATGATAGTGACATTTAAGAGTCCAGATAGGCACGTAGATATGTAGGGAATGCAAGGATAAGGATCACATGCAGGCAGAGGAGATTCATTTAACTTGGCATCATGTTTGGCACAGACATTGTGGGCCGAAAGGGCCTGGTTCCTGTGCCACACTGTTCAATATTGTAGGTTAAATAATCAGCCCAGTTTGAAAAATTGTTTAAGAAGGAACTGCAGATGCAGGAAAATCGAAGGTAGACAAAAATGCTGGAGAAACTCAGCGGGTGAGCCAGCATCTATGGAGTGAAGGAAATAGGCAACATTTCTGAAGAAGGGTTTCAACCCAAAACGTTGCCTATTTTCTTCGCTCCATAGATGAGTTTCTCAGTTTGAAAAATTAATGTGATGTGAGACCGTTGTTAATCAGATTGTTAACGGCATTGTTAACCAGAGGGCGGGCACATACTTCTGGGATCTTCTTAGTACCATGACCGACTTCAAGATAAAATGACCTCAGCCCACTGTAAAGGTGACAACACCACACCACCAAGTGTGCTTCAATGCTGCTCCTGTTCCGTGATACTTACTGAAACAGCTCTCGCAGGCTCGCTCAGGTCCCAGCACTGCTACCGTCCCATTTGGTGCCGGTACACTGCCTCCATTCATCGCTCCAGCCTTTGTGTTTGTTCCATTGATCTGGTTTGGATTTGGCTTATTACTGAAGAGAGAGGTAGGGGTTGTTGAAAGGAGAAGAAGATAAAAATATAAGGCTGGTAATTTCCCGTCAACAATGCTTTCAGTAAACAACTACAATTGCCTTGAAAGACAGCATTTACATAATTAAATTATCCTCCATTCACTGAAGAAATAATCCTGCTTTTGATCAGGAGGCCTTGCTCCAGTTTTGCTCTGTACCATTTTTTCTAGTTCTTGTCGATCCTGTTTAATTGGATACAAAAAAATGAAATCCTCAGTTCTGATGAAGGGTCTCAGTACTGAAACATTAACTGCTCTTTCCACAAATGCTGCCTGACCTGGTGAGAATTTTTTTTTTAGTTTCAGATTTCCAGCATCTGCAGTTTGAATCGATTTGGTGGTCAATTAGATGTTGGAAACATAAAAACGTAGAAAATAGGTGCAGTAGGCCATTCGGCCCTTCGATATGATCATGGCTGATTATCCAGAATCAGTACCCTGTTCCTGCTTTCTGGACAAAACCTGGACAATGGATTGACAATGAGCCCATGTGACATGGTAATGTGCCTATTTCCTGCTATCAAAGGCAAGCAAAGCTTTATTCATATTTTAGATATATTTTTCTCTATTTCCATGAAATTCCGCAAATAGTGAAAAGGGATGACACAGTGCCGCAGCTAATAGGGGAGAATAAAAAGGGTTAGGGTTGGATTACTGTAAATGGATGCTTAATGGTCAGCAGGGACTCAGTGGGATGAAGAGCCTGTTTCCCAATGACTCTAATCTGTTCAGATGGTTAACTTGAGCGACGCCCAAGTCGGGGCAGCCCGGCCAGAGGGAGATTCGGCACCCATGTCGGGGCGGCCCAGCCCGAGGCTGAAGACGGCACGGTACTCACGTGAGGGTGGCTGGGACGGTGTTCTGCGTCTGCAGGACTGGTGGGCGGCAGCTTCGACCACCCCGGGCCGCGGTGTTTGAACCGTGGGACTCATTTATAACATCGCCCGGGGGGTATCGCCTCAGTGCAGAGGGAGAAGAGGAGGGAAGAGACTGCAGACCTAAGACTTTTGCCTCCATCACAGTGAGGAGATGCTGGGTGGACTCACTGTGGTGGATGTTAATATGTGTTTATTGTTGTTTTTATTGTATTATATGTATGACTGCTGCAATTTTGTCCAGACTTCGGTCTGAATGACAATAAAGGCATATCTATCTATCTATCTATAGTCACACAGGGGCAGCCGCATTAATTTAGTGAATCCTCCCTGAAAAAGGTCAGCAGTGACTGAGAGAATGGGGTTAGGAGGGAGAGATAGATCAGCCATGATTGAATGGTGGAGTAGACTTGATGGGCTGATTGGCCTAATTCTACTCCTATCTTTATGACCTTATGACAAAGGCAAGCTTTTGTTGCATTTGGGCCAAAGACCACTGCATCCAAGGACACCTCTTTGGACTTGGGTCGACAATATTTAGTCGGTTATGGATGAAACGCTAGTGAAAGGGATTAGTATAGATAGGTATTTGTTGATCTGCATGGACATGACACGACGAAAGTCTGTTTCTTTGTTGTCAGACTCTACGAGTTTCTTTGATATTTTACTATCAGTTGGATACCCGAGGAGGGTGTGAATGCTTCAGAAAACAAATGCTTACTAATTCGGGATGTACACTTGCTTCAGTTTGCTCTCTGCTTCAGCCGCTTTCAGCCGTTTCTAAGAGAAAAATAATGAAAGATCAGAGGTAACCCCCACAAACTAGTGATGCATGACCTGCCCTAAAATGCCCGACACTCACACTAACACAACTTCAATATCGTTAGGCTATTGGCATAAAACTATTTACAAATAATGCAGGGCTCCAGCATATTCTCTGACGTCTTCTGACTAGAGAACAAATTCAAGCCAAATGTGGGTTCAACCCAGGTTAAGGGTGATCTTTGATCCCTTGAAATAACTCATAGCATAGGCTCTTTTAAATCCTGCCCCTTTCCAGTACAATTGGATGGGACTGTGGTCAAAGAGCAGTGGATATGATAAGCCATCTCCCATCCATTTTAGCCTGCTCTGGTCTTGCAAGTGGCTGCAAGGAATCACATTGCACATTGTTATTTCTGCAACCAAGGCTATAAGATTGTTGGTCGTTGATGAAGCTCACTTGACACAGCCTTCCTGCATTGTTAAAGCCAGCGGCTGCCAATTTGAAATAAAATGGGGTCACCAAAATGAGCTATCAATTGTGTTGCTTTGAATGCAGTCCACTCTATCACCAGTAACTCAGGAAAACCAGGCCTGGATCGGTGCCAGGCCTGTGCTTTGTGTTCACAGAGCTCTGTGGCAGGAAATGTCCATATCGTGTCTGTTCTGAGGTCGCCCACTGTCAGGCAAACACTACCACAGAAAATATCTACGTTTTGGGGCACACGACAAATTAGTCTCTGTTGGTGTGACTATGGACGCTGGTCAGATGGACCATGTACCATGAGGGTTGGATGGTGTGACTGGATAAGGTGTGACTGGATTACTACACATTTATGAAGATATTTAACAACACAATTCAAACAAGCAGTATTAAAACATGATCCCATTTCCAATGTACAAAGAAACTCCATGGTAGTATTTGATAAAAAATACCTGGTGCCTTTTAATTCACCTTAACAATCGCACTTGTAAATAAGACTTGCAACTTGATGGGCAATTAAACCCAAACACCATTCTCTGCTCTGATAGCTACCAATGATGCCTTATTTTTGGCTTTAATAAAGCATCATTATCTCAAAAGAAAGATGCTGTTATATGTTTATATTCTTCCAATACCGGGCATTGTCTGACTGCAAGTTCATTCCACGAGTTCGGATTTAAACACGTTACTTTAAAATTACCCCCTTTATCTCAGAAAGGAAAGTTCATCCATGTTTCATCCAGATTTTGTGATGGATGTGTAAATATCTTGCATTTCGCCTTTGTTACACATACTTAAACCAAACAAACATCAATCATTTGACACCTGATACTCAGATACATCAGATCAAGAGTGGTCTATTTAAGTGCCCAAAGGTATCCTGCCATTCGGTAATATAATGCAGCGAATGTAGCTAATGAAACACAATTTTTTTTTACTGTTGGGGAACTTGATGCCAAGTTCCCCAAGGGTATCATCTAAAAATGTATAGCCATGCCTTTCTGGAGTGGTGATGGAAACAGTTTTATAAGCATAGGGTGGTAGAGATTTGCAAGTCCATTCCACAAAGGCTATGCATGTTGGTGTTCTGTATCACACCCCAATTTAGCAAGTCGACAACACAACTTTGAAGGAATCGATGAGTGGGTGCATGTTACCTGCTGCACGTATCGGTCTGTGGTCTTCCACATGTAATAATACTCTACAATGCTGGTTAATGACTTCCAGGGTAACTGGAAATAAACCACATACAAAACAATATTAAGACTAAAAAATGTATCCACAGTTTGATTTTTATCGACATTTGAAAACAAATTGTTAATGAAAGTCTTAAATAATTGCATGATTGGTGTTCACTCACATTCAAACCTTTAAATTACACAGATGGAAAATCAATGATGAATACTGGGCCTGAGAATTTGCTCTTCTCTTCATTTTAATGGCATGTGTGAAACACTTATCCAATAAGGATTACAACCTTGATCTTTCCGCAGAGACCGCTCCTCCGTAACTCCCTGGTCAATTTGCCACTTCCCACCCAAACCACCCCCTCCCCTGGTACTTTCCCTTGCAACTGCAGGAAATGCTACACTTGTCGCTTTACCTCCCCCCTTGACTCCATCCAAGGACCCAAGCAGTCTTTCCAGGTGCGGCAGAGGTTCACCTGCACCTCCTCCAACCTCATCTATTGCATCCGCTGCTCTAGGTGTCAGCTGCTGTACATCGGTGAGACCAAGCGTAGGCTTGGCGATCGCTTCGCCCAACACCCGCCCGCTCGGTTCGCACTAACCAACCTGATCTCCCGGTGGTTCGGCACTTCAACTCCCCCTCCCATTCTGAAATCGACCTTTCTGCCCTGGGCCTCCTCCATGGCCAGAGTGAGTCCCATCGCAAATTGGAGGAGCAGCACCTCATATTTTGCTTGGGCAGTTTACACCCCAGCAGTATGAACATTGACTTCTCCAATTTCAGGTAGTCCTTGCTTTCTCCCTCCTTCCCATCCCCTTCCCAGCTCTCCCGCAGCCTATTGTCTCCGCATCTTTCTTTCTTCTTCCCGCCCACCCCACCCCAACCTCCACATCAGTTTGAAGAAGGGTCTCGACCCGAAACATCACCTATTCCTTCACTCCATAGATGCTGCCTTACCCGCTGAGTTTCTCCAGCATTTTTGTCCACCTTCGATTTTTCCAGCATCTGCAGTTCTTTCTTAAACAACCTTGATGAGATTTGCGAGCTTTACACAAGAGAGGAACTAGGTTTTCTGTGCAATGGCAAGACGTTTCCGTTTCTGCAAGCACTAATCAATTGGTCATCTGCAATTTCTCACATCTACCAGCACTAGGTTTTATTGCTGCTATCTCAACACCCAGCCCGAAAAGGGAAACACCACAACAGAAGCAGCATTTGTTTAGTCGCAGGAAAATGTTGCTGCTTCAAGAATCCACCATACAATGATGCATGGGGTTGGGACAATGCTTCTGGACAGGCAGAGGGATGTGGACAAGCTAATGAAGAATATTGCGTGTAAAGGCACATTCTTTAGGTAAGAGGGCTGCCAGCCAAAGACCAGGCAGAGGCTGTTAGGGTCATTTTTCTGAGCAGTTATACTATACGAGTCTGGTTTATGAAGTGCACTCCTTTCCTATTTAATCAGCATATTATGAATGAATGAATGAATATGAGTTGGATGATCAGCCATGATCATATCAGATGGCGGTGCAGGCTCGAAGGGCCGAATGGCCTACACCTGCACCTATTTTCTATGTTTCTATGTTTCTATGTAATACTCTACTGTCACGTCACAGTGACATTCTTTGCTTGCTCACCCAAGGTATGCATTAGTCACCACATAAAGAGCACTGACAAAGTTACAAAGCATCCACGCCAGATCCCCCTTGGTTCTCCCCCCTCCCCCTCCCTCATGACGGTCTCCTCCACGCTGGGTCCTCCTTTGTTCTAGTCTAACATGTAAATGAACAACAGTAGATTATTTAAATAGGAGTAGGATGAATATTATGGACTAATGTCTTGCAATTAGAGACCAGACAGATTAGTCACGATGTAACTGACAGGGAGAGATGAATTAAAATGTTTAATGAACTGCGTCTGTTCCAATGAAACAGACTCTTGCAATCATTAACAAAGCACATCTGATACCCATTGATCATATAATCATGGTGCCTAACAAATATCCCTATCCTTGGACTACTTACAAAATCCTGTTGAATGTCTTCAAAGTCCTTCCCATATTTCTCCAAAGCTTCTTCAAACATGTTGGCCTCGGAAGCAGACCATTCCTCCATTTCGTCCCGACAAAGCACTGGGCCACCCTGTGGGACCAGTGCAGAGATGGCCTGCGAGACCTCATAGGCGTTTTTGTACAGGGTGTCCATGGCGTGAAACTGCCCACGAAGAGGAGGAGGAGAAAGAAGAAATGAGTGCAACTGGTTTCAAATAAAACTCAAAATTGCCTGAGGCTCTTCATCTTATGTCAGATCGGAGCTCCACAATGTACAAATCTTGAGGGCAGATGTCATTGAAACTTACCAAATAATGAAAGGAATACATAGAAAGGTTGTGGAGAGGATGTTTCCAATAGTGGGAGAGTCTAGAATCATAGGGCACAGCCTCAGAATTGAGGGACATACCTTTAGAATGGAGATGAGAAAGAATTTCTTTAGGGTGGTGATTCTGTGGAATTCATTGCCACAGTCGGTTGTGGAGGCCAAGACATTGGGTATTTTTAAAGCGGAGATTGATAGGTTCCCAATTAGTAAGGGCATCAAAGCTTATGAGGAGAAGGCAGGAGAATGAGGTTGAGAGGGAAAAATAGACCAGCCATGATCGAATGGCAGAGCAATCTCGATGAGTTAAATGGCCTAATTCTGCGTCAATGCCTTATGAACCTATGAAATTCTCTTCCTCTAAAAAGGTAAATTATAAATATTTTAAAGAACTTCTATTCCTTTATCTGTTGCAATGAGTAAGCTTCAAAGTTTTGCGATTGGTAATGTTTTACTGACATCAGTTCTCAAGGATGGCTTTGGGACAGAAGACTATACATTCAAATCTCACTCCAGAGGGTCGATCACATAATCTTCTTGACATTCCTGTGCTGTAATGTTGGCACAGCCATCTCTCAACTGAGATGTTCAAGCAAAGTCTCATTACCTCTTTTGGAAATTGCCACAGATCCCACCGGTACTGTGTTGTAGAAAAGCAAAGGAATACTGTACAATATTTATCCCTCAGACAACAACACTAAAAACATACTAATGACTCTTGCTTCTTGCAATATGTTGTCATACAAAAATCAGCTACAATGCAGAAATAACTAAACTCCTCAGGAATATTTCATTTTTGTGGCTGGAAGTTATATATGGAGCTTTGAAGGATGAGGGGAGACTTGATAGAGGTTTATAAAATTAAAAGAGGCATATAAAGACAGTCCGCATCTATTATACCTTTCCCCATAGGGTGGTGACCAGAACTGGATACAATGCACTCCAGCTGAGGTCTAACTAAGATTCTATGAAGTTGGAGCAGAACCTCCCTGTTTCTATACTCAAAGTTCAGACTGATGAAGGCCAGTATCCTAAATGCCTTCCTAACCACATTACCCACCTGTGTCGCCAATGCCAAGGATCTACAGGGTAGTAGTCTGGGGTCCTTCTGCTCCCCACTGCTCTGAGGTCCCCTGTTCCTCAATAATTTGTGGCTGAGGAGATTGGGTGGTCTGGAAAGAGCCAGAGTTTGGTTCCACGATGTCTTCCTAAAGCTCAAATCAAGAATTTGATGGAAGACGCCCCACTCATAGAACTATCCACACAAAGCTTCAGACTGAAGATGGGTCTCGACCCGAAACATCACCCATTCCTTCTCTCCAGAGATGCTGCCTGTCCCGCTGAGTTATTCCAAGGTTTAGAGGAATAAACCTCCAGTTTTGGTGTTGTCAGCAAACTTATTCACCACCAACATCTCGGTCATTTATACGTATAAATAGATATTAGAGATACACTGTATATAAATAGGAAATATAAATTATACATTGTTTCTAATTACACATAATTTATGGGAAAGCAGGATTAGCTTAGATGGAACATCTTGGTCAGTATGGATGAGTTGAGCAGAAGGTTCCTTTTCCATGCTGGATGACTCTTTGATTGGTAAAACCCCTGTCCCACGGTACGAGTTCATTCCAAGAGCTCTCCCGAGTTTGCCCTGATTCGAACTCGGAGATTTACGGTAATGGCCACTCGTTGGTACTCGGGGCTCTCGTGGACATTTTTCAACATGTTGAAAAATCTTCACGAGTCTTCCAGTGCTTACCTGCTGTTAGCGAGTCTTCCCGAGTACCTGCCGTTAGCGTTACGAGTCGCTGAGACGTCCCCGAGCTCCGACGTACCCGCTACGTTCATTCTCCGTGCTTACGAGTTTGATTTTTTAAAACTCGTGGGAGCTCTTGGAATGAACTCGTACCGTGGGACAGGGCTTTAATAGTATGGTGCAGAGGTAGCTTTACTCTATGTTAAGCCTTTTTAACCTTTATCTTTTCTTATATACGTATAATATATATATTTTTATAATATACATCTTTTAGTTTTACAATAAATTATGTGCAGTTAGAAATAATGTGATATCCTACTAATAAATTTGACCAATTCATAACGAGTTGGTCTCCATTTGTCGTCTTTTTGGAATCATATGGTGCAATACAATTGTAAAAGCTAACTCGTGACTGGGCGAGGGATGGTCAAGATTATAAATAAGATCTCCTTACTTCTTTTTTCTTTTTCTTTCTTTTTCTTCTTTTATTCTCTTTTTCCTATTTTCTATTCTTTAAATTTCTTCTTTCACTTTCTATTTTTCATTTCCACACTATATATCTCACATTTTTCTATACCATTATCTAATTTTTTTTTCTTTTTCTTCTTTATTATTTTTAAAAAAGCTGTACATAAAATGTATTATGAAAATATGATTGTATACAATTGTACTTACTTCTAATAAAATTAAAATATTAAAAAAAAAATAATAATAATAATGTGTAATTTATATTTCCTATTTATATACAGTGTATCTCTAATATCTATTTATACGTATAAATGACCGAGATATAAATATGGAAGGGCTGGTGAATAAGTTTGCTGACAACACCAAAACTGGAGGAGTTGCAGACAGTGAGGAATGCTGTCAAAAGATAGAGTGGGTTATAGATCACTGACAGAAATGGGCAGAGAAACGGCAGATGGAGTTTAACCTGAGCAAGTGTGAAGTGTTGCACTTTGGGAGGTTGAATGTAAGGAGAGAGTATATAGTTAATAGAAAACTCCTTAACAGAGGTGATATCAATAGGAATCATGGAGTCCAAGTTTATAGCTCACTGAAGGTGGCAGCATAGGTATATAGGGTGGTAAAGAAGGCGTATGGTATGCTTGCCTTCATCGATAGGGGCATTGAAAACAAGAGCCAGGAAATCACGATAGGAAATCAAGCCAGGAAAGCTCTATAGGATTTTCGTTAGGCCACATTTGGAGTTTTGCGTGCAGTTCTGGTCGCCCCAGTACTGATCGCTCCAGTGGTGGTGGAGGGGGATATACTGTATATATAGGAGCAGCATGGTGGCGCAACGGTAGAGTTGCTGCCTTTACAGCGCCAGAGACTCGGGTTCGATCCTGACTACAGGTGCTGTCTGTACGGAGTTTGTATATTCTCCCCGTGACCTCATGGGCTTTCCCCGGGTCCTCCGGTTTCCTCCCACACTCCAAAGACGTACAGGTTTGTAAGATAATTGGCTTTGGTAAAATTGTAAAAATAGTGTGCAGAATAGTGCTAGTGTATGGGGATGGCTGGTCGGTGCAGACTCAGTGGGCCAAAGGGCCTGTTTCTGCGCTGTTTCTCTAAAACTAAAAGAACTAAAACGATAGGTGCAGTTAAGAGGCTTTTAGATAGGCACATGAAAATGCAAGAAATAGCGGGATATGGATCATGTTCAGCATAAACATTGTGGGCCGAATGGCCTGCTCCTATGCTGTACTATGAATGTCTGACCTGAACCACTGTGGAAAAAATAAATAAATCAGGAAGTTTTGTTCATTACACAACCGATATTATAACTGACCTGCAAGTGTTGGAAAGGACAGGGATGAGGGAGCTTCAGCATCTACAGTAAAAACAGAACCTGCTACGGCAGGCAATGTCCGTGCAAAGAGGAACAATTAACAATTGAGTTGTGGAGAGAATAGGGGAGGGATGGGAAGGAGAGAGGAAATATCTCTGAAAGGGCGAGGATTGCCATGAGGATGCACGGTAGAGGCCATCTGGTTGAGGGTTAATGGAAGCAATTAGAGATACAGCACAGAGAGGCCATTCGGCCCACCGAGTCCACGCCGACTAGCGATCCCTGATTAGAGTGAGAGAAAAAGAACACAAGCTATGAGAGAAGGTAAGAGAGTGAGAACGCGGTAAAAACAAAGGAATGCAAAAGTCAACGTGCAGGGCTACATGATATGTCTAGTAGGTGACGCGCTGCCCGTGTGAAGTGAAAAATGGAGCCAATATCACAGATGAATGACTGATTATTTTTAGTTAGCCATTCTTTAAACCCACTTGCACAACTGATCAAGATCCTGTTGTCATTATTAATAACCATCTTCACTGTCTACGATACTACCCACTTTAGGGTCATCTGCAAACTTACTAACCATGCCTTTGCATATTCTCATCTAAATCGTTAATATAAACCGCAAGCAGCAATGGGCCCACACCAACCCCTGAGGCACATCACTAGTCACAGGCCTCCAGCCTGACAAAAAACACCTATTGCATTTTATCACATCTGCCTGACAAGTGCTTTGGGTCTCTACCACAACGTAAGAAAAGGAAGTCTGTTTGCACACAACAAGTTCCTTTAAACAGCAACAATGACCAGATCATCTGTTTTATTGATACTGACTGAAGGGCGATTGTTGATCCCAGAACACTGGGGGAAAACTCCCCTGCGTATCTTTCCAATGGTTCCATCGACCGCGGAGGACACGCAAAAACCACGCACAAGGGGCCACATCCGATAGCGCGGCATTCCCTCACTGTGGAACTGTAACAACAACCTAGATTTGTCTGCACGAGTTCCTGCAATATAGAGTGCTATCTCAGCGAATAACACTGTGCAGAGCCAGTTCCCAAATCCAGCAGATGAAACTGCAGGCAGTATGTGGAGAAGGCACAAGTGCCGTATGGGACAGCAGGAAGGTACCATAGGCAGCGTGACGGCACTGGGCATTGTTTCTTACCTGGGTGATGTCCCTGGATGCTGCCGCAGCACTCATGTGTAAGCTGGGCTGTCTCACCGAACTACTGCAGTCTAAAGCACGGGCAAATGTTCCGACAGAACTAGAGAGGAGTGAAGAGGATTACAGAGTGTTAAGGGCCTGCCCCAGGAAAATGTGAGTGCATGCGGCAAGCGCGACCTAACCGGAAGCGGGGGCCGCGCAGCGGTCGAGTGAACCCCGTACAGGGCTGGTCCCACCAGCATGCGGCTGCATGCGGCAAGCGCGACCAAACCGGAAGCGGGGGCCGCGTGGAGGTCGAATGAGTGACGCGAGAAGTTCGCGTGTGACGTATGGCGTCAAGACGCTGCGTACGGCGTCGAGACGCTGCGCACGCCTGTCGAGGCGGTGCGAACGGCGTCGAGGCGGCTGCGGGCTGGCAGGCCGTTGCCGCGCGGAATTTTTTAACACGGTCAGTTTTTCGGAGCCCCGCGTGATGTCGGGACCAGCTCCGCACAACTCCATACGGATCCAGCGATCGAAGTGGAACCGGCCCCGCGAGGCCATACGGCTCAAGCGACCACGTTAGGTCGCGCTTGCCGCATGGAGTCACATGCCCGTGGGACAGGCCCTTTACTGTTTATTTGAGTGGCACAGTGACACTGCAGGTTGCCTCATGGTTCCAGCGACCTAGGCCCAATTTTGATCTCCAGTGCTGCCTGTGTGGAGTTTGCACATTCCCACTGTGACCTCGTGGGTTTACCCCACCCGGGTGCTCTGTTTTCTTCCCATGTATGTGCTGGCTGGTAGGTTAAGTGGCCTCTGTACAGTATTCCTTAGTGTAGATCGCTGGCGCGAGAATCAGATGAAAGGGTATTAATGGGCCTGAGTGCAAGAATAATGCACAGGGGAATAAATGGCGCAATAGCATTGCTCAGAGGGGCAGCATCGACATGATGGTCTAAATGGTCTCCTACATCACAAGGAAAGATACCCACCGGGCTAGGCCAACTCCACTCTCTCTCCCCCTCCCCCCAAAGACAAGAACTGACAGGAAACAAATGCCACCAACAAGAACAAACTGGTGGAGAAATGGCTGTGGGCTGCCACCTGTCGCATTGGCCAAATTCACATTAGATAATGTCAGGGGTTGGAACCTAGAATTGCACCCTCAGAAGGGCACAGTTGTGGTTCCCGCATTTACTCTTAGAGTAACCCATTAAATTAACATAAATTTGCTTCAATAAATAACATCTTAAAAATAACTCGGCGCCAGTGAGTCCACAACGTGGTTCACTGGTTTTTGTGGAAGGGGTTCTGAAGAGCACTGTGAGCCCAAGGCTCCATTTAATGGACAAATAATACCACGGAGTGAAGCATTATGATATCTCTGAATAAACAAATACACAAAGCAATATTTAGCATCGACACTGAATGACACACAATCTTTCATTACATAAACAGTCTTCAGAACTGGTGACCAGCAGTAAGCCTGCACTCCCCTCCTTGAAACTGTGCCACGTGACAAACAGCTCAGATCAGCAGCTCACCGAGCAACGACGAGGAACTGGTCGATCTGCTTGTCTGTCAGTGGAATGTCCCCGTCCCAGACCTTGGCTTCCATTTCAGACTGATCTCTTCCGTCCTCTTCTCCTGCAATGCGAGAGACCCAACAGTGAGGATACCCATCCCAGCACAAAGAGATGGCAGCAAAATAGCAGTGGAATCAGGCATTATATGAGACATTTGCAAAATAAAAATCAGTTAAATTGTCAAGAAGCCAGTAAAGGAGCAGGTAATTTTCTTTGTGCAATCAAGGGGCAATCTGCAACCATCCATGTGCAAACTGGAGGTGCAGCATCTCATACTTTGCTTCCGAGTTTACGACTTAATGGTAAGAACATTGGATGCTCCAATTTAAAAAATATATATATATTTTAAAAAAATCACATGTGGTTAAAATGCACATTGTCAGACTTTAAAAAAAAAGGCAATTTGTATACATTTTGGTTTTACCATGTAGAAGTTACAACTGTGTTCATACATAGTCCCCCTATTTCAGGACACCATAATGATTGGGACACATGGCTTCACAGGCTCAGGTGTGTTTAATTGCCTCCTTAATGCAGGTATAAGAGAGCTCTCAGCACCTAGTCTTTCCTCCAGTCTTTCCATCACATTTGGAAACTTTTATTGCTGTTTATCAACATGAGGACCCAAGTTGTGCCAATGAAAGTCAAAGAAGCCATTATGAGACTGAGAAACAAGAATAAACCTGTTGGAGACATCAGCCAAACCTTAGGCTTACCAAAATCAACTGTTTGGAACGTCACTAAGAAGAAAGAGAGCACTGTTGAGCTTACTAATCGCAATGGGACTGGCAGGTCAAGAAAGACATCCACAGCTGAAGAAAGAAGAATTCTCTCTATAATAAAGAAAAATCCCTAAACACCTGTCTGACAGATCAGAAACACTCTTCAGGAGTCAGGTGTGGATTTGTCAATGACCACTGTCCGCTGAAGACTTCATGAACAGAAATAGAGGCTACATTGCAAGATGCAAACCACAGGTTAGCCACAAAAATAGGATGGCCAGGTTACAGTTTGCCATGAAGCACTTAAAAGAGCAACCACAGTTCTGGAAAAAGGTCTTGTGGACAGATGAGACGAAGATTAATAAAGGGCCTGTCCCACAGGCGATTATTTTATCGGCGACAGTCACAGTCGTAGCAGGTCGCTGAAAAAACGGTGACTCGACCCCCCCCCCCACCCACGCCAATGTCTAGGACAACCTACAACCTAGTAGATGTCAAGTTACGTCAAGCTATGCCAACCGCCGACCCAATTCTTCGCAACTTAGGACGTCCACCTACGACAACCTACGACGACACATATGACAACCTATGACAACCAAAGTCAACCTACGTCCACCCGCGACAAGCTACGACCCTGTCGGTGACAACTGAAGACAATTCAGTCGCCAGTACCTGTCGCCAGTTGACGTAGGTTGATGTAGGTAGTCGCCAATGGAATTCACCATACAGGCGTCACCCCGCGACAATGTGGCGACAGCCTAGTCGCCGAAAAAAATCGCCTAAATGGGAAAGGCCCTTAAATTATATCAGAGTGATGGCAAGAGCAAAGTATGGAGGAGAGAAGGAAATGCCCAAGATCTAAAGCGTACCACCTCATCGGTGAAACACGGTGGTAGAGGTGTTATGGCCTGGGCTTGTATGGCTGCTGAAGGTACTGGCTCACTTATCTTCATTGATCATACAACTGCTGATGGATTCTGCAGCATAATGAATTCTGAAGTGTATAGACACATCCTATCAGCTCAAGTTCAAACAAATGCCTCAAAACTCATTGGATGGCGGTTCATTCCACAGTAAGACAATAATCCCAAATACTGCTAAGGCAACAAAGGAGTTTTTCAAAGCTAAATAATGGTCAATTCTTGAGTGGCCAAGTCAATCACCCGACCTGAACACAATTGAGCATGCCTTTTATATGCAGAAGAGAAAACTGAAGGGGACTAGCCCCCAAAACAAGCATAAACTAAAGATGGCTGCAATACAGGCCTGGCAGAGCATCACCAGAGAAGACACCCAGCAACTGGTGATGTCCATGAATTGCAGACTACAAGCAGTCATTGCAGACTACAAGCAGTCATACATGACTACTTTCATTTACATGACATTGCTGTGTCCCAAACATTATGGTGCCCTGAAATGGGGGGACTATGTATAAACACTCCTGTAATTTCTACATGTTGAAACCAAAATGTATAAAAATGGTCTTTATTAAAATCTGACAAAGTGCACTTTAACCACATGTGATTTTTTTCTATTACAAATCTCAAATTGTGGAGTACAGGGGCAAATAAATAAATGATGGGTCTTTGCCCCAAACATTATGGAGGGCACAGTAAGTGGCTCAAGGAATTTGCAAGCAGGGTCGGAGATTGGACGGTTAACTGTTGGATGAAAGTTAGAGCAGTGACCTGTGAGATTTTGTTATTTGGTCAAAGAACGAGCTGAGAAAGCAGAGAAAAGTAAATGGACCAGAGAAGCAGGAAGAAATTGTGGGCTTGGATATATTAGAAGAAGGTGGATGAATAGAGAAACTATTAGAAAAAAATCCTTCAGGATTCTAAACAATAAATAATGGACAAGCCTTTATTTACTGGTAATCAGAAGAATGAGAGAACTCACTGAAAGGTAGAAAATTCTAACAATGCTCGACAACCTGGACACAGGGAGAAAGTTTCTTCAAGCTCAGGGGATCCAGAACCAGGAGTCTTAATTTACCTGGGTAAGCCATTTCGGACCGACATAAGGAGAAATATCTTCACTTGGCAGCAAAGAACCTTGGTAATTCTCCAATACACTGAATGCTATGGGGGCCAAGAGTCACTGAATATATTTAAGAAGAGATACAAATTACTTGACACAAATAGCATTAAGGGGTATAGGGAGACAGCAGGAATATGATATTGAGTTGATCCGGTTGTCTAGGTTGTCGAGTGTTATTTGAATTTTCCATCTTCCAGTGAGATCTCTCATTCTTCTAAATCATAGTAAAAAAAAAGCTTACTCCATCAGTGTAGAATCCTGGGCTTTTTTTTCTCATAATAATCTTATCTAATTATTCAGTGTCGTCTAACATTCCCAAACCCACTAAGTCTTTAAGTTTATTTTCTCCAGAAGGGCCAAACATTCTATTCTGCTCCCGTTTCTTGTGTTCTATGTTTTCTTTTGCTTTAGACGGGCTTTTTGATTTGACCCGAAACATGCCTGTGAAACCTTAGGCACTTCACTGCCAATTAATTATTTTTGAGTTCTAGCATAAGTGCTCCCAACTGAAAGAATTAGCCATATCCGTGGCAGACATTTGGAAATCTTATTAAAAAATTATTTTGCTGGAAATACTCAGTGAGGTAAACAGCATCTGGGGAAAGAAAAACATGAATAAACTTTCAGATATGTAATCCCTGGAGTAGCCTATTAACTCAACCGCACACACTACCTTTAGAAAGGAAATGAGCAGGAATTTATTTAGTCAGAGGGTGGTGAAACTGTGGAATTCTTTGCCATAGAAGGCTGTGGAGGCGAAGTCAATGGAATTTTTAAGGCAGCGATTGACAAATTCTTAATTAGTACGTGTGTCAGGGGTTGTGGGGAGAAGGCAGGAGAATGGGGTTGAGAGTGAAAGATAGATCAGCCATAATTGAATGGCAGAGTAGGCTTGATGGGCTGAATGGCCTAATTCTGTTCCTATAACTTGTGAAGTCCAATCTCTTTGCATTATGCTGCACTCCCCAGCTAGATATTGCCTATTGGCGTTTGACCCACCCTTGCAAACTGTACCAACCCCAAAGGACAGATTTACCCCAGCAATACCTCTCTCCCTACTTCAATTCATGTTTTGCGCTACCGCTGAGAAATTGAATAGTTAGCAATATAATAGTATGATCTTTCAGGCACGTACACATATTGCCCTGTGCATTTCATCCGCATAAGCACAGTAAGGGTAACTCACACTCTATCATGGGCTATTTCTAATTTGATGGCCAACTTCACTAGCCAGTCTCTGGAAAGTGCAAGGTAGACTATGGAGTTGTAAACATAAAAATGATGCAACACAAACAGACCAACAGTTGGGGGAGTGGGAGAGATGAGTAGTGTGAAAAAACAGCTGATCAGGAAAACCTTGTAATGGATATGCAAGGAATGCAGGGATATGGATCACATGCAGGCAGAGAAGATTAGTTTAACCTGGCATCGTGCTCAGCATGGACATTGTAGGCCCAAGGGCCTGTTTCTGTGCAGTACTGTTCTCTGTTCTTTGTTTGATAACAGGGACATTTTGATGGAGGGCTTTGTGAAAAACATTTGAATTAACTTAAAATGTTACTGTTTCTTCATATATTTCATATATGATAAATTAGCCAAGGGAAGTGTCTATCAGACTAATTTCCAGGGAATAGGCGAAGTGCACAGGAGATTTTACGAGGCGTTCATTGTTACAATCCCTACCACAATCCATGTCAAATCATCCTCAAACCTGCGTATGGGCAGGTACGGTGAACTCCTGATCACAAGGGACTTGAGGTCTACTTGTGCGATTGCCCATTTACACTGAACCAAGAGGTTATGTATCTCAAATGCAGATTATACAACAAGGGAAACAGAGCAAAGAGGTGACACCAGATTTTTACAGGGATGTTTATAAGGCTGCAAATAGCATACATTGTATAACAACTTGGGGAGGCTTCAGAAGAGATTCTTCGTGACAGCAGAGAAGGCTGTGCCACAGAAGGCTGTGGAGGCCAAGTCAGTGGATATTTTTAAGGCAGAGATAGATTCTTGATCAGTACAGGTGTCAAGAGGTTATCGGGAGAAGACAGGAGAATGGGGTTAGGAGGGAGCGATAGATCAGCCATGATTGAATGGCGGAGTAGACTTGATGGGGCGAATGGCCTAATTCTGCTCCTATCACTTATGACTTATGGCAGTGGAGTTTAACTGGTTGTTCGGAGACTCTAGGTTTAAAGCTCAGTTTTTGATGAAGCAAGCAGGAAAAACAATTCCTCCCAGTTTAATTTCTTGAGGATTAACTC
This sequence comes from Malacoraja senta, assembly GCA_038087875.1. Taxonomy (NCBI): domain Eukaryota; kingdom Metazoa; phylum Chordata; class Chondrichthyes; order Rajiformes; family Rajidae; genus Malacoraja; species Malacoraja senta. Next base: position 58,402,484 of record CM075978.1, on the reverse strand, counting down.
TACGTGGTTAGTTTTCTCCAAGAGCCAAGCTGCCTTGGAGCTGTCAAATATTTTGACACAGTTGTGGGCCCAACCACGAGTGTGCTTTGTTTGCGTGTTAAACTCACTAACCTTCTTTCAGCAAGTCAGTGATGTCTGCCTGGTATTGGGTGCCGACACGAATCTCTCCCTTATCTGCCAGAAGCGTCTTCAGCTGCGGATCGTAGACGAGTGAATAAAAAAATGTATCCTGGAGGGAAGGAATCAAAGAGAGATCATTCACTGTAAACTCCGTCAAGGTTTGCCTGACTGTGTCACATTTAAAAAACAAATATGTCTCAATAAACAGTGACCCCAGTGTTCAGTAACTTCAACTTCAAAACCAGTTGTGTGTATTTATTGGTTTCCTTGTTAGGACATATACTGGGCAACATTTTCTTATTTTAGTTTCCAGACAAGGGTTAGCTGTGAACATAGCTCATTTCATCTCAACAGGAGATGTGGGTTCACAGGTAGAGGCCATTTAGCCCATCAATATCATGCTAACTCCATGCGAGAATATTCCACTCCACTGTCTTCTCACCAGTTTCACTTTTTTTTTCCTCTTTCAAGTACTTATCTGGTTCCCAATTGAAACCGTGCTTGAATCAGTGTCCAGTATCCACTCCATCGCAGCACACTACATATCTGAACCACCTGTTACAGAAGAAAGCTTCCTCTTCCGTCACCTTTGTCGTTCTGTTTTCTCTGGTTCTTGAACCACTCATGGGAACCGTTTTTATCTACTCCGTCTTTTTTCATACTTTTTCTGATTTTAGATATCTTTTAGGTTCTCTCTAAACATCCTCTATTCCAATGAAAATGTATTCCATCTTATTATCCAAGTAACTGAAGTCACCCACTCCTGGAACTATTGGCTCGATTGTAATCATTCATTGTCGTTCCGCTGACTGGATAGCACACAACAAAAAAGCTTTTCACTGTACCTCGGTACACATGACAAGAAACTAGACAAGCTAACCATTGCAGTAAAGATAAACACAAAATGGTGGAGTAACTCAGCGGGACAGGAAGCATCTCTGGATAGAAGAAATGGGTGAGATTTCGGGTCGAGACCTTCAGACTGAAAGTAGTCAGGGGAGAGGGAGACACAGAGATAAGGATGTGTAAATCTATTCTGCACCTTGTCTCCTAACCAGTAACGCCCAGAATTGAACAAGACACAAAATGCGAGAGGAACTCAATGGTCAGACATAATCTGCAGTGGAAATGGACAGGATAACGTATTGGATTAGGACCATTCTTCAGAACACCTATTTAACACCTACTTTCTCAGCAAGCCCTAGCACTTCTAATGAATTATGCACACATACACAGATCATAATGTTTATGTAACTCATATATTTGTATATTCTATATCCTTGTTATTCCTACAAAAATCTAATTTAAACTTCTCCTGCCACATGTCCACACATCCCACTGGATCCTCTTACATCTATTACTATCTTCCTCATTGTTTGATTCACATTTAATTTTCATGTCATCTGCAGATTTGGAAGTTTTTCTCTGGACACCCAAGCTTAAGTCATTAATATATATTTAGAAAAACAGTGGCCCCAGTACTGACCACAGGAGATCTCTGTGGCACAATATTCCCCAGTCTGAATAACTGATCGTTCTTTAAAATTATGTAACAACTGTCCTTTAACCACTTCCCATCCCACCTTCCAGGGATCCAGTCTTTCCAGGTGAAGCAGCAATTCACATGTACTTCTTCTAAATTAGTGGACAGGATTTGGTGTTCACAATGTGGTCTCCTCTATGTTCGAGGAAGGTAGATTGAGTGATGGTTTTGTCCATAGGGGCAGCCCAGAGCTTACTTTTGTCAGTCACTTCAGTTCCCCATCCCATGCTATGTTCTCTACCTATACCCTCCTGCATGGTTACAATGGGACCCATAGTAAACCTGAGGAACAACACCTCATCTTCTGATGGGGCATGTTGCAGCCTTCCACATCCAATATCGAATTCTGCAAGTTAGGGTAACTTTTATTGTCTATTTCGGAACTGGCCAGTTTATCTGTGAGTTGGCTTTTTTCTATTAGCACAGCCTGGACTGCTGAGCTGATCCTACAGCTCTGTGTTTTACAGCTTCTACATTTCTTTGCATTCTCATTCTCCAGCTGCCCTCCATTTTACAGAATTTATGCTCTTTATTCAGAATTTCCCTCTCTAAATCCCCCATTAACTCTTCAAACTGATGACTATGTTGACTGCTAATGCCCAGAACAATCCTGGCCTCATCTTATCAGAGATACTCCCTTTCTCCTCCACCTTCTACTCAATAGACCTTTGACAATAGGTGCAGGAATAGGCCATTCGGCCCTTCGAACCAGCAATGTGACCATGGCTGATCATCCCCAATCAGTACCCCATTCCTGCCTTCTCCCCATATCCCCTGACTCCGCTATCTTTAAGAGCCCTATCTAGCTCTCTCTTGAAAGCATCCAGAGAACCCGCCTCCACCGCCCTCTGAGACAGAGAATTCCACAGACTCACAACTCTCTGTGAGAAAAAGTGTTTCCTCGTCTCCATCCTAATTGGCTTACCCCTTATTCTTAAACTGTGGCCCCTGGTTCTGGACTCCCTCAACATCGGGAACATGTTTCCTGCCTCTAGCGTGTCCAAACCCTTAATAATCTTATATGTTTCAATGAGATCCTTCTCATCCTTCTAAATTCCAGAGTATACAAGCCCAGCCGCTCTATTCTCTCAGCATATGACAGTCCCGCCATCCTGGGAATTAACCTTGTAAACCTACGCTGCACTCCCTCAATAGCAAGAATGTCCTTCCTCAAATTAGGAGACCAAAACTACACACAATACTCCAGGTGTGGAGTATTTCTTTCCCTGTTCTGCTGAAGGGTCTTTGACCCAAAACAGTAAATCTGTTTCTCTTTCCATGGATGGTGCCTTCGCTTACTGAGCATTTCCAGCATTTTTTGCTTTATTGAAGAAATCCTTGTGAGAGGATGTAGTCATGCACTGAATAAGGGAAGAATCTTCCAGATCAGTAGATTGAGGAATTAGTGAGGGGAACAGCACATTTTGATTGTGTATTGTCCAAAAGAAAGGATAGATTCATAACCTTACAGGAAAAAAAACTCTTGGGGAATAGTGATGTGATGGAGTTTTATATCACAATTACATAGAAACATAGAAATTAGGTGCAGGAGTAGGCCATTCGGCCCTTCGAGCCTGCACCGCCATTCAATATGATCATGGCTGATCATCCAACTCAGTATCCCGTACCTGCCTTCTCTCCATACCCTCTGATCCCTTTAGCCACAAGGGCCACATCTAACTCCCTCTTAAATATAGCCAATGAACTGGCCTCGACTACCCTCTGTGGCAGAGAGTTCCAGAGATTCACCACTCTCTGTGTGAAAAAAGTTCTTCTCATCTCGGTTTTAAAGGATTTCCCCCTTATCTTTAAGCTGTGACCCCTTGTCCTGGACTTCCCCAACATCGGGAGCAATCTTCCTGCATCTAGCCTGTCCAACCCCTTAAGAATTTTGTAAGTTTCTATAAGATCCCCTCTCAATCTCCTAAATTCTAGAGAGTATAAACCAAGTCTATCCAGTCTTTCTTCATAAGACAGTCCTGACATCCCAGGAATTAGTCTGGTGAACCTTCTCTGCACTCCCTCTATGGCAATAATGTCCTTCCTCAGATTTGGAGACCAAAACTGTACGCAATACTCCAGGTGTGGTCTCACCAAGACCCTGTACAACTGCAGCAGAACCTCCCTGCTCCTATACTCAAATCCTTTTGCTATGAAAGCTAACATACCATTCGCTTTCTTCACTGCCTGCTGCACCTGCATGCCTACGTTCAATGACTGGTGTACCATGACACCCAGGTCTCGCTGCATCTCCCCTTTTCCTAGTCGGCCACCATTTAGAAAATAGTCTGCTTTCCTGTTTTTGCCACCAAAATGGATAACCTCACATTTATCCACATTATACTGCATCTGCCAAACATTTGCCCACTCACCCAGCCTATCCAAGTCACCTTGCAGTCTCCTAGCATCCTCCTCACAGTTAACACTGCCCCCCAGCTTAGTGTCATCCGCAAACTTGGAGATATTGCCTTCAATTCCCTCATCCAGGTCATTAATATATATTGTAAATAGCTGGGGTCCCAGCACTGAGCCTTGCGGTACCCCACTAGTCACTGCCTGCCATTGTGAAAAGGACCCGTTTACTCCTACTCTTTGCTTCCTGTTTGCCAGCCAGTTCTCTATCCACATCAATACTGAACCCCCAATGCCATGTGCTTTACGTTTGTATACTAATCTCTTATGTGGGACCTTGTCGAAAGCCTTCTGGAAGTCCAGATACACCACATCCACTGGTTCTCCCCTATCCACGCTACTAGTTACATCCTCGAAAAATTCTATAAGATTCGTCAGACATGATTTACCTTTCGTAAATCCATGCTGACTTTGTCCAATGATTTCACCACTTTCCAAATGTGCTGCTATCCCATCTTTAATAACTGACTCTAGCAGTTTCCCCACTACCGATGTTAGACTAACTGGTCTGTAATTCCCCGTTTTCTCTCTCCCTCCCTTCTTAAAAAGTGGGGTTACGTTTGCTACCCGCCAATCCTCAGGAACTACTCCAGAATCTAAAGAATTTTGAAAGATTATTACTAATGCATCCACTATTTCTGGAGCTACTTCCTTAAGTACTCTGGGATGCAGCCTATCTGGCCCTGGGGATTATCGGCCTTTAATCCATTCAATTTACCCAAAACCACTTCCCGACTAACCTGGATTTCACTCAATTCCTCCAACTCCTTTGACCCGCGGTCCCCTGCTATTTCCGGCAGATTATTTATGTCTTCCTTAGTGAAGACGGAACCAAAGTAGTTATTCAATTGGTCCGCCATATCCTTGTTCCCCATGATCAACTCACCTGTTTCTGACTGCAAGGGACCTACATTTGTTTTAACTAATCTCTTTCTTTTTACATATTTATAAAAACTTTTGCAGTCAGTTTTTATGTTCCCTGCCAGTTTTCTTTCATAATCTATTTTTCCTTTCCTAATTAAGCCCTTTGTCCTCCTCTGCTGGTCTCTGAATTTCTCCCAGTCCTCTGGTATGCTGCTTTTTCTGGCTAATTTGTACGCATCATCTTTCGCTTTGATACCATCCCTGATTTCCCTTGTTATCCACGGATGCACTACCTTCCCTGATTTATTCTTTTGCCAAACTGGGATGAACAATTTTTGTAGTTCATCCATGCAGTCTTTAAATGTCTTCCATTGCATGTCCACCGTCAACCCTTTTAGAATTAATTGCCAGTCAATCATGGCCAATTCACGTCTCATACCCTCAAAGTTACCTTTCTTTAAGTTCAGAACCATTGTTTCTGAATTAACAATGTCACTCTCCATCCTAATGAAGAACTCAACCATATTATGGTCACTCTTGCCCAAGGGGGCACGTACAACAAGACTGCTAACTAACCCTTCCTCATTACTCAATACCCAGTCTAAAATAGCCTGCTCTCTCGTTGGTTCCTCTACATGTTGATTTAGATAACTATCCCGCATACATTCCAAGAAATCCTCTTCCTCAGCACCCCTGCCAATTTGATTCACCCAATCTATATGTAGATTGAAGTCACCCATTATAACTGTTTTGCCTTTGTCGCACGCATTTCTAATTTCCTGTTTGATACCATCTCCAACTTCACTACTACTGTTAGGTGGCCTGTACACAACACCCACCACGTTTTCTGCCCCTTAGTGTTTCGCAGCTCTACCCATACCGATTCCACATCCTCGAACCTAATGTCCTTCCTTTCCATTGCGTTAATCTCCTCTCTAATCATCAATGCTACCCCACCTCCTTTTCCTTTCTCTCTATCCCTCCTGAATATTGAATATCCCTGGATGTTCAGCTCCCAGCCTTGGTCACCCTGGAGCCATGTCTCCGTGATCCCAACTATATCATAGTCATTAATAGCTATCTGCACATTCAACTCATCCACCTTATTACGAATGCTCCTTGCATTGAGACACAAAGCCTTCAGGCTTGTTTTTACAACACTCTTACCCCTTATACAATTATGTTGAAAAGTGGCCCTTTTTGATTTTTGCCCTGGTTTTGTCTGTCTTGCACTTTTACTTTTCACCTTGCTACCTATTGCTTCTACCCTCATTTTACACTCCTCTGTCTCTACGCTCACACATTTAAGAAACCCTTTCCCTTTAACTCCATCCTCCACTATCCCATTCGACACCCCACCCCCCTTATTCAGTTTAAAACCACCCGTGTAGCAGTGGCAAACCTGCCTGCCAGAATGCTGGTCCCACACCTGTTAAGATGCAATCCGTCCCTTTTGTACAGTTCCCCCTTACCCCAAAACAGATCCCAGTGATCTAAGAATCTAAATCCCTGCCCCGTGCACCAGTTCCTGAGCCACACGTTCAAACAGTGACATAGTTCAATTTAAAATCTTGACTTTAAATAAAATAAGCAGGGAAGCTATGAGATATCAGTGGGCAATGAAAGGCTGTGAAATCACGTTAAAAGATATGATTGTAAACAAGCCATCGCTAAGATTTAAAGAATAAATCTGGCTGATTCACCTAGTATCTGTCGTAGGGAAAACGTTCGAATCATTATAAAGGAAGTAGTAACAGAGAATACCGATAGTAAAATAGAAATGGATGATTATCCAAAAAGAACACAATATTAATTTGCATTGTGTCGAGGAAATTGCTTTTGAAGTGTGCATTTGGCAGCATAATACCTCAATAACTCTCTCCTATCTGTCTCTTGTGTTAGAGGAAAGGACTGACAATTTTGCAAGGAATGGGAGGACCCTACATATTCCCTTCAGTTGAAATTAGGTGACATGATGGGTATAGGCTCCTCCAGTCCCAACACAGAGTGAATTCCTGCCGTTTACTATTGCTGGTTGCATTTATCTACATGGAGCTCTCAACTTTCCCATGGATCTCATGGGGAGAGAGATAGGCTCTTCAGCCCAATGAGTCCATGCCAACCATCCAGTACCAATATAATTTCATCCTCATCCCTTTTTATTCAACCACGTTCCCCTCAGTTCCGTCCTGATTCCACCACTCACCTACACGTTAGGAGCAATTTAAAGCAACCAATTAATTTAACAAGCAACGCACATTTCGGATATAGGAGGATGCCACAGTACCCAAAGGAAACGGCCATGATCACAGGGAGAGTTTGCCTACTGAATACAATCAGCACCAGGGGTCATGACTGAACCCTGCCACTGTAGCTTTGAGGGAGCGAAAGAACCTGTGGAATTCACGGAAAGAGGCCCTTGGTCCATCTTATCCATGCTGACCAAATTGGCAAACTGAGCATCCCAATTGGTCCATAGCCTTCTAAACCCTTCCTATCCATACATAGTCGTAAAATCATAGTTGAAAGTCGTAAATGTGTCCGCTTCCATAGCTTCCTCTCGCAGCTCACTTCAGATAAGGACAATCCTCCCAGCGAAAAAGTGCCCCTGAACCCCTTCTTTAATCTCTCCCCTCTTACCTCAAGCCTATACCCTAAAGTTTTAGAATCCTCTTCCTTGGGGGAAAAAGACTCTGAAAGTTCACTTATACGTGCCCCTCATGATCTTGTACACCTCAATAAGGTCATCCCTTAGCCTTCTTCACAAAAAGGAAAAAGTCGCAGCTTATCCAACCTCTGCCTGTAATTCAAGCCCAATCACTCAAGAAAGGAAAATCCAGCCTTGGTCACCAGCGGCCAGGGCACATGTTGATACTGTGTGGTGTTCACCGCAGGCACAGCAGGCCAATAGTCGTAATATCAGGACCAGGTGTAACATTATCAATAAGCAGGGTGGCCCTGAAGGTGAAATATCAGAAACGTACAAAATTATGTGAGGTGAGGAAGATGAAAACGCGTTTTTCCACTTTATTGTCGTCCCACATCTCCAACGGCACAGTGGTTACTTAACCCAAGCCCTTGTGTTGCTGGACAGTTGGCACTGACAGGTCACCCGATATGGGAGGATCGCAGAATGAGCATCCATGTGGTTATAACACACATATATAAATATGCTGAACTTAAATAAATGCATGCGTGCAAACACAGAGCTATGTGCACAAAGCTGGCATGTGCAAACAGGGAGGCTGGCGTGCAGCTTGTACGACAGGTGCATCTATTTTTTAATGTACTCATTGATGGGAAGTGAAAGACACTGGTAATGCCACCATTTATAGCCCCTGAACTGCCCAGCAGTTGAGCCAAGCACATTGTTGGGTCTGGAGGCACATGTAGGCCAGATTATGGAATGGCAGATTTCCTTCCACCAAGGACATGAGTGAACACAACGGCATTTAGTGACCATTGCTAAATGAACTTGTTGGCATTTAGTTTCATGCTGACTGTTCCTGAGATTAGATCAAAAGGATTTAATTACTTAAATTTAAATGTTCCAACGTCTTTTGAGCCATGGTCCAGAACACACTATTAGTTGGGTAAATTAACTGCCATACCATTAATTACCATGCAGCAATAAGAAAACATGAACTGAACTCAAATTTATCATTTGAACTTAAACTTCTTTGTCTTACAGTTGCATCACAAAATTATGTACAAAAATAACTTTTAATCTCTGTTCTGTCTGAAGAAGTGTCCTTCGCAGATCCTTAATGAAGTTCCCTCCAACACACACTCAGTAAAACACACACAGACCTTCAAACAGCGGACTTGAAAAAGCAATCGGATGTGGAAACCTGCACATATCCCCCCTCGCTTTGCTGAAAGCTAAGTAACCATAGCCACCAACCTACCCAAGACCAGAGTACTGAGGGTCAGGTCCACACCCAATGAATGATGTAGTTCAGTGTAAGATGGCATGATGCCCGAAGGCAATACAAGACAAGATTAGCAAAGAGATGCTGGGCAATAATACAAAAAACAAATTAAAACCTGACAGATGACAAATGCTTGCCAAAACTGATTCTTACCTCGCGTTCCAGATAGGACAATAGCAACTCTGTTTCGTTTAGCAGTGTAACACTGCACTTACCCCTGGAAGGGAATTGAAAAGGCGTTAGTAAAAGTTTCAGATCGAAAAGTTGAATTCCTCCCCTCCAATGTTGGAAAACCTTCGGTTTGAGCCCTACTCAAAGACTGACAATGTATCTAAACTGAGTCTTGAGTGTGGTCCTGCATTCTTAAAGATGCGTTGCTCAGATGAGATGCTCCATCTCCCCTCCCAAAGATTATATTCCAAGTTGTGAAGCTGTCCCCCGGACTGCAGGCTTACATTCACCTCTCAATCATCATCACTAAACTGACGCACTGGCCAAAGTGAATAACTACAGCTGGTGAAAATCTGAAATGGAAACAGAAAATCAGGGAACTCTCAGTAGGTCAAGCAGCATCTGTGGAATAAAGAAACACGTTACATTTTCAGGCCAAAGACCAATCATGAAAGCTAAGAAATCAAATGCATTAGATGTTGCGGAGAAGGAAGAGGAGTGGATTGAACAAAGCGAACATCTGTGATACAGTGGAGGCCGAGAGAGATTGAATGACACTTGTGGTGCTCGCTGGAGAGGGTGATAATGCCTGTTGAAGACAGCTGTATGGAGGAGGTTTAAAGAAGAGATGAATGAGAACAGATGGGAGAGGAAAAAACTTGCTGGAAGTATGAGATACAAAACATTGCAGTTGCAGGAACGATGGATTAAAAAAGGGATTCCAGAAATATCCAATGGATCGGGCAACATCTATGGAGAGAGAAAATTAAGATAATGTTATAGGTTGATATCATTACATCCGAACTGGCCAGTTCTGTAATAGACTGGAAAGGGAAGTTATTTGAAATTGGGCTCCAAGGGCTGTAATGTGCCTTGGGGAAAGATGTTTGAACTGGTGGTATTCTCCTGGCGAGGATAATCCCACAATACTTGGGGAGGGAGCTCCAGAAGTTAGAACCAGTGATGATGAAGAACCTGCAATCTGCCTGCAAGTTGGGATGGTTAAGAACTTCAAAGGGAACCTGTAGGTGGTGGTCTTCACATTCATCTTTCCTGATGGTAGCGATCGTCGATTTAGATGGTGCAATTGAAACAGAATGTAGGAAAGAACTGCAAATGCTGGTTTAAATCAAAGGTAGACACAAAATGCTGGAGTAATTCAGTGGGACTGGCAGCATCTCTGGAGAGAAGGAATGGGTGACATTTCGGATCAAGACTCTTCTTCAGTCTGATGCTGCCTGTCCCGCTGAGTTACTCCAGCATTTTGTGCTATCGAAAGAGCCTGGGTGAGTAACTACAGTGCATTTTGTAGATTGTAATACTGTAGCACTGTGCTTCAGTGATGGAAGGAATGGATGTTTAGGGTGGTGGAAAATCAAATGGGCTGCTCGGTCCTAGATGATGTCTAATTCTAGAATATTGCTGGAACCGCACTCATCCAGAAAGTGGAACTGTTGCGCTACAATGGTGAGAACGATATTCTGGACTCTATCTTCTGCGCTATATCTCCAATCTAAACTAAAACTAAACTTTGCTCTATCTATTGTACTTGAGTTAATTTGATTATATTTATGTACAGTATATCTGATTTGTTTGGATGGCATTCAAACAATGCCGTTACTGTACATCGGTACACGTGGCAATAATAAACCTATACTTTATATCCCATCAAACTCGGACTTGTGCCTTGTAGATCACAGCTGCCAAGTTTTGTCAGAGCATTTCAGTATTCTAGTACCCGAAAATCAGTATTTTGCTGAGGAAATCAGTATTTTTACGCAGTACCATTTTGCTGAAAAAAGTGCTTTTTTAATGTGCGGTCATACCCATGTAAGAGTACAAGAATGCATAACTTTGCTACCAATTGACATGTCTTCTGTGCACCTTACTTGACAGTACATTCATTGCCATCTCTTTGTATACTGCTGTTTGAACGGCTGCTTCCTGCTTTTAGCACCAGATGACGATGCAGAAGCCATTTTGGAAGCCTTCCTCGCCCTCTCCCTCCCTTGCTCTCTCTCCCTCCTTTCTCGCTTTCCCTGCCTCTCCCTCCCACCCTCCCTCTCTCCCTCCCTCCGCCTCTCTTCCTCCCCCTCCCTCTTTCCTTCCCCTCCCTCTTTCCCTCCCTCTCTCCTTCCTTTTTTTCTCCCCCCCTCTCTTATTCCCTCCCTCCCACCTTCTCCCTCCTTCTCCCTCTCTCCCCCCCTAACAGTCTGTGATCCATAACGCTGTGGTCATAGTGCTATGTGTAAAGCCCATAGCGCTATGTCTAAAGGCAATAGTGCTCCAGCTGGGAGCACTATTTTTAGAACCCATAGCGCTGATGGTTGAAATTCCCACGTGTTAAACTAACAGCGCTATTTAAACCTGTAGCGGGACAGGCAGATCAAAGCTTACAAAAATAATCATCCAGATCTTGAAATTTTAAACACTAATAGATTTAATCTGCTAAAAAATTTAGAGGTTCAGTATGACTTTTTATATCCTTGCATGTTTTAAGCAGCAAGATGAAAGAAAGTCGGGCTGATTTTTTAAAAATCCGTATTTTACAAAGCAAATCCGTACATCCGTATTCTGATCGCATTTCCGTACAAAATACGGAAAATCCGTACTACTTGGCAGCTCTGGTAGATAATGGAAAGGATTTGGGATGTCAGAAAGTGGGTTATTCATTCTTGTAGCTATGATATTTATGTTGCTGGTCCAGTTGAATTTCTGGTCAATGGTTTCCCCTAATGTTGAAGATGCGGAAGCATGATAATGATAATATCAAGAGCAGGTGGTTAAACTCTTGTTGAATAAGATCACTACCTGGCACTTTTCTCGTGCAAATGTTCATTTTCACTTATTGACCACGCCTGAATGTTGTCCAAGTTTTGCTGCGTAAAGGATGGCTACTTCATTTGTTGAGGAGTTGTGAATGATACTAAACTCACCAGGGTTCAAGCCTAGTTCTGACCTAACAATGGATGGAAAATCATTGATGCAGCAACTGGAGGGTATTCCCCTGTAGTCTTCTGCATCGATGTCTTGTCCTGAAATAATTTACCTCCGACAACCACAACCACATCCTTTGTGGAAGGCCTGACCAACCATTAGACTGTTTTCCTTTTAATGTCTATTGACTTCAGTTTTACCAATGATCCTTGAGGCCATCATCTGTCAAATGCTGCCTTGACATTGGATTTAATTTGCTTTTCATGGATAGAGCACAAACAGGCAATGGTCCACATTGTCACATATATGTCAGTGATACAAGATTACTAGAACAACTTGGCCAGAGACTGTTTAAGAAAGAACTGCAGATGCTGGAAAAATCGAAGGCAGACAAAAATGCTGGAGAAACTCAGCGGGTAAGGCAGCATCTATGGAGCGAAGGAATAGGTGACGTTTCGGGTCAAGACCCTTCAGAGACTAGAGGCCAGAGACTAGTTCAGGAGCACAGATCTCCAGTCCTACTCTGGGTTTGCTGTTTGATCCTGTACTATTATTGTACCTGGTGTTCTCAGCCATTTCTTGATATCACATGGAGTGAATTAAATTAGCTACAGACTGGTTTCTGTGCTGGTGGGAATCCCGGAGGATGCTTAAATGGACCATCCACTTGGAACAAGGGGCTGGACATGGTTTGTCCTTTTCTTTACCACCCATCTGTTGGGTTCCACTAATGTTGACTTTGGGGACGTCCCTGGAGATCTTCCCCTCCTTCAATTATCCACCAATATTCATGACATTGGGGTGGGACTGCAGAATTTCAATCTGATCAGTTTGTTATGGGCTTGCTTAGCTCTGTCAATCGCATGCTGGCGTTACTGTTTAGCACGCATACAGTACGGTGTTGCAGCTGCACCTCATCTGTAGGTACACCTGATGCTGCTCTCAATTGAACAAGGATTGTTGAACAAGGATTGATCACTTGGTTTGACAGTGGTGGTAGAGGGAGGAACACGCCAGCCCATGAGGTTAAATATTTCTACAACTGATGATATTTTACAGAATGTCTTGGAAATCAGGTTGTGTTCCATTTAGCACATCTGTTGTGCCATAAAACAGTCAAGGGTATCCTCGGTGTGAAGTTAGGATTTCATCTGCACAAGGACCGTACAGTGCTCATTTTGACGATGGCATTCATGGTTTGATGCATCATTCACAGGTAAATCAACGAGGAAGAGCAGAAATAGGTTTTTAGCTCTCCCATTTATGCCCCCTATACTAAGATGGCCAAGAGCAGGATTTTACAAGTTCAACTCAGCTGGGAGTAACTCTGCCATGTAAAAAATTAGCAGCTTAAGACCTAAGGTCAACCTTAGGTCCAGGTCTCTTTCTCTGCTTTGATGTAACATTTATGGATGGTTGGGGCTTTTTAGGGACCCATTAGACATAGACGAACTCCAGAGTCATTGATAGGTCAGGTTAGATAAGTTTCTCACAGATTTCTTCTCTGAAGGAGTTTGAGAATCAGCTGGGTTCTCAAAAAGCATAGAAACAGGCTCTTTGGCCCAACTCATCCATGCCGAACAAGATGCCTCATCTAAACTAGTTCCATTTGTCTGCATTTGGCCTATATCCCTCTAAACCTTTCCTATCTATGTACCTATCCAAGTGTTTTTTTTAATGCTGTTGTAGTATCTGCCTCAACTATCCCTTGTGGCATTTCGTTCCATATACTCATCACCCGGAGTGAAATAGTTGCCCCTCGGGATCCTGTTAAATGTTTATCCTCGTACCTTCATAAAGTTGCTTTTTCTATTTATTCACAGGTCTGAGCTGTCAGCTCTGTGAAGAGGTCCCCTGCTTCCCCGCCCCGTGGTTACCTGATGTGGGTTGCTGGGAGGGATTCCAGCTGCCGGGACAGGAAGAGCTCGCGATGTTTCAGCTGGTGCCGTTCGTTCTCGGAGAGCTCCTGCAGTTCTCCGTTTTCCATCTCCTCTTCCACTTCCTCTGTCAAATATCAACGGTACAGGGTCAACACAATCATCTTCCATGCTTCCAAAAAATGACCATTTTCATATCTAAATGAGTCCACACAATGTACAACCTCAGATCAATGAATAAACACAATCAGAAAAACACAGGCGCAGCCACACTAAACTGGTCAACCTCCATATGAAGAAGGGTCCAGACCCCAAATGTCATCGTATCTTTTCCCTCCACAGTTGCTGCCTGGTCTGCTGAGTTCTCCACCACTGTTTTTTGCTCATGATTCCAGTATCTTTCCTACAGACTCTTGTGTCTTCCATATGAAGACTAGCTGCTGCGAGTGGGCCCAATTCCACCCAACAACATACCTGATCGGACATTTTTGTGTCGTCTGCCTGTGGATGTCAGCTGCAGGGTAATGTTTTACTTACATCCCGAAAACAAAGAAGGCCATCAGGCCCATCTAGTCCATGTTGGTTCCCAGGAAGCAATCCCAACAATCCTTATTTTTTTGTATCCCTACAATTTACTCTCTCCCACATGCCCCATCAATTCTCCTGATTTCTGTCTTCTGCCACATACCTATGACACTGGAAAATTAATCCATTTGCCAACAAAATTTCAAATCTAGTGTACTGAGTTCAGAGTTCATAAATATGGTCTCCCTTGCACTGGAAAACTAAACCGACTACTTTGTGCAGCATATTACTTTGTGCAGCATCTTCATTCAGATCACAGGAATCACCCTGTTCCCAATTGCCTGCCACTTAAATTCTCCATCACTATCCCACTCTTGTCTGACAACAGCCTCCTGAATCGATATAACAAGGCCCATCGCAAGTGGGCGCAACAACACCTCATCTTCTGTCTGGGCACATTTGCCATATTTTGGACTCAATACTGAATTCTCCAACCAGGGGTAACTTGCTTATACATTCCGCTTGCATCAGTACTGGCCACTTCTGCCAATCATCCACCTGACACAGTGCCTCAATTTTTCTCACTCCATCAATATAACCTATCCCGCGAGACATGTCCCACATATGCTGAAGAGAAAAGTGAAGGGGACTAGCCCCCCAAAAAAACATAAGCTAAAGATGGCTGCAATACAGACCTTGCAGAGCAGAGAAGACACCCAGCAACTGGTGATGTCCATGAATCGCACACTTCAAGCAGTCATTGCATGCAAAGGATATGTAACAAAATACTAAACATGACTACTTTCATTTACATGACATTGCTGTGTCCCAAACATTATGGTGCCCTGAAATGGGGGAACTATGTATAAACACTGCTGTAATTTCAATATGGTGAAACCAAAATGTATAAAAACAGCCTTCATTAAAATCTGACAATGTGCACTTTAACCACATGTGATTTTCTATATTATAAATCTCAAATTGTGGAGTACAGACGCAAATAAATAAATGATGGGTCCCAAACATTATGGAGGGCACTGTAGATAAGAAAATATATAGATCAGGAAGTGTAAGGTATGAAAACAGAAGAAAGGGAATGGAGATCAAGGAAAATGTAGAATGGATAATTGTTAGTTGGGAGAAGGTAACAACAAAACAAACAGAGATAAAATGTGGTCGGAGACAGTAAGACTGGTCAGAGAACTGGGAAAGGGGAGGGGATGGAGAGAGAGGGAAAGCAAGGGTTAATTGAAGTTAGAGAATTCAATATTCATACTGCTGGGTGTAGGCCGCCCAGGCAAAATATGAGATGTTGTTCCTCCCTTTGGTCCTGTTTTCACACCTTACACTTCCTTATCTATACACTTCCTTATTTTTGTACCTCCCACTCCCCCGACTTCAGTCTGAAGAAGTCTTGACCCAAAACGTCATCCATTCCTTCTCTCGAGAGATGCTACCTGCCCCGCTGAGTTACTCCAGCATTTTGTGTCTATCTTTAATTTAAACCAGCATCTGCAGTTCCTTCCTAGAAAGACAAGGCATAATGTGCTTCCAACTGCTGCATTAACCTATTTTGTCTCACCCTGTCGTCAGTATTTCCTTTGTTCTGCCCATCCCTTCCACTACCTTGTCTGTGGTTAAAATCTAACTCCCCAATTCTAATGAACAGTCCTGGATCTGGATCATTTACGCTGTTTCTCTTTCCATCGATGTTGCCTGATGTTCACAGCATTTTATGATTTTTTTCCCAGACTTCCATCATCTGAAGTTTTAAAAATAATCATCAAAGAATTCATCCCATCGATAGCATCTATAAGGCACTGACTCAAGAATACGGCATCCATCATCAAGGATCCCCACTATCTGTGCCATGCCCTCTTCTCGTTGCTACGTTGAGCTGGGGATACAGAAGTGTTAAGTCCCACACCGCCAGGTTCACGAACAGCTACTTTTCTACAACCATCAGTTCTTTAACCAACTGGCACAACTCTAATCATCCAACTTTGAGAACAGAACATTACAGTCCACCCCCTGCATTAAAGCCCTGTCCCACTGTACGAGTTCATTCAGCGTTCTCCCGAGTTTGTCCTGATTCGAACTCGGAGATTTATGGTAATGGCCGCTCGTCGGTACTCGGGGCTCTCGTGGACATTTTTCAACATGTTGAAAAATCTTCACGAGTCTTCCCGAGCTTACCGCGTTTCCCGAGTACCTGCCGTTAGCGTTACGATCCGCTAAGAGATGTCCCCGAGCTTCGACGTACCCGCTACGTTCATTCTCCGTGCTTACCACGAGTTTGATTTTTTCTTTAACTCGGGAGAGCACTTGAATGAACTCGTACAGTGGGACAGGGCCATTACCACGGACTTTTTTTTCCAAATTGTTTTGCATTCATGTCTTTTATTTGCAGCCGTCTTTCTTTTAGAAATGTTATGTGCAATTTATGCATAATTCGTGTATTATTTGTTTTTCTGTGTTGTTTCAGTCTAGGTACCTGTGATGCTGCTGCAAGCAAAACTTGTCAATGTACCTGTACCCCACCATACTTGTGCACACAACTATAAACATGAAGATAAGACACAAAATGCTGGAGTAACTCAGCGGGACAGGCAGCATCTCTGGAGAGAAGGAATGGGTGACGTTTTGGGTCGAGACCCTTCTTCAGACTGAGAATCTGGGAGAGGGAGAAGCGAGATATGGAAGGGGAAGGTGTGAAAACGACAGATCAAAGCAGATGACGATCAAGGAAATGTTGAATGGTTCATTGTTAGCTGAGGGGAAGGTGACAACGAGGCATACAATCTGTAAAGTTAATCAGGACAGTGAAACTAGTAGGCGACTAATGACCAATAATCACAATTTGATACCTGATACTTAGCAAATGACAAAGGAACCATCACAATGGAAAAGCTTACCGTACCTTTCCTCACCCATCTGCCTGTTGCAGATGCATTCACCTTTGCAACAGTAACATTGAAGCCACAAGGATTGGTCAATGCTTAAAAGACATTTGAGCACATACATGGAGACTCTCCATTGGAGAGGAAAGGTTTAGATGGATTTGGACCAAATGCAGTAAAGTGGGACTAGCTACAGAAGGCACCTTGGTTGGTGTGGACGAGCTGGGCCGAAGGGCCCGTTTCAGAGCTGTACATCTCTGTGTCTCCGACCTTCGCATCTGCCATTATGCTGTACGGCACTGCCACCAGTTTAACAGGATGATTCCAAACGGAGCATCCAAGAGGCACTATCAGTTATCAGCTGCCTCTGTAATCTGCTACCTCATGGTCTTTAAACAAGGTCACCGTCACAGATTTGATGTAGAGGAGCACACAAAGATCGTAAGAGCATCAGAAGTGGTAAGAGATATGGACCAGAGGAGCGCATGGAGCCTGCTCCACCATTTGTAACATCATTATTCCCTGATCATGTATCTGTACACTGTGAATGGCTTGACTGTAATCATGTATTGTCTTTCCGCTGACTGGTTAGCACGCAACAAAAGCTTTTCACTGTGCCTTGTACACATGTGACAATAAACTAAACTGAACTGAACATCATGGCTGGCTTTCTTAATTCCACCTTTCTCCTATCCATTCATGCTGTGCTCAACAAAGTATCAGCTCAGGCTTGAATAATCTTATAAATTATTATCAATGATGTCGAAAATTCCAAAGATTCACAATTCTGTGAATTTCTTATCTCAATCCAAAATGACCTACTGAGTCTTGACCCTCCAGTTCTCAAATTTGCACGCATGGAACAGGGTCTTCCATGTCAATCTAGTCACATCAATGGGAATATATTCAAGTATACTTCTATAGACTTCAGTGAAATTACTTCTCATTGCTTTAAACTCTACAAACTGCATGACTGTTCTTCTCAATCTCTCCTCATGAAACAACCATGCCATGTCAGAAATCAATACACCCCTCCAGGCAAGTAATTGTTTCTGCAAATAAGAAGGTCAAAACTGTCCGCGGTGCTGCAGCTGTGTTCTAATCAGAGTGCAATATAATTGCAACAAGATATCCCAGGAAACAAGCCACCGCCTCATGGTGTTCGAACTTAATGATCCTGGCGATTTCCTGCCCCCCGGACTTAGAGTAGCTAACAGTGAAGTTCCAACCCTACTACCTGCCATTGGAATTCACTTTGGCCACGCTGGCAGCAGTCTACACCCCACCCCACTCGGACACGAAGCTTGCACTGGACATACTATAAATCATTACCAATAATCTCATCTGTGGTCAATACTTTCTCAATTTCCAAACCTACAAGTCATAGAGTTGTACAACTTAGAAACATGCCATTTGGCCTCCCAAGTCAGTGGATATTTTTAAGACAGAGATAGACAAAATCTTGATTAGAACGGGTGTCAAGGGTTATGGGGAAAAGGCAGAAAAATGGGATTAGGGGGCAGAAATCAGCCATGACTGAATGGCAGAGTAGACTCGATGGGCCGAAGGGCCTAATTCTACTCCTATAACGTGAATTTACGACTATGTCGACCATCATTCATATTCATACAAATCCCATTTGCCTGCATTAATTTCATATCTCTCAATTCCATGTTCATTTAAGTACTTGTCCAGATGGTTCTTAAATATGGTTATTGTTCCTGCCTCCACATCTTCTGGCAGATTATTACTAGATACCAGTTACTCTATATGTAATAAACTTACCCCTCTTGTCCCTTTTAAATTTCCTCCATCTCACCTTCAAGCTCTGGCTTCTAGCTTTGGACAGATATCAGCATGGCATACTTCTCACGTTTTTACTGAGGAGAAAATCATGGAAGCTGAGGAATTTAGTATAGTTTCGTGATATAGCGGGGAAACAGGCCTTGGGACCACTGCGTCTGCGCCAATCAGCAATTCCCGTACACTAGCACTATCTTACACACTGGGGACGAATTACAGCCTTTTCTAAAGCCAATTAGCCTACACACTCTTTGGAGTGTGGGAGGAAACTAGAGCACCCGGGGAAAACCCCTGCAGTCACGGAGAGAACGTACATTTCTCTGTAAATATGTACAGACAACACCCATAGACAAGATCAAACCCGGATCTCTGGCGCTGTAAGGCAGCAACTCCACCGCTGTGCCACCATGCCACCTGAGTTGGTGTTGGGTCCACTGCTATTTGATCTAAACATTAAAGATTTGAATGGCAATGCAGTTAACATTGTAAGTAAGTTTGCAGATGACACCCAAACCAGTGGTACAGTAGACTGAGAGGAAGGATACAACTAGATCTAGTTGCAAAGGCAGGCAAACAAATGACGAATTGAATTTATCGCTGACAAGTCAGTTTAGAGGGATATGGGCCAAATGTAGGCAGGTGGGACTAGTGTAGATGTGACATGTTAGTCGGTGTCGGTAAGTTGGGCCAAAGGGCCTGTTTCCACACTGTATGACTCTATGACTCTACATCCTGCATGCAATACCAATGTATGTTTCAATAAGGTATCCTCTCATTCTTCTAAACTCTAATAAGCACTAGCCATATATGCTCAAATATTGCCCAGAAGACATTTGTAGTAAAGAAATTGAAGAACTCGCCCTCCAATGTACGTTTGACAATTTAATTTGTAGAGCATCCCATAGATCATTGCATAACCCTTGCTCCATATTCTTTGACATTTTGATATTGCTCAGCCCAAGATTATTACTAACAGGAGGCCAATAGTCTCCACATCATTTTCTGCTGTTTGTCATTTCAAAGCTCGACTCATATTAAGTAAGCTAAGATCTTTTCTCCATCTGCCTTCATCTCAACCTTCCCTACAATAGCTCCCCCACCTCTTTTGCTATTTTTTAACTCTACTCTAAAAGTCAGGCACCTGGAACATTTAATTTCCAAACTCTGGTCATCCTGTAATGTCTATCAGCAGCAGGCAAAACAGATACATTCACATCACTATTTCTGACATTAACTTATCCAGATACCAATTCCCAGCATGCTACACTCAGACATTGAATTGAATTGAATACATTTTATTAGCCAAGTATGTATACATACAAGAGATTTGCCTTGCTCGCAGTAACACCACGATATACAGTAAACAATTAAGAATAAAACATTATAATTTAAACATGTGAAGAATGAAATAAAATACCAGAGCAAAAGGAGGCTACGGACTTTTGGCTGTTGAGTAGAGCTACTGCTCGTGGAAAAAAACTGTTTTTATGTCTGGCTGTGGCAGCTTTGTCAGTCCGGAGTCGCCTTCCAGAGGGAAGTGCTTCAAAGAGTTTGTGGCCAGGGTGAGAGGGGTCAGAGATGATCTTATTCGCTCGCTTCCTGGCCCTTGCAGTGTGCAGTTCGTCGATGGGGGGAAGGTTACAGCCAACAAGCTTCTCGGCTGATCAAACAATGCACTGCAGCCTCCGCTTGTCATGCTTGGTGGCTGAGCCAAACCAGACCATGATGGAGGCGAGGACAGACTCTATGATGGCAGTATAAAACTGGACCATCATTGCCTGTGGCAGATTGTGTTTTCTCAGCTACCACAGGAAGTACATCCTCTGTTGGGCCTTTTTGAATGTGTAGTCGATGGTGGCCTCCCATTTAAGGTCCCTGAAGATGATGGTTCCAAGGAACTTAAAATAACTCCACAAATGTGACTGTGGTGTTGTTGATGGTGAGTAGGGAGAAGGGAGGGGGAGCTCTCCTAAAGTCTACAATCAATTCCCCTCTTAAGAGCATTGAGCTCCAGGTTATTGCGATGGCACCAGAACGCCTACTGTGACACTTCCTGTCTGTAGGCAGATTCCTCCCCAACATAGCTCCTTTCAACCTTTTACTCTTCTTCCCCGATATATGCTTAGTTGTTAGTTCTGTGAAAGGCCCCTCAACCTGAAGCTTTGTATCTCTCCACTGATGCTGACTGACCTTCTGACTATTTCCACCATTCTGTACTTTTTGTTTCAGTTGCTGATTGCAAGACAATAAACTCTCTTGAATCTTGAATCTTGATTCCTATTACCATTCTTCATTAGCACCATAATTTTCTAGCGTTTATTCAAATTGAAAGATTACTTTAGATTCCGGATGTGTCTTCAAACTGAATAGTCCTGAACTCCACCCCTCCTCCCCTCCACCACATTATTAATCCAAGGCCCATCTAGTCAATCAATTGATCAGTTTGATTAACAGGAGTTCATGAACAATGGGAACACTTCCTTCCACAAGACTGATGTCAGAGTACCAGGAATTTAAGCTCCAGCCTTCTGCATCCAAATATATTGTCCCTTTCTGAGTTGTGGCCAGGTAGAAGTCATTGGCCAAGAGTTGCTGCATTTCAATCCATCTTCAATTTATTCAAACATTCCCAGTCTGGCCCAATCCTGGATCCCATGTCAGACAATGGGTTCCATGGACCTCTGAGTGTTTTCAACACATTCTGCTTCAGATTTTCAGTACCTATAGTTTAACTTTTGATTACCATCAATCCCAGTTGTGTGTCCACAGTTACCACATGGATCACAATTATAATCGCCATGCCTCCTTAGTCAAATATGGTCCACATAGTCCCAGAGGATTTCTATCCATATACCCAAGACTGGCAGGATGGTCGAAGATAGACACAAAATGTTGGAGTAACTCAGCGGGACAGGCAGCATCTGAGATGCTGCCTGTCCTGCTGAGTTAATCCAGCATCTTGTGTCTATCTTCTGTGTAAACCAGGATCTACAGTTCCTTCCTACAAGGATGGGAGGAGAAGTGGCCACTACAAATTGCTCCTTGGGTGTAGGCGAGTAGTCAAATCTGGCAGGGTTGAGGGGACAATGAGAATAAAATGGGATTACTGTCCAGGGGTGCTCGATGGTTCCATGCTTTTTGACTCTATGCAGTTGAACCTGTGAATCATTTCATTCTGTAGTCAGTTGCCGTTTATCATGAAAAACAGAGACCATGAGAAACGGAATCAGGAGGCAGCCATTCATCTCCATTTGCCTTTTCCACTACAATAATATCATGGCTGATCTTTCACCACTTTCCAGCACTAACCCCATAATCCCTCCATTCCCTTAATGTCCAAAAATCTATCTACCTCTGTCTCCAATATCCTCAGTGACCAAGCTTCCACGGCCCTCTTGCATAGAGAATTCCAAGGATTTACTGCTCTGAGTGAAGAAATGTCTTCTTATCTCGGTCCTGAATGACCAAGTCTCTTAAATTGAGACCATTGGTCAGGGTGTGGATATTCTAGCCCAGAGAAACATCCTCCGAGAATTCCTCTTGCCAATTTTGAATGCTGCAAGTTTACCTCTCATTCTTCAAAACCTAGGGGCCACTAGGGGCGCTGCATTGAAGGCACCTCTGCCTACAGTCTGTCCGTTTTTCCCCCCCATCTTTTTTTATTTTAGTTTGTCTAAACTGTTAGCTATGGGGATTCTTTAGCTTTTCTATGTGGGGGAGGGGGGTAGGGTAAGGGGGGGAAACGTTTCCCAGTCGCTTCCTGGCGACTATTTCTCCGTGTCGCGTCCTCGCCCCCCCCCCCTCCTCGCGGCCTACCACTGGACCTTTCCTACCTGAGACCGGGGACCGGACCAGAGCTTCGGCAGCGGCAGCGCGGCGCTGGATTCACCGCGGAGCAGGCAATACCTACCTGGATCGCCGTTTGAAGCTCCGGAGTGTTGGGCCCGCTGCTCCAACATCGCAGTGTCCCTGGGGCCCTTTGCCGAGGGCCGCCAGTGTGAATCTCCGCCCGGCGCAGCCTGGGGACGTCGGGAGCTGCGGACTCCGGTGGGAAGCGGCCGATTTGGAGGTCCAAGCCGCTGAGGTTGGCCTCCTGTGCCGACGTCGGAGTTCCAACATCCTGGTGAGCGGGCTTGAGCGGCGGGCTGCCCGTAGCGACGACTGCGGAGGCCCCGACCATGGGTGAACATCAGAGGAAGATGACTGACTTTGGTGCCTTCCCTCACAGTGGGAAACTTTTGATTCTGCTGTGTGGGGATGTTTTATGTTGAACTCTTTATTTTGTTGTGCTCTTTATTTTATTGTCTGGCTGTATGGTGATCACATTTCACTGTGCCAATTGGCACATGTGACAAATAAACGTATCTTGTATCTAAGAGTGTGCAGGCCTAATTTAAAACCAAAAAAACTATAAATGGTGACAATCAGAAATAAAAACAAAAAATTCTGGTAACTAAATAGTCTTGCATCAAAATATTGACCCTGTTGAACAAAGTTTAACAAAATCAATTTTTTGGGGGTATTCAGAGTGTAGGCCCATTCTGTTTAATCAATAAGTCAGAAGGTTTGGGTTGAAGTCACACTCCAAAGCCAAATCCAGGCCAAATGTTGGTGCAGTACAGAGGGAGTGCACTCCCTTAAGTGTCTGAGATGCCATCTCTTGGATGAGATGTCTGCCTCATGGGCGATATTAAGAAAATGCTTGTATGGTTTCCTTGTCAATATTTATTCCACAACTTGTCTTATTAAAATGTGGTCTCACTGCTGTTTGTGAGAACCTGCTGTGGTGCAATTAGGTTTACCCATTTTTAACACGTTAAAAAGCATTACGTTAAAAAGGATGAAAGAATTTATTAGCTGCAAAACGGGGTGGGAGATTGCAACCTTCACGTGGTCCGCCCTGTTTCAACGAATGCAATCAACCTGGCGTGCACAATCAAATAAGATCAAATAGAACAAGTTGTCCTACAACTTTAGGCTGTGCACGCCATACGCAAGAAGAGGCTGCAAAACAACTATGCCATGTTTATAAATGGAAGTTTTCGAGTGCCTTGGGTGTCAATTTCAATGAGGCTCAAAAAGTAACAGCGGCTCCTGAAGACTGAAGCCTTACCACGTGATTCAGGTTGAGTGCGGCCAACAGTCGGTGAATACCCGTCAATCAATGAATTGAATATAAATATAATGAGTAGACTGAAGAAGGGTCTCGACCTGAAACGTCATCCATTCATTCTCTCCAGAGATGCTACCTGTCCCACTGAGGTACTCCAGCATTTTGTGTCTATCGTCAGTGAATTCGTTGTTGGATAGGCTGTGTGAGGAGCTCTGTCATCTAATCAGAAGGTTCTGCAAAGAATCAGCAGGTCAGGCAGCATTGGTGGACAATGCAATACAATCAACACTTTAGGTTGATGACCCCCTTGGTCAGTTCTGACCTGAACTGTCAACTGGGTTTCTCTTTCACAGTCTTTATTTCAGAATTCCAGCACCTGATGCTTATATTATCTTCTGCTTACAAATCAACAGTTGCCCAGCTTTTAGGGCACACACCCTAATAACCTTCCCTCCACCACCACACAGCTTTTAGTAGCTGACTGAATTACAACAACAGACCTGATAACTTCAGTGTCTGTTTCGGAAACCTCAAGCAGATGCCAGGGAAATTTTGATGCTTGCTTTTTTTTTAAAGAATCAACAACAATTTCAAATGGGTTGTAAATGCAACAGGAGTTAAGGGGCAATGGAAATGAAAGAGGGAAAGAATGGGGAGAGGAAAGATTGTAATGGGCAACAATACAATCTGAAGGTCTCAAGGCATCGCCTCACCAGGATCCCACGGACTCCTGCTAACCTTGTGGATTTAGCCACCAGCCAATTATTGTGGCTGATGGACAACCGTATAATGGAGGGAAACTCAACGTGAACCAGTAGCTGCAAAGAATGGGGTTCATGAGAGGATGGGTGGAAGATCGACACCCTCTGGTGACCGACATCAGTCACCTTAGCTATGATCTTCCAATCAGAAGGACACAGGTATTCTCAAAGTGACCATTTAGCCCACAGTCCTTGCCGGCTCCCAGTGGAGCAATCCTATTCATCCTATACCCCTTCTCGCCATTTCCTGTACCTTTGAGACTTACTCTCTCCCCCCCACCCCTCCGACTCTCTCTCTCTCTCTCTCTCTCCCTCACATGTCAGCCAGAGAAAGACCACGATTCACAGAGCTTATTTCCTCACCATTGTAACAGATACAAAATACAATACTGCAGTTGCTCACAGAACCAGTCTACACAGCATGGAAATAAGGCAATCAATCCTGGTGGTCCCTAACAAATCCTATTGAGTGCCATGAAGCTTTTCCCTCCTTAAGTACTTACTCAGTTCTCCTCCATAAGCTATTTTGGATCCTGGCTCCAACATCATGCACATTTCTCTTATATATCGGCGAGACCAAGCGCAGGCTCGACGATCGTTTCGCTGAACACCCAACCCGACCTGATCTCCCGGTTGCTAAAACTTTAACTCCCCTTCCTATTCCCACACTGACCTTTCTGTCCTTGTATCCACCTTACACTCCTTATCTCCCTCTCCCCTGACTCAGTCTGAAGAAGGGTCTCGACCCGAAACGTCCCCCTTTCTTTCCATCCAGAGATGCTGCCCGTCTCACTGAGTTACTCTCGCATTTTGTGTCTATCTTCAGTTTAAAACAGCATCTGCAGTTCCTTCCTATATCATGCACAGGGTCTTTTACCCAGAGTAGGGGAATTAAGAATCAGAGGACATAGGTTTAAGGTGAGAGGGAAAAGATTTAATAGGAACATGAGGGGCAACTATTTCATACAGAGGGTGGTGGGTACAAGGAACGAACAGCCAGAGGAGGTAGCTGAGGCATTAAAAGACAGTTAGACAGTTGTATGGATAGAAAAGGTTTAGTGGGATATTGGCCAAACGCAGGCAGGTGGGACCAGCGTAGATGTGGCATTTTGGTTGGCATGGACAAGTTGAGCCAAAGGACATGTTTCCATGCTCTTTGACCCTCTTCTACCAAATAGTAGAATCCTGATTTGAATGTTAACACCTTGATAGAAATGTTCTTCCTAGCTCTTCTGCAAGGAAGTCAAAGATAATTATGCCACTTTGAGCACCACGAAATATTTGCAGTGGGATTCCACTAGATTTGTTTTAGTTTCTGGCTTTTTTGGTTGTATACCTACCTCAAAATGATATAACATAAATGGGGAAAGAGAAGGTGATAATAATTAAATAAGAGATAGTGGTGCAAAGCGGTAAACCACTCAGGGGCCTGGATGAACAATATAAAGACACGTGCAAACCCTACCACTGCATAAATTGAATTTAAATTCAGTTAATGAACTGGAAAGTAATAAAAACAATAACCTTAGTGATGATGATCGTAAAATGACCAAATTACCATAAAATCCAATCTGGTTCGCTACGGAGCTGGTTCATTAATGTATTTCAAGGGAACAAATCTGTCACCTTTACCCAGTCTAGTCAACATGGAACCATAAGGTGCAGGAACAGGCCCTTTGGCCCAACATATCTGTGCTGAACACGATGCCAAACTAATCTCATCCCTGCACATGGTCCAGATTCCTCTATTCCCTGCTTTTTTTAATGTTGGTCCAAATGTCATGCGAACATCATTATCTATCTGCCTCCACAAGCTCCTTTGGCATTCCAGGCACCTGGGGGGGGGGGGGAGACTCATTTTCTATACCTCTCCTCACATACGGCTTATACACTCCAATCCAGGCCACACCCTGATACACCTCTTCTGCAACTTCTCCGGTCTTCACATTCTTTGTGAGACTGAAGGTAGACAAAATTGCTGGAGAAACTCAGTGGGTGCGGCAGCATCTATGGAGCAAAGGAAATAGGCAACGTTTCGGGCCAAAACCCTTCGTCAGACTTCAGACTTTGTGAGACTGAACCGCCTCTTCACACAGTCATGCTGACTTTTCCTAACCAGTCATTTCTCCTCTGGGACCTCGCCTGTGGCTAAAGATCTCTGTCAAAGCCCCAGCCATCTCCTCCTCTCTGTCAATAAGCTGGGATAGATTCCATCTTGCCCTGGGATTTATCCACCTCAAAGTTTCTCAATGCACACACCTTTTTATTATTGAAATGCCCCTGATTATCAACACACCCATTCTCACCATTACTCTTGCCTTGGTCCTTGGTGAATACTGTTGGAAAGTACTCATTAAGGACTTTGCCCACTTCCTCTGAGTTCATGCATAAATTCCCTCCATTGTCCTCACGTGAACCAATCTTACCAGCCTTTTGCTCCTAATATCTATTTAAAATGCCTTCAGATTCATCTTATTCATGCTTGCCGAAGACATTTCTTGGCTTATTTTAGCCCAGCTAATTCATTAAGCTCTTTCCTGCTTCCTTTATATTCCAAGAGGACTTTCTCTGATCTCAGATTCCTAGACCTTCTTAGCCTATTTCAGTGCCATTCACCCTTGAATCTTTATCACAAAATTTCATTCACCCTCAAAACTAAAGTTTCTTATGTTTTTTGGTAATTTCCGTCCTATTCTCCCTTGTGTATAAACATATGAATAAATTAAGTAATTCACCCCAAAATAATTTCATTCACCCTTGGGTGAACCATTCACCAGTTTAAGAAGCACTGATCCTAACATACTTCCCTTTTCTTTTTCACTAAGCTTACAATATCTTTTGTCATCCAAGGTTCCCAAACCTTGCCATCCTTATCTTTCACCCTCACAAGAACATGCTGGTCCTGAACTCTAACCAGCTGATGTTTAAAAAGTTTCCACATGTCAGCTATGGATTTATCATCAAACTGCTTTCCCCATCTCCTACCTAATACCGTTGTAATTAGCCTTCACCCAATTACAACTTTCCCCCAAGATCCACTTATCTTTATCCAAACTAACTTAAAAATGCTCCCCCACTGAAACTTCAACCACCTGGCCAAAACTCATTCCCCAATACAAGGTCCTGTAGAGACCCGTCCTAGTTAGAGTATCTACTCATCACTTGCCAAGCTTTTTCCCGACCCCACCTCTTTTTTCCAGCTTTTCCACTCCACCACAATCAGTCTGAAGTAGAGGAAATGTGTAGGAAGGAACTGCAGATGCTGGTTTAAACCGAAGATAGACATAAAAAGCTGGAGTAACTCAGCGGGTCAGACAGCATCTCTGGAGAAAAGGAATACAGTGGCTTGCAAAAGTATTCATACCCCTTGAACATTTCCACATTTTGTCACGTTACAACCACAAACGTAAATGTATTTTATTGGGATTTTATGTGATAGACCAACACAAAGTGGCACATAATTGTGAAGTGGAAGGAAAATGATACATGGTTTTCAAATTTTTTTACAAATAAAAAACTGAAGTGTCGCGTGCAAAAGTATTCAGCCCCCTTTACTCTGATACCCCTAAATAAAATCCAGTGCAACCAATTGCCTTCAGAAGTCACCTAATTAGTAAATAGAGTCCACTTGTATGTAATCTAATCTCAGTATAAATACAGCTGTTCTGTGAAGGCCTCAGAGGTTTGTTAGAGAACATTAGTGAAAAAACAGCATCATGAAGCCCAAGGAACACACCAGACAGGTCAGGGATAAAGTTGTGGAGAAGTTTAAAGCAGGGTTAGGTTATAAAAAAATATCCCAAGCTTTGAACATCTCACGGAGCACTGTTCAATCCATCATCCGGAAATGGAAAGAGTATGGCACAACTGAAAACGTACCAAAACATGGCCGTCCACCTAAACTGACAGGCCGGGCAAGGAGAGCATTGATCAGAGAAGCAGCCAAGAGGCCCATGGTAACTCTGGAGGAGCTGCAGAGATCCACAGCTCAGGTGGGAGAATCTGTCCACAGGACAACTATTAGTCGTGCACTCCACAAATCGGGCCTTTATGGAAGAGTGGCAAGAAGAAAGCCATTGTTGAAAAAAAGCCATAAGAAGTTCCGTTTGCAGTTTGCCACAAGCCATGTGGGGGACACAGCAAACATGTGGAGGAAGGTGCTCTGATCAGATGAGACCAAAATTGAAGTTTTTGGCCTAAATGCAAAACGCTATGTGTGGCGGAAACCTAACACTGCACATCACCCTGAACACACCATCCCCACTGTGAAACATGGTGGTGGCAGCATCATGCTGTGGGGATGCTTTTCTTCAGCAGGGACAGGGAAGCTGGTCAGAGTTGATGGGAAGATGGATGGAGCCAAATACAGGGCAGTCTTGGAAGAAAATCTGTTAGAGTCTGCAAAAGACTTGAGACTGGGGCGGAGGTTCACCTTCCAGCAGGACAACGACCCTAAACATACAGCCAGAGCTACAATGGAATGGTTTAGATCAAAGCATATTCATGTGTTAGAATGGCCCAGTCAAAGTCCAGACCTAAATCCAATTGAGAATCTCTGGCAAGACTTGAAAATTGCTGTTCACAGACGCTCTCCATCCAATCTGACTGAGCTTGAGCTATTTTGCAAAGAAG
Source organism: Malacoraja senta (assembly GCA_038087875.1). Taxonomy (NCBI): domain Eukaryota; kingdom Metazoa; phylum Chordata; class Chondrichthyes; order Rajiformes; family Rajidae; genus Malacoraja; species Malacoraja senta. The sequence continues at coordinate 58,372,894 of CM075978.1, read as the reverse complement.
AATGGGCAGAAATTTCAGTCTCTAGATGTGCAAAGCTGGTAGAGACATACCCCAAAAGACTTGCAGCTGTAATTGCAGCGAAAGGTGGTTCTACAAAGTATTGACTCAGGGAGGCTGAATACTTTTGCCCGCGACACTTTTCAGTTTTTTATTTGTAAAAAAATTTGAAAACCATGTATCATTTTCCTTCCACTTCACAATTATGCACCACTTTGTGTTGGTCTATCACATAAAATCCCAATAAAATACATTTACGTTTGTGGTTGTAACGTGACAAAATGTGGAAAAGTACAAGGGGTATGAAAACTTTTGCAAGCCACTGTAGGTGACGTTTCGGGTCGAGAAGGTCTCAACTCTGAAGAAGGGTCTCGACCCAAAACGTCACTTATTCCTTTTCGCCAGAGATGCTGTCTGACCTGCTGAATTACTCCAGCCTTTTGTGTCTATCTTCAGTCTGAAGTAGAGTCCTGACAAAACGTCACCTATCTAGTCCCTCCACAGATGCAGCCTGACCCGCTGAGTTCCTCCAGCACTGTGTTTTGCTGAAGATCCTCGTGTCTCCCCCACTGCAATTCTTGAGTGTGTCCTGTACCACGGGCACAGTGCTGTACAGACAAGCCGGCACCATCCGAGGAGCGCTCAACAGTCACCAGACCCCCACCAAGTCTCATGGCAGCAGGACCAACATCAACAAGCAAACCTCCTGATTATTAGTCATAGAGTCATAGAGTGATACAGTGAGGAAACAGGCCCCTCACCCCAACTTGCCCACACTGGCCAACATGTCCCAGCTACACTAGTCCCACCTGCCTGTGCTTGGTCCATATCCTTCCAAACCTGTCTTATCCATGTACCTGTCTATAACTGTTTCTGAAATGTTGGGATAGTCCCAGCCTCAACTACCTCCTCTGGCAGCTTGTTCCATACACCCATCACCCTATATACTATTGTTCTCCCTCACCTTATCATTCAGTTCTCCTACATTTTGAAGGGAGCACTGAGAGTAGCACAGAATGCACTGTGGGTGAATAGGGAGCTTTAATGTCCAACACCATGAGTAGCTCATTAGAAGCAGCTCCAATTGACTGGAGGTGTCCCGAAGGACAGAGCTTCCAGACCAAACCGGCAGCAGAGTCAGTGGACCAATGTGGAGCATAAACCTTCAAGCCCTCATCTGCATGAATTGAACAAAGATAATCGGCATTTCTTCATCATTGCCGTCTAAATCTTGGAAACTCCCTGCCCAATGGCAAAGGACTGCATTGTCTAAAGTAGGCAGCTCACTCACCACAACCTTCACAAAGCCAATGAATGGTGGTCGTGACAGTAGAAGTCCAGAGCTCAGAAAGTGAATAAATGTTTGAGAGTGGCACTGTGATCAACAGTGAGGGGAAAAGGTTCAAATGAGAGGGTCTTTCCCGATGGGCTGATGGTGAGCAGAAAAATGGCATCTGCAACTTAATTAGGAGAAATTGATACTTTTGGGGTGGACAAACAAGGAGGTGAAATGCAGACTAAATAATAAAATTCTGAATAACAGTGGAATGTCAGAGAGCAAGTCCATAGATTCCAGAGGGTAACAGGATTGTTAAAGAGTAAATCAAACAAACTGGAAACTTTATTGGCTGAGGTATTGACTAGGCTGTTGGAACTTTGTAAAATAATACTTGGATGCAGTTAGAGTACTATTTCCATTGCTGGGCATCACATTACAGGAAGTGAGCATGCAAGCCGACAGGGATTCACAAGAAAATAAGCGAGTTTGGTATTCCGACTGCGCATGCCCAGGTCACTCGCCTAGATCACTCGCCTAGAGCACATGCCTAGATCACTCGCGATAAACATTCTCGGCAGCTGCGCTGCTGCTTGTATACAGACCTGCGTTTCATCCATAGTCAGGATCAAACCTGGGTCTCCGGCGCTGCAAGCACTGTTGAATTGCTACTGGACCGTCCCCATCCCCTCCCAAGTGTCTCTTCCCTGTCCGGGGACGGCCAGAGATGTCCGGGCGTGACCCTGGACTGTCGGGACATCGGCCCGGAGCAGTGGAGTATGCGCTTCTTCCCTGTGCTGGCTGTAAGCCTGGGTCACCACTGCTCCGGGCCGGTGTCCCGTCAGTCCAGGGCTGTCGGTTAACCCTGTGGGACAGGCAGAGTTGAGCTGGAGTTAGCCCTTCTTCTCCGCGCTGGCTGTAAGCCTGGGCCGCCACTGCTCCGGGCCGGTGTCCCGTCAGTCCAGGGTCACCCCGTACATCTCCGGCCACCCCTGGACAGGGATGGGACACTCAGGAGGAGACGGGGACGGTCCAGTAGCAATTCAATAGCTACTGGGCTCGATCCTGACTACTGATGAAACGCAGGTCTGTATACATGCAGCAGCACAGCTGCCGAGAATGTTTATTGCGAGTGACCTTTGACAAATCCCATGATTCCTTGCGTTTTTTGGAATAGCGAACTCGCTTATTGGTTTGGCTGCAGCTGCTTTTGCTCGAATGTTGAGCATGAATTTAACTGTGCTGCATTAAATTATGCAAGGTTGAAGCCGAATGGATATGAAGGATCCATTTCATTTAACAGAGGGCTCAATAACTTGGCTAGTCGATTTAAATTAGATGGGATTACAATTAAATTGGGGACAGACTTTCCTTGCATCCAGAGGTTGAAGTTCTGGAACTCACTCCTTGAAAGCCCAGTGAAGGCAGAAACCGTCTTCACATTGACAATGCTTGGGTGAGAACCCATTTTACAGTAATCCACAAAACTATGGAGCAACCATTGGAAGGCAGGAGCAGGCTGGATAGCACACATTCAGCCAGCATGAACAAAATGGCGTCCTACCTTCTGTAGATTTCTCGTGTACTTTGGAAGCACCATGAACTGTACTGCTCTCATTTCCCCCTCACTATAAATGCATCAAATATTTGATCACATATTTGTCTCAACCCACCTCCTCAACAAGGCTCCTGTTCACAAGGTACTTTCACACTGGTTACTGTTAGTGAATGCTTCTCCATCAATGCTTAAAACTAACTATCCTGTCCTTGTCAGATTTATCCCTCGTGAAAGTTTGAACACTTATTTGCGACCTCCAGTCCTTTGACAGCGCACCTGTACACAAGGAAAAGTGGAAGACTCATGCCAGCAGAGCAACAAAGCTATTAAACCCACTGTTTCACAACACCAGTGACCCAGGTCCAATCCTGCCCTCGGGTGCTGTCTGCATTCTCCCTGGGACCACAAAGGTTTCCTCCTAGATCCCAAAGATGTGCAGGTTGGTAGGTTAAATAGCTGCTGTAAATTGTTCCTAGTATGTAGGTGAGTGATAGAATCCAGGAGGAGTAGTTAAGATTAATGTAGGATTAGCGGTGAATGGGTGATTGATGGCCATCATGGACTTTGATGGGTTGAATGGCCTGTTTGCTAAATCACTCTGACTCCAACTCTCCAGCAACTTTGAATTTACCCATCTGACCACTTGACCTGTTCCGCGCTCCTTTATATCCTCTATTTTGATATTATCCAATGTCCTGACAACTTCCTCTGTAACACTGTATTTATCAAAAGATGACTTAAACCAAGCTGGTACACCAGTCATTGAAAGTAGGCATGCAGGTGCAGCAGGCAGTGAAGAAAGCGAATGGTATGTTGGCCTTCATAGCAAGAGGATTTGAGTATAGGAGCAGGGAGGTTCTACTGCAGTTGTACAGGGTCTTGGTGAGACCACACCTGGAGTATTGCGTACAGTTTTGGTCTCCAAATCTGAGGAAGGACATTATAGCCATAGAGGGAGTGCAGAGAAGGTTCACCAGACTGATTCCTGGGATGTCAGGACTTTCATATGAAGAAAGACTGGATAGACTTGGCTTATACTCGCTAGAATTTAGGAGATTGAGAGGGGATCTTATAGAAACGTACAAAATTCTTATGGGGTTGGACAGGCTAGATGCAGGAAGATTGTTCCCGATGTTGGGGAAGTCCAGGACAAGGGGTCACAGCTTAAGGATAAGGGGGAAATCCTTTAAGACCGAGATGAGGAAAAACTTTTTCACACAGAGAGTGGTGAATCTCTGGAACTCTCTGCCACAGAGGGTAGTTGAGGCCAGTTCATTGGCTATATTTAAGAGGGAATTAGATGTGGCCCTTGTGGCTAAAGGGATCAGGGGGTATGGAGAGAAGGCAGGTACGGGATACTGAGTTGGATGATCAGCCATGATCGTATTGAATGGCGGTGCAGGCTCGAAGGGCCGAATGGCCTACTCCTGCACCTATTTTCTATGTATCTATGTATCTAAGCCATTGTAAAATACTTATCAACTATCTTAAACATTCCTCCCGTCTCCAACTGCAGCCTCCAGTTACGTTCCTAACCAATCTACACGAGAAAATAGGTAAGGTAAGACTGCACTTAGAGTACGGCGTTCAGTTTTGGTCACCTGGCTAAAGGAAGGATGTCGTTACGCTGGAAAGAGCGTAACGTACACTTACGTAAAAAGTACACTTTTTGTACTTTTCACACCATTTAACACTCAAGTGTTGAGTAAAGAAAAAGTTAACTTGCTTCCAATATACGCCTATCAAAGGTCACTATTGTGATGATGTTGCTATCACTACACAACATTAAGCATAGAAACAAAAGATGGCTTTGTCACTGGGACAACTTTGTCAAATTTATTTTGTCAAAAGCTACCAATACTTGTACATTATTATTGAAATTGTCATATTCAGTATTAACATATTGCCCATAAGTGCGCATATGTAAATATTACAGAGTTTTTTATGAAAATACTGCTAATTCTAAAGACTTTGGGCATCTGGGAGTATTGGTAGCATAACCAAAGTTTCTATTTGCCAGTTTATCACTTGGTTTAGATGAGAAGTTGATCTTGTGTGAAGCCCACAAATTAGTCACTTTAGTCCAACAAAGGAAGCATAATGCAATGCAATTTACTCTCACCAACTTTGCTGTGGTAGAGAGCCAAGACACTTGGACAGGCACATAGATACAAAAGGTTTAGAGTGATATGGGCCAAACTTGGGCAGGTGGGACTAGTGTAGATGGGACATCTTGGTTGGCATGGACCTAAGGATCTACTTCCGCGCTGTAAGACTCTATGATGAGAATTTATTTTAAACTGCAAATGATTGCACACTATTTATTCCACCTAGTTCCTTTGATATGTTTTTTCAGTGGTCTGATCAGTTACCAAACACTCAGGGCTCAAATTTAACGGTTGCCCGGGTGCCAATGACGACCTAAAGTCCCGCCTGGCAATCTAAAAGCCGTGCCATTTTGCCCGGCTTGGCAAGCACCCGGGACACCTATCGTTGATCTCTGAGCGGGCCCCCCTCTCTATCTCTCTCTCTGTCACTCTCCGTCTCCGCCCGCCATCCGTATCCGGGCCGCCGGTTCTCCACTCTCTGCTCTCCGGCCTCTCCTCATCCACTGGCACGGCCGGCCGCCATACACATGCGCACTGCCACGGCCTGCACATCCTCCACAGCACATACGCACAATCATCGGCCGTGGTTGTGCGCATGTGCCGCCCTGCGCCAGGTCGGCGCCAGGCACTCTTGCCCTCCCTTTGCATTGTGGGAGATCTGGCACCATTGCTGTCCGGTCACTGCCTCGCCGCGACCGCTGAAACCCAACGCAGAATCACTCCCTGGAGCTGGAGTAACTCTTTCTTCTTGGTTTCCTGTTCCTCCAATAACAGCCTATTGCACTTTATCTGTTTATTTATTGTATATATATATATATATATATATATATATATATCGTTTATGGTATATAGACACACTGAACTTTTATCTCCTGTTTTGTATTATGTTTACATATTCTGTTGTGCTGCAGCAAGCAAGAATGTCATTGTCCTATCTGGGACACATGACAATAAAACTCTCTTGATTGGACTTAAGCGAAAAAGGGTTCTTGGGGAAAAAAGAGCTACCTTAAATTTAGTAGCGTCTGGTTGGGTAACTATGGTAGGGTGAAGACTATTCCATGCTTTAATTGTGCGGGGGAACTCCATGGAGCAGCCAGCATCACTGGATAGAAAAAATTGGGTGACGTTTCGGGTAGACCCTTCTTTTAGATTTCCTCTGGTTTTAGTGTTTTAAGTTTAAATTAAAGATACAGCATGAAAACAGGCTCTTCGACCCACCGAGTCCACGCCGATCACCGTACACGAGTTCTACACCACATATTAGCGACGTAAGTCAAGAGTCAAGAGAGTTTTATTCTCTCACGTCCCAGTTAGAACAATGAAATCCTTACTTGCAGCAGCATAACAGAATATGTCAACATAGTACTCTGTAAACAATGTTATAAACGAGCGCGCGCGCGCGTGTGTGTGTGTGTGTGTGTGTGTGTGTGTGTGTGTGTGTGCGTGCGTGTGTGCCGCGCGTGTGTGTGCCGCGCGTGTAATATATATACCCGCACACACAATTTCCCTCCTGGGATTAATAAAGTTCGATCGTATAGTATAGTGTGTGTTGGAAGGAACTGCAGATGCTGGTTTAAACTGTAGATAGACACAAAAAGCTGGAGTAACTCAACAGGTCAGACAGAATCTCTGGACAAAAGGAAAAGATTATGTTTTGGGTTAGGTCTGTGGAAGGAAACAAGAGCACCCGGAGAAAACCCATGCGATCAAAGGGAAAAGGAGCAAACTCCATACAGACAGCACCCATATTCAGGATCAATTCCGGGTCTCTGGCACTTTTAGGCAGCGACTTTATGGCCAATGTACTGCCCCATAGTCTTGATCTGAATTAAAACACACAGTTGCTATAAAGGGGGACATAGCGTCACTTAGAGATTTAAGAATGAAAATGGATAGTTTCTTTCTTTTTTTTAATTATCAACGTATAATCTTTTGTGTGTTGGAAAACAAAATATAGTGGCACAGCTGGTGGACTTGCTGCCTCACACGCCAGAGATCTGTGTTCGATCCCATCCTCGGGCACTGTCTGTGTTGAATTTCCTTGAAGCGTGAGGGTTTCCTCCCACATCTCAAAGACGCATTGGCTTTGTAGGTTAACTTGTCTCTGTAAAATTGCCCCTAATGTGTAGGGAGTGGGTGAGGAAAGTGGGATAACAGAACTTGTGCGAATGGGTAGACAAAAACTCAGCGGGTGAGGCAGCATCTATGGAGCGAAGGAAATAGGCGACGTTTCGAGTCGAGACCTTTCTTCAGACTGATGTGAGGGTGGGGGGGGGGGTGGGGGGGGGCGGGAAGAAAAAATGAAGAGGCGGACAGTGGGCTGAGGGAGAGCTGGGAAGGGGAGGAGAAAGCAGGGACTACCTGAAATTGGAGAAGTCAATGTTCATACCGCTGGGGTGTAAACTGCCCAAGCGAAATATGAGGTGCTGCTCCTCCAATTTACGGTGGGCCTCACTCTGGCCATGGAGGAGGCCCAGGACAGAAAGGTCGGATTCTGAATGGAACGGGGAGTTGAAGTGCTGAGCCACTGGGAGATCAGGTTGGTTATTGCGAACTGAGTGGAGGTGTTGTGCGAAGCGATCGCCAAGCCTGCGCTTGGTCTTACCGAGGTTGATCATACGCTGAATAATCCAACCACATTTTTGTTTGGAAGTGGAAAGAAATAATAGAAATTGCATTCATTGCAATGTGTAAAAAGAGTTGAGATTTTGTATATTGTGTATTAAAATTTTGCTGCATGTCATTGTGGTATATATCATGTCTTGATTGGTGAATATGTTTAGTTTGTGACTTTATTTGAAGCAGAAATAATATGTGAATGCTTCATTGAGCATAATTCCGACTGGCAACTACTCACTTCGTCTGAGCACATTATCGCACGCGTCATGCAAGCCGTCTTAAATGACCAGCTAAACTGTCATTTGGCAACCTAAAAAGCTGCCCGGTTGGAAACAGAGAAAAAAAGGTCACATCAGTTCCACTTATACCCTCCCACCACACTATTCCCTGTAGGAGAAACAGAGAATGCAGGGAATGCTCAGTAACTTAGGCAGCTTTCATGAAGAGAAAAGCAGAGTCAACATTTAAAGTTGACAATCTTTCATCCAAATTGACAAGCTTAGAAATCAATATTGTTTACAAATAGAACCTCCTTCAGAGTGCAACACAGTTTCTTCAGGGTGGGCATTGCTGGAGAGAAAGTGGCAGTGCATTAAACAGTAAAATGAAAAGCAAAAGAAAAATGCAGTAAATGGAATCTGAAACAGAAACAGAAAATGCTAGACACTCAACAGACCATGTGGGGAGAGAAATAGTCGCCATTTTAAGTTGCTGACTTTTCATCAGTACTAAAAGAGCCAAGAATTAGATGGTTTTCCCAAGAGACTACTAGTGCCAACTCTCACCAACTTTGCTGTGGTAGAGAGCCAAGATAATGCTGTAACCAATCTCAGATTTTATAACTTATTGGCCTCAGCTGTCATCTCACCCATACCACTGGATTCATCGGTTGGTCCTGCAATGAAGTTCTTTCAGGACAGATGGTTGGATAGTCTTTACCCCCTGTCCCTCAGCTTTACACCAGTACTGCCTAACATACAGGGAACTATCCTCGAAGTGGAAAGAAGTTGACAAGTCTCCAGCAAGAGTAAAGTGTCGAGATTATTTTACTTTATTTATTTAGCATTATACAGCTTTCCATACCAATAGTTTTTATTTCATTTAATTATTTAGAAACATTGAAAATAGGTGCAGGAGTAAGCCATTCGGCCCTTCGAGCCTGCACCGCCATTCAATATGATCATGGCTGATCATCCAACTCAGTATCCTGTACCTGCCTTCTCTCCATACCCCCTGATCCCTTTAGCCACAAGGGCCACATCTAACTCCCTCTTAAATATAGCCAATGAACTGGCCTCAACTACCTTCTGTGGCAGAGAATTCCACAGATTCACCACTCTGTGTGTGGAAAAAAAAATTCTCATCTCGGTCCTAAAAGATTTCCCCTTTATCCTTAAACTGTGACCCCTTGTCCTGGACTTCCCCAACTTCGGGGACAAACTTCCTGCATCTAGCCTGTCCAACCCCTTAAGAATTTTGTACGTTTCTATAAGATCCCCCCTCAATCTTCTAAATTCCAGCGAGTACAAGCCGAGTCTATCCAGTTTTTCTTCATATGAAAGTCCTGACATCCCAGGAATCAGTCTGGTGAACCTTCTCTGTACTCCCTCTATGGCAAGAATGTCTTTCTTCAGATTTGGAGACCAAAACTGTACGCAATACTCCAGGTGTGGTCTCACCAAGACCCTGTACAACTGCAGTAGAACCTCCCTGCTCCTATACTCAAATCAATTTAAATCTATTTTAGTTCCTTTTAAATGCCTGTGACTGTCAGAGACAAGTAAAAACATCCAAAGGCCTTTGATTAATTAAGGCAAATCTCTGACTACATTCCACTTGATTTTCTCCTCCAAATTCCTTCTCTTCCCACACTTTTTTCCGTGTGACTGTTGTGTGCCATTCCACGTTTCTTGAATTTAAGCCTGCTCGGATGCTCGGCCCTGATTTTCCACACAGGCCCCAGGGGATGTGGATCTCATCCTTGATCAGATGCAACCAATCCAACTTGTGTAACAGGGGCCGCGGAACGTTTTGAAAGTGGGGGGGCTGAGCGATCACTGATCACCGGCCTCGGGGGTACCCGGTGAGGGAGCGGAGCAACCGATTGGGGGGAGGGTGGCACAATTATTATTTTTCGTTGTTGCTCGACCTCCAAAAACTGGGGGATAATACAGGCCATCCCCCAACTCAAAAAGTGGGGGGATATATCCCCCTCTCTCTCTCTCTCTCTCTCTCTCTCTCTCTCTTGGGGCCAACTCTCTCTCTCTCCCTCCCTCTCGGGGCTGATTCTCTCTCTCTCCCTTCCTCTCGGGGGCCGGCTCTCTCTCTCTCTGGGCCGACTCTCTCTCGGGGCACACCCTCCCTTCCTCCTGCTCAGCGGCTAATCACAGTGCTTCGTTCACTGGCCCATATCTCAACTGTGAACCTCACTGTGATTGGCCATTGAGCAGAGGGGAGGGAGGGTTTTGGGGGGGGGGGTGCCGTTTCCGCTCTATGATCTTTGGTTTTGCCGCGCTCACTGTGCGCTTGTTCTAAGATTCTGGATATCGGAGGTCCTCAGAAGAAGAGAAAAATACGCTTGCGGGCAGGATAATTTCGGGTTATGAAGCATGTCTTGCCAAAAATGTGGAAGGGCTGCAGCCCCCCCAGCCCCCCTGGTTCCGCGGCCCATGTATAATCCTAATGTGTAAGAAGGAACTGCAGATGCTGGTTTAAACCATAGGCACAAAAAGCTGGAGTAACTCAGCGGGACAGGCAGCATCTCTGGAGAGAAGGAATGGGTGACGTTTCGGGTCGAGACCCTTCTTCAGACTGGTTAGGGATAAGGGAATCGAACGATATAGACGGTGATGTGGAGAGATAAAGAACAATGAATGAAAGATATGCAAAAAAGTAACAATGATAAAGGAAACAGGCCATTGTTAGCTGTTTGTAGGGTGAAAATGAGAAGCTGGTGTGACTTGGGTGGGGGAGGAATAGAGAGAGAGAGGGAATAGAGAGAGAGAGGGCTACCTGAAGGGAAATCAATAATCATACCTTTGGGAGAGGAGAGAAGAGGGAGTGGCCAGGGTGCAACTCGTCCTTGATTATACTGCTGGCCTTGCCGAGGCAGCATGAGGTGTAAATTGAATCAATGGAAGGGAGGTTGGTTAGTGTGATGGTCCGGGCTCCGTTCACAATTCGCTGCAATTTCTTGCGGTCTTGGATGGAGCTGTTCCCAAACCAAGCTGTGATGCATTCCGTTAAAATGCTTTCTACGGTAGAAGTTGGTGAGAGTTGTTGGGGACATGCCGAACTTCCTAAGCCTTTAAGGAAGTAGAGTAATTGGTGTGCTTTCTTGGCCATTGCTTCAATATGGGTGGCCCAGGAGAAGTTGTTGGTGATATTAACTCCTAGAAATTTGAAGCTTTCAACCATCTCTACTTTGGTGCCGTCAATGCAGACCGAGGTTTGTGTACTGCTTCACTTCCTGAAGTCGATCACTATCTCCTTTGCTTTGCTGACATTGAGAGAAAGGTTATTGTCTCAACACCAGGTCACGAGGTTCTCAATCTCCTTCCTGTACTACGTCTTATCATTATTTGATATCCGGCCCACAATGGTGGTGTCGTCTGCGAATTTGTAAATTAAATTAGATTTGTACATGTCTGCACAGTCGTGGGTGTTTAAAAACTAAGGGAGGGGGCCGAGAATGCATCCTTGCAGAGCACCAGTGTTGAGGATTATCATGGAGGCTGATTTGTCCCCTATCCTCACTGATAGTGGTCTGCTGGTCAGAAATTCAAGGATCCAATTGCAGAGTTGAGTGCTAACACCAAGTCCCGCGAGTTTGGTGAAACAATGAAACAAGACCTCATGTAGACATCAAAGACCCACACCACCCTGGCCAGACTCGCATCTTGCTGTTATCATCGGGAAGAAGGGACAGGAGCCTGAGAACCGTGACCTCGGGTTTCAAGAATAGTTTCTTCTCATCAGATGTCAGGCTTTTGAACCACCCTACACAACCCCACCTCAACACCAAACAACTATGGACTTCTTATAGGTTGCACTATGTACTACAGTTTGCACTATTGTGGTTTAGTTACCAAGTAAAATTGACAATTTATTGTATTATTGCCTTTTGTATATTTATTGGTCATGTTGGTGCCTTAATGTGCCTCTAAAAGCTGCAGCAAATAAGAATTTAATTGTTCCGTTTCCAGTGCATACGACAGTTAAACACTCCATTAGTGAGATTCACTCTACACAATGCAAATAGAGAGTCACGCTCTCTGAATGTAACCAAGGCTACTGATCCCAAGCATACTGGTGCCTCTGTGTTAGCCGTGTCTTTCAGTAAAACTTCATCACAGGCACCCACTAAATTGCAAGACAACTTGGAACATTTCCTGGTTACTCATGTCAGCAAAAAGTACAAATCTGGACTGCATTCAGTCATCAACAAAATGATGAAAATTGTTGTTGAAGTGGCACTGAGCAGCATCAACTGCAAACAACCTCCTCAGTAGTGCTCATTTGCACCACAGATCTCATTAAAGCCTGTCCCAACATGAACACAGAGCAAAACTTGATGCAAGGCAACACCTGAACAAGTGAGGCATCAAGGAGGTATAAGAATACCAAACAAAAATGGAGACTGGGAGAAAACCTCCCCATTAGCTTATCAAAGAGGAGGGATAAGCAATAAATGGAGCTTTGCAGCCAATGTTCCATCAAATGTTTACGTTAAATAAAAACACTTACTTGCATGTTTGTCAGCGAGTGCGATGAGACTGCTCGAAATGTCCCGTCTCCGGTAGAAACACACACACTTTGCTTCCACGTTACCATTAACAGTCTGAAACAGTGAACAGCGAGGAGAGTCAGATCATGTACGTGTTGTACAGAAATAGTGAACACAGAGACCCCAAGGACCACACATGCAGAAATGCTACGATATGCAATGTAGTGTGCCAGCTCGTCTGACTGATGTATGCCTACCCACTGCCTCCTAAGTTCCAGACTCAATGCTCACTCCCCACTCCCACCTCCAATCACCCCACCCTCACCTCCCGTGGGGTCGTCACCCCACCCTCACCTCAGGCGGGGGAACAGTCATCCCGCCACCACCTCACACCTGAGGCCCTGATTACCGCTCAATCCTCACCAGGCCCGAGTCACCCCTCTCCCTCCTCACCCAGGAAACAGTTACCCCTCACCCTCCCCACACAAGCCCAGTTCATCCCTCCCCCACCGCTCCTGGGCCCTGGGTCACCCCCTCACCCAGAGCTCAGTCACCCCTCCCTTCATCGAAGATTCACTTCCTTCCCCACAAAACCACTTTGATATCCTCTGTGCATTTTGGCTCAACCTTGTTATCCCTTCCATTCCTGCCCCCCCCTGTAAATTCATGTTCTAGAAGCAGAATTAGGCCATTTAGCCCATCAAGTCTACTCCGCTATCTATCTTTTCCTCTCAACCCCATTCTCCTGCCCTTTCCCCATAATCCCTTGAATATCCACAGGCTCTACAGACCTCTGTGGCAATAAATTCCACAGATTCACCACTCCCTGACTGAAGAAATTCCTCCTCATTACCTTTCTAAAGGTACAACCTTTTATTCTAAGGCTATGGCCTCTGGTCCTAGATTTTCCCACTGGTTGAAACATCCTCTCACATCCACTCTATCTAGGCCTTTCACTATCCAGTAAGTTTCAATGATTCCCCCCCCCCCCTCATACTTCTAAACTTCAGCGAGTACAGTGCTGTCAAATGCTCATCAAATGTTAATCCAATAATTCCAAGGATCATTCTTGTAAATCTCCTCTGGACACTCTCCAAAGCCAACACATCCTTCCTCAGAAGGTACACAAAAATGCTGGAGAAACTCAGCGGGTGCAGCAGCATCTATGGAGCGAAGGAAATAGGTAACGTTTCGGGCCGAAACCCTTCTTCAGACTGATAGGGGGTGGGGAGAAGAAAGGAAAAAAGGAAAAGGAGGAGGAGCCCGAGGGCTGGGGGAGGGGCGGAGACAACCAGATGGCTGATGAAGGGGAGGGGACAGCCAGGGCTAGCAGAATTGGGAGAATTCAACGTTCAGGCCACCAGGATGTAGACTGCCCAAGCGGAATACGAGGTGCATTTCCTCCAATTTACGGTGTTGCTCGCTGTGGCCATGGAGGAGACCCAGGACAGAGAGGTCAGATACGGAATGGGAGGGGGAGTTGAAGTGCTGAGCCACCGGGAGTTCAGGTTGGTTATTGCGGACCGACCGGAGGTGTTCGGCGAAACGATCGCCAAGCCTCCGCTTGGTCTCACCGATGTAGATCAGCTGGCATCTAGAGCAGCGAATGCAATAGATGAGGTTGGAGGAGATGCAGGTGAACCTCTGTCGCACCTGGAACGACTGCTTGGGTCCTGGAATGGAGTGGAGGGGGGAAGTGAAGGGACAAGTGTTGCATCTCTTGCGGTTGCAAGGGAAAGTACCAGGGGAGGGGGTGGTATGGGAGGGAAGGGAAGAATTGACAAGGGAGTTACGGAGGGAGCGGTCTTTGCGGAAGGCAGACATAGGGGGAGATGGGAAGATGTGGCGAGTGGTGGGGTCACGTTGGAGGTGGCGGAACTGACGGAGGATCACTTGTTGTATGTGACGGCTGGTGGGGTGAAAGGTGAGGACTAGGGGGACTCTGCCTTTGTTGTGAGTGGGGGGATGGGGAGAGAGAGCAGTGTTGCGGGGTATGGCAGAGACCCTGGTGCGAGCCTCATCTATGGTGGAGGAGGGGAACCCCCGTTCCCTGAAGAATGAGGACATTTCAGATGCCCTGGTGTGGAACGCCTCATCCTGGGAGCAGATGCGGCGTAGACGGAGGAATTGGGAGTGGGGGATGGAGTCCTTACAGGAAGCAGGGTGGGAAGAAGTGTAGTCCAGATAGCCATGGGAGTCGGTAGGTTTGTAGTGGATGTCGGTAAGGAGTCTATCACCTGAGATGGAGATAGTGAGGTCAAGGAATGGTAGGGAAGTGTCGGAAATGGTCCAGGTGTATTTGAGTGCCGGATGGAAGTTGGTGGTGAAGCGGATGAAGTCAGTCAGTTGTGTGTGGGTGCAGGATGTGGCACCAAAACAATCATCGATGTAGCGGAGGTAGAGGTCGGGGATGGGGCCCTGGTACGCATTGAACAGGGATTGTTCTACGTACCCGACAAAGAGGCAGGCGTAGCTGGGGCCCATGCGTGTGCCCATAGCTACGCCTTTTATTTGGAGGAAATGGGAGGAGTCAAATGAAAAGTTATTAAGTGTAAGTACCAGCTCCGCTAGGCGGAGGAGGGTGTCAGTGGCCGGGTATAGATTGCTTCTACGGTCGAGGAAAAAACGGAGGGCTTTGAGACCATCCTGGTGGGGGATGGAGGTGTACAGTGACTGGACGTCCATGGTGAAGATGAGGGGGTGAGGGCCTAGAGAGTGGAATGCGCGGAGATGACGGAGAGTGTCTGAGGTGTCTTGAACATAGGTGGGGAGGGATTTAACCAAGGGGGATAGTATGGAGTCGAGGTAGGTGGAGATGAGTTCGGTGGGGCAAGAACAGGCAGAGACAATGGGTCTACCGGGACAGTCAGGTTTGTGGATTTTGGGGAGAAGGTAAAAGCGGGCTGTGCGGGGCTGGGGAACGATGAGGTTGGAGGCTCGTTCGGGCAGGGCGTGGGAGTGGATGAAGTTGGTGATGGTGCTGGAGATGGTGGCCTGGTGCTCGTCAGTGGGGTCATGGTCCAGGGGTAAGTAGGAAGAGGTGTCCGAGAGTTGGCGCGTGGCCTCAGCTTTGTAGAGGTCGACGCGCCAGACTACCATGGCACCTCCCTTGTCGGCGGGTTTGATAACCCAATCTAGGTTGTTGCGGAGTGAGTCGATGGCAGTGCATTCAAGGGGGGAGAGATTGGAGTGAGACAGGGGAGTGGAGAAGTTGAGGCGGCTGATGTCACGGCGGCAGTTTTTAATAAAGAGTTCAAATCCTACATCCTTCCTCAGATATGGGGCCCAAAACTGCTCACAATATTCCAAATGCGGTCTGACCAATGCCTTATAAAACCTCAGCATTACATCCCTGTTTGTATATTCTAGTCCTCTCAAAATAAATGCTAGCATTGAATTTGCCTTCCTTACTACCAATTTGACTTGCAAATTAACTTTTTAAGAATCATGCACCAGCACTCACAAATCCCTTTGCACCTCCCCATTTAGAAAATAATCTACACCTTTATTCCTACTACCAAAGTGCAAGACTCCACACTTTGCTACGTTGTATTCTATCTGCCACTTCTCAGCCCACTCTCCCAACCTGTCCAAGTCCTTCTGCAGAGAGCCTGCTTTCTCTACACTACCTGCCCCTCCACCTATCTTTGTATCATCTGCAAACTTGGCCACAAAGCCTTCAATTCCCTTATCCAAATCATTGATATACATCCTGAAGAGTAGTGGCCACAGCACCAACCCCTACGGAATGCCGCTAGTCACTGGCAGCCAACCAGAAAAGGCCCCTTTTATTGCCATTCTTTGCCTTCTGCCATCCTGCTATCCATGCTAGTGTCAGCCCTCTGATATCATGGGCTCTTTAGCACAATCTTTTGTGGCATCTTATCAAAGGCCACCTGAAAATCCTGGAAAAACACATCCACTTTGCCTATCCTGCTATTTAGTTCCTCAAAAAATTCCAACTGGCTTCTCAGACAAGATCTCCCTTTCACAAAACCATGCTGACTTTGGCCTATTTTATCGTGTGCTTCTAAATACACAGAAACCTCGTCCTTTATAATGGACTGTAAAATCTTACCAACCACTGAAGTCAGGCTAACTGGCCTATAGTTTACACTCTTCCGCTTTGTTCCTTTCTTGTACAGTGGAGTAATATTTACAATTTTCCAATCATCTAGAACCACTGCTGACTCTAATGATTCGTGAAAGATCACAACTAATGTCTCCGCAATCTCTAAAGCCACCTGGGGTGCAGTCCAACCAGTCCAGGTGACATCCACCTTCAGACCTTCAGTTTCCCAAGCACCTTCTCCTTAGTGTTTAAGAAGGAACTGCAGATGCTGGAAAATCGAAAGTAGACAAAAGTGCTGGAGAAACTCAGCGGGTGCAGCAGCATCTATGGAGCGAAGGAAATAGGCAACGTTTCGGGCCAAAACCCTTCTTCAGACTGATGTAGGGTGGGGGGGGAAGGGGGGAGGGGAGAAGAAAGGAGAAAGGAAGAGGAGGAGCCCGAGGGAGAGCTGAGAAGGGGAGGAGACAGCAAGGGCTACCGGAAATTGGAGAATTTCCACCTCCAACGTGACCCCACCACTCGCCACATCTTCCCATCTCCCCCCCTGTCTGCTTTCCGCAAAGACCACTCCCTCCGTAACTCCCTAGTCAATTCTTCCCTTCCCTCCCGCACCACCCCCTCCCCGGGCACTTTCCCTTGCAACCGCAAGAGATGCTACACTTGTCGCTTTACCTCCCCCCTCGACTCCATTCAAGGACCCAAGCAGTCATTCCAGGTGCGACAGAGGTTCACCTGCATCTCCTCCAACCTCATCTATTGCATCCGCTGCTCTAGATGTCAGCTGATCTACATCGGTGAGACCAAGCGTAGGCTTGGCGATCGTTTCGCCGAACACCTCCGCTCGGTCTGCATTAACCAATCTGATCTCCCGGTGGCTCAGCACTTCAACTCCCCCTCCCATTCCGAATCCGACCTTTCTGTCCTGGGCCTCCTCCATGGGCAGAGTGAGGACCACCGGAAATTGGAGGAACAGCACCTTGGGCAGTTTGCACCCTAGCAGCATAAACATTGACTTCTCCAATTTCCGGTAGCCCTTGCCGTCTCCTCCCCTTCTCAGCTCTCCCTCGGGCTCCTCCTCTTCCTTTCTCCTTTCTTCTCCTCGCCCCCCACCCCACCCTACATCAGTCTGAAGAAGGGTTTCGGCCCGAAACGTTGCCTATTTCCTTTGCTGCATAGATGCTGCTGCACTCGCTGAGTTTCTCCAGCACTTTTGTCTACCTCCTCCTTAGTAATCGGCACTCCACTATCTTCCACCCCGACTTGCATGTTGTTGGTGTCTTCCACTGTGAAGACTGATGCAAAAAACGTGTTCGGTTCATCTGCCATTTCTTTATTCCTCATTATCATTGCTCCAGCATCATTTTCCAGCAGTCCAACATCCATTCTTGCTTCTTTTGTACTTTGTATATACCTGAAAAAACTTTTGCTATCCTCTTTTATAATATTGGGTTGCTTACTTTCATATCTTTTCTCCCCATATTGCCTTTTTGGTTACCTTCTGTTGGTTTTTTTTTTAAAGCTTCCCAATCCTCTGGCTTCCCACTAATCTTTGCAGTGTTGTAAGCCTTCTCTTTTAGTTTTATGCTGTCTTTGACTTCCCTTGTCAGGCACGGCCGCCTCATTTTCCCCCTAGAATCTCTTCTTCCTCCTTGGAATGAAAAGATCCTGCATCTTCTGAATTGTTCCCAGAAATTCCTGCCATTGCTGTTCCACCGTCATTCCTGTAAGGGTCACTTTCCAATCAACTTTAGCCAGCTCCTCCATCATGCTTCTCTGGTCACCTTTGCTCAACAGTAAAACCGACACATCCCATTTCATCTTCTCCCTCTCAAATTGCAGGTTGTGGCATCAGCTGATACACAGACCACATGGTCGAACCCTTGTCAGTAGCTCGGAAGGCTGGCACATGACATCATGGGCTAGGGAGGGTGTCCTGCTACATAAGCTTATCTCACCTTGAGATTTCAGGAGTCAACAGGTAGCTGACCTCGAGACAACACCCTCGCTCAGCTACAGCAGCAATGACAATTATGTTAGTGGTCCAAACTTACATGTAACAACTGAATAAAAACTACTGTTTGAACCTGCCTGACGTCCGGCCTTTTCCTGACCACGTTTGGTGCCGCTACAAGGTTGAACTTTATCATATTAAGGTCGTTACCTCCAAGTGGTTCCTTTACCTTAAGCTCCCTAATCAAATCTGGTTCATTACACAATACCAAATCCAGAATTGCCTTTTCCCTGGCAGGCTCAACTATAAACTACTCTAAGAAACTATCTCATAGGCACTCTACACTGGCTTTATCTTGCACTACACGTTATTCCCTTATCATGTACCTATATAATGTAAATGTCTCGATTGTAATCATGTATTGTCCTTCTGCTGACTGGATAGCATGTAACAAAAGCTTTCCACTGTACCTTCGTACATGTGACAATAAACTACTCAAATAAACAAATTCCCTCTCTTGAGGTGCAGTACCAATCTGATTTCCCCAGTCCAACTGCATATTGAAATCCCCCATGACCACTGTAGCATTGCCTTACTTACATGCCATTGTATCTCCAGATGTACTTTGTACTCTTGGTGGTGACAGTGTGGCTCTACTTGTCAGATTCTGTCTCAATCTACACCTTTATTTATGTGGCGTATATACCTTATGAGCCCATGTCCACTTCCAATCCTGGCCAAACCTAAATTATTCTCTTCTCCCACTCTAAAGTCAAATAGAGCTGCTCATCACCTCACCCTGTAGCAAGTATTCCCTCAACTACAGCAATTCCAATGCTGACCAACTCTGAGATTCTTTGCCGGACTGTCCTCACTCAACATCAAGCTCCAACCACGGCAATGGGTGGTCCTACACCTCATCTTGAAACAGGTTGACAGGTTAAAAACTCTCATTTCCATCCAGCCTCTCTCACTTCATTGAGATACTCTATGTATTTACAAAACTGTGAGTTGTTAAGCACTCACAATTTGGAAAAAAAAAGTGCGGGAATTTCTTCTTCATCCAATCTAGATGATGAGAAAAGAACTATCTCCTGACATTTCGGTATGCGGAAGGAAACCAAAGCACCTGGAGGAAACCCACTTGGTCATAGGGAGAAAGTGCAAACACTACACTGACAGCACTGGAGGTCAGGATTGAACCTGAACCACCAGTGCTGGCTCTATTAGCTATGCTAATGTGCCACCCATTGACTGGCCATTCTGTGATGCAAGTCTCAATGTACAGCTTGTTTTGAACCTGCCAACAGCTAACATAACATTGAATCTATCCAACAGCCGTTCCCACCCCCTGTGCAGTTGGACTCCTGACCTCACTCAACATCCAGAATGGCAGGTCTGAAATTCCCTCTGTCCCTGACATCCAAGTGACAACAGGACACCCAAATACTCCACAACTCCACCAACTACTGGACCCTCTCCTGCCTTCCCTCCCCCCCTCCAATGACATGCTGTGTCTTCCATCCCCCCTCCAATGACATGCTGTCCAACCCTCTGCCTCTGCACAAGAATGTCCAAGTGTGTGCCACCCAGTCCCGAATGCAAGAGCCCAATCGTTCAGTTACCGAGGCAATAGAGTTTGTGGCTAACTTCAGGGCCGGACCTCATCAAAGGAAGACCGGGTGGCATATTTTGGGTCCGAAAGTGCACCATTAATGGTCTTGCGATGCACAGAAAAATGTTGATGCACAGCAACAAGAAGCACAAAAAAAAGTGTAACTATTCCAAGTGTGGCCTGATCTAGATCTTGTACAAGAATAAAATAAAACACCGCTCCTTAAAACTAATGCCCTATGAATGTCCCTTGACACTTCAGCCTTCATTTAACAGCACTGCACAAGTACCCTGATAAAAGCACACTTAAATGCACAGTCTGAAGAAGGGTTTTGACCCAAAACGTTGCCTATTTCCTTCGCTCCATAGATGCTGCCTCGCCCGCTGAGTTTCTCCAGCATTTTTGTCTATCTTCGATTTTCCAGCATCTGCAGTTCCTTTTTAAACTTAAATGCACAAATCTCTTTTAATGCACTTTCCCCACAAAATGGTGTGGAAATACTGGGCATTCTTTTTCCCCCTCACATGCACCTTGAACTTGTCCAAGCTAACATCGTT
The DNA here is from genome assembly GCA_038087875.1 of Malacoraja senta. Taxonomy (NCBI): domain Eukaryota; kingdom Metazoa; phylum Chordata; class Chondrichthyes; order Rajiformes; family Rajidae; genus Malacoraja; species Malacoraja senta. The sequence goes on along the minus strand of CM075978.1, from coordinate 58,352,412 downwards.
TCCCAATCCTAACAATCTGAAACTCTCTGAAGCAAACAATTATTTTTGTGAGTCCTAACATACACACATATCCTATCTCCAACTTCAGTGTTTCAGATTGTGCACCCGAACACCTACAACCAGACCCTTAGGGAAAACATGTGAACAACGGCAACTGTAGTAACTTTGCAGGAAAATCCTATCCTTTAAAACTAACTTTTGTCTAGGTCTTGCCAACCAATCTCTCAATCTAGCATAATATATTACCACTCACAATCATATACAGTATCATAGAATCGTAGTCATACAGCATGGAAACAGGCTCTTTAGCCCAACTTGCCCATGCCAACAAATCCATGCTGGTCCCACCTGCTTGCATTTGGCCCACATCCTTTTAAACCTTTCCTATCCGTGTACCTTGCCAGAAGAGTTTTTTTTCGGAAAGTCCATTGGTATCCCTTAGCAATTATCTTGGCAACTTTAAAAAAAAATGTATTTGGCCTTTAACAATGCCGCCCTTTATATGAAACAAGAGCGTCTATCCCCCAAATGCTCCTCTCTAACCAAACAGTCACATAAGGTCAACTGTGGCAAAAGAAGCAGAAGCAATCATTTCAGTTGAATTACTATTTATCAGAGGTTAGAAAACTACTGCATCCTTCATGACATCTTCAGGTACCCATCCTATTTCTGATGCCAAACATATCGTCTTATTGTTGCTTGTGGTCTGTTTTGTCATCTTTGTTAAAGACGGTGACTGATCCTTCTTATTTGTGCATCTCGGGAGATCACCATTTGGTTTAATTTCATACATAGAAAATAGGTGCAGGAGTAGGCCATTTGGCCCTTAGAGCCAGCACCACCATTCAATGTGATCATGGCTGATCATCCACAATCAGTACCCCGTTCCTGCCTTCTCCCATATCCCTTGATTCCGCTAGCCCTAAGAGCTCTATCTAACTCTCTTTTGAATGTATCTATACTACATTAGAAAATGATCACCAATGCGTCCATGATTTCTCGAGCCACCTCCTTGAGTACCCTGGGATGCAGACCATCAGGCCCTGGGGATTTATCAGCCTTCAGTCCCATCAGTCTACCCAACACTATTTCCTGCCTAATGTGGATTTCCTTCAGTTCCTCCGTCACCCTAGATCTTGTGTCCCCAGTACATCTGGGAGATTGTTTGTGTCTTCCTTCGTGAAGACAGAACCAAGGAACCTGTTCAACTCGTCTGCCATTTTCTTGTTCCCCATTATAAATTCACCTGTTTCTGTCTTCAAGGGACCCACATTTGTCTTAACTAATCTTTTCCTTTTCACATACCTAAAGAAGCTTTTACTATCCTCCTTTATATTCTTGGCTAGCTTACCTCCCCGTACTTTTCTTCCCGTATTGCCATTTTAGTTACCTTCTGTTGTTCTTTAAAAGTCTCCCAATCCTCTGGCTTCCCGCTCATCTTTGCTATGTTATACGTCTTCTCTTTTATTTTTATACTGTCCTTGACTTCCCTTGTCAGCCACGGTCGCCTCTTACTCCCCTTAGAATCTTTCCTCTCTTTGGAATGAAATGATCCTGCATTATCTGGATTATTCCCAAAAATTCCTGCCATTGCTGTTCCACCGTCATCCCTGCTAGGGTCCCTTTCCAGTCAACTTTGGCCAGCTCCTCCCTCATGCCTCCATAGTTCCCTTTGTTCAACTGCAATACTGACACTTCTGATTTTACCTTCTCCCTCTCAAATTGCAGATTAAACTCATCATATTATGGTCACTACCTCCTGATGGTTCCTTTACCTTGAGTTCCCTTATCAAATCCGGTTCATTAATGTCCTAGAATGCATCACTTTGTATTTGTCTGAGATAAGTTCCACCTGCCATTCCTTTGCTCACATTGCCAGTTGATCTACATCCTGCTGTGACCTTAGGCAACCATCTTCACTGTGCACAATACCACTAATTCTGTTGTAAACATGCACCCAAACACCATGTAAACACTCAGCTAAATATGTTGTGGTCCTGCTTCACTATCCATTTCCTTATTTAATTACCCAATATAGTTACCCAATTTAAAGCTACTAGTTTTATTGAAGTCATTCAAAAGTGATGACTGATGTTGCAGTCTTGCTTTTGGTGTTGTTGTTGATAGACGCAAATAACAGATTGAGCTACACAGAGCACCTTTTAATGAAGCCAGCAACGAGGATGAAACGTTGTTCTACCAGCAAGGTTGATGAGGTTGAAGTTAAACTTTGTATCGTGCTCTTTATTTGCACGTACATATTGACTGTATATATCAACCATATCAATCACACGCCCACGCCAGCCATCTTGAGGAACGGCTGCAAAACAGCAGCCGTCCGTTAATTGTACTTTTTTACTACGTTTTTTAGTTTTCTTTAAGTCTTTGTTTTTATTTATTTTGCCTTTAATGTGGGGGGATCAAGGGGAAACCACTTCCTGGTCCCTACCTGGTCGGTGAGGCAGCCTTCTCTCCGGCTGCCCATTCGACCCATCCTCGCGGCCTACCAGCGGGCATGGAGCGGCGTTTCCTGGCGGGAACCGCACAGCACCCTCAGCTTCGGTGGCGGCACGGCGCTGGAGCGCTACTGTGCAGCGGAGCGGGCGATGCCTTGCCTGGGTCGCCGCGCTGGACCGACGCGCTGGAGCTCCGGTGAGCTGGACCGCCGAGCTCAACACCTCCGGGACTGGAGCGACCATTCGCGGGCGGCGGCGCCGACTCCAACACCGGGAGCCTTGAGCTCCAAGTCGGCGCGGCCTTGTCGGCTTCAGGTGCTGCGGACGCCTGCGGGAAATCGGCCGTTCCAGCCGTAGTTACAGCCTCCGGTGAGGGATGCGGCCGTTCCAGGTGGCCCAGCTGCTGGAGGACTCTCCCGACGCCGGGGCTACATCACCCGGCGAGAACGGCCAGGATCATCGGGCCTTCGTAGAGGCAATAGCGGGGGCTTCATTTGGCCTGACTTTTTTTGGGTGAACTGGGGCTGGGGACTGGACATTGTGCCTTCCCCCACAATGGAAATCATTGTGGGGGGATGATTTTTGTATGTAATTGTTTGTAATTGTATTTGTTAGTCTGTGTTCAAGATGGCGGTCGGAGGGGAGAGTGGACGCTGGCGTTAAATTGCCGCTGCTCTCTCCTCAAATTGTGCTTCTGATTTTCTTTTTTTTGTGTTTTTGGAAGGAATTCTGTCCCTGATTTATGTATTGGTCTTTATAACCTTTTTTTTTTTTAATTCTGATTATATGTTTTCTATAAATCTCTGTATGGTGTCCTTGAGACCTCGGTATAAGGCGCCCGTAAATAAAATCCATTATTATTATTATTATTATTATACGTTGGATCCTGACTTCCAATGCAGTCCATGGGAAATGTATGCAATCTCCGTTACTGCGTGGTTCCTTCCTCCCCAATATGCCTGTTAATCTGTGACTGTCATTTTTCCCTCGTGTTGGCAGGTGAATCAGAGGTCAGTTGGGCAGGTGAGAGAGAAGCAGCTTTGGCCAGGAAAGTGGTGAAATGGGATTGTTTAGAATTCTCTTAAAGGCCTCAAGAGCCGAATAGCCCCCTCTATCGGAGAAGAAAGACAAGATAATCACTATCTCCATGTCCTTACATCTAACAGCTGAAAGTTTGACATATCTTGGCCTAGTTACTCACTGCTCTCTGCTAAAATAATTGCACCTCCAATCTTAATTCCCCTTACCCAACACACAACAATACAGTAAAACCTACAGTACAGTGACACAGCTGGTAGAGGGTGCCTCTCAGCACCAGAGACCCGGATTCAATGCTGATCTCAGATGCTATCCGAGTTTGCACATTCTACCTGTGACCATGTGGGTTTCGACTGCTCAGGTATCTTCCCACATCCCAAAGATCAGCAGTTTGGTAAGTTAATTGACGCTGGTGTGTAGGTGAATTATGAACTCTGGGGAGAGCTGATGGCAATGTGATGAGAATTGGGGAAAAAAAGGGATTAATGCAAATAGCTGTTTGACGATCAGTGCAGACTAGGTGGGTCAAAACATATGTTTTGCAAGTTTCATCTCTATAACTCTGAATGTCTCTACTACACCGAAAATAAATCAGAGGGAGAGTTAGATTAATAAGCACATGGTGAAGCACATAGACAATGAGATTCCAATAATCTGGTATTAGTGACAGGATCCAACAGTACTGTCAAAGGGAAGACGATACATGATGGTTGCATTTCAGGTAGGAGATGCAAATCTGTTAAATGGCAAAACCCTTTGAAAATGTAGATATTTTGTAAGCCCTGAACACCTATAGATTGGTTCTGAGTTAAGTGCCCGTAAAAGGCCACAACAAGGATCCTTTGGTTTGACTGAAAATAACATAAAGGAAAGGGCTGAGGGCAGCATAGTGGTAGGGTTACTTCCTTACAGTGTCAGAGACCCAGGTTCGATCCTAACTACGGGTGCTATCTGTACGAAGTTTATACACTCTCCCTGTGACTATGTGGATTTTCTCTGGGGTGCTCCGGTTTCCTCCCACACTCCAAGACGTACAGGTTTGTAGGTTAACTGGCTTCAGTAAAAATTGTCCCTAGTGTTATTGTATTGGGACCGCTTGTCGTTGCATACTCAGTGGGTCGAAGGCCCCTGTTTCCACGCTGTACCTCTAAAGTCTAAAGGTTTCAACATGCAAGTGGTTACCTTGTTCAATTCCTCAATTCTCCTTATCAAGAATGGATTGCTTGAAGAGTTTTCAAAGAAGACACAATCTAAAAAAAAACAAAAATAAATCTTACACAGGCAAACACAACACCGTCAATTTGGACATTCAACTACACAATTAACTTGCAGTCATTGAGCAATGGGGAGTCTCATGCTGGAATATTGTTCTGGACTACCTGATGTGATGAGAAAAACCCATTATTTTATTCCAGTGCCATATAGGAAGTCACATCAAAAGCATTGACCAATCGCACTGTCACAGGTAGGAACAAAAACTGGGCTGAAGAAACTTAATCACAACACACAGTTGAGACAAACTTACTGAGTGATGGCTTTGCATCCAGCAAGTTTGACAAGATTTTTTAAATTGTCATCCCTTTTAAATTCCCCAAGGCTGGACGCAGTTGAAATTAGAGTCACAGGTCAAACAGCACGGAAACAGGCCCAACTTGTCCATGCTCATTGAGATGCCCATCTATGCAAGTTCCATTTGCCTGCGTTTGACCCATACCACTTATTTGAGCTTTTGACAGCACTGGGCCTGTACTCGCTGGAGTTTAGCAGGATGAGGGGGTACCTCGTTGAAACTTATCGGATAGTGAAAGGCCTGGATAGAGTGGATGTGGAGAGGTTGTTTCCACTAGTGGGAGAGTCTAGGACCAGAGGTCATAGTCTCACAATTAAAGGACGTTCCTTTTGGAAGGAGATGAGGAGGAATTTCTTTAGTCAGAGGGTGGTGAATCTGTGGAATTCATTGCCACAGAAGGCTGTGGAGGCCAAGTAAATGGATATTTTTAAGGCACAGAGATAGAAACATTCTTGATTAGTATGGGTGTCAGGGGTTATGGGAAGAAGGCAGGAGAATGGGGTTAGGAGGGAGAGATAGGTCAGCCATGATTGAATGGTGGAGTAGACTTGATGGGCAAAATGGTCTAATTCTATTCCTATCACTTATGTACTAATGAACTTTTCCTATCCATTCAGCAAATGTGTTCTGCAGCCAGATTGGTTTCAAATTCATCACTCCAATGAACAACAAGAGGTTCTAGTGCTGTTCGTCTCCTGCTTACAATATACAAATGTTGTCCCAAATCAGACAGAAAGGAAAAGAAGTGGAATTTCTTAAGTGTTCAAAATCCCGACCGAATGGAGATTACTGGGCCTGTCCCACTTAGGCGATTTTTTGGGCGACTACAGGCGACTGCCGCAAAATTTTCAACATGTTGAAAAATTTTCCGCGACAGTGGGGACAATTTTTGCTGTCGTAGGTTGTCTCAGGCGTTGTCGTAGGTTGACGCCAGTTGTCGTAGGTGAATTCCATTAAACCTAGTCCCTGGTAGTCACCTAAGTAGGACAGGCCCATTAGGAAGGCCCTAAACACAAGAGAGGGAAAGGGAGAGGAGGACTGGTTTAGTGGGGTACCACCAGAATACTGGAATCCAGGACAGCAGGGCATCCCCTGCTGTGTACAACACGAGGCAGATCCATTTACACACCTAATCTTGGACTGCCGCTCTTTTCACTGAGGAGACTCTGAGTTCTAAACCTGCACCAGGGCTTAAAATAATTTTGTGGTCTAACAGTGCTGTGGTGTAATAAGAATAATGTTGACATCCAATACTGTACTGAGGAAGTGCTGGATTTTTGGAGGTAGGTGGTTTTCAGCTGACCATAAGGACCCCGGCCCAGGCAGAAGCTGACAAAGCCTTAAAGCAAAAGATTTGCACAGTTGAAAAACCATGAGACAATTTTTGGAATATTTCTGGATCCAGTGTTCTCTTAGGAAGATTGTTACCATTTTTTGGCAGGATTCTTGTTCTTCCAAGCACTTTTTATCCTCAAAATGATGTGACCATTAATGCAACATTAAAAAATATGTCGCCAGTGAGATTTTCATCTACACTGGTGTGAAAAACAATATTCTTTATTTTCTCACTTAACAACGACGTTTTAGTGACCATTTCCCACGGAACTTTCAAGGGTCAACACTCTAACTGCAAAGGGACACAAAATGCTGGAGTAACTCAGCGGGACAGGCAGCATCTCTGGAGAGAAGGAATGGGTGATGTTTCGGGCCGAGACCCTTCTTCAGCCTAGTTAGGGGAAAGGGAAAGGAGAGATATAGACAGTGATGTAGAGAGAGATATAGAACAAATGAATGAAAGGTATACAAAAAAGTAACGATGATAAAGGAAACAGCCATTGTTAGCTGTTTGCTAACAATGTTAGCTAAACCAGTATCTGCAGTTCCTTCCTACTCTAACTGCATTCTTTGTCCATACTGAGAGATTACATAATCTCATAATCTCAAATGGGTGTGGACCCATAGAGGGGATCTTATAGAAACTTACAAAATTCTTGAGGGGTTGGACAGGCTAGATGCACGAAGATTGTTCCCGATGTTGGGGAAGTCCAGAACAAGGGGTCACAGTTTAAGGATAAAGGGGAAATCTTTTAGGGCTGAGATGAGAAAAACATTTTTCACACAGAGAGTGGTGAATCTCTGGAATTCTCTGCCACAGAATGTAGTTGAGGCCAGTTCATTGGCTATATTTAAGAGGGAGTTAGATGTGGCCCTTGTGGCTAAAGGGATCAGGGGGTATGGAGAGAAAGCAGGTACAGGATACTGAGTTGGATGATCAGCCATGATCATATTGAATGGCGGTGCAGGCTCGAAGGGCCGAATGGCCTACTCCTGCACCTATTTTCTATGTTTCTATGGACTGGGATGTCAAATGGGATGTCTGTCACGTCCATATTCAGCTGCTTACTGCTACATTAAGGATTCCACCCAAACACCATGCTCAGAGAGAAGTGACCTCTGCATAGGACCAAGTGAATCAGGCACAGGAATTTGATGGCACAGCATGCTCAGGCATTCAGTCACAGCACTCATATCCTTACTGAGACTGTCTGGCAAAGTTTTGTCACACGTACTCAGCTCTAGTACTGGAGAATCACCATTGCCGTCTTGATCAAGATCATACCTCCTGTGGGCACGATGTTTACCAGACCGTCCAGGTCCCCTCTGATGCTCAGGGATCACTCTCTCACCTCTCTTCCATCTTTTCCACACCTGGAGTATTGTGTGCAGTTAAGGTCTCCTAATATTAGGAAGGACATTCTTGCTATTGAGGGAGTGCAGCGTAGGTTCACCAGGTTAATTCCCGGGATGGCGGGACTGACATATGATGAAAGACTGGGTCGACTGGGCTTGTATTCACTGGAATTTAGAAGGATGAGAGGATATCTTATAGAAACATATTACATTCTTAAGGGATTGGACAGGCTAGATGCAGGAAAAATGTTCCCCATGTTGGGGGAGTCCAGAACCAGGGGTCACAATTTAAGAATAATGTGTGGGCCATTTAGGACTGCGATGAGGTAAAACTTTTTCACCCAGGGAGTTGTCAATCTGTGGAATTCTCTGCCACAGAAGGCAGTGGAGGCCAATTCACTGGATGTTTTCTAGAGAGAGTTATATTTTGCTCTTAAGGCTAACAGAATCAAGGGATATGGGGAAAAAGCAGGAACGTGCTACAGATTTTGGATGATCAGCCATGATCATATTGAATGGTGGTGCTGGCTCGAAGGGCCGAATGGCCTACTCCTGCACCTAGTTTCTATATTTCTCTGTTTTCGGTAGCGGCTCAACCCAGTAACAAGAAGAGTTGCAATGTGCCCTTTTAGAAACTGGCCTCAGAAATCCTACCCATGAAGAACTGCATGAACTTGCAACACAACAACAGGGGACATTGTACTGGAAGCACACTCCAAGTTTCAACCCAGTAAAACAGAGAGAAACCCAGCCCTGCCTCACAATTCTTGCACTAAACATTATTCCCTTATCATGTATCTCTACACTGGGAAGGGCTCGATAGTAATCATGTATTGTCTTTCTGCTGACTGGTTAGCACTCAGCCGATGTTTTTCACTGTACCTCAGTACACGTGACGATAAACTAAACTACATTCGAGTTCTTGCTCTTTTGAGCCTTTCAGAAACATCATTAAATGTCACACAAAGCTGCTTTACTGTCCAAGAAAAGTGTGAAGCAACATCTAAGCTATAACTTCCCGTTCCTTTCAAGCTAACTAAAATCGTTTGAGAGTAAGTGCTTGGAGCTTATGGCAAAAAGATCTAATTTAAAAAAAGATATATCTAATGCCACATGGCATTTAATATTTTTACAGTCATTAAAATTATTTAAATGAGGTATCCTTGCTACTACATGGGAAAGTAGCAGCCAGTTGCTTGTCGTCCATCAACATTCACTCCCTCTACCTCTAGTGCACAGTGCCTTCAACAGTGTGTGCCATCTCCTCACCCAGGCTACGCCAACATGGTTAGCAGCTGTATGGAAACACAACCTCCAAGTCCCACATCATCCCAGCCTGGAAATATATTGCCTCTCCCTCAGTGCCATGGGGTCTAAATCTTAGAACTTCCTCCCCAATGCAGTTTCACAGAAAGACTGCAGAGATGAAAAGGGATCGCACCACCACCCTCTCGAGGGCAATTGGGAATAAATATGTGTAGGAAGGAACTGCAGATGCTGGTTTGAACCGAAGATAGACACAAAAAGCTGGAGTAACTCAGCGGAACAGGCAGCATCTCTGGAGAGAAGGAATGGGTGACGTTTCGGGTCAAGACCCTGCTTCAGACTTGTCAGGGGAAAGGGAAATGAGAGATATAGACAACTATGCAGAGAGATAAAGAACAAAGAATGAAAGATATGTAAAAAAGTAACAATGATAAAGGAAATTGTATTGCCATCGTTAGCTGTTTGTTGGGTGAGAACAAGAAGCTGGTGCGACAGATGGGAGAGGGATGGAGAGAGAGGGAATGCCAGGGTTACGAAGTTAGAGAAATCAATATTCATACCACTGGACTGTAAACTGCCCAAGCAAAATATGAGATGCTGTTCCTCCAATTTGCATTTAGCCTCACTCTGACAATGGAGACCTAGGACAGAAAGGTCAGTGTGGGAATGGGTAGGAGAATTAAAGTGTTTAGCAACCGGGTGATCAGGTAGGTCCAGGCGGACTGAACAAAGGTGTTCAGCGAAACAAATGCCCAGTCTACGTTTGGTCTTGCCGATGTATAAGAGTCCACATCTTGAACAACGGATACAGTAGATGAGGTTGGAGGAGGTGCAAGTGAACCTCTGCCTAACCTGAAAGGACTGTTGAGGTCCCTGGACAGAGTCGAGGGAGGAGGTCCAGGGATAGGTGTTGCATCTTGTGCGGTTGCAGGGGAAGGTACCTGGAAAGGATGTTAACCAGGCAGTTGCGGAGGTAACGGTCCGTGCCGAAAGCGGAAAGGGGTGGAGATGGGAAGATGTGACTAATGTTGGGATTTCGTTGGAGGGGGCAAAAATATCAAAGGATTATGTGTTGTATGCAACGGCTGATGGCGTGAAAGACAAGGACTAGGGGGACTGTTGCGATTAGGGGGAGGGGGAGCAAGGGCAGAGCTGCGGGGTACTGAGGATACATGGGTGAGGGCCTCATCTATGATGGCAGAGGGGAACCCCCGTTCCTTAAAGAATGAGGACATCTCGGATGTCCTGGTATGGAACACGTCATCTTGGTCGCAGATACGGTGTAGACGGAAGAATTGGGAGTAAGGGATAGAGCGTTGCAGGAAGCAGGGTGGGATGAAGTGTGGTCGAGATGGCTGTGGGAGTCAGTGGGTTTGTATTAATGGATAATTGCTAGCCTTGTGCTGACACCCAGGTCCCAAAAATGAATAAGAACAAAGCAAACTGACTACACTTAGACATTACAAAGCACAATTAGTGTTTTAAATGATGGAGGCTCAGGCACTGAGTTAACACTCTGCTCTTCATCATTAAGTGACAAGGGCCTTAATCTGCACCTGAGAGGGCAGGTACGATGCACGATCTCACACAAAGGGGAGCACCAGTGAGTGCCATTTCACCCGTGATCCCAGTAGTATCGCCTGAGGTCACTTACTGCAGGATGGGAACAGGTTTTTACCTGTCTTCTTTCCTACAGCAAGGGCGTTGTCACTGAACTGCATAGCTGACACATAGAAGGGAACGTCCAAGCTTCCTTGTCCTCTTCTTCACCGAGGACAATGCTGATCGAGGGAAACCTGAAGGTACGAGTTCCAATGAACTTCGCAGATAAAACTCGCTGCATTTTCACCATTGTGTGATCATTTGGTGCAATAAAATGGCTTGAGTCCTGAAGCGATCGATCACCTTGGAATCTTATCAGCTGTCGAAAGCATTTGGCTCTCAATGCCATTGATTATTTACCGTTTCCACCACACCAACCAGATAACCTTACTTTAATCTCCATAAATTAAACTACAATACGTTATCTACCACACTGCACGCATCATAGGGATGTACACTCTGTTTAGAACATCCCTCTCCGCTCCAAGCCCATTTCTCCCAATTCAAAATAATATAAATTTTTAATTCCCAAATTCCCATCCCACTACATTATTTATACTGAATTCAATTTCTTGAAAAAATCCAACTCTGTACAACCAAGACTGCTATCACTTCCTTTCCACGCTGGTATCCGTCCCATTTCATCTCCAGGTCCCAAGCAAACACACATTCCCTCTATAATTCGTCCTCCATACACAGACCTGTGCTGTTTTATTTCACTTTGTGATCTCACTTACATTTCAGAGCTCCTCCATTCTCTCTCTCTCAAACAGGCCTTAATTAGACAGTCACAGTCGCAGTCACACCCAGTAGAATGAATGCACCTAACGCGAGAGACTGCTTTTGACAGACACTGAAAGGTTCAAGGCAGATTGGGACAAAGAAAATGACAAGGACACAAAGAAAAGTTAAATAAATGGCAGGTGAGATTCATGTACAGATGAACAAATGTAAAGGTACATGAATACAGATAATGAATATTTACAGGATATGGTTCACAGTGGTTAAATGACTAAAATAAGCTTTTGAGGAGCCTAAAAAACTGTTCTGGAGAAAGTATTCAATTCCAACCACAGCACCTGGGAAATTTAAATTCTGAATCAAATAAATCTGGAATAAAATCCTGGTATTGCTGATGTTGTCCCAATAATTGTCAGTATGTTGTTAATACAGCAGTTTCTCATGTGTTTCATGGAGGGAGATCAGACAATGGTCTGATTAATAAATGACCACTGACACACATAAAAGCTTCTCTTAAATGCCCAACCAAACAACACAGTTTGCGAACAGTGAGGGATGAACAATAAACGTTATATTGGCCCAGTGCTGCACACTCACTATGAACAAATAGGTTAAAAAAAAGGTCACACAGATATTGAGATGCAGGGATATAAAGCCAAGGGAACGAGAAGTAGGGAAATATTTTTTTTTTGTAGAACTGTAGATATAAATTATACAAAGGGGAAAGAGAACAACAGCAGAAATGCAGAAAATCATAAATAATTCGGGATGTAAAGAGGGTAATGAGTCTGCACAACGGACGCAAAGATATTGACTGAGAGAATGAGAAAAACACAAGATCAAGAGGAATTAGTAATCTTTCACGAAAAAGGAACAAGGGAGCCAAGCAAGTGGCAGAGATAATGTAATACAGATGAAATGGGGACAAGAAAGATGGGAGAAGGACTAGGATGAGGGGTGGGAAGGAGAAGAATAAAGCACTGAGGAGGGAATTAGGTTGGGATGGGGATTTGAGAGAAGGTGTGAAGGGGAGCGGACAGTGGAGATTAAGAGGAAGCGGGAAGCGGGAGAGGTAAAAAGATTGAACATTAATCGATAGTATAATGCGATGTTTACATTTTAAAATGTCATATAAAATTATATGTTATTTAATTCAAACTGAATCAAACAAACTAAAATGATATGAAACACAGGTTTCACTGGTTTAGAGGACATAGGTTTAAGGTGAAGGATAAAAGATTTCATAGGAATCAGAGGTGTAACTTTTTCACAAAAAGGGTGGTGGGTGTATAGAACAAGCTGCCAGAGGAGGTAGTTAAGGCTGGGACTATCCCAACGTTTAAGCAACTGTTAGCCAGGTACATGGATCGGACAGGTTTGGAGGGATATGGACCAAACGCAGGCAGGTGGGACTCGTGTAGCTGGGACATGTTGGCCAGTGTGGGCAAGTTGGGCTAAAGCGCCTATTTCCACACTGTATCACTCTATGATAAGTTGAATCTGACAGAAGGTGAAATAATGTTGAAAGTTCTGATAGTAAACAAACATAGGCTAACGAATAAAGAATTAATTTAAAAGTTTGCAAGTAATATTTATTCCTTTAGTGGAATCAAAAGGGGAAAACGTGCTTCAACCATGGCAATGAAGACATGTTATAGGTAGCATTAGATGAATGTGAAAGGCTTGTATCAGTATCAACGAAGGCAGTAAAGATTAAGAAAGTGTCAGTGCCGAGCAAAAGACATCAAATTGTGGATAAAGAAAATGGAAAGTTGAATACTTTTGCAAGAAATAAAGCAGGATGTGTAAGCTTTTGTTGATGTGTAAAAAAGGAAAAGATTATACAAGCATATAAAACAATGACAGGCATAGATAGGTATAAAAATATCAAATACTAGAGGGCACAGCTTTGAGGTGAGAGGGACAAGTTTAAAGCAGATATGCGGGGCAATTTTTGTTTCCCACATAGAGGGTGGTGAGTGCCTGGAACATGCTGCCAGAGGCAATGGAGGAGGCAGATACGATAAGACATGTGCCTTGGATAGGCACATGATATGCAGGGAATGGAGGGATATGGATTATGTGCAGGTTGGTCTGGGCAACATGTCGGTACAGACATTGTGGGCCTATTCCTGAGATGCACCATTCTAAAATTAGTACGGGTCAGAAAGTAAATATTTTGTGTTTGTGTACACCATACACAAATTCATGAAATTGATGTTACATAACAAGGTCCAGCATGAATGAAGGGCTCACCATAATTTGTATTAGTTAAAAAAAAAAGAGTACTGGACAAATAAACAGAACATTTGGAACAAATGGAAATAAATGCTGCCTGTCCCACTGAGTTACTCCAGCATTTCGTGTCTACCTTAAATGGAACACAAGTCTGATAAACTCCTAGAACCAGATGACCTGTATTCTTGGGTTCAGAAAGAAGTGGCTGTGGATGTACAGGTTTGTCATCTTCCAAAATTCCACAGGTTCCAGAATGGTTTGCATCGGCTGGAAGGTGGGAAATATAATCCTGCTATTTCAGAAAGGAGGAAGAGAGAAACTTGGGGAATTGCTGCCCAATTAGCCCGAGATGATCTATGTTCTGTACATCAGGCAGAGGGAAAATGCTGGAATCTGTTTCACGAGCTACAGGACTCTTTGAAAATTGGAATAGGATTGAGTACAACCAAGATGTTTTTGAAGTTGTAACTGGCAGAATAGATACGGGCAAATCAGTTGATGAGGTGCATTTGACCATTCAGCATGTCTGTGGAAAGGTATCACTGAAAGATACTGAACAAAATTCGAGCACATGGTACACGGTGGCATACTGGTGCAGATTGAGAATTGGTTAACAAACGGAAAACAAAGAAGAAATACACAGCTCATTTTAGATTAGATGACGATGACTAATGCCTAGGGGAGCGTTACAGGGGTCCCAGCTATTCACAATCAACATCAATCATTTACATGACAGATTAAAGTGTCTTACACTTTCCATAAGTATGTTATAAGTATAATAGGAATAAGCTTCTGTTGATACAAAGCTGGATGGCAGTGCGGGTTGTGAGAAAGATGCATGGGAACTATAGACAGGCTAAATGAATGGTTAAATGAAAAATCATTGGGGGAAAAAATGAAACAAAGAGTAAATTTCAGCTGTGCCAAATGCTCTGTCGAACCTCTACGGGTGTATGGTAGAGTGCATCATGGCCTGGTTTAGTAACACACAACGCCCAGGAACAAAAGGAGGCTGCAGAAAGTGGTTGACATTGCCAAGTCCATCAAATATACTGACCTTCCCACCATCAAAGGGATCTACAGGAAACGCTGCCTCAAAAAGGCAGAGAGTATCATCAACGACCCACATTACCCTGGTCACCCGCTCAACATGCCACACCATTGGATCTCAGCAACCATAAGAGTCTTGAACAACACTCACTGCACAACCCTAACCACAACCTCGGCAATAATCTACTACAGACGTAATTTTAGTTGCACTACCGTCTTCAGTTTTTAACTATTGTGGACTGGTAACCTGGTATTACAGATTATTCATTTAATGAATATTTGTTATATTATTGCATTAATGGACCTGTAAAACTGCAGCAAGTACAAAGTTCCGATCTCTTAAACGATAAGGGATTGAAAAATGTTGGTGTTTAGAAACACGGGGTGTGCTTGTGCACAAATCACTGCGTTAATGTGTAGGTTCAGCAGGCAACTAGAGAGGCATACAATAGGAACGATGTGCAAGAGCAGAAATACTTTTGGTCCAACTTTTTAAGCGTCTCGTGAGACTGGCTCTGGAATACTGTGTGCAGGTCTGGTCTCCATACCCAATGAAAAATGTACTTGCGATAGAGAGCGTTTAGCAAAGGTTTACCAGATTGATTCCTGTCATAAGAAGGGAAATTAAATGGACTAGGCCTATTTCCCCCTGAATTTAGAGGATGTATTCTCATTGAAGGGAAAGAGGGGTGACGGGACAGGGCAAGTGGACTGAGGAACGGGAGAGGGGGTAGAGGGAGAGAGACAGTAATTGGACGTGAGAGGAATGGGGAGAAAGGACAAAGACAGGGATGAAGAGAAGGTGATGTGGGG